>CP106710.1:15272872-16522872 GCA_025503065.1 Gossypium bickii | reverse complement strand
CAAAACCACCCACTAACTAAATAGTGGTTCAATTGCCACTTAAGGCCATAACTTTAAAAAGCCACAACACATAGGTACTTTAATAAATAGCAAGCAACTTTCACATTTAATGCAATTTAATCCTTTTGTCAAATTAAACACACAGACAGTCAAATTAGCTTACGAAAATTTAGCACATGCTAACTCACATATCAACAGAACAGAAAATAATATTAAAATATTATTTAGACTCGGATTCGTGGTCTCGAAACCACTGTTTCGACTAAGGTATAGACCGGACTGTTACAAATTTCTACCCAAACATTTTTTTAATATTAGAAAAAGTGGGCGTCCTTGTAGCTATTGTTGCATTTTGTCACTCCATAGCATGCACCATTTGATTTCTTGTGCTGCTTCCTTGTCAATGTTTCTAATGTTGTGTAGTGTATGTGTATCCAAAAATTATATGATTTCATATGTTTGTAATGATCTATAGTGAATATGTATGTATGTATGTATGTATGTATGTATGTATGTATGTATGTATGTATGTACGTATGTAATACTCCCCATAGAAGCAACTCCCGCAATAGTTCTGGTGCAAAAAACTTCATTAGCTTCTATCAATTCATTCAATAATTTAGCTCTTTCCTCTACTTGATTTTATAATTTTTTATAATACTTTTTACAATTTTATATTTTTACTATTTTATAAAAAAATATATTTTTTTCTATATTACTATATATTTTATAATTTTTTTACCATTTTTATAAAAAATATTACAATTTTTATAAATTATTTAAGATTGTTTATAATTTTTTGTGATTTTTATAATTTTTTTCTATTTTTAATAATTTTTTTAATATTTTATATAAATTTTAATATTTTTCTTATTGATTTTTATTTTTTTAATCATTTTTCACATGTCACGCCGTGTTGCACCACGTCATGGTTTTAACTGAAAAAAAAAGTGGACTATTAACTTTAACGATCAACGGTAAAATGATTTTTTTTATGCATTTTGACAGTTCAATTACCTAATTGAGTGAATAAAAAAACTGGGGCTTACTTGCTTATCTTGAAAAAGTTTAAGGACTTTTTACACCCTTAATCCTTAAAAAAATTAATGTCTTAGTCATTTCTGTTAAAATTAGAAAACGATTAGACTTTTCTGAAAAAAGTTCAAAGACTTTATTTGAAATGTTCAAGGACTAAATTGATAATGTAAACGTTAAGAACTAAATTTGACATTACATGATTATAATTTAAGTTTATATATGTTATATATAATGATATTAATGAATTTTATGTATTCCATGTATTACATATATCATAATATTAATTATTAAATTATTTATAATACTAATAAATTTAAATATTATTTAGATATATATTTTCTTTTTTATAACATCATATTTAAAATAAATATTTTATCTTTTAAAAATACATAATAAAAATTGTCAAAAGATTTTAAAATATTTTTTTTTTCATGGTGACGAAAATCTTGAAATGGTCCCTTACGAAGACAATGGGAGGAATATTTTTGGAAAGGCATTAAAGAGCAAACAAATACAGAGCAAAAAGTAATTTGGTTTTTCAATGAATAAATCTATATACGGAATAAGTTCAAGAGAAGATGGGGCCAAGTGATGCCCTAGCCTTCACTAGTGGACTGCTTTTATTTTTATTTTCTCCACATTTTCATTTGGATTATGTAAAGCCATTGAGTACATTGATTATAATATATTTGGTAATATGAAAAATAATATAATATAATATAAAAGTTAAATATTATCTTAGTAGAAATGGTAAAGTTGTATTGATAAAAATTATAATAATTTGGGTTTAAATCTTTTCATTATTATCATGAGTATTAAAATGAATGAGTTTTTTTTATAATTTCATAACTGAGTTGGGATTCGGTTAAAGGTGATAGCAACTCAATTAAATGTTTTGCATATGGTAAGTATAGATGTAACAAAATATAAATACCCTTAAAATAATATCTATTTCTTTATAAAATAAATAAAATTTTAATAATTTCATAACTGAATTGAGATTTGGTTAAAAGTGATACTAACTTAGTCAAATACTATATATATAATATAGTTAGATACATATATACCATAATTTTTTAATTTAGTCAAAAGCTATTTATACCTGAAATGAAGTGAAAAGGGTGAAAGCAGTAAAAGAGATAAAAATGGAACATCCAATGAAAGTCATTGGAAATTGGTCGGAGATGGAGATGAAATTGGTAAAATATCAAATAGTACTCACTATTGTCAACATAAAATAAAACAGTAATGTCGGTTATTAACCACAAATGATAGATATGATGCTTTTGGGCAAATCAAACAGAAAACAAATAAAGAAGAAAGAAAAGAAAAGAATCATTCATGATAAAATTTGGGTGTAATTTTGGTCCATATGGAAACATCAGCATGAGATAAGCCACATGGTTTACGTTCAATAATTTGTTTAATAAACTTGGATTGTTCATTTCGATTGGTTTTGCTTAATTACAAATTGCCTTGAATATTCAGCAACATTTATGGTGTGAACTAGCGGATGGATCTCCATTCCAGTGGTCCTTGTCTGCTTTTTATTGCTAGATGGATACAAAACCATAACTCAACAACATCAATCTACTATCCATTCTATTTCATTTAGTCAAAAGCTAGCTGTTCAACAACCTCTCTTCCAACATGAATACCAAAACTAAAACCCACCCTTTTTCACATATATATACTCATATTTAATATATAGCAAACTCTAAAGCTAACAGTTGTTTGGTCATTCTGGATGGGGTTTTGAAATCATGAAAGTGAACTAAAACCTTGTGTTTAAATAATGTTGTAGGGGTAGAGGTAGAGGTAGCAGTAGTGGTAGGGGCCTCTTTTGTTCTTTTGTTCTCTTGTGACAACTTATCTCTTCTCTTCCCTTTTTCTTGTTTTTGGGGATGAGAAATAAGAACCCACCCTTATTCTTGATAATAGAAACTAAAAAAATCATTGGTTTGTAGAAGAAAAAGACAATATGATTATTGATCTTAAGAAATTCTAAAACACACACCTGCTATGTGAAACAATATCCTATAAATAGACTTTAAATAACTTCATCTTCAAGTGGACAAGTCAATCATCCATAAATTCAATCTAACTTGAAGTTAATTTTGATCAGCTCTTTGATAAATAAATTTTTATCTATGTTAGTATTTCAAGGGCCGCAAAGTTTTTTGTTACGACTAAGTCTTAGGGAGATTTGTTAACTTGTTAGTAGGAGTAGAAACCTAGGTGTGGTTAGCTTGTTAGTAGGAGTAGGAAACTAAAATTTGGTTGAGTTTGTTACTTGGGACAAGTATATAAGGGTTGCTTGGTTAATGAATTCAATCATCCTTTCCATTCTTATTTTATATGCTTCTGTTAGTTCTTTGCTAAACCAACAGTGGTATCGAGCGCTCTTTTTCTAAGGGACCTGTGAGAAAAGTTATGTGAGAGTTCTGAGAGAAAAATCGAGAGATACACTTGTGAGGTATTGAGGAAAAGGAAATTGGGATCAAGTAACATGTTTGTCTTAGCCCCATCTGTGTTTGATGGAGAGAACTATCAAGCATGGGTTGTGAGAATGCAATCATACATGGAGGGTTGTGATACTGGGAAGTTGTCGAGGAAGACTATGAGGTGACTCCACTTCCCAACAATCCAACTATGAACCAGATCAAACTACACAAGGAGAGAACCATCAGGAAGGCAAAGGCAAAGGCTTGCTTTTATGCTTCGGTTTCACCAGCCATATTCAATAGAATTATGGCTTTTGGATAAGCGAAGGAGATATGGAATTACCTCAAAGCTAAGTATTAAGGAGATGAGAGGATCAAGAGCATGAAGGTGTTGAACTTGATCAAAGAATTCGAGAGGCTATAGATGAAGGAGACTGAGTCAATTAAAGAATACTTTAACAAGCTGGCGAATATTGCTAACAAGGTAAGGGCTCTTGAGACTGATCTCTTTGATTCTAGATTGGTGCAAAAAATACTAGCCTCTGTGCCTGAGAATTATGAAGCAAAAATTGCCTCTTTGGAGAACACCAAGGACTTGACTTAGTTGAGACTAGTGGAGTTGATCAGTGCTTTACAAGCATAAGAGTAGAGGAGGCTAATGAGGTAAGAAGGAAGCATAGAAAGAGTATTGAAGGTTAAGATGTAGTAGGGTGAAGTAGGAAAGGACCAAAAGTGGAATAGGAGGAGGAGTGGTGGCTGCAGTGGTTCAGAAGCTGTTGCAAAAGGTAATGGTACTGGAAATTCTAACAAGTATTCTTCATGCAAGTATTGTGGAAAACAAAACCATCCTCATTTCAGGTGTTGGAGAATGCTAGATGTAAAATGCAAAAGGTTCAACTTTGTTAGCTCAATAATTCAACTCAAATCCACCAAGAGTGGGTGAATTGGCCTCTTAAAAATTTATGGTTGCTAAGAAAATGATAGAAACAATGAACACTTCAATTTATAGTGGTTTGGCCCCAATTGCCTACTCCACTACCTTATCTTTCCACAGCTAAGGATTTTCCCAAATTCACTAATTTGATAACTTTTGAAGACAATGTTTAACCTTACAGTCTCTCTTAAGATTTCTACCCAAAATCTTAAGATTGCAACTCCTTCAAGATTTCTATCCAAACCTTAAGATTCAAACCCTTTCAAAGAGTAAATACAAATAGCAAACTAAGAAGTGATCCTTACTAGATAGAATGTTTCCCAATTAAGCACAAATAAACAAGAATACACTTGAGCTAAAGAATAACAATGAAGGCTCACAAGTGTGTACAAGGAAAGTATGAAAGAATTAAGCACTAATGTTGTATATATTGATTGATCTTTAGGCTTGATGATCTTTCTTCTTGTTGTAGGACCTTAGAAAGATGGTATTTATACCCTCTAATTCATTTCCAATTGTTATGGTTGTTGGAAACATGTATAGAACCATTTGAGATGAAAATGCTAGATCATTAAATTCACCTGCAACAAGAGGTATCGATACTTTTTCTGCAAGTATCGATACTATTAGCATTTAATGCTTGATATAGTGACTATTAAAGTTAGTTTACAACAATAACAAAGACAATTTACCGGTACCTAGTAAAAGGTATCGAAACTTTTTGTAATTGATTGAAAACAAAATGTCAAATTAGTATCGATTTTAGAATGGGAATCGGTCTTTTGAAAAGTATTGATACTTTTTGGTTGGAGAGTACTAACTTGTTTTAAAACTCTTTTAACATGATTGAAAATGTTTCACACAATTGAAACTATTTTAACTTGATTTTATCATTTTGTTAATTTTGTTCAACTTTAACTTTTATTCAAAAACATTTTAATTTGTTATATCAAAACATATTATCAAATAAAGCTAGCTATAACAATCTCCCCATTTTTTTATATAACAAAACATTTGGTAAATTTAATTTTGAATAAATTGTCCCCCATTAATAAAAGTTATTTTCAATTTAAGGATTAAAAAATTGACATATGATCAAATTTGACAATCATTTTACTTTGAAAACATGATCACTAAATTTGGCTAAAAATCAATTAATCATAATCAATCAACCATTAAATTTACCTTTCTCTTCTCCCTTTTTTTTATAAGCTTAAGAGGAAAAGAAATTGGTTAGTCCAAAAATATATATTAAAAATAAGGAACAAATGAACTAATATACCAAGTAAACATTAAGGTGCAATCACATAGAATTTGCATTAGTGATGTTCTCCTGGAAGGAATGCACCTTTTCCTACAAACATAGAATTAAAATTTTGTTTTTGGTACCCAATTTCTTTTGGGTCCATAAGCTTTAGTTTTCAAGATTCTAGTCCCTTTAGGAATCCATTTAGAAAGGATATCCTTATCTTTAGTAGTTACGAGTCCTTTAGGAACTCGTGCACTTTTAACAATTTTTCCTTTTTAAAAACTTGGAGTTTAAGTTATTTTTAACAAAGTTTTATATTCAATTTCTCCTCTTCAATCCCTTTTTCGAAAACCTTATTAAAGTGAGCTTTTTCACTTTTAAGCAACTTAATTTGCTTTTAATGATCATCATGAACTTTAGAAAGTAAATTATACAAGTCACAATTCTTTTTCTCAAAATCATTTATAATAGCTTGCATATCATTTATTTTACTTTCAAGTTCATGTTTGACTTTGGAGAGTGAATTATTTTCATCTTTTAGTTTTGAAATAGTTTTCCTATATTTTGAAACCATTAATTCAAACTCCAAGCCTAATTCATCATAGGCATCTTGCAACTCATCAAAAGAAAAGAATTTGAAATAGATGAGTTAGAAGTTACCATAGAATCATTGATGGCCATAAGGTATATAGGTTGGCTGCTTCTTGATCTTCATCATCGGATGATTCCTCATCATTCCAAGTAGCAACATTGGCCTTATGTTTTTGTTAGCTAGACCCTTTCTTCTTCCATTAAGGATAATAAAACTTGATGTGTCCCGATTTCTTGCACTCATAGCAAATAATGGGATCTTTCTCCTTGGTAGATTCAAGCTTCAATTCCTCCATCTTTTGGAATCTTCTTCTTTTATTGGACTTCATAAACCTCTTGAATCTCATAGCAAACATCTCCATCTCTTTGTCTTCATCCACCTCTTCACTTGATTCACTATCTTCATTTGTGGTGGATTTTAAAGCAACACCAACCTTTTTCTTCATAACCTTTTCTTTTTCAGCCCCTTTGTTGAGTCTTATCTCATGTGTAAGCAAAGAACCGATGAGCTCATCCAATGTCAAAGTTTCTAAATTCTTTACTTATTCAATTGTGGCCATGTTGGCTTCCCATGATTTAGGTAAGCTTCGAAGCATCTTTATTACCACCTCTTCATTTGGATAAATTTTTCCATAAGACTTCAATCCATTTATAATGATTGTAAACCGATCAGGCATTTCCTTAATATCCTCTTTGGGCTTCATCTTAAAAATTTTATAGTTGAGTGTAAGGATTCAAACTTTATACTTTTTCACTTGGCTAGTGCCTTCATGGGTAACTTCAAGCTTGACTTATATCTCCTTAGTGTTTAAACAAGACGAAACTCTACTATACTCATCCGAACCAAGTGCACAAATTTGAAGGACCATCCATTGAGTTGAATTGTAACACCCCAAACCTGGCCTAGATGTTATGGCCGGACCTAGCGTGTCACATCAAAATGTTTTTTAAAACTACGCGTTCATTAGAAACCCTTCTTACAACTTAAAACTTTCTGACAATCAAACCTCAGATTTCGTTTGCTTATTTTCGAAACGTGGTTTATTAGAAATCATTCTTGGAAACCATTATAATCTTTAAAACCTTGTTTGTAGCGGAAGTCTGACTTAATCAGTTGCGGAAACGCGATATTATAAAAACAATACTTATTGTTTTAAAAGCCCATGTTTAATAACCTCGCAGTTTGCAATTAAAAGAAGTACCAAATAAAAGTTAAAATGAAAATCCCAATGGCCTTATTACAAAAATTATTAACCCAATAATTAAAACGAAGTAAACTAAAATAAAGTCGCTAAATTTAACCCAAAAATATATTGGACGAGTGGCCACCTCCGAGTTCCTCGCAGCTCCAAATCCACTAAGGTTGGGGATTACCTGCACAGTTAAAAGTAAAAGGGTGAGTTACAAGAACTCAGTGTGTATTCCCCTATTACGGTCATAGTCTGGGCCCGAGCCCATACGGTATCAGTCTGGGCCTAAGCCCTATTCGGTAACAATCTGGGCCTAAGCCCTATATCATAACAATGCAATGGATATGTAACACAACCCATACCAACCAAGCTCTCCACCTGTACCAACCAATCTCTCCATGTACGGACCATGTTGACCCACCCATCCAAACTCTCCAATGATGCAGCTTAGCTGCTAATATCGGTATACGTGGCTGAGCCACTAGAATCAGAAAACGTGGCGATGCCACTATAACGGTACTTCCTCCAAATCATAAAACCCAACCCAATGCAATATGACATGTATGCAGTATATCACAATCATATAAAGTTATAAAACATCATATAAACATCATTTAAACTACCTCTAAAGGTATAACGATCATTTTTTCATTTAGGGGTAAAACTGTAATTTCACCCATCGGGGGTATTTTGGTTACCCACCAAGGGTAATTTTGTCATCTACCGGCCTTTTCGGAAGCCTATTTTTACCTCGAGCAACACAGGTCCCCTTTTTGGTCAAAACGGTGCAGTTGGGCCTAAACCCCAATTTCAGCCCAAGCAGGCGCACAAGCTCGTGTGGTCCATTCAGCCCATTTTTGGTCACGACTCTGCGAACTTTCCAGCTACATCTATCACCCGGCACTTACTATGAATTTTTCTTCTGTGGACCCATTAGCCCACTGGGCCCACTTAGCCCATTTCGGCTCAACAAGGCCCATTACGGCCTAAGCCCACGAGAAAGCTTGTGGCACTCCCAAAGGTTTATCGCCAACGTTCGTGGCTCCGTCTATCACTATAAGCATTCGCACGCTCGAGTGATCTCGGATGCTGATATTCTGGCTTTTCGGTATTTCGGCTTTTAGCCGCTTCACAGATCATAGCATTATCAGAACATACAGGAGTGTGAGATTACACACCTTAATCTCTGAATTGTTTCTTGAATTCGTGAACACCAACCTAGAACCACCAAAACTTTTGTTAGCCTTCAATTGCTAAACTAACCCTCTCCTTACCTTGCCTGAATGAGAGTGTTCCCTAATCACTCAACGTTCGTAGCTCAAACCCAAATCCACGCCTCGCCTAGGATCTGGATTGTAATCAACATTTGTTAGACAGAAACAACTACCATCATCTCAACAAATGGTAACTTCCAAAACAAGAGCACGAAGGGTACCACAACCTACCCATGCTGATTGTTAGCAAACTTTTATGAAAATCGACTTACCAGGAATGATAGGACCGAAGAGTGCTCGACCAACCCCCTTATCAGCAGTGCAATCGAAAATGGCTAGTCTAGCCAATGAGGAGTGTTAGGCCTGACCAACAAGAATCTACCGGAGAAGAACAGAAAAAGAATGGGTCACAAGATAATGAGGTAATCGGCTAGCAAGAAAAATTAAGGTTTTAAGAAAGTTTGCGTTCGGCTAATAGAGAAACCGAGAGAAGAAGTAGTGTAGGTATTCGGCTTAGAGAAAAGAAAATGAGACAAACGAGGTGTGAAAAGAAATGGGAAGAGGAGTAGTGATTTGGCCAATCCTAGTGTTTAGGCTATTAGCAAGAAAAAGAAGAATGAACGGAAGGTAAGAAGAAGAGACAGAAAGAAATTGAGAATTCGACAAAGGTGAATTAAGAAGGAAATGACCCGAAATGCTAGAGAAAAATACCCAAAATGCAAAAACTCTCAAAAGAAAACCAGAGAAAATTCGGCACTCTCCCCTCTCAAAACCGAATATGCACATCCAAAAGACCACCCCTGGCCGAAATTCCCTATCACAACCTTCCCCACATTCGACTAACACTTGCACACTCATCAATCCCCTGATTCTCTCTACCTAATCCTCCTAGAATAGCTTCCCACCTTCTGCTTGAATTATTTGACCAAGTCTCCAACTCCTCTTGAAGAGTTCGATCCGAACTCTGCTTCATCTCCTCTCAAGTCACAAAATAAAAGCCTCTAATTGCAACTTATGAGATTCGAACCCCACTCTCCATGCCTTCCCAATGACGCCACTGCCACTGAGCTACAAACTCATCTTGTGTTATCTTAATTCACACCATTTTACTTAAGCCCTACTGCTAACAGCCCTCTCCACTAAAGGGACAAAAACTAAAATTTTTCCCAGGTTCAGACTCGAACCCAGGCCTCTTTAGGACCCCCAAACACACTCAAATAGCTAGCTGATCAAGCCCAACATGAATTCAAGCAAAAATTACAGCCCCTAATTTGGGACGTTACATGAATGCTTCTCTTATCTTTCTCATTCCATTCCTTCTTACTTTTTGGAACTAAAAGCTCTCATTGTTTGAATGGAATTGAAGGACAACCATAATAATGTCTCATACGACAAGATTATTTTCTTGGATGAACAATATCATCCTAGCCTTCCAATAGGAATAGTTAGCACCATTGAAATAAGGAGGTTTGGAGATAGGTTGAGACCCACAAAAAAAATTTGACCTGGAAGTAGATATCATTGTTGTAGAATGAATTGTTAATTGTTTGAGCTTCTCTGAGGATCTTCTCTTGGTTGTTAAACTATATTTATAGAGTAGCTTTGATACCAATTATTAGCTCGATAATTCAACTTGAAATCATCAAGAGGGGGTGAATTGACCTCTTAAAAGTTTGTGGTTGCTAAGAAAAGGATAGACACAATGAACACTTCAACTTATAGTGGTTCAGCCCCAATTGCCTACTCCACTACCTTAGCTTTCCACAACTAAAGATTTTCCCAAATTCACTAATTTGATAACCTTTGAAGACAATGTTTAACCTTGAAATCTCCCTTAAGATTTCTACCCAAAATATTAAGATTGCAACTCCCTTAAGATTTCTACCCAAACCTTAAGACTCAAACCCTCTCAAAGAGTAAATACAAATAGCAAACTAATAAGAAATCATTACTAGATTAGAATGTTTGTCAATTAAGCACAAATAAACAAGAATACACTTAAGCTAAAGAATAACAATGAAGGCTCACAAGTGTGTACAAGGAAACTATGAAAGAATTAAGCACTAAGGTTGTATTGATTAACCTTTAGGCTTGATGATCTTTCTTATTGTTGTAGGACATTTAGAAGATGGTATTTATACCCTTTAATTCATTTCCAACCATTGTGGTTGTTGGAAATATGAATAAAGCTATTAGGGATGAAAATAGCAAATCATTAAATTCACCTTCAACAAAAGGTACCGATACTTTTTCTACATGTATCGATTCTATTAGCATTTAATACTTGATTCAGTGACTGTTAACGTTAGTTTACAATGATACGAAAGACAATTTATCGACACCTTGTAAAAGGTATCGATACTTTTTGTAATTTATTGAAAACAGAATGTCAATTATATGCTAACTTGTTTTAAAACTCTTTTAACATGATTGAAAATGTTTAACCAATTGAAATCATGTTAACTTGATTTTATCATTTTGCGAATTTTGTTCAACTTTAACTTTTATTCAAAAACATTTTAATTTGTTATATCAAAAAATATTATCAAATAAAGGTAGGTATAACAAACTTCATGGGGAACATTGAGAGGTTTTGCAAGGAACTAAGAAATCAGCAGTAAGGTGGAGCACATGCTGCAGTTAAAGAAGAAGTGGAACAACAGTTTGTTGCCTCTTTCTTTTCATCAAGCACTCAATGTGAAAGTTGGTTTGTTAATAGTGGTTGCACCAATCACATGACTTGTGATGATAAGCTGTTTAAAGACCATGACAGGTCATTGAAGTCGAGAGTATGGATAGGAAATAGAGAATACCTAGAAGTGAAGGGAAAAGGCACAATGATAATAGAGACATGTGCTGGAACTAAGTTGATCTTAGATGTCCTATTTGTACCAGAGATTGATAAAAAATTACTAAGTGTGGGGCATTTGTAGATAATGGATTTAAGGTGATATTTGAAGTAGGAAGGTGTTTGATCCTTGACTCTAGTCGAAATGAATTGTTTAGGATCAAGATGCAGAAGAAGAGTTTCTCATTGAATCCACTTAAGGAGGAGCAAATGGCATCCAAGTGTTAGGGAGAAATGTCATCAGATCAAATGGACTCTGACACACGATCAAGTTTTTGGTGCCGTTGCCGGGGAACTAAAATATTAAGAACGCTTAATTTTTATTACTTTAGCCATTTTTATTTTTGCAAGTTACTTTTATTTTTATTTTGCTTTTAACTTTGCTAATTTTTCTTTTTTTATTTGTTCTAAGCAAGTACCTCTAGTTTATGACTAGAAGGAACCCGACAGGACCCCTGATTTACGACAGTGATATTGAAGGTACTGTTAGCAGAAATCGTAGAGAAATAAGGCGAAGCTTAAATTACATAGAAGAAGAGCAAGAAGTCGAAATTAATACCATCGAAGAGATGGCTGAGAATAATCCGCTACCTCCAGAGGTGGCCGACAATCATGCTCCTCGAACTATGTATGATTATGCTAAACCTAATTTAACAGGAACTGAGTCAAGTATTGTTAGACCTGCTATTGCCGCTAATAATTTTGAACTAAAACCTAACACAATTCAGATGATACAGCAATTTGTTCAGTTTGATGGTTTGCAGGATGAAGATCCAAACAATCATTTGGCAAATTTCCTAGAATTTTGCAATACTTTCAAAATAAATGGCGTTTCTGATGATGCCATCAGTCTTCAGTTATTCCCCTTTTCTTTGAGGAATAAAGTCAAACAGTGGTTGCATTATCTTCCACGAGGGTCAATTACTACATGGGAACAAATGACCGAAAATTTTTATTAAAATATTTTTCGCCGGCTAAAATGGCCAAGTTAAGGAATGATATCTCTTCTTTTGTGCAGATGGATTTAGAAACACTTTACGATGCATGGAAGAGATACAAAGATCTATTGAGAAAGTGCCCACACCATGGATTAGCCTTGTGGCTACAAGTCCAAACTTTTTACAACGGTGTGAACCCTTCAACGAGACAATTAATTGATTCAGCTACCGGCGGAACCTTGAATAACAAAACACCTGAGGCTGCCTACGAATTCATTAAAGAGATGTCACTGAACAACTATCAGTGGCAAGTCACAAGAATCGAGCCAACAAAAGCATCCGGTGTTTTCAACCTCGACGCAGTAACCATGCTATCGAATCAGGTAGAGATGTTAAATAAAAAAGTTGATGGTTTATGTGATTCTTTGCAAGTACATCCAGTTATATGGGTAACAATTTCAGACTTCAAAATAACCCTTATAGTAATACTTATAATCCAGGTTGGAGGAACCACCCCAATTTCTCATGGGGTGGTTAAGGAAATCAGAGACAACAACCCCTTCCAAACTTCCAACAACAGCCCTACCCGCAAGAAAAGAAGCCGAACCTTAAGGAGATGCTGACAAAATTCATAGCGGTGTCAGAAACACGTTTTCAAAACACCGAGAAAACACTTAAAAATCAAGAAGCATCGATTCAAGGGATCAAGAACCAGTTAGGACAGCTTGCCAAGATCATATCAGAATGACCACAAGGCAGCTTGCCAAGCAACACTGAAACTAACCCAAAAGAGCAACTTCAAGCCATAACAGCTCAGGATAGTGTAGGGTTAGATGAGCCTAAATTAAGCCAAGAAAATTTGGTAGAGAAAGGTAAGGTCGAGGTAAGTCACAAGAAGCCAAAACCAGTAATTAAAGAGTACCAACCTTGTATACCTTATCCTAATGCGATGAAGAAGGACAACACATACGAACAATTCGGTAAATTTCTTAAACTTTTAAAGAAATTAAATATTAACTTACTGTTTCATGAAGCCCTTTCGTAGATGCCTGATTCAAGGAAATTTTTAAAAGCGCTTTTGACAAACAAACGGAAGTTAGACGAGGAATCGCATGTGGAACTAAACGCAGTGTGCTCAGCAATGTTGCAAAACAAACTACCACGAAAATTAAAAGATCCAGGGAGTTTTACAATTCCATGCTTAATTGGTAGTTTATCTGTTGATAATGCTTTAGCTGATAGATGCTATGCCTTATAAAATGTTTAAATAGCTAGGTCTAAGGAAACCAAACAAACTAGGATGAGCATTCAATTAGCTGATAAAACTATTAGAATTCTTAGGGGTATAATTGAAGATGTTCTCGTAAAAATTGATAAATTTATATTCCCAAAAGACTTTGTTGTTTTAGACATGGATGAGGACAATAGTATCCCCTTAATTTTAGGAAGACCCTTTTTAGCAATTGTCAGGACTAAAATTGATGTTAGCGCAGGTGAACTCATACTTTGTGTAGGTGACGAATCAATCAGTTTTCAGGCCCTCGACTCCGCTAGAACATTTAGTAATCAAGGTGAGAATATAAAATCTATTAATAACCATTCGGTTAAACCTTCTTTTCAGGAAGCACCACGGAACAACACAATTGAGCCAGATCCTATACCTCATGCCAACAAGGAAATAACTCATGAGGAACAAAGGCTTCAGATCGATGAACTAGACGAGTAGAAGACATACTTCAAGGAGAAATTAGGAATACACAAAGCAAAACCAACGTCATTCCATGGGACAAACAAATTCAAGATCAGAGATCAGGTATTCTTAGATAAGGTAGACCCTCGAATACCTCTTCTTGACCCTAATACAAACAAAGAAATCTCTTTTAGGGTACTCAAGGATTTCCCATATGGAACAGTCGAGGTAAGTAACCCTACATTCGGTACTTTTAAAGTAAACACCACTCGACTCGAATTACATACTGATAATAGGACTGATAGCATGAGGAAGGACTTTCAACTTCTCAAACCTCCATGAATGTGCGAATGAGAGGTAGGTCTAGCTTAAGACTATAAAAGAGCACTTTTCGGGAGGCAACCCGAGCACTAACCCCATTAATTTTTACATTTTTTCTTTTTAGCACCTAACTATAAACTAACCAAGTGCAAATTTCCATACCATACGGCCTTGCACATGGCCTTGGCCATGGTCGTGTGGATACTACGAATTTCCGTACTGACATGGCAAAGATAGTACGAAATAGAGCGAAAAATATTTTCAAGCCACGGCCCTCGACAGAACACCACGGCCGTGCGATGCAGCCATGGCCGATACTGTTTTCTTAACACGGGCGTGGTGACCTGCACATGGGCGAGGGAGAAACAAACGAAGCATAACACGATCGTGTGACATGGCCGTGTGACTCGACACACGCACGATACATGGGCGTGGGGATGTACCAGATTTGAAATCTCTATTTAACACGCACACTTCTCCCCTTCTTACCTACTTTCCACTTCCCTTTTTCTTCAAACACACTCTTAACTCTTCATTCTCAACTTTCTTCATTCTCCTAACCTTAGATCTAACCATATCCATGTCAAACAAACGGAAGGATCATAGCACAGTCTCCCTCTATGAGACCGATCTACATAAGTTCATGCCGGCCGCTTCATTAACTCGACAAGAAACGGACCTTTGAGTCCATTTAACTTTTTTTTTTATTTTCCCTTATCCTTTATTTTTCTTTTACTTAGTTTAATCTATTTTATTTCGTTTTCTTTAATTTAGGTTCTAAAGGCTGCTTGGGAATCACACACCACGGCCTTAGAAATCACATCCACCTCGCTAACTATATAACAATAAGGACTCTCCGGTCCATTAACCTTTTCTTTTAATTTTATTTTACTTTCTATTTACTTTCTTTTTATCTTTCTTTTCTTTAGATATATATTTAGTATATTTAGAATTATTCTTATTATTTCCTGGCTAATTCTTCACGACCTTCCCAATTTCTTCATCTAGCGCAGAGATTTTTGGTGGCCACCACACCACAACACTCCCAACTCAAGGAAGCCATCCAAATTCAGGAAGTTTCACCTCTCCCTTTCTCCTAAATTTCATATATATCTTTGTACATTGAGGTCAATGTACATCTTAAGTGTGGGGGGTGAACATTTATTTCAAAAAAGTGCCTAACTTTTTGCATTATTCTCAAATCCCTGAATTATACCTTAAATTATGCCTTGTTCTTAAGTAATTTTCTCATATTATGATTAGAACAAAATTTCTTCTGATCTATGCTTTTTATTGATATGTTTTGGATTAAGGCATTGATAATTGTGCAGTGATGATTTAAACTTTAGAAGACTAGAGAATCAAGCATGATAAGTCCATTTTCAAAAAAATTAAAATTTTGTTAGGTTGTCTACCTGAATCTTATTATTACCTTGAAATTTGAAATTTACAGAGTTGATATCAAAAACCCATAATTTTTATGAGATCTTGAGCTTTTTAGAGCATACATTCTTTCGTGCTCACCTTGTGATTATGAGTGTGTCAACATTAAGTTGTTATTCTAGAACTTGCTTCGATTATACATGTCAAGACCACATTATTGATTTGAGATACAGAGATGATAAAGGCACTTAGGATTTAACCCACTCACTCCACTAAAAAGCTTACCCTCACAATTAACCTTTAGTGAACCCTTTTGATCCTAACAACCTTTTATTGACTCACCCACTAATATTACCCCAAAACCCATCTTGTATTTCTTATCACCATTCCTTGACTCCTTTTTAGTCGAGATTTGATTTTGAACAGTTGCCTAACTATGTTCTATATTTTAGTTGTTAAATTTCTTTCTTATTATTGAAAATATTTGATTTGTTCTTAAAAAAAATCGAAGTATATTCATTATTAGTTATAATTAAGTGAGCTTATACATTTAATTTTCACATCTTGAAGAAGAAGCTTGTATTATTAGTATTATTAAGTTTTCAATTGATTTAATTATTCAAGATTAGTTCATCTTTCTAGTTAGGTAAATTGTCAATTCAATCTCAATTATAACCCTCTAATTCAGCCTTTATCCACACCTTTAACCCGAGCCCCATTATAACCCTTTTTAAAGACCTTTTGATTTGTGTATCATCTCAATTTATAGTGGTGGAGATTTGATTTTCAGGCAAGCCTATGGAATTAACTTTTCATGTTCGACTTTTGAGTGCTTAATTTTGAATCTTAAACACTTTGAGTGATTTGAGTGAATCTTTAGTGAGGATGTCAACTCTTGTCGATTTTGAATTAAGGGTAATTATTTAGATAAAGGGAAAACACATATGTTTTCGTGCTACAAAAACAATGACTTTGATTGTTTGAACCTTTAAGACCCTTTACTTAACCTTTAAGACCCTTTACTTAAATTATCAATGTATGAATTATCTTTTAATTATGATGAAACATTGTTGATGAATATTATGAATCAAGGAAGTTCATTTTAATTGTGAGTTGAGAATTTAGCTTGACGATAAGCAAATGCTTAAGTGTGGGGGTATTTGATAAACCGTAATATATAAACATATTTTAATCCCACATTTAGCATACTTTTGGATGACTTATTCCCTGAATTGTGTAATTTGGTGCTCTTAATCTTTTGTTTTCATGTTTTATACTTAGTAGAGCACCGGAGGATGAAAAGAACGACAAACGGGCCTAAAACAGAGTAAATGGGCCATATCACGAAATCAACACGGCCTGGGCCCAAGACCACACGGTCGTGCCACCTTAACAGACCCGAACACGGCCTGGCCATAATTCTCACGGGCGTGTGCCATGGGCATCTCCCTGTCGTAACAAAGAAGAGTTTCATTCGGATTAGGGTACTTAGAGGCCTATATAAACACCCTAGAGGCCAATCTTCAGGGGAGTCCAGTTAGACGTCCAGTTAGGCCGAAGAGCCAAGCCAAAGAGGCCAGAATTATAGAATTTTCTCGAACAAAGCCAGTTGATTCATCTCAAGAAGCCGGAGTTATACTCAAAACGGAGGATCTTCTCTTCAATTCATTCAGGGGGTTTTAGGGTTTTTCTTATATTTTGTTTTATATTTTCTTTTGAGATGTATTCTTTTATCATTATGAACTAAACCCCTTAAATACCTGAGGGGATGAAACCTAAGACGGATCTTGTTATTTTTTTCTGAACTATATAATAAATACTTGATTTGTTCTTAATTATGTGTTCTGAATTCTTGTTTTGATATTTCAGGATATTGATTCAAGTATTGGTGTGCTTAGGCAGTGGAGCAAAAGTCCCTGTTTAAGAGTAGATCTAACATAATTAAGTCGAGTTGATCACAACCCTAGAAATAGGATAATGAAAATCTACTGGATTAGGGTCAAACCTAATATGGGAGTCCATAGATCGATTTAATGCAATTCTAGGGGTTTTAATTAGAAAGAGATTTCAACTAATCAACCTAGGGTTAGACGTTAGTAGCCTCGAAAGAGGTATTAATATAAATTAGGGAATCCTACGGATCAAGTCAAGTGAATAAATCGTCTGGTTCAGAGTTAATAACAAGTGAAGTCTAGGTAGATTCTTCCTAGGGTATTGTCTTAATCAATTGGTTTTTCCCACAAGTATTTCCCCAATTCATTCTCTTTGTCTTTGCATCTTTAGCTTAATAGTTAGTTAATTTTAGATTCAATAAATATTTCACTTTTAATTTAGGCTAAATAATAGAAAGAAAGTTAGTATTAGTACTTCTAGTTCCTTTGGGTTCGACAATCCGGTCTTGCCACTAAACTATACTACTGTTCGATAGGTACGCTTGCCCCAATCATTGTCATAGTTAGTTTCTAGGCTCGATCATTCTTTTTATAAATTTTTAAGACTCTAACACACGATCAAACATTCTCAAAATTTCAGTTCAATTATAAATCACAACAATTTATAGCTCAATTTAATCATCATAAATTAATAGTCAATCATTAATTCGAGCCTATGAGATCTTAAAAATAGTTTGGAAACAATTAGAGACTAATTTGAAACAAAATAAAAAAATATGGGAAAACTAAAAATAGGGGTCACACAGCCGTGTCACTAAGTCGTGTAACTCACTGTGCTCGTGTAGACTAAACTGCACCTGAACATCAACAAGGCACACGGCCGTGTGAGTAGGTCCTGTGTGGCATACGGTCATGTGGCAGCCCGTGTTCCAGACCGAGTACACTTAAAATAACTTCAAAATCAAGCTAAAACAATGCTCATTTCATAAGTATCAAGCCAAACCAATTTCAACCATTCACATACCTTCAAAACACATTCTAACAAACCTAAAACATACAAAAACATTTAACCTATGAGCTTAACCAATGTACCATCATTAGTACCGCAATTAAACATTTAGGATCCAAATCACATACACCATTTCCTAAATGTATCTATCAAGCATTTCATAACCTTAAACCACAATCAAAACCAAACTTGCAAAGGCATGAATCTTACCACTTATATACTTGTGGTCAAAACATACCAAAAGAACCAAATAAACATGACCACAACATCACATAACAAAGCATGAAACTTAATACTCACAAGTTATTATCTTAAAAACAGATCAAACATACCAAGGAATCCATTTCATTCCCATCCATTTTACCATAACTTGAACTACTTTCATAAGGCATAAATCATATGACCAAAAGCACTTATATATACATACTTAAGTCAAAGATACCAAATAGATATACTCAACCATAAACCTTACTTAAACCAAAGTTATAAGCAATCTCATCATAAACAAAATATCCTAAAAGTTCCTAGTACATGTCATTTATAGCCTAAACTAAAATAACCAAATAGGTATCGAATAAGTTGTCGGATAGTGTGATCCCCAAAAGCAATCCAATCGACAGCTCGAATCTGACGATCTACAAGAAAGAAAAACCCACACGAGATAAACTTACGTAAAGCTTAGTAATTTCATAATAAATTTAAACTTTAACTTACCAAAAAGGATGCAATTTAAACATTTTACAGAATAATTCAATACCTTGGTCATGAGCTCATTAATTATCTATACACATCGCAAATCTCAAAAGGTTAGTGAGTTCATATATAAAACATGTAACTTTATCATGTTATCAAACATATACCAAAAAACACATTTTATAACACCCTAAAACTCAGCCTAGAAGTTTAAACTGAATCTCAGAGGTTACAATGATCATCGAAGTGATCGTAGGAAAGTTTTACAAAACAAATTATCTCAAATTCCATTACAAACACATTTTTCTATTTTCAAACCAAAAACGTTTAATCATTTAGATAACAATCAGAAAAATTACAGTTAAGTTTAATTTATGAACAAAGTAAGGTTTACAAGAAAAATCGAAAACAGAACTTGTACCACAATTTTTATAAAACCTTACAGTTTGAAAACAGTATATCAAAATGGGGACTGAAAAGAAGAACTGTTAACTTATTCTTAGCCGTGACTGTCCGAGACCTCCACATACTGAGTCCAGCTACAAAAAACGGAAGTACCCGAAAAAGGGAAACTAAAGGGGGTGAGCTACACGAGCTTAGTGTGAGTTCGAACCCAAAGTAAGCAGCAAGTGACTAAAGTTCAAGCCATATACAGTCAGATACACGAAACATACATTTGATCATGCCAATCACGTTTTAAACAAAATCAAAACATTTTTAAACTACCATACCATCGAACTTTCAGTACTCGAATACGTTGGGATACAAACTCGAAACCAAACAGAATACAAACAAATAAACTTACACTCAGTCACTTTATTAGATGCATATGAATGCAATTAGGTAATAAAAACCCACCCATCCAACCAAACACCTATCCATCCCTCATTCATACCACAAATGAGCTATAAAAACTCAACCAATCATATACATCACATAGGACCTCGCAAGGCCCATCCAACCCTACACACCACGTATGTTGAACTAAGCCACGTAAATAACAGTATGCAGTTGAGCTGCCAGAAGTATCGTACCATGCGGTAAACCACTATACAGACGTAATGCAGTTGAAACTGCCAAATCAGATCAGACTTCCTTCTTTTCATATCCCAAGCTCAAAATTATAATGCAAATACAAAAATGCACACCAAACACTATCAGTCACACAGACGCTCGTAATCAGTCAATCAATTCCAGAATCAATTTACACAGTTTCCAGACAGTCACACAGTAGTTAAACAGAATTAGAAGTACGCATGTTCAATCGACCAAACTCAGAATCATATGTCACAATTCTCAAACCACTTAAGCAACATCACATTAACAAATCACTTAACTAGTGAAACGATTAAATATAACACATATGACCGAGTCAAAACAAAGTCCGACCACCCTTACTAAGACCTAGCCAAAGGTCGGAACACACAGAACCAAAAACAAGTCATAAATCAACACAGAACAAAAATTGGCAAGACAGGGCCACAAGGCCGTGTGCCCCGACTGTGTGGAAGTGCCTAGGCTATGTGGGATGTCAACACACCCATGTGGAGGGACACACACCCGTGTGAAATGAGGCACACGACCGTGTGATCTAAGGCCATGGCCGTGTGATCAGGCTGTGTAATCTTTGTCCAATTGTGCTAAAATAAGGTACAGGGCAGACACAACCATGTGAAGGTCTCACACGCCCGTGTGCCCACCAAACATGACCGTGTGGAGGTCGACTAAAATGCCCAAATCAGCCACACGGTCGTGTGACACCAAAATTAACCCGAAAACCTTAATTCTTAATTTTACACAGTCGTGTGAATCGGCACATGCCCGTGTGGCCACCCGTATGGTCATAAAACCACCCACAAACAGCTTAAAAATTGAGTTTTCCTATCACTAAACCAACCCCCAATCAAGGCATTTCAAAAACCAACTTTAGCATACTAAATTTCAAGTAATTATAAACAACCCAGGCCTCAAATGCTCAATTACCGAAACACACAAAAAGATCGCCAAGTTTCACAGTAAATCAGTACCAAATTATACATAATTAAATCAACATTTCGTAAAAGAAAATGAAAAGTTTTGGAACCCACACCTTAATTCGCGATAAAACACCCAATTAAATGGTGAACCACAATGCCCTCTACTTAATACTCAATTGCATCTCCCTCTAGAACCCAAAACTGTTCAAGACAGCGAAGCCGCAATGACGCAAAAAAGAAATTCGTGAGAAGAGAAGGAGAGGAGAAAAAGAGGAACATGCAGAGACATTTGGGAAAACCAAAACGTGAAAAACTTTAAGTAAAACCAATAAAAATAAATATCTAACCTTTTAAAGCAGAACAAAGCTAAATCAAAAAAATTCCCTCAAAACACTTAAGGACTCGAACTCGGGACCCTAGGCTAAACTAACACACAACCAACCACCAGACCAACAGGCCCATTCTGACACTAACACTCAGAAACAAACACAACTGCTTGAGCTACTCGCTGCCCCTAACCAAAACCCTCAAATCTACTAAACCCAAAAAATTGGGGTGTTACACATTTGGTACAT
Organism: Gossypium bickii; assembly: GCA_025503065.1. Classification (NCBI taxonomy): domain Eukaryota; kingdom Viridiplantae; phylum Streptophyta; class Magnoliopsida; order Malvales; family Malvaceae; genus Gossypium; species Gossypium bickii. Next base: position 16,500,887 of record CP106710.1, on the reverse strand, counting down.
AAACCAACCATCACATATTCATTTAACATTTAACATTTAACATCTTTATTTCAAGTATATATTTCAAATGTCCCTTTTTCACATATTTATATTCCTATAAATATTTCAGATAAACACTTTATATATTCGTTACATATATCTATTTTCATAAAAACATTTCGTATAACCAATTCAAGTATTTATATCAACATCTTCCAATTCACATGCCTTGACCATATAACATTTCATATAAATGCATATTCATTTAAGCCTTTATCACTCATTGAACCAAATGAAATAACATTAGATACTCGAAAAATGCTCACACAAGTTGTGACTGTAACATGTAATCGTATATGCTCACACAAGCTGTGAAATGGGTCTGCTCACACGAGCTGTGGGTCGAGATGTTAGGCTACACGATGCTGCTCACACGAGCTATGGAGAATCCTCAACAAATGTAGGACTTCAGCCATCGGTAGGACATCCAAGACTAGCACTCGAAACTATAAATAACCCCCTAATGACATGTCATTTGTATCCTAAGTATTCAAAAGGTTCAAACAGGACAAATTCCATATACATATCATTTAACTTTCTTCACATTATACCATTACGAGCATACATCCATATAGTTCTCATTTATCAAACATAACATTGATTTAGCTAATAATGCAATTTAGTTGAATTTACTAATTGTTATATACCAATCAATTTAATTCATTCATAACATAAATAATAATTAACATATCATATAATTATTTAGGCCTTTTTTTGTCACATGTATTCAACTATATACTTTCTCCATTTTCAATCATAACTCTCAATTATAATTTTATTTCAATTTGATCCATCTCTACAACTTAATATTTACTATGCAAGCAAATCTAAATACAAACATACGTAGATAATTAATAAATTAAAAAAAACAATCAAATCAATTCATTTATTATACAAACTTACCAAAATACAATAGCTACCAACACCTCGATGATGACTTTTCCTTTCCCATGATTATCACCCAACTGGTTCGTTTCTTGATCTAAATATAATGTTTTCATTCAATTAACCAATTCAATACTTTAAAGCACTTAAATTCACATATATAACCTTTTATTAACATTTTACACTATTACCCTAAATATTTACCTTTTGTTCAATTTAGTCCTTAAACTCGAAACTTTTACAATTATTACAATTTTACCAAATTCATGGTAGTTGAATTTTCTGTTATACCAAAACAACCCATATTTATTAAAATTTCATAAGGATTTCATGCCCAAATCTATTATTTTATCAATTTAGTCCTTAAACTTTAAATTCACTAAAAACTACTTTACAAAATAGTATTATTTAACTATAAAACTTACAAATCTACCACCAACCTTCAAAATTACTATAATTTCATTAGTGGCATAACTCAAAATATTTAATAGTTTTACAAGTTAGTCCCTGGGTTAGCTAAATTAAGTAACAACGATCTCAAAAACATAAAAAATCATCAAAAACAGGTTAAGAAACACTTACCAAGCTATTAACTGAACCTAGAAAGCTTTGAGTTATGGCTTCTTAAGTTTTCTCTTTTTATTTTAGAGGATGGAAGGTTGAAGAAACAAGAAAATAAGGGCTTTGGCTTCCTTTTTCTAATTAAAACATATAAATTATTTTATTAATAATTTAATATATTATTTACCTAATTAAAAAAAAACACATGTGGTCCATCTTTACTTAAAAATGGCCTAATTTTCATTTAAATTCATTGAATTATACCACTTTTCTATTTAACTAATATAAATTAATAATAATTAATTTTGTTTCAATTTTTATAATTTTTCTTTTTTCCTTAGTTAACTATCCAAACATTAAAATTTCTGGACCAACTTTCAATATACCTATATAATTAATACGTAAATATTTAATAAAAAAATCTAAGGGCTCAGTTTCCAGAAATGAAGTCCCGATACCTCATTTTTTGAAACCACTTGACCGTAGAGACAAACCACTTGTACTTAACGTTTCATTCAACTAGCGAACCCATGTTATTATGCGAACCTGTAACACCCCTAACCCGTATCCGTCGTTGGATTAAGGTTACGGAACATTACCATACAATCGAAAAACATATAACATCATCATATTTAAATAAATTAAACATATTATAAACCATTCATTCATATACATTTTGTACCCAAATCGAGCCTTCGAGGCCCTAAAAATAGCTTAGAAGTAATTCGGGACCAATTTGAAACAAAATGAAAAGTTTACGAAAAAGTTGCAAAAATTGAAAAATAGGGATCACATAGTCGTGTGACATCACCCTAGGCCGTGTAACATTCGAACAAGGGACACACGACCGTGTTCCATCCCGTGTAACTCACTAAGATGCCCCACATGCCCGTGTGTCAGGTCGTGTGGTAGGTCGTGTAACTCACTGACTTGGAACACTAAAAAGTCTCAAATGACACACGGTCGTGTCGCCAGGTCGTGTGAACCCAAAATTTACCTAAAATTAAGCCATTACAAGTCCAACTCATACCTAGTTATTCAACCCATTTAGGCATACATTCAAGGGTTTCAAACACCATTCAAACATACATAAACATGCCATTTCAAACATCCTAAATCACCTAACCAATATGACATTCAATGCATCACAAATGCATCTAAACACGATTTACCTAAACATGTCAATATTGTCTCATTTCATACATAAAGACCTAATTACAAAAACTCCAAAAGACATCACAATTGACCATTTTCAAACTACCATAAACATACCAAAAAGGTTCCTTATATACAAACACTTATAAGTGACCAAAATGACATAACTTAGTAGGCATCAAGTATACCAAACCAACATAACTTTCACAAGCTTAAACATACCAAATCATGTATTACACAATTCCTATACATTCCATTATTAACCTTGACACAAAATCTTCCAAAATAATTGCTAGATAGTGTGATAGGTCTCCGACAAGCTTCTAACCGATCGAGCTTTTGATAATCTATAAAACAAAGGAAAATAACTACGTAAGCAATGAATAGTATGCTCGAATAAACTGAAACATAACTTACCATGTCATTTAAAAAATTCAAAGATTAAACATAAATCATCACCAATTCCATAAGCTTAGTAAAAGCCTATACAACATCACCAACTCACAAGTTAGTAAACTTGTCCATTATACAAATGAAATCAACCATAAGATATGTAAATTCCATAGGTAAATACATCATATAACTTATAAGTCCTTTTCATAAGTCATGATTCAATCCATTTACATACTTACCATTTCATTTCCTTTTCTTACCCATTGAACCATATAGAATTACATCAGATACTCAGGAAATCTCACACATAGTGTGCCTTTACAATAACCATAACCTTTCCTTTACATCATTGCTCACACGAGCTGTGGGTCAGAATGTAAGCCATACGATGCTGTTCATACGATCTGTGGAGTATCCGCAACAAATGCAAAACCTCAACCATCGGTAGGACATTCAAGACCAGCACCCGAAACATGAAATCCCTAATGACATGTCATTCGTATCCTAAAAATTCTTAAGGTTCAAACGGGACTCGTTATCCATCAATTCATCATAGCATGAGTAAATTTATTTTATAATTCATTTATATTACAAAAACATAGAAAATATTCAAATTTAGCTAACGTTACAACGACTGCAGTTCATACGAACTTACCTCAATAGTTAGGGCGTAGTAATATAGTCGAACTAGTCCGAAGCTTTAGCTTTTCCTCGATCTAAGTCCGAACGTGGTTTATCTTGATCTAAATAGATAATTTCAATCAATCAAGTACTTCTAGTATTCAATTTAATCCATAGTTCATACTTATGAAAAATTACAAATTTGCCCATAACATTTTAACTTCTCACAATTTAGTCCTTAAGTTCATAACTTAGAATCTATCCATTTTAACCTAAATACAACTTAACCCGTGATGCAAGGGACCTTAAAGTAACTCATATTTAACAACAATTCACAATAAAACCCTTGGATTTATACTTTTAACAATTTAATCCTTATTTCCAAAATTTATCAAAAATCATTTAACAAAACTTGTTTATTTTTCAACAAGGATCAATAATTCATCAAATAACATCAAAACCTATTCAAAAAAATTCATGTCAAGTCCCTCAATCTTTAACATTTTTCAAATTAACCCCCAAGCCAGCTAGATTAAGCTAAAACGAACTCAAAAACATAAAAATCAATAAAAATAGGACTTGAAAACTCACCATGCAATCAACACAAGCTTGAACGAATGCTCCCTCTTCTCTAATGGTTATTTTTAGGTTTTGAAACAAGGATGAAGAAGGTTTCATCTTTCTATTATTTTTTGTTTACTTATTTTTCATTTTATTTACTAATTTACTAAACTAAACTTAATAAATCATTTAAACCACCATAAAACCTATCCAACACAATCCATTATCTTAAAACATGGTATAATTTTCATTCAAGTCCATTAAATTTCCTTTCCATAGCCATTTAGCTCTTTTAACTAATAGAATTCAAATTTTACACCTTTTACGATTCAGTCCCTTTCACCTAATTAACCAATTAAACATCAAAATTTCTTAACAAAATTTTAATATGAACTTAATATAATCTCGTAGACCTATAATAAATAATAAAATAATAACTCACTTGTTGGATTTGTGGTCCCGAAACCACTATTTTCGACATCACTAAAAGCGGACTGTTACAAAACCTATACTATTATGCGAGCCTATGTTGTTGCGCGAAACTTAGTATTATGCTCTAAGTACTTGTGTATTTTATTTGAATATGCGAACCTTGAAAATATTTGGGTTTTTACCTCATGCGAACCCTTCCTCTTTACGTAGATTTTATGTGCTCACATGTTTTATATTCTATGCATGTTATCATGACATTCCACTACATTATGATACCTTAGCACATTTTTATGTTGTAAATTTGTGGTGTGTTGGAGGTTAGGTTTGGAGTTAATGGAGAGTCACTCCCGTGGCTAATATGGCACGCCAGATTCGGGTCGACCTAACTCAGCCGGGTCTGGGGTGTTACAAGACGAATACTAAAAAAGTTAAAGAAATTGGTTTATTGTAGATTAGAGGATCATATGACAAATATTTTTACTAAATCTTTCCATATTAGTCGATTTGAGTTTATTAGGAATAAACTTGGTGTTTGCAGCAGTTGAGTCAAGAGGAGAATGTTAGTGTCTCAAGGGCTGCAAAGTTTTTTAGGGAGATTTGTTAGCTTGTAAGTAGGAGTAGAAAACTAAAATTTGGCTAAGTTTGTTAGATGGGGTATGTATATAAGGATTTATTGGTTAATGAATTCAATTATTCTTTCCATTCTTATTTTCTATGCTTTTGTTCGTTCTCTGCTAAACTAACAATATCCTACTTGAATTAAATTTGATTAGCGGTTTATCTTTTAAGAAACAATAAATCTTAAATGTTGAATTTATCACCTGGACTATCTAAAATAATATTCAAATAGGTTTCAAAACTCTACCATGAGATAAATATAGAGATAAGGATCAGGACACTCAATCATCTCAAACTTATTTAGTTCTTCTCCAAGTCATTCGAATAAATAATACTATTATTAATCTCATTTCAAACATTCCTAGCTACTTATGTGTTGACAAGATTAAATAAAAAACCAAGTAATTAAAAAAGTTAAATATGCCAACACCAAAAATTTTGACTGCACCACAACAGCTGTTCTAACTAATGTTCAAACATGATGTAGAACAAAAGAAGCAATCAAAGTTCCTAACAAAAACATTTACCAATTATGGGGTGTTTATTTTTCATTTGTCAAGTCAGGTTTGAATCAGACTTATGTATGGTATTAACATCATATATATTTATCGAAATTCAATTTGAAATATTAAACTTAATTTTTATTAAACTTGCATATATTTGTAAATGTAAAAACTCAAACCTATTAAAACTATCTTATATTATTAATTAATATTTTTATTTAACTCTTAAGTATGAATAAATTATTCTCAAAAAAATTGAATAGTTTTTCTCAAAAAAATATGAATAGTTTATATTTTATATATATATATATATATATATATATATATATATATATATATGCATTATACAATTGGTAAACAAATTGAGTTCAGTTAGAATATGCCCATTCTCTTTTACCTTGTGTTTCTATTAGTGGGAATGAGGGGAAAAGATCATCAATTTTTTTATGTTTGGATAGTTTTTTTTTTTTTTTTTTTTTTTTTTTTTTTTTTTTTTTTTTTTAATTCAAGCAAAGAAAGTAAGAAAAATTGAGTATCACTTGCTTGTGTTTTTTTCTTTAAAATTACTTTAATTTTTTTTTTCCTTCATTAATTTTAACTACCCAAATAAGATAATATATAGCTCTTTCCTTTTGTTTTTTAGCCGTCCTCTGTTTTCTTTTGTGTTCTTTTCTTTTACTATTTTTAATTTAAACATAAGTTGCATTTGATACTTTGGCATATTAAAATTTTAATGAAATGTGATTCTTAAAAATGTAATTATCAAGTATGTAGCATCATAATGTTCGATATACATGAAAAGTGCTAATTAACATCCGGAGAAAGTTTCATTCATATATTTAATTTGCTAAGCACTGTACTAAAAATGTGTTGATAAATTTCAAAATGAACCAGCACATAAAGTACAAATTTGATTAAGTTAAACATTTTTTGATATTTTTTATTAACAAAATTTAATTTACTATTTACAAATAAATAATTTAATCATTTATATTTAAATAATATTAATTTATTTATTTTAAATAAAAATAAATTAATAAAATTATCTAAAATTAAAATATGAATATTTTAAAATTTAATTCGATATAAATATAAAATTAAATAATTTTATGATTTTGTAAAAAAACATTATTTTAAAAATAATAAAAATAAATAAAAGAATAATTTATTTTTTTTTTAAAAAAAAGTAAAATTTAACTTTTCAACTACATGAAAATCACCATTATTCAAATGGATCATTTTCTCAAATATTCTCATATTCTCAAATGGATCATATTCTCATAATTGAAAAGAAAGGTAATTCCCAAAAAAATACTTTATTGTATATCAAACACGAAAATAATTCTCTCACCAATTATCCTTCAAATTTTATTGTAACAAACGCCTCAGTAGCGTTAAAGGTCTCACCTGGCTTAGATTTAGGTAAGCCCGTTATCATACAGGGTTCATTTCGGCCTAACAAACCCACCAAAAGACTTCAATACTGGATCAGATCCTAGTTTTATTATTATCAAGATGTGGGAGTTTAATAAAAATAAATAAATTTCAGATTTTTTTACTTGATGATTATTTAAACTAATTAGTGTATTTTATTCCATTACATTTAACATATTAAATGTATTTGATAATAATATTATCTTCTTAATTAATATAAAAACACGGTAGAGTTAAGATTAAATCAATTGAACTAATATATATATTTTTTAAAATTTTATGAAAATTTATTAATTTATTCAGGCCATTAACCATTGTTCAACCAGGCAATAATGACAGGCATTCCATCAACTTAGTCACAAAGCACACCAACTCTATACTCAAATTCTCACAAATATCATATGACATTAAGTACAACAGCAAAGGAAATGAATGGAGGGTGTGTTGCAGTGATGATGGTTCATGTAGGATTGCTCCCGAATGGTCCACCCCTTCAGTTTTAGACTTGGTCCAAGAATTCTATACTGCCATCAATGTCAAAAACACACACAAACTGGATCAACTTCTTTCAAATGATTGTATATTCCAAGACCTCATATTTTACATTCCCTTTGGTGGAAAAGAGGTCTTTCTTTCACCTCTTTCAACCCCCCTTTTTTTTGTAATTTAAATATGAAAATAACCATGTTTTATATGTTGGTATTTGCAGAGTATCATGAACTTTCTGCAAAATCTAATGGAAGCAATGGGACAAAATGTTCATTTCGTGATTGATAGTTGGATGGAAGGCGACAATTAAACTGCAAGTGTAATTTGGCATCTTGGTCAGCATTTGCACATCTCTAATTTTTTTTTTCTTTTTTGGTCCAATAAAACCCTTGAAAAATAATATGTTTATTGTCAATTTCTTGTAAAGTGGAAAGGCAAAGAGATACCACAGGTTGCAATTTCTTTGAATGTCAACAGATTGATGGAAAGCTTATTATCAGGTTCCATTTCAACCATCCATGTTATTTCCACTCTTCATTATCAGTTTAAAAAAATTGACAACTCGCTAATACGCAGCAAAATCACAGGAGTGGAGGAGTTTCCAGTGAAACCCGGAGATTGGATGCTGGTATGAAATTATATATGATGAACAAAATTTTCCAATTACTCAGTTTTTTATTTTATTTTATTTTTGCTTTGTAGAAACTATTGAAAGCAACCATTGTTGTTTTTGACAAGTTTTCCTTTCCGGCTGAACGAATGTAACTTTCTTTTTCTTTTCCAATCAAGTTTTTATGGATACGGATATTGTCAATTCGAATAAAATGGGTAAGGTTGATATGGTTTCAAAATTTTGCAGAGTTGCTTACAAGGTCGGAGGGAACACATGAGGGAATAATCAAGCTTCTAAAAATGTTGGGCGCCAATAAGAGTTTTAACTCGATTAGTATCAGTATTTGTTGTTAGTGCAAAAAAACATAAATTCGAATACAAACTCTCCGCCTCTTCCTATTTAAAAGTTGAAGAGAGTACTCGTAATTTTAAGCCTTATATAAAAATATAATCAATATCAAATATGTTATTATACTTTTAATTATTTCTTGATTAAATAAAAAAATTATGTTAATATCTAATAAGAAAAAAAATAAGAATCCAATTAAATATATAGTCATCTTACCCTTACACATGGCAAAAGCTTTAAGATCATTCTCCTTCTAATTTTAGTAATTTGAGCTTTTAGATCAAGCTACCTCTCATTTCATATCACCATTGAATGATACCTTGGTAAATATTTGATATAATATATATTTTTTGTAGTTAGATTTTATGAATCCAATAATTTGATCAGAAAATCTCTTACTGTTGAAATAACATAATATTTTAATAAAATCATTACAATAAAAAATATAAATCGTACATATATATATATATACTCGACAACGTCATGTGATGGGTCGACATCAGAAAAATAAATGTATTCCTACTTCCAAAGAAATTCCTGAACTGAAATGATTTGAGGGGGACTCACACCCCTAACTCCAACAATCGACAAACATTAATCCCCCCACGACCTGTTTTTTCCCTAAGATTATTAAGGCATCTACATGAATCTTGTACGTTACTTCCATGTGATATCCTTTCTCTTCTTTGCATATGCTTAGAGATGCATAAATCCTCTAATATTTATTATCATTCATAGTATTCATACAATTTAATATGCATGTGATGTGAGTGATGGAGACCACCATTAATTATTCCTTACATCACTCCTCTATTGTGGGATATTATCATGCTCATGTGTACTTCGGTTTGGGGTAATTGAAGTGAGCACAATAATTGAAATAATATGAAGAGAACTTCTACAAGTCAATTGGTAACATAAATTGGTGTATCACCCAAGGTTATAATATAGAGAGTGAATTTAGAAAAAAAAAAAAAAGTAACAATTATAAATTTAAGAGATGTAATATATAAATTTCATCATTAATTAATTAATTATTTTTTGAAAGGATTAAATAAAAATATATTTTATTTTTTGGGAGTTAAAATATAATTTTTTTTGTCTTAATTTAAATTTTGATCACTTGTAAGGGCTAAAATGGTAATTTTTCAATTTGATTGGGGGACTAGGACCCTTGCCTGTCCCTCTTGTATTTACCCCTATTTGTACATACAAAGTGAATTCACTGAACCTACTCTCAAAACAACCATAAGTTTATCTTAGTCACTCAAAGGTGACACATTAAAAAATAGTTCCTGCAATAAACAAATAAGTTTCTCTCTATTTTTTTTCTATAATGAAGTGAGCATATGGAGGTATTTAAAGAACCAAGCCTGTTTGATGGTAGATATGATCTTCTAAGCCTTTCGTGACAAGATATTCATTGTCAATTTATTCTTTAAGCTTTATCTCAAATCTTTATCTTGATCGATACGTCCTTCTTCATTCACAATACTTTTTAATCAACCTCCCTTCTATCTTCAATCAAGATGAGACAAATTTATCATGTTTACAATAATAGATAACTTCATTTTTTTACTGCATTGTCAGAATCAATGATAAAGAAGCTGAGAAGAAAACAATATTAATTCCATTACCTTCTTGAGAGTAGTAGACAGAGTATTTAATACAACTAGATAATAGCTAACAGTTAACTACTTTGTTTGACAACTAACTAACTCCTTTTAACTAACTTCAACAATAATAGTAACTTATGAAATACTCATAACATGCCCCGTGCTCATTGACGTTTTCTCCCTCCTGTAACTTCATGATCGTTGGTAAGAACTCTAAGTTGACTCCTGAACTTATTGAACAATCCTGCTGATAATGGTTTCGTCAAGATGTCTACAATCTGATCTTGACTCGGCACATGACCCACTTGAAGGGATCCTTTTGCAACTTTCTCCCTCAGAAAGAATAAATCCAACTCGACATGTTTGAATTTAGAGTGCATAACAGGATTCCCTGCTACTGCAACAACAGCTGAACTATCACACCACACTAATGCCTTGCTCTTAACTGGAACATATAGTTCGAATAACAAGGACTGAATCCAGACCATTTCTGTAGTGACATGAGCAAGACTTCTGTATTCTGCTTCAACTGTAGACCTGGAGACAACTTGTTGTTTTCTAGAACTCTAGAAAACTGGATTCCCTCCAAGAAACACGCAATAGCCTGACGTCGACCGACGATCATCAACATCTGACCCCCAACTGGCATCTGAATATCTTTCGAGAAAAAACTTCGAATTTCGAGTAAACCTTAATCCATGATCCAAAGTGCCCTACAAATAACGCAAGATTCTTTTGACAGCTTTAAAGTAGAGATCCAATGGCTTGTGCATAAACTAACATACTTTATTCATAAAGAAGGCAATGTCTGGTTTGGTAATCACAACGTAGTGTAGAGCACCAACTATGCTTCTATAAAAATCTTCATCTTTAACAGGATTGCCTGCATGAGCTGATAAATGACAAGTGGTTACAATTGGTGTAGGAGAGTCGTTTGATCTGTCCATGGAGGCCCTTCGAAGTAGATCAAGAATGTGTTTCTTTTGGCTAAAAAAAAAAAAACCATATTGAGTGTAGTTGACTTCAGTGCCCAAGAAGTAACTCAACTTCTCTAAGTCTTTCAAAGAAAATTAAACATTGAGTTCCTTAACAAATTGATCGATGGCACGAGAGTCAGTCCCAATGACAATAATGTCATCCACGTATACCAGAACATAGAGCAACTGAGACCCCAAACAATGAATAAAAAGAGAGTTGTCAGCTTTTGATACTTCAAATTTGGCAATTAAAAGAAATTCCTTCAGCTTGTGAAACCAAGCCCGAGGTGCTTGCTTAAGGCCATACAAGGCCTTTATTAACTTGCATACCAATTGTTGGCCATTTCTCCCTTGTTGTTCAAAACCTGGTGGTTGCACCATGTAATTTTCCTCATGCAACTCACCATTCAAGAAGGCATTGTTAATGTCCACTTTCTTGAGAGGCCAGCCCAAGGAAACAGCCAGTGCCAGAACCACTCTAATCGTCGTTGGTTTGACCACTAAACTAAATGTCTCCTGAAAATAAATACTTGCCTCTTGGAGGTAACCCTTAACCACCAGCCTGCCTTTGTATCTGGCTACCAAGCCATCAGAATTTCTTTTTACTTTAAAAATCCATTTGCAACCTACGGCCCTACGACCTGCAAGTAAGGACATAAGATCCCAAGTGTGATTGGAGAGTAAGGCATCATATTCTGTTTGTGCAATTGCTTTCCAAACAGGACTTTGAAATGATTCTGCAATAGATATGGGCTTCTTCTCAATCAGGATAGACGAGAATACTTTAGGTTTGAAAATGCCACTCTTTGACTGAGTTTGCATGGGATGTGAATTTACAAAGAAAGCAGGTCTTTCATGATGGTCAAATTGATCACAAAAGGTAGGTACACAAGCTAGTACTAATGATTCTGTATGTTGACTTGTAGAAGAAGATCGAGCAACAGCAGCTGAACTGAAAGAAAAACTCATGTTAGGAAAAGCCTGAAGTGAACCTGCCACAAGAAAAATCCTAGTTGACCCTGATGAAGAAGTGGAGGTATCAAATGGAGGCGTAGTAGCTACAATCATAGGAATATGTGACCATTGATGGAAAGACCTGATGGAGCCCAAGTTAGAATATGAAAAGAAACCATTTTGAAATGGAAACTATGATTCATCAAACATAACATGCCGAGAGACAAAAATTCAACCATCTTCATCAAGGCACTTATAGCCTTCTTTTATTAGTACCAACTCCAAGAAAGACATATTGTTTGGATTGAAACTGAAGTTTGTGTTGATGAAAAAGCCTCAAATAAGGGAAACAGGCACAGCCAAATGCCTTTAGTTGGGAATAAGCAGGTTTAGCTTTTAAAACTTCTCATAGGGGCTACTCTTTTATAGAATATGAGTGGGTAATTTGTTGATCAAATGAACAGTATGAGCAAAGGCATATGACCAAAACTCCAGAACTATAGATGCTTGACCAAGAGGGTGAGTCCCATGTTAACTATCTGTCTATGTTTTCTTTCAGCAACACCATTCTATTCTGATGTATGAGGGTACGTGACCCTATGTTGGATGCCAAGCCGAGAGAGCTCATTCGAAAAAGATCGATACTCTCCCCCCATTCACTTTGAAGCGTTTTTATAGAATAACCAAATTGAACTTGAACCATTTTCTAGAAATGAAAAAAACATCGAAAAATCACAGAGTTAGTCTTGAGAAAGTACAACCAGGTATATCTGCTATGCATATCAACGAAGGAAACATAATATGAGAAACCATTGTATTGTGTATGTGCTGGTCCCCAAACATTAGACACAACTAATTCAAAAGGTAAAGAGTACACTATTTTTGAAGAGCTAAAAGGCAACTTGTGAGCTTTGCCTAATCGACAAGCTGAACATATATGAGGTAAAGTGTTGTGTTTGAAAGGAACATTACAGTCTTGCAAAACATGAATAAGAGTGTTATTACAAGGATGGTCAAGTCTGTTATGCCATAACACAATACAATAAGAAAGTTGAACATTGCATATAAGTGTTGATCTTGACCTTTGAGCAGTAATAGTTGTGTTGGAAGCAACATGAGAAACATTAAACCTGTAAAGTCCATCATGCATGTGGCCCATTAGAAGAGTTTTCCCTGTCTGAATATCCTTCACAAAATAGAAATGGGTGAAACTCAAAATCGACGCCATTATCCCTTGCAAACTAACCTACAGACAGCAAATTCTTACACACAGTAGAAACGTGCAGAATAGTTTTAAGTCGTAAAAGCCTAGAACCAGCCAATAAATTAGAAGATCCTATGTTAGTTATAGAGACAAAGTCACCATTTCCCATAAACACCTGACTTGTACCTATAAAGGGAGATGCAGTTGTGAGACTAGCCATGTCAGGAGTAATGTGGTTTGTAGCCCCAAATTCAGGATACCAGGTTTGATCAGTTAGAGCAAAGGAAGAACCTTGATGAGTGTTCTGAGAGGATGGAGAATGAGTCTTTGAAGATGAACCACAACATTGAGACATAGTAGAGTAATGAGGTGCAAGAGAGAGAAACATTTCCCATTGAGTTGATGATAATTAGCTGTCATCGAATGGTTGTGATCAATACCAGATAACTTTTCATCAAATCTGTGATAACAGGTTTGGATCACATGGCCAATTTTGCCACATAATTGGCATTGCGATCTAGAATGTGACCAACTCCGACCATTACCACAAGCCCTGCCACGAGACCAGCCTCGTCCTTGCCCTCTGTGTCCTTGCTTAAACTCCTGAGGATAGTTGTTGGAGTCATCAAAATGTTTCGATCTTGCTACGGTATCTTGTTTTTGGTGAGATGCCGAATTAGCTTACAAAGGAACTTCTGTAAACAAAGCCATCTGTCGTGCTTCACAATCAAGAAGGATCTTAGTCAGCAAGTCAATAGACATAGGAGTTGCTGAGGCGATCACATGAATGGACTCATATTCTATTGAAAGACTAGCCAAGATGATGCTCACTTGTTTTGTTTAGTAAGCAGACTACCAGCTGCAATTAGATTATCACTCAGACTCTTTAGTTTGGACAAATATTCTTTGATGGTAAGATTTGCTTTCTTGAGCGAGTATAAAGTATGGCACATACTCGAGATTTTAATATTGGACTTGGCACCAAACTGTCTTTCAATGGTTTTCTAGACTTCAAAACTAATCTTGGCCATCGTGAGACGCACCAAGACATTATCTATGACCTTAGACGATAGCCAAAATGTGAGAAACTTGTCCTACTTCTTATGAACAAGAAAGGCAGGGTTTCAATTAACTGACCCTCATCCTCAGTTATAAATGGAAAAAGAACAGTAACTGTGCCTAACACAAACCCCTCAAGATTGTATCCTTCAAGAATCAATAAAAGTTGATGCTTCCGTAAGAGAAAATTATTCTCACCAAGTTTGATTATGTCATGTTTGCAAAAATAATGAACTGTTTATAAAGCAATATTGCCATGACCCTGCGAATGAACTGCTTCCCTAGTGTTGGAAGAATGACAAGGAGTATCAACCACTGGAACAGCCTCTGTAGCCGTGAAAATAGAAGGAAAAGAGAAAAAAATCTAGTTATACCAAGAAAACCTTAGCTCTTGATACCATATCAGAATCAATAATAAAGAAGATGAGAAGAAAACATCATTAACTTCTTGAGAGTAGTAGACAGAGTATTTAATACAACCAGATAATAGCTAATAGTTAACTACTTTGTTTAACAACTAACTAACTCCTTTTAACTAACTTCAACAGTAATAGTAACTGATGAAATACTCATAACATGCGTACATTATCATGACTCTGAAAATAAAATAAAATCATTAAAAATTGCCAACTAAAAAGTTGCAGTCCTGTTACGATTGCCTATGTTGGCATAAGTTGCTCTAGAACATGTTCCACAACTAAATATCTAAACAATCTCCCCTTTAACACTTTTTACAGAACATTTGTAACATCCTAGATTAGGGGTTATGCGTTTGTGCATAATTCATGAGTTAGTAGGTTTTGGCAGTATTGGAAGTGTATTAAGGGTTTTTAGAATTTTAGGATGGAAGAAGAAAGCTTTGGAAAATTATTGGTTTTTAAGTAAAAAGTGGAGCTAGGTAAATGAGGCTTTAAAAGAAACTCCGTGTGAAGCATGACACAAGGAACCATGTGGTAAAATGGCATGTTTTATGAATTATGAATGTGTTATGTGAATTCTAGAAATAAGGAAATGTATGGAAATGTCAGGAAACGTATGGAAATGTGAGGAAATGTAAGGAAATGTATGGAAATGTAAGGAAATGTAAGGAAATGTATGGAAATGTAAGGAAATATATGGAAATGTATGGAAGTGTATGGAAATGTGTGGAAATGTGTGGAAATGTATGGAAATGTCTTGTCTTGGAAATGTAGGGAAATGTCCTGAAAATGTAAAGGAATAAAGAGGAAAGTGAACATTTATGGAAACTAGAAATGTAAGGAAACGGTTCAAAAATGGAAAGTACACATTTTTGGAAACTCTGAACATTTAGGCCCAGAACATTTTAGGAAACTGAACATTTTGGAAATCGAACATTTTAGGAAACACAACATTTTTGGAAACTTGGAATGTAAGAAAAATGGCAAGTTCTGAGCCGATCGAAAATTTTAGGAAACTTAGAAATGACCCCGAAATGATGAGTTTTAAAGTTCAAAATAGGAAATAAGGGCTAGAGGGCCTTAAAAGAAAAAGTTGGAGAAGTTTGACACACAATTAGGCTTGGAAAAATGGCTGAATGTGTCACTTAGGGCCTATGGAAATGGCGCCATGTGCAAAGATTTGTTGGGCTTGGGTTCGAGTCACTTGGGAAGCAAATAAATAAGTTTAATTTTTGCTTCGGAGAAAGGTGAGTGGACGGCATGGGTTTCTAGAAAAGGAAGAGTTTTATTTGCATAAATATGTGAATAATAAGAGATAAATAAAGGAGTTTTATTTGCATAAATATGTGAATAATAAAAGATAAATAAAGGAGTTTTATTTGCATAAATATGTGAATAATAAGAGATAAATAAAGGAGTTTTATTCACATAAATATGTGAATAATAAGAGATAAATAAAGGAGTTTTATTCACATAAATATGTGAATAATAAGAGATAAATAAAGGATTATTTTCTAAAGAGATAATTGAGGAGATAATTGATGGATTAAAGGCTTTTATTTTTAAATAAAAGAGATAATATTATCAAAAGAGGAGTGGTGGCCAAGTAAAGGACTCTAGGGTGATATTTTCGACTATAAAAGGAAGACAGGAAGGCTACTCATCAACTTTGCTCCCTCTCCTCTCTCGCCAAAATTCTCCCAAAGCAAAACCCCTCTCTGTAGAAATTTTCATTAAGCAAAAAATCCTCTCTTTCTCTTCTATTTCTTCTCCGTTTCTCTTGTCAGCCGAATCTTTGTGGATTCTAAGGAAGAGGGCAATCATCCACAACATAAAAAGGGGATCTTTTCGGGAAATCTAAGGATCTAAGGTAAGGATTATAATATAAATATTTGGTTAAAGATTATGATTCACGTTTTCAAAGTTAGATTTAATCTAACACGAAGTTATAGGATTTCGACGAGGATTATAAAGGAATCCTCTTGATTTGGAATCCCATCATAAGGTAAGTGATATTCGCCAAGGCTAACTTGTTAAATATTTGGGATTATTTTTCCATTATTTCAAAAGCGAAAACTAATCTATGGAGAAATATAGTGGTTAGCCGATTTCAAGGGAGGAACACAAACCTTCGGGATTTGATTAGCAATCAAATCGGCAAAACAAGGTAAGTGGTAGTAAATTCTACTTCTAGTAGGATTTGGTTTTTTTAGAATAAAAGGGGTCATTTATATGTTTTAATTAATGGCCGAATATAGGAGTGAAAGATTTAGACCCGGTAGATCGCTCTTGAGAATTCACGGAATCTATTAAGCGAAAAAGGTGTGTACTCTTACTAACTTTCAATAAATTGCATGGCAATCATTAGATATGTAAATATGTAACAAGATGTGAATGTGGCTAAGCACCACAAATGTGGTAAGGAGTACCTGTGCACGTTTCCTACTTATGATAGGATTGTGAATGTGATATATTTTGAACATGTGATTAGTAACATGAATGAAAATTTAGTATGTGAAATATGTTATGAAATAATTGGGGCATTCGGGATATTTGTGGAGGAAGAAAGTGAAGGTGATGACTACGGTCTCACCAACGTAAAGTGGTGACTACGGTCACATAAAGTGAAAAGTGGTAACTTCGGTTACATCCAGTGAATACAGTGTCTAATGACACAACATAAGTGGGCGATGAGCACGTCGACGCTGCAATGGCGCCTTCGATGGTGTGTAGCGGAAGGAGGGTCGACTTAGTAGTCCCCGCGATGTATGTACAAAGTTGGTACGGGTGGTGTGTAGCGGATGGACAAATAGGTTTGGGTTTGGGTTGCATCATCCTTTATTTTGTATGAACATGATATTGATATGACTTGTATGCTCGATTTGTTGGAAATTAGTACTATGTACACATTGAGTCTGTTGACTCACCCAGTTGGGAATTATTTTTCAGTGTGATGAGCGGTAATGGGTAAGGTTGGCGGGAGCTAAAGGTGGCCATGCATCGCTTGAAGAAATTATTTGGAATTTGGACTTTATGAAATTTTAGTACTTTAAACTTTATTTTGGGTTTGAATGATGTAATAAGGCCATAAGGCCCAATTGGATTTTCTTTATTTCATTTATTTTTATTTGAATATGATACAATTTATGTTGATTAAAGATAAGTAAATTTGTTTCTTTCAAAATAATAAACCCAAAAATTATTTTGTCACCTTATTTAAGTTGGATTTCCAGAATTTATTAAATAGGTTTCAAATTAAGCCCAACCCAAAACAATGTTTTCTAAAATTTACAATTTTTCTCTAAGTCATTTAGAACATTGAAAACCGATTTATTTAAGGAACATACCAGATCCGGTTCAGACTCGTGGGCCGGGTGTGGGGTGTTTCAACATTTCTTACAGCAAAAATAATTTGTCTCAGAAAAGAACCGAGAGATTATTTATAAAGCAATTAAGTCTCCCTCTTACATCAAAACTGCTCAATGGAAAATAAAACAACTTCCAAACAAATTGACTCATAATAAAAAATTGCATAAAAATATCAATAGTTCAAAATCTTAAAAGAAAAAAAAAACCAATACTCCCTCTAATCGACAATTCCCCGATTATTGGTTATAGTATTTTAACTACTGCCTTTTTTTGGCAAGAATCCAAAAAGCGTCTTCATGGAAATTCCTTTTGATTTCTTGAATGCATGAAAGAAATTCAAGCTTTTGCTAAGTGATGTGATGAAGTTAAGCATTTAAGAAATTAAGCTCCTTTTGAAAATTAGTAAGTGTATGACCTTTTTAGCAGCATTGAGAGACTATGTGGGAGCAGTTGTTGGCACATTAGGGACTTTAGTTTCTTCAAGATGCTCACTCAACTCAAGTAGTGCAACTAGAGGTCGGGGTGTTCAATCAGTTAACCGACCAAACTACCATTAACTAAATTAACGACCCTTTTAAACCCTTAACCGTTAACCGGACCAAAATTTTTTCAAAAAAATTAACCAAAATTTATATATTTTTTAATTTTTGGTTAAAATGAGTATAAAACATATAAAAAATTAACCGACCATTTAATTTATATTTCTAAAAAATTAAATGAACCCACCGAATACTTATATATTATAATATTATTTATTAAATTCGGTTAATTCGGTTAACCGATCGATTTCGAACCAAATTAACCGTTAACCGAACTTCCAAAAAATTATTAACCAACCCCCAACCAAATTAATTCGGTTAACTGACTGATTAATTGAATTTGGTCGGTTAACCGAATTAATTCAGTTTTACTTGAAATTTGCACACCCCTAACTGGAGGCAATATGTCATCAAAAAGACTTTTGGCAGAAAACATGATATGGTATCCAAGCTTATATGGAAGAGGCTCTATATAATCTTCAGAAGTTTTCACCTTCTTACCTTATAAACACTTGAAATATTAAAGAAGGAAATGGCAAACCTTGGTGCACATAGTTTGTTTCTACATGTTTAAGGATTTGTTTAAATATCAAAGTACCAGTGTTAACTTTACAACTTGTACCTATACTATAAAGTAGTACATCCAATCACTTTCCAACTATGAGTTGATGGCATCCAATTGCATTGGGCTATCCTATACAACGCAACATAAAACTTGATTAATTGGGAGCAAGGTATACCAGTCCTCTTCTCCCAAGTATTTTTTCACTCTTAAGGTTAGAAAGATTGAAATTCTATCATAATAAGGAGTACAGTCTTCATCTATAAAATTCTACAAAAATCACTAATTAGTGTTATTGCTATGTGTGTTGCACGCCAACTTGACTAGGGTACGATACCCTGATCGTCTATCGCACTAAGGTGCAAGGCCCTCATCTTTTAGCACACCTCATAACAATTCAGGCGATTTCACCCTTGCCACAGTTTTCCAGCCTTTGGCCACAGTGCCTCTTACATGTCCTCTTACAATCAAATTATAAATCCCGAAGTTAACCTAAATCACAATCAATCCTATTTTAGGAACCACAACTTTGGGGAAAATTACATAAGAATAAATATGTAATATCCAAAACATTCATTTACATTTTATATTCCTAAACATGCATAAGATTTACGAATGTCACTTTCTATCAATTTAATCAATCAAATAGATAAAAAAAAAAGGAAATTATTTGGTAATCAATTCACACCACATGACATGTCACAACCTGCTTTGATATCAATTGTTAGAAAATTTGTTTATTAAAATTGTTTTATTACACAATAGAGTTTCAAAAAATCCATAAAACCTAAACCTTTGTTGTGTTATCTATAGTAATAAAATTTAACAAATTTGGTATTTGTGTTTTTAGACTAGCAAGACTTGCTAATTCTTGGCTTTCTACCAAACGATCTTTTCTGCTATCCTCAAACCTCAGTTGCAAAGAGTGTGGGACCTCAGTTGCAAAGAGTGTGGGATCTTATCACGAACTAAACACACAACAAAAATTGATACTTCTCAATGGGAAAAATCTCTTTCTCTATGGTAAACCAAAATCGAAGAACAATCAACTTAACTTTCTTACCACATATTCAATTCAAATTCACCAATTAAACTTAGGCAATTCAATGTTATTCAAGCATACCAATTAAGTCATTCACTTTTCAACTTTCACTAAGCTAAATCATTTTGAATCATGTCATTACACTTTTATTACGATCACCTAAAACACATATAGACACATTACGCCAAATTATCAACTAAACATGTTAAGGTACATTTTGCAAGCATATTTCATGATTCATGTATTTAAATACATTACCATCTCATTCACTAACCAAATCAAGCTATCATCACTAATTCATTTCATGTCATTCATGTGCTATTCGAAACATCATACCATTAACATAGAATACTTATAAATCTATGGAACGGTGGAAATGTGCAAGTGTACACAATCGTAACAAGTAATAAAGTGACAAGTAAATGTCGAGTTATCGTACCCACAGGGACTATAAAAGAATTATTTATGAAAATGATTTCAAACACTTTGGTGACGGAAAAATATTTGGTTTTAAGAAATATTTTAAAACTAAAGGAAAAAACAAAGTAAAATAAAAATAAACAAAGTTCTAATGCACGATTTCAAAAACTGATTTTAATCAAGATGATATAATTGTGTTGGATTAATAACATTTCTTACCTTAGAATTATTAAGCTTGTGTTTATACTTGTTAAAACATGACAACTCGGTAATTTGCTAACTTATGAACATACTTACAAATAAAAATCCATTCATCTCTTGTACATATTCCTATGTCAATTTGACCGATTAAACATATTTATAAAAGTAAACATGTTATTGCACATACATACTTATTAAATTAAACTATCTCTCGCATATTCCTATGTTGATTCAAACGATTAATTCAACCTAATAAGCGTATAAAAGATCATGCAATGTAACAAAGTAATTTTACCTTGAAACAATTTAATCGCAAAAATCCTGCAAGTTATGCAAGGCATGTATCGTCAAATACAATGCTAATTTAATCTTCAGCTACCTTAGAAGAATTAAACATGCACAGATTAAGTGTTGTGTCCATTAATTACAATTTCAATGTGTTTAAATAATTAATTCATAAGCTATCTAAACAATTATAATGCCAAATAACTTAAACATGATTTTACTTAATCAAGCATTTTACCGAGGCCTTTAACAGCATAAACACAATTTTAACAACTTAAGAAATCGAAATGCGATCAACCCAACACGAATTAAATTCAAGCTAAATTGATTAAATTAATCATTCCAACAGCATAAATATTCATAAACATGTTTGTCAAAACAACAACGAAATTTAAAGAGATAGGGAACAAGAAGCAAATCCGGTGTTTCTCCGTGGCTTGACTGATTGCTCCGTTCTTCGTTCTTCGTTGGCCTCAGCTATCAAGGTGGCTTATGAACACTCCAATTGCTGCTCTGAATGGCTGGGAAAACACCTCTTTTCCAAGAGGAAAAATCGGCACAAGAACACACAAAGGGAAAATGGAAAAGTGGAAATTGAGAGAAAGTGAGGTAGGAGAATGTTGGATGCTTGAGGTGTGATATGAGTGATCAGCAAGGGGGTGTATTTATAGCTGATCAAGGCTGCTAAAAATAGCAAATAGCAGCAGCAAAAGAGGCCTCCCTTGGCCGGCCACCTATGTGGCAAAGTTGATGGATTCAACTTTGCTAAAAATAGCCTGGGGCAAATCTACAAATCCACAATATTTGGAGGGGTTTGAATGCAACTTTGAAGAGTCTTCAAGGGCTTCTTTGCAACTTAATTAATCAGATAATAAGCTGATTTGGGCCAGAAATGTGGACGGTTCGGGCTGCCCAACTCTTGGCTCGGTTCGGTTCAACCAGTTTGGTTCAACTGATGCGGTTCAACTGGCCCTTTTTCATAATTAATTAAGATTAATTTATTTAGCCCAAATTAAATTGGGAATAAATTAAAATTAATTATATTATGATTAAATATTCATAATCGGACCGTCTTGGGTTGGAAATAAATTCGCCTTGATACTTCAAATTGCTTCTCGGGTTTATTCTTCGAGCAGTGTCTGCCGAGCCAATTTTCGCCCTTTGTGCGAATCTGTCGAAAATAGTCAAAATACATCAAAATTAACTATAAAATTAATTAAAATTCATCATGTTCATATTTTTAGAACAATTTAATTATTTTATAATATTTAATTGTTTTCTGACAAGAATTTAATCGAAACTGCATAAATTTGAGTTAAAAAGAGCATGAAAAAATGTATAAATTTCCATGTTTCCAATCTAGCACATATGCCAGCATAAAACCAAATCAAATATACTAGGTAAAGTTTTTGTGGTAGTTGAATGATATTATAATTTAATATTGTATTTTATGTTCTAGTAGTAATATATATATATGGTTGATTTGTTGTATGCTATTAGATACATATATTGTAACAGCCCATTTTTCAGTTGTAATGGAATAGTGGTTTCAGGACCACAATTTTCATCGTGTTGACTCGTAAATATTATTTATAGAATATTTATGGATTCATTAGAGTCGTATTAAAATTTGGTTAAGAGATTTCAACATTTAGATAGTTAATTTAAGAAAAATGACTAAATTGAAAAATGTGCATAACTTGGTTATTATTGCATTTAACTAAATTGAAAAATGTGCATAACTTGGTGATTATTGCATTTAAGTGATTAAATAGCTTAATTACTAAAAGAGGAAGGACCTATGTAGCAATTAGCCCCTAGTTATTAATTTGGGACGGCATTATGTAAAGAAAATGATATTATATCATGTATTTTAATGGAAAATTTGTAATAACCTTAAAATTAAAAAGAATAATTATGAAAGAAAACATTTACTTCTTCAATTCTTCTTGTTGTTGCCAAAATCACCATTGAAGGGAGCTCCAAGTTTCGATTTCTTTCTCCTTGTGCATGTGAGCTCAATTCTCACCTATTTCTTGTAATTTTATATTTTCGATATCGTTGCAACTAGGCCCAACTAGCCTGTACCTTCGTTTTTGAATCTATTAAAAATTTAGAAGTTTTCATTGATGAATCTAGGTTGTTTTTTTATGATAGTTATGTGTTTGAAGCTTTGATTGTGGTATTTGGTTGTTTTGTGAAGTAATTTCTATTAGTATTTTATTTAAAGATTAAATTGTTAAAATGTCAAGTTTTGATAGTGAGTTAGAAGTATAATTGGGATTGTTTAAGAGCCTAAATTGTTCAGTTGTAACTTTTGACTTGAGAAAACGGTTAATTTGATTATTTTCGGGTTAGAAGACTAAATTGCAAAAGTTGTAAAAGTTTAGGGGTAATGTGTAATTAATGACAAGTTAAAGGTTATATGCATTGAATTGAATGTGAAATGTGTATGAGATTAATATATTGTATTTAATTATTATATAGATCAAAACTCAGATAAAAAAGGCAATAATTGAGGAAAAGGAAAAATAGCGGATTAATCTTTGCATGTTGATCGAAATTAAATCATAAGTAAGTCCACTGTATTTCAATACGTAAATAAAATTCAACTTGTAATCTTATATTACTGTTCTTTAAATGATATGCTTATAGATAATTATTGTCTAAATACACATACATGCCCCTATTTGTACTTCGGTACCCCTGAATGCACATACATACCCTTGTTTGTTGTAACACCCTAGATTTTGGGGGTTAGAAGTTTTGACATTAGTGGTTTGGGTTTGTGAAAAGATGTGTTATTGTGCTTAGTTGTGGGTTTAAGTGATAGAATGGGCCTGCTGGTCTAGTGGTTGTGTGTATGTTAGTTTGTCTCTGGGTTCTGGGTTTGGGACTCTGTGTCTGCGTTTGAAGTAACGTTTTAGTTTGGTTTTGTTTTAAGTAAAATATTTAACTATATATTTTTATTTCTGTTTTTATTTTTTATTTTCTTTTTTTGTTGTTTTGGTCGTTCTCCTCTTCTATTCTGTCTTTTATTTTATTTTTATTTTCTTTTCTTTTACTCCTCTTCCCTTTGGTAAACGGTGGTGGTATTGAAGAGCTTCGGTTTACTGGTCATCAAATCGGCATCAGAACGTTTTCGATCACGAATCAAGTGTGGGATTCGAATCTTGTCTACCTTTAATTTTGTGAACTATTGTTTCAAAAATTCTCATTTGTGTTCTTAACTGTCGATTTTGGGGTGTTAGTTACTAGAAAAGGGTTTGGGAATACAACATATCCCGATACCCTTCTATCATTGGGAAGGTCAATGTTGTTGCGATGGCTGAAATAGCGTTTTATGGCCTGTTCTGAGGTGGTTTCGTGTCCACTGGGGTTTCCACACGAGCGTGTGCTAGTTCACACGATCATGTGCTTTTGGGAATTAGCGTTTCTGGGCCAATTTTGGTGCCACACGGCCTAGCCACACAGCTGTGTGGCTGACTTGGAGATTTTATTGTTTCTCACACGGGCGTGTGAGTTTGGGGATTAGGGTTTAAGTGATTTGATGCTACACTTCCTGGCCATACGGCCGTGTGGCTAATTTAGTGTAATACCCTGGTTTAGGGGCTAGGAAATTCAAGTATAATTCAAGTGTTGGAAAGGTTTTGGGGTGTTTTTGGATGTGTTTTAGAGGTCTAAGAATGCTTGGATGAAAATGAAAGGCTTTGGAAAATTTTGGTTTTTTAGTGCAAAAAGGGAATCGGGCCAAGGGAGGCCTTAAGAATAATTTTTGTAAATTTTTGGCACAAGAGAGGCTGTGGTAGAGTGGCCTCCGTGCGCTGCTTAGGGGGCTGGAAGTAGCGCTAAGGAGGGCCTGGGTTCGAGTCCAGGCGGAAACAAGGGTGTTTTATTTTTGGGTTTTGGGCATTAGGCCTAGGAAGGCCTTATAAATAAATTTGGGGGCCTTATGGGCATGAAAGGCAGGTGGGCGGAGTGGCTGAGGCGCTACAAGAGGAGGCGCTTAGTGCAGTCGCAGTTCGAGGTGGAAGCGACATTTTGGCATGTTTTATTTTATGCGGATATGGACTGTAGCATGAAGGCCTTAAAAATTAAATGGGTGGCTTTATGGCATAAAAATCAAAGTGGCCGAATGGCCTGGGCGCTGCTTGGCAGTTGGCTTCCCCCAGGTCCCAGGTTCGAGACTTATGGGCAGCAATTTGGGGTGTTGTTTTATTTTGATTTTTTTGCAGCAAATTTGAAGGGTGGACGGCACATGGAACTGCGCAGTGGGGATAAAGACTAAGATTAATTTTGTTTTAATTAATTTGGAGTGATAAGGGTGGGTTTTATTTCATTTTATTTTTTTATTTATTTTAGATAATAGGATAATTGTAGGAGTATTTTTTTAATTAGTTTAAAATTAGTGATAATGGTGGCTGTTGGATTATTTCTATGGGATTAAGTAAAGATAATGGCTGAAACCATTCAAACTAGTTTGAATGGATTAAAATAGGGAATTTGGGCTAATTCAAATTACTTGGAATTAGCAGTGGTGGCGAATGCTTTATATAGAGGAAGTCAAGTGTAGAAATTCTCTTTTGAATAGCGATTTTCTTTTTGCTTTCTTTTAGACTCTTGTGTCGAATTTCTTCCACCATTCTCTTCCTATTACTTCCATTCTTCCAACCTTATTTCTTATTTTCTTGACTAGGCCGAAACCTCTCTAGTCTTGAGCATTATTGCCGAAACTCTTCCAACTTTCTTCTACTACCTCTTAAACTCGGTTTGTATCTATTTTGTGCTAGCCGAATGTTTGATCTTCCTTGGTGGCCATAGTCGAACATCTAAGGTGTTTTATTTTTTTCTATATATATATAGTGCAAGTTGAGAAGCCAAAATATCCTTGGGGATTAGCGATAAAGGGGTAAGTATCCTTTTTATGAATCGGTTTTGAACTCTTTTCCATAAATTGCCAAATCAAGTGTCTAGACCTTGATTCCTATGGTTGGCCGAATGGTTTTAGGCCCTTAGTGGTGTGGTTCTTTTGCGCACAGCGGCGTTAAAGGAGGACTTTTGGAGAGTAGATTCATCAAGGTAAGGGTGGTAAGGTATTCGGCCAAAGGGGGTCTCTCTTTTCATAGATTTTGTTATAAGCCATATTCGGCATTTGTGGTAACCGATTCTGACCTTGACCATTTAGGAGTTTTAGCAGTGATTAAGGAGCTTTTGGGATTTCAAGACTCTATCGGTAAGGATGAGTAGTTTATGATTATTCGTTTAAGATCTGTATTAACCAAGTTTTGATTAGATATCGTTATGGATGCGAATACCAGTCAAGGTGAGCAAGGGAAAGTCCTCGTTCGAAGTTTAAGAAAAGAGCCGTCTCGTGGTTCGGGATTGGCCACCGGGGGTGTGGGCGTGCAATGAGAAAATGATAGGCAGATAACGGTAGTCTCGCTAAGCGATAGCGTCGAAATCGAGGGTTTAGAGCTTCAGGTTATAAGGTGTGTAACTAACCCACTGTTTCCGGGTTTTATGTCTTATATGTGTTACTAACAAATGCAGTGATAAGTGTGCTATATATATCCTTAAAGGGTATAGCGATGATCAGGTTAGTATCGAACCTGTTGCAATGTGATTACTTGCTTGTATATGAGTATGTTTATGGATGTTAATAAGCATGTGCATGCATTATCACGATTATATTTTATGTGGCATGTGCATGGGTGGGTTATGAAAGAAGATACGGGTGTACTTCGAGTACGTGGTTGATGCCGACTTTGTGCTACATCGTGGATTAGCGGCGCGCTGATCGAGGTCGCGTTGTGGATCTTTGCGATTTAGTTCGCGTGGTTACCTTGATTGATATCGGCTTTATGCCATATCGTGGCTTGATGGGTTGCTATGTGCTCCATCGTGGATGGCATTGGTTGCCTTTTTGGAGGGAAAAGGAGAGGGTGACCCGATAGTCCCCTGGTGTGTGGGTAAATTTGGATAAGGGGGTGTGTAGCGGATGGACCCTAGGTTTGAAATTTGGGTTTCATGTTGCATTATTCATTTATAAAATAATATGGAAATGGGCCAAGCCCAATATGACATGTGGATAGGTATGTTTTGGGAACATACATGGAAATGGGCCAAGCCAGTTGATATGTGGTTTATTGAGAAATGGGCCTAGCCCGATATTTGAGTATGATTTGAATGTGGGCCAAGCCAGTTGTGGTAATTGTTAAAATGAATATATTACTTGTTGCATTTGATAATTGGGATATTATGTGGCTAGCATGTGGGTGGATTTGGTGGTTAACTTACACCTTTGAGTCATTATGACTCACCCGATTATTTTCAAACATCGCAGTGACAAAGTTGATCGGACCGGATTGGAGAGGATGCAAGGTGGCCCATGCGAGAAGGAGATTGATTTAATTGTTTTTAAGCAATTTTTAATACTAAGTGTTTTGGATTAATTATTTTTGTAATAAGGGCCTTATTATTATTATTTTTGTTATCACTATTTTTGATATTACTTGATATTATGGTTTACTTAAAAGAAATTATTATGTGAAGATGATTTTAATTTTAGCAACCTATTTAATCAAAGTATTTATATATTTTTATACTAAAGTTTTAATATGGATTATTTTTAATAACAAAGCTTTATTTATAATTTTAAAAGAAAAGACATGGTTTCCAAAAGTTAACAAATTTTACGTTTTAAACTAAAGTCAAAGATTTTCACAAATCTTTTCAGATGATGTAACCGGATCCGGTCTAGACTCGTGGGCCGGGTTTGGGGATGTTACAGATTGGTATCAGAGCCCGG
The DNA here is from genome assembly GCA_025503065.1 of Gossypium bickii. Lineage (NCBI taxonomy): Eukaryota > Viridiplantae > Streptophyta > Magnoliopsida > Malvales > Malvaceae > Gossypium > Gossypium bickii. The sequence continues at coordinate 16,472,780 of CP106710.1, read as the reverse complement.
TTCAAAACTCGGCTTTGAGGGTTTTGGGCCCAAAAACGTTTTCAAAATGGGCTTTTCAAAAACATGGGCTTTTAAGAAATTTTTTTGAGTGATACGGCATGGCACTGCATTCTCCTACCGAGTCCACGTGTAAGTACTTGGACTTGTGAAGTAATTTGTTATATGATCTGTTATGGGCTTAGTTGGGCTCGTAGATTAGTGAACTAGGATCTGTTGAACCCTAGGACTATTCTACTCAAACACATGCATAAAACTTAAAGCTACTAAACAAACCTACGACTAAGTCGCCGAGTTAGGGTGTGGTAACCCCCGTTGCGCATGTCAAGGATTGGATCCGGAAGAGCTTGGTATTTAAGCATCCTCGTGACTCACCTCCTCTTCGCGGGATTCCTACCTGGTGCGTAGCTTCGGTTCACCCTAACCAAGAGGACTCAGTCATAGGCTAAACCAATTACTAAAACCCGAAAGGGATTGGCCTTGCTGTTTAAAACCCTTAGTTTCTTTAAAAATTTTTGAACTTACCCTTTTATTTGTAAACCCTAAATCTAATTTTGAAAAACATTTTTCTCGATTTACAAAATTACCAAAATGCCCCTGGTGGCAAAATTACGGAAATGCCCTTGATTTCTAAAATTATCGTGTTACCTCGATTTCAATAAAATCCTCATACTTTGTAAAAGTATTCAAAATTATGTATTTCAAAATAATACCCTGACTTTGAAAGTTTACGAAAATACCCTTGTGTTGAAAATTACTAAAATGCCCCTGACTTTCAAAATTACCGGTTTAACCCCAATCTTAATAAAATTTCCCCTACTTTGCAAAAGTATTCAAAAATACTATTTTGTAAAAATTCAAGACACTCTGACTTTGGAAATTTACGAAATTACCCCTGATTGACAAAATTACCGAAATACCCCTGGTTTCCAAAAATGCTGTTATACCTTTAATTTGAGAAATTTTCGGGAAATACCCTCCAGTTTTGTGAAATTTCAAAATACCCTAATTTATTAAGGCTTTCAAAATTTTTCTGATTATTCACGAAAATAGCCGGTAGGAAAATGACGGAAATACCCACAGGGTAGAAAGCAGGCGTAAAGGTCCAGAATAGTGGATGTGTGTAGTGGATACCACTGAATGTGCCTCTACTGAGGGAGAAATGTGTTCTTGTGGATGAATGAATGTGTGTGTAAATGTGATTCTTTGAATTAGGGTAGCAAACTTGAACTGAACTTTTGCGTGATCGAAAGAATTACTTCTAAATACCCTTCTTTCATAAAATTTGCTCGTGGTTAAATAGTGGAACAAAATTTCTAATGCATAAAATTTCTTAAATCAGATTAAATCGCGACGATAGAGATGAGTTCTAGGGGACGCGGTAGAGGTAGAATGACGAACTTGACTCGTAGGATCGACCATGGGTCGGAAATGAAATCCGCCGCCTTGATCGTGGCGCGGAAGATCAAGATCAGCAGGAGAGGATAACGCAGCGTTGTCACAAGCTATGTTACGCGTGCTCAGCCAAGTGGCAAGAGCTGGTATGGGGAGCGGAGCTCGGAAGTCGGTGTCCGAGACTCTCAGTCGAACAAGGGTGAAGTTTTTAGGGAGTATCGGGAGTGGCTCCGAATGTAGCAGAGTATTGGCTAGAAGGAGTCGAAAGAATTATGGACGACTTGGATTGTACCCCAGAGGAGAAGCTAAAAGGTGCTGTTTCGCTGCTTCGGGACGAGGCTTATCGATGGTGGCTCACTGTCAGGCAAGGTGCTCCGGCAGAACGAGTGGATTGGGATTACTTTAAGGAGAAGTTTGAAGGGAAGTATGTAGGAGCCGATTATTTAGATGCGCAAAGGAAAGCGTTTCTAAACCTAGTACAAGGAATAAGTCGATAGCGGAGTATGAAGAAGTGAATTTGTGCGGCTAAGTCGAGACGCCAAAGGAATCGTGGCCACCGATTATGAAAGGAGTGTTCGATTCGAAGATGGGCTGCGAGATGAGTTGCGGGAGTTGATCGCTCCGCAAAGAGAAAAAGGATTTAACAATTCGGTGGAGAAAGCTCGGATCATTGAAGAGGTTAAAAAGACTATAAGAGAAAACCGAGAGAAGAATAGGAGCGAGAATAAGAGAAATGTTGGACCGTCATCGCATCGTTTGGTAATGTCCGAAAAGACCAAAAATCAAGAATCAATGCGTGCACTTGTACGATGAGATCGGAATCGTTCTTGTGTTCGATGTGGAAGAACTCATTCGGGAGAGTGTTGGGGAATAATAAAGAATGCTTTTCGGTGCGGATCTAAGGCACATTTAGTTAAGAATTGTCCTCGAGCAACGAAGGGTCGTGGTTCTAGTCAAAGTCAACCAAGGATGTGATATCGGGTAAGCTCCCTTGTTTTGGAATATTCTTTAATTGTTCTCTTTGTTTGTAAGTTAATTCTTTCCTGTATGATTTGGATCTCGAGTGAGAACTTAGAGACTACGTTTGGGAGGTATGATGAATGGAAATCAGAGTGCGCAGCGGAGGCGTAGAGTAGAGAGTTAGGATTGCATGGTAGTAAGTAATTTCGGGGACGAAATTATTTTAAGGAGGGTAGAATTGTAATACCCTGGTTTAGGGGCTAGGAAATTCAAGTATAATTCAAGTGTTGGAAAGGTTTTGGGGTGTTTTTGGATGTGTTTTAGAGGTCTAAGAATGCTTGGATGAAAATGAAAGGCTTTGGAAAATTTTGGTTTTTTAGTGCAAAAAGGGAATCGGGCCAAGGGAGGCCTTAAGAATAATTTTTGTAAATTTTTGGCACAAGAGAGGCTGTGGTAGAGTGGCCTCCGTGCGCTGCTTAGGGGGCTGGAAGTAGCGCTAAGGAGGGCCTGGGTTCGAGTCCAGGCGGAAACAAGGGTGTTTTATTTTTGGGTTTTGGGCATTAGGCCTAGGAAGGCCTTATAAATAAATTTGGGGGCCTTATGGGCATGAAAGGGTGTGGGCGGAGTGGTCGAGGCGCTACAAAGAGGCGCTTAGTGCGGTCGCGGGTTCGAGTGGTTTGGAAGCGACATTTTGGCATGTTTTATTTTATGCGGATATGGACTGTAGCATGAAGGCCTTAAAAATTAAATGGGTGGCTTTATGGCATAAAAATCAAAGTGGCCGAATGGCCTGGGCGCTGCTTGGCAGTTGGCTTCCCCCAGGTCCCAGGTTCGAGACTTATGGGCAGCAATTTGGGGTGTTGTTTTATTTTGATTTTTTTGCAGCAAATTTGAAGGGTGGACGGCACATGGAACCTGCAGGTGGGGATAAAGACTAAGATTAATTTTGTTTTAATTAATTTTGGAGTGATAAGGGTGGGTTTTATTTCATTTTATTTTTTTATTTATTTTAGATAATAGGATAATTGTAGGAGTATTTTTTTAATTAGTTTAAAATTAGTGATAATGGTGGCTGTTGGATTATTTCTATGGGATTAAGTAAAGATAATGATTTGAAACCATTCAAACTAGTTTGAATGGATTAAAATAGGAATTTGGGCTAATTCAAATTACTTGGAATTAGTGGTGGTGGCCGAATGCTTTATATAGAGGAAGTCAAGTGTCAGAAATTCTCTTTTGAATAAGCGATTTTCTTTTGCTTTCTTTTAGACTCTTGTGTGAATTTCTTCCACCATTCTCTTCCTATTACTTCCATTCTTCCAACCTTATTTCTTCTTTTCTTGACTAGGCCGAAACCTCTCTAGTCTTGAGCATTATTGCCGAAACTCTTCCAACTTTCTTCTACTACCTCTTAAACTCGGTTTGTATCTATTTTGTGCTAGCCGAATGTTTGATCTTCCTTGGTGGCCATAGTCGAACATCTAAGGTGTTTTATTTTTTTCTATATATATATAGTGCAAGTTGAGAAGCCAAAATATCCTTGGGGATTAGCGATAAAGGGGTAAGTATCCTTTTTATGAATCGGTTTTGAACTCTTTTCCATAAATTGCCAAATCAAGTGTCTAGACCTTGATTCCTATGGTTGGCCGAATGGTTTTAGGCCCTTAGTGGTGTGGTTCTTTTGCAGCAAAAGGCGTTAAAGGAGGACTTTTGGAGAGTAGATTCATCAAGGTAAGGGTGGTAAGGTATTCGGCCAAAGGGGTCTCTCTTTTCATAGATTTTGTTATAAGCCATATTCGGCATTTGTGGTAACCGATTCGACCTTGACCATTTAGGAGTTTTAGCGGTGATTAAGGAGCTTTTGGGATTTCAAGACTCTATCGGTAAGGATGAGTAGTTTATGATTATTCGTTTAAGATCTCAGATTAACCAAGTTTTGATTAGATATCGTTATGGATGCGAATACCGATCCAAGGTGAGCAAGGGAAAGTCCCTGTTAGAAGTTTAAGAAAAGAGCCGTCTCATTGTTCGGGATTGGCCGGGGTGTGGACGTGCAATGAGAAAAACGATAGGCGGATAACGGTAGTCTCACTAAGCGATAGCGTCGAAATCGAGGGTTTAGAGCTTCAGGTTATAAGGTGTGTAACTAACCCACTGTTTCCGGGTTTTATGTCTTATATGTGTTACTAACAAATGCAGTGATAAGTGTGCTATATATATCCTTAAAGGGTATAGCGATGATCAGGTTAGTATCGAACCTGTTGCAATGTGATTACTTGCTTGTATATGAGTATGTTTATGGATGTTAATAAGCATGTGCATGCATTATCACGATTATATTTTATGTGGCATGTGCATGGGTGGGTTATGAAAGAAGGTGCGGGTGTACTTGAGTGCGTGGTTGATGCCGACTTTGTGCTACATCGTGGATTGGCGCTGACTGAGGTCGCGTTGTGGATCTTTGCGATTTAGTTCGCGTGGTTACCTTGATTGATATCGGCTTTATGCCATATCGTGGCTTGATGGGTTGCTATGTGCTCCATCGTGGATGGCATTGGTTGCCTTTTGGAGGGAAAAGGAGAGGGTGACCCGATAGTCCCCAGTGTGTGGTAAATTTGGATAAGGGGTGTGTAGCGGATGGACCCTAGGTTTGGGTTGGGTTTCATGTTGCATTATTCATTTATAAAATAATATGGAAATGGGCCAAGCCCAATATGACATGTGGATAGGTATGTTTTGGGAACATAGTGGAAATGGGCCAAGCCAGTTGATATGTGGTTTATTGAGAAATGGGCCTAGCCCAAGATTTGAGTATGATTTGAATGTGGGCCAAGCCAGATTGTAGTAATTGTTAAAATGAATATATTACTTGTTGCATTTGATAATTGGGATATTATGTGGCTAGCATGTGGGTGGATTTGGTGGTTAACTTACACTTTGAGTCATTATGACTCACCCGATTATTTTCAAACATCGCAGTGGTGTGAGTTGATCGGGACCGGGTTGGAGAGGATGCAAGGTGGCCCATGCGAGAAGGAGATTGATTTAATTGTTTTTAAGCAATTTTTAATACTAAGTGTTTTGGATTAATTATTTTTGTAATAAGGGCCTTATTATTATTATTTTTGTTATCACTATTTTTGATATTACTTGATATTATGGTTTACTTAAAAGAAATTATTATGTGAAGATGATTTTAATTTTAGCAACCTATTTAATCAAAGTATTTATATATTTTTATACTAAAGTTTTAATATGGATTATTTTTAATAACAAAGCTTTATTTATAATTTTAAAAGAAAAGACATGGTTTCCAAAAGTTAACAAATTTTTACGTTTTAAACTAAAGTCAAAGATTTTCCACCGTCTTCCCGCAGTGACAGAACCGGATCCGGTCTAGACTCGTGGGCCGGGTTTGGGGATGTTACATTTAGGGATTCTACACGGGCGTGTGTTTTGGGATACACGACCGTGTTTGGAGGGCACACAGGGGTGTGAGACCCTCACACGGTCGTGTCAGCCCTTTAATTGAATTTAGTACAAATGAACAGAGCGTTACACGGCCTATTCACACGGCCATGTACCCAGTCCACAGGGGCGTGTGCTTCAGTCACATAGTCATGTGCCTCTCTTCACACGGGCGCGTGCCTCAGTTACACGGCCGTGTGCCCCTTTTTACACGGGTTTGTAACCTCCCACAAGGCCTAGGCATGTCCACAATGCTAGAGTACACGGGCGTGTGTCTCTAAGACACCCATTTTGATTTTCTATGCTTTTGATCTGAGCATTTGTCTATGTGATTTGCCTTGGCTGATCTTTAGTCAGGGTGGCTAAGAATTCTGATCTGGGCTTCAGCCTATGTGTATCTGTGTGACTGTCATGTGAAGTGTTTGAATCTAAATCTGTTCTGTTGGATGTGTGTGCACAGCTGTTTTGTCTGACTGTCTGATGTTGTGACTCTGTTCTTTGGGATTATAGGCATATATACATCTGCATAAAATATTTTCAGATGAGATTGTGAAGAGAAGGGAGACTGATTCTGATCTGATCTGGCAGTTAAACTGTAATTTACCGGTATAGCGGGTTACCGCATCACACTGTACCATATGTACGTTAGGTATGCTATGTACCCTTATCTGATCTGGCAGTTTAACTGCAATTCACTGGTATAGAGGTTTACCGCATTGCACTGTACCGCATGTACGTTAGCTATGCTACGTGCATATATATATATATTATCTGACAGTTCAAACTACAATTTGTCTGTACTGCAGATTTTTGCACTTTACTGTACAGCACATATGTCAGTCTTGCTACGTATATTTATCTGATCTGGCAGTTCAACTGCATTATGATAAGTCATTATTGTCGGGCAACCCAGGATGACTCTATATGGTGTGTAGGGTTGGATGGGCCTACTTGGTCCTAAGTGGTGTGTTTGGTTGGATGAGCTTTAACAGCTCTTTTGGGGTGTGATCGGGGGACGTAGAGGTGTGTTGGCTGGATGGGTAGGTTTTTATTAGACTGCATACATCCGCATTTGTTTGTGAGTTATGACTAAATGACTAGTTGTCTGTGATCTGTTTGTCTGATTAGCATTTGTGTTGAGACTTTTATGTGAACCTAATGTGCTCTGATTTTTAAGTTCTGTTTGGGGACCAGTTCTGGTGTGACTTTTGATTTCGTGTGTGATTGAAATTATGTTGCGCTTTTGATGTAAATAGCCTATTTTTGTCTCTTGTTTGGAATTATTTATCTCTGTTTTAGACTTGTTTCGGACTCACACTGAGCTTGTTGAGCTCACCCCCCTCTTAGTGTTTCCTTTTTAGGTACTCTTTCAAATTCTGACGCTGGGCTTGGTATGCGAAGGTCTCAGACAGTCTCGGAGAAAATTTAGTAAACGTATAAGTTCAATTTCTATTTTATCATTCAGAGTTTGAAATGTAAGGTTTTATAATATCGTGATACAGCTTTCTAGATGAGCTTTAAATTGTTTTAATTCCGCTTATAATACATTAAACTTAACGTATTTTAACTGTCTATATTTTAAATAATTAAATGTTTTGATTCGTCGTTATAAATCACTTGTAAAAAGAAAATTTACCTACGATCACTTCGATGATCAATGTGATATTAGGGATTCAATCTAAACCTCTAGGCCAGGTTTGGGGTGTTACATTTGTACTTCGATGCCACTAAATGCACATACGTGCCCCTGTTGGTACTTTGGTAATCCTAAATCAAATAGTAGGTGAATTGTGTCTAATTATATTTTCATTAAATGTTATACTATGTATTTACTATGTTATGTAAGCTTATCGGTTCTTGTGGATTGTTTTGTAGATAATTGTTGTTGACATTTTGGAAGGATCAATCAATCGGCTCATACTATTCTTCTAAGTTGGTAGTTTTTGTATCTCATATGGTAGTGGCATGTATATATAGATAAATATGTTGGTTTGGTACACTTTGATACCTTACCAAGTTATGTCATTTTGGTTTTTTTAATATGCTTGTAAATAAGGTTCTTCTTGGTATGGTTAGAATGGTTTGAAAATGGTTATTTGTGGTGCATTTTGGTACATATTTGAACTAGGTTATCATGCATGAAATGAGGCAACATTGGCATGTTTTGATAGTTGGTGTTTTAATATAATTGCAATGCCTTTGAATGGCATATCGGTTAGTTGAATTAGGGTGTCTAAAATGGCATGTTTATGTGGTTGTGAATGATGTTTAAGTCCCTTGGATGTATGCTCAAATGGTAAGATTGGTTAGGTGTGAATGGGTTGTGAAATGGCTTAATTTTAGGTAAATTTTGGGTTTTACATGACCTGAGACACGGGCAGTCACATGGCCATGTGATATAAATGGTCTAGCGACACGACTGTGTGTCATTTGTGAGTTTCTTAGCGTTCAAGTCGGTGTGTTACACGGCCAAGCACACGGCCTGACACACAGGCGTGTGCAGCAACTCAGAGAGTTACACAGTCTAACATATGGGCGTGTGGGGCATCTCAGTGAGTTACACGGGTGAAGACACAGGTTGGGACACGGCCGTTTATCCCTTGTTCAAAAGTTACACGACTTGGGATGATTTCACACTGCCTGGCCACATCGCCGTGTGACCCCTGTTTCTAATTTTTACAACTTTTTCCTAAACTTATTGTTTTGTTTCAAATTAGTCCCGGATTGTTTCTAAGCTATTTTTAAGGTCTCGAGGGCTCGATTTAAGGATAGAATGCATGAGATTGGATGGATTATGATAAATTTAAATTATTTAAATATTATGATGTTAAATGTTTACGATTGTATGGTAATGCTTCGTAACCTTGATTCGGCGACGAATATAGGTTAAGGGTGTTACATATATAAATAAAACTTAGAATTATTTTGGCATGTTAAAGAAGGTATATTTGTTTGATTTATCATGCAAGTTAAATAATTAATTATTAGTTTATCGTAGTTGCTCTAGCAACGAATGTAACACATTGTAGTTCGGACCCGTCAATCGGGTTGGGTATAGAATGTTACATTTAGTGGTATCAAAGCTATAGGTTTAGCCAATTATTGGACTAAATCAAGCTTGAAAATTGAGTTAGAGGTACATCCCAAGGTTGAGTCGAGTTTGAGTTGGAATTGGATGCTGATTGTTAAATATTTTGTCTTATATTTTAAAATGTATGATGAGTTGAGGTATGTTGTTGAAGTAGAATTTAAGAGTAATAATAATTTTGTAAAAAGTGAAAAGCAAGTGGAGATGAATGTACATGGTGCTGATCAAATTAGTATTCAAGGTAGGAATAGAGAAAATAGATCTCGCTAAGAGGATCGAGGCATTGAAAGCTTACTCTATGTAATAATGGATTTTCTTTAAGGAATAGTAGAAATTGTTTTGCAAACTGCAATAATGGCTACAACCCATCAAATTATAGGGTCGAAATATGTTGATCCTTCTTCAATAGAAAATTTCCAAGCTTTTAGAAACAGAATTGGGACATCTAATTCACAACCTCTGCATAAACGAACTGAGGAGTCTCGAAGATCGTGGAGACCAACTCTATTAGAAATTGGGTCAGAAAAAGACCGAACTGGTCAATCGGTGGTATTGATGAACAATGTTAAAAAGTTCGATAAAAGATGTGATGTGATCATTCCAACATGTGAACACAGTGGAAAGAAGCATAGAATTAAATGTTGAATGAAAATAGGAGCATGTTATTGATGTGGACTCCTAGAGCATTTAGATCAAGTTTGCTAGAAAAATAATAAGAATGCTCCTACTAATATTTAGAGATTTATTCCTCCAGCTAGAGGTTAAGGAATCATTATTAGTGAATCAATAGCACGAGGATTTGGTAAATATTTCTATAATGTACAATCAATTTATCTGTTTACGAATTTATGTTGTTCGCATAATTATGGATTAAGATGAATTATGGTTATCATATAAATTTAATATAACTTTCTTGATTCGATTGATATTTGATGGTTAGTATGAAATAGAATTGTAGCATGTTGTGTTATATGATAAATTAATAATTTGATGATAAAGCGAAAATAAAAGAATATTAATTGATCTAGATATAATGAATCATCAAATGATTACCCTATTAATTGTTCGGGCAGAGTCGGATGCAGTTGGCTTGCCATAGGATAGATCGAGTACAGGTTACTTCAACTATATACAATGAATGTTGGGCACAATTATTGCTTCAGTTAAACCAATGAGTGTTGCGCGCAATCTACTTACTTCAAACATTTCGATGAGTGTTGGGCACAATTACTACTTCAATTAAACTGATGAGCACTGGCATAATCTACTTACTCTGGGCATTTCGATGAGGCACTAGGTGCCAAACTCATTGATAAGCATTGAGCATAAACTAATTACTTCGGTATTATCCGATGAGGAACTAGGCGCCAAGCTTATGCTTCAAATATTGCCCGATAAGGCATTAGGTGTCAAACTAGTGTTTCAATTTGATCTATTTATCCATTTGTGTCCGAGTCATGTTAATAGGGAATATAAACTATGAGTTAAATGAATGTTGATAAAAAGGATAAATGTTACAAAACACTACTATATGTGTATAAATATTATATTTGATTATTGATAGCATGCAAAAGACCATGCAATTCTGTTAAACAAGTCTGAGGACAGATAAGGAGGGATAAAAAAAGAATTAACTTGATTCGAAAATTAAATCCCAATACCTCCACCACTTTCTAGGTAAATTTTGGGGACGAAATTTCTCAAGGAGGGGAGAATTGTAACAAACCAATTTCTAATGGTGCCAGAAGTTATAGGTTCGGGACCCCATTTCCATAAATCGAAACCGTAAATATTAAATAAATGAAATTACGAAATTATTATATAGGTGAATTGACTGTTTGAATAGGTAACTTAGTCGAATTAGTGATTAATTAAAGTTCAAAGATTAAATTGTCAAGTCCAATCGCTTTAGATTTTTAACCAGAAAATGACTTGAGGTTTAAAATAACAAATAGACTGTCAAGGTGGGTGTTAGTGGTTGGTGATGTTAATAGTGGATTGATTAAATAGATTAAAGTTAATTAAATTGTAATGACAGAAAAGTTAGTGGTCTTGGAAAATGTGGTTTCAAAATCTCATTTATGATGTTCAAGTCTGTAAGTATTATTATTTAATATTTACGATGTTAGAATAAAAAATATATTAAAGTTTGGTTCTTTAATTTTGTTAATTGGATAGTTAATTAATGTACAAAGACTAAATTATAAAATTGCACAACTATAGATTTTTATAAGTGACCAAAGGCCTAATGACTTAAATTACAATTAACCCAATGTGTAAATAGGAAAATAAACCATTTTGAATTAGGTATGGTGAATGGTAAATGAATTGTTATATTAATAATATTATTAATTAAATTATTATTAAATTATTTCATTTGTTTAGTCAATGTGGTCTTACATTGTATCACATCTTCATCTCTTCAGGTTCTGTGGAATGGGACTTTTACGGATTCATTCCAATCTACACGTGGCATAAGGCAGGGCGATCCACTTACTCCTTACCTTTTTTTCCGTTGCATGGAGAGGCTTGGGCATATGATTGAAGAGAGTTGAAAGGGGTAGTTGGAAGCCTTTGGCTCTATCACAGAAAGGTTCGTTCTTATCTCACATCTTTTTTGTTGATGACCTTACGTTGTTTTGTGAGGCTAGTAAGGAACAAACGGGTGTTGTGAGTAGTCTGTTATACTCTGGGTAGAAGATGAATAGAGGCAAATCTCAGGTGTTTTTCTCTCCTAATACACTGGGAGATATTGTTGATGCGATTTGTGTTAATGTGGGTTTTAATCAAGTAGAGGACCTTGGTATTTATCTTGGGTTGCTAGTTTTTCACAATAGAGTTATGGTGAGCACTTTTGATTTTGTTGTGAAAAAAGTACGAAAAAAGTTGTCTAGTTGAAAAGTGAAGAAGTTGTCATTGGTCGGCCGCATAACTTTAGTACGGTCAGTTCTTTTGGCTATCCAAAATTACTTTATGTATGTGGTACGCATCCCTATATCTTTGTGTAATGAAATCAAAAAGATTGCCCATAGTTTTAATTGGGGTGTTAGTGCTGATAGGAGGAAACCTACTCTTTTATCATGGGGGGATTGTTGTCTTCTATTTGACAATGGAGGCCTGAGTTTGAGGAGCTTAGTGATCAAAACAAAATATTTTTATTAAAACTTGGGTATCAGTTGTTTTCGAATACCGATGCATTATGGGTTAAAGTGATGAGGAATAAATACAATGTACAATGTTTGTTTCCGAACTCTATCCACCGCGATAATTGTTCTTTTTTATGGAGATATTTGATAAAGATTTTTCCAGAGGTTATTGGTAATGTTTACTGGTCTATTGGAGATGGTCGTACCACGAATTTCTGGAATGATGTGTAGGTAAGGCAAACTAGGCCTTTACGAGCAACTTATATAGGTCATGGTCAGCTGGATAGCACTTTATGTGTTTGTAACTTGGTGACTGAAAGCAGGAACTGTTGCACAAACGTTAGTAAAATAAGAGTAATATAAAATATTTATTTAAATCACAAGATCGAACCAGAACAATATATAAGCATATACATAAAAAAACTGGAAAGCAGAAAATAAAATTAGATTGAAATATTATATTTGTAGTTGAGGCATGTTTTAACAGTCTCCTTAATACAGATTTGGCCGCTCCTTTGGTGCTGGAGAAACGTTGGTCGACTGTCTCTTAAGATACAACAACAAGATGAGCACGGCAATAGCACAGCTGCAGTGATCAACGAACAGTAACCTTACTTTCATCTATCACCAAAAAATAGATTGAAAAATATGCAGGGAAAAGAACTCTCGAAATTAAGGAGCCATTTAATATATCTGCAGGCTTAGAAGGCCCGATCGGTCCGAACATTTCGCGTCCCCCACGTTGTGCAAGTGCGCCCCCAACCCTAATAGGTTTGGATTTTCGCCCCCTTGCGTACGAAGGAGAGTAATAATTTAGTTATTAAATAACCACCAAGCTGGCTCACATATATAAACATATTCCACACTTGATATCTAACCAATGTGGGACTAAGCTTTCCATTTTCATCAACATAATTCACAAGTGGCTTACTTTAAGCATTAATTTCTTATTCATCACTCAACCATTTTGAGCATATGATTATGAAGTAGAATATAAAATCATAGTTTTATGATTTCAAATCTCCACCTTTACTAATTGAGAATATGCCTTAAAGCTTCCAAAAAATCTATTTTTTCCAATAGGAATTAGGACCAAAATCCTCTTAGTGAGCTAGTTGCGGTTCATATTGTAAGACAAATTGCAACCATAATGCTGCTAAAACTTGAGGCGGGGCAGGATTTCTTAGATTGGAAGTGGATGAAGAAAGATGTGTTCTCTTATGCGGAAACTTACAGAAACTTGTATCATTTTGAGGAAAATGGTTGTCCTAATGTCTGGAAGTTGTTTTGGAAAGCTAAGGCACCTCAACGGGTACAAGTTGTCTTGTGGTTATTGTGACAGGATAGACTTTTGACAAATGGAAAACAAATGTGGAGACATATGACAGATGACGGTACTTGTCCTTTATGTAGCAACGTGTTAGAATAAGGGTTGCATGCAATTCGGGATTGCACTTTTCCTAGAGCAGTATGGCTTTCAGAGGTCTCGAAACGGTACCGTCTATTTTCTCCTTGTCTTTTAATGAGTGGCTTTTATGGAATTTGCAGAATAAAGGTAGCTTGGGTAATGAGGAATTTGATTGGCAAACTCTATTTGCGTCTTTATGTTGGTTACTTTGGAAAAATAGAAATATGTTTGTTTTTTTTCTAACAGTCATAGTTGTATTCAACTCATAGTGGATACAAGCTACACTTGGGCAAGAAGTTATGTTGATTCGAGTTCAAAATGAAACCCACCATATTCCATACGCCGTCTATTGAGTTGGTCTCCTCCGGAAATGGGATGGATAAATCTTAATTATGATGAGGCAGTGTCACTATGTGGGCAACATGCTTCCATTGGAGGAGTTCTAAGGGATTCGAATGCAAACTGGTTATGTAGGTATGCGACGAGTTTTGGTAAGGAATCCGTTTTTAAAGTTGAAAAAAGAGCGATGTTGGATGGTCTTTTTATAGTATAGGAAAAAGGCTTCAGAAAGGACGGAATGTTATAATGCACTTTTGGTTGAATTGCTTTTAACAGGTAGAGGCGTCAATAGTAGTTTGTTGGAATTAAGATTACTACATCAGTTGTTGCGTAGGAAATGAGAAGAGTCCACCATATTCTGAGGGATCAGAATGGTGTTGTGGATCATATGGCTAAATATGCTGCAATAGGAAACTCCTTGCTCTAACTGTTTGAAGATTTGCAAGTTTCGATAAAAGATTTGTTGATAGCTAATTATAATGGTTCTAGTTCAATTTAATATGAACTGGTTGATATAATCACTTTGTGCTATTCTTTTTTCTAAAAGGGAAAAAGAAAAATTACAACAATCATAAACAAATAACTATACTTAAGTCAACCTAGTCTCTAAACAACAATAGTTGTATCTTGATGACTCAAGAATAATATTACTTTGAAAAATAGTTCCCACGATGAATTCTTTCTATTTTCGCTCAATTTGGAGTCAGCATAATAAAGTTATTTAAATGACCAACTATAATGGACAGTAGATGATGCTCTAAGTGTCTCGTGATAAGAATAATATGCTTTCAATATTATCTTTATCTTCAATTTATTCATTGAATTTTATCTTCTTTTTCATTCATGCCATCCCATCTCGAAATCTGCTACATATATTCTAAGATTCTGCAATTCATACAAAGATGTGGTTGCGTATATTGGCACGACGGGGTGTCCGAAAACCATGTATTAGATTAGTTAAAAGATTGTTGAGAGGATAGATTTAAAAATAAATTGAGACTTTGAAGGTTTACACCTGGCTCAATCACTTCAAATCTTAATCATATGCAAACTCGAATCAAATTTGAGTATTACAGCGCAAATGGTTGAATAAAATCCTAGGATTTGTAGATTCAATAAGAACTAACCGCATAATATTATATATTGTTGATTAAGAACCAATAAAAAGAAATTCACATTTCAAGCACCATATTATTTTAGTAACTATATAAAATTGGAAATGTTACTTCAACTTGAAGGTTTTGAAAAAATTCCAAACCCAGAAAGATCAAAGGAACCCCAATCTTCGTTCATTAAATTTGCAGAAACTTTTAGATGTTCATCCACCGGAAAGGACTCAAACTGTTGCAGTTGCACCAATGGTTGCCATTCCAAGTCTGGTGTAGTCGTAGCAACATCATGATCCGACCACAAATCTTCATGTAGCACCATTTCATCACCTGTTAACAAATTTTGTAACCCAAACGCTTCCATCTGACTAGTTTCTGGCATTTCTTGAAGAATATAAGACTCTGGAATTGAACCAACTACTGGTTTCTGGCTGTTATTCTCTTCATTAGGTGATTCTTGAGTAGCAACCTCATCGACTTCAGGCTGATCAGAGCTTGTATTATGGTTCAAGAATTTAGCAAAAACAAGTGCTAGATCAATATCTGGTTGGTTCCCCGAATCCCCATCAGAAGAACTAGTTGAATTCTTACTATCAGTCATGGAAATTTGCTCTCTTTTCTCGACCCTTTCCCTTCTAGACTTGCCTCTTCGACTCTTCCGACAGCCACCACCGACAGGCAAGTTCCTAAGGGAACCACCTTTAGTCCAATACCTTCTACAGCCTTTGCAAAAGTACCTAGGCTGTGACAAACTATAGTTGTTGTAATAACAGAATTTGGTGTTGGCGGAGGCACAACGTGGACAATTGGGAGCAGTTTCAACGTTGGATTTCCACTTTCTCTCAATAGGCAATATTGGCACCCTAGGATCACTCTGCAACATCTGGTCACCAAGTATGAACATTTTGTTGATAAATAACACACCAAAAACAAGCAAAAACACCGAAGACTAGTTGCTTTTCAAATATATAGTGATAATGAGTTATTTTGGAGAGAGAGAGAGATCTAGATTTGTGGGAATGGCATGTGAGAGGAAGTTTGTAAGAGTTGTAGGATATATATATATATAGATGAATATGTAGGTTTGTATGGCGTTGATGGTGCAAAAACGTGGGCGGTTGCCGAGCCGTCGGGAGTTGGAAGTGGGCGTAGGTGTGTCTCTACTTTCAAGTGCTGCTGTGATGAGGTTGAGTGTTCTTCGTAGGTTCACTTCCCAACGTGGATGGACCGTGTTCGTGTGGCTCTCCCATATTTATATTAACTTTTTTACATATATTTTAAACTTAAAATGAGTGTTTTTGTTTTTTATAGTTTATTTAATTTAATTATTTCAAAAAAAAAGCTTTATTTAATTTTATATTTTTAATAATTAATTTTTTTATCAAAAAGGTTTTGTACACATCAGTGTTGTAACAGAGTCTAATATTGATTAACACTTAGTCTCACATTCAAACTTTTGGTATCCCTCCTACACCTTTGATTATATATATAATGTTGAAAGTAGGTAGGCCTATCAATTGAAGGGTTCAGGTGAGTTTTCGCTCATATCAATTTAGATTTAATATTTTTTTAAAAAAAATTTGGGTCAATTTTGAGTTTCATATTTTTTTAATTGATTTGTTTTAAGTTTAGGTCATTCGAATTTAAGATTTTTCAGTGAAGTTATTATGAATTTAGATTATTTGAGTTCAATCACTTTAAATTCTGGTCATTTGAGATTATTTTATTTCAATTATTTTGAGTTCAGTTTTGACTATTTCAATTTCATGTTAATTTTTTTGAGTTCGAGTCAATTTTGAGTTCAAGACTACTTTCATTATCAAATTGAATTAAGTCGAGAACTTGAATCAAATTGATAGATTTAAAAGAATGAACAAAATGAGATGCTTTTCATTATTATTTGATTGATGCTAGTGAAAAATTGCGTAAAATCATAAAATTCATATAAAAATCTAATGATGCTTTAGTTGATTGGTTAAGTTGCAACTTCAAAGTTGATAATCTTTTAGGTTGAAATTCTACTATAGTAATATTTTATTAAATATATATATAATAAAAAGAAAAATATTTTTTTTTGTAAAAATAATGTATTTTTAATCATTTTTCAATTGAGTTGGTACCTAATGTAGATTATTATTGTTGTTGTTTAAGAACCTAACTAAGTTAGATGCCACCAATTAACTCCGTACCAACTCAACTATGAAAAATACTAAAATCCAAATTTTAAAAGAATTAATAAATATTATTTTAAGATATTTTTTCGTCTTACTTATTAAACAACTAATAAATTTTATTTTAAGATATTTTTAATTTTTATATTTTTATATAAAATCTATTTGTTTTAAATCAAACTAAATCACGTACTTGACCCTAAGATTTCAAACTCATTAAAACCTCGCCTTTTTCATTTCAATTAAAATTTTATTTTTTTCTTATAAAATTTGTCTTTACCTTTTAATCATTAATTAATGAGAAAACATTATGTGGTTAAATATTCTCAAATTTATAATCTTCAGAAATTTGTAATATTATCAACATAAATTTCATTTATTTGTATAAAAAAAACATAGATTTCATTTATTTTATGTGAAAGTTTCACTATGATAATAAAAGTATAAATATATGCTAAACAATTATAACATAAAATTAAATTAATACAAAATATAACATATAAAAGTTTAAAAAACTAAACAAAAATAAAATAAAACAAAATTTATCTTTAATATAAATATATATTAAGACTAACGAGTCATACAAGATACATTACAAGTAAAACTTTAACGTGAGTCTTTAAAAACTCAAATTTCTATTGTAATATTTTTTTTGGGTAAATTATAAGAGGAAGGTAAAGTCTTAACAGTAACGTAATTCAAACTCAAGCTAATCTGGGATAATAAAAATCTTGACCATCAAACCAACACGAAATTGACTCAAATCTCAACTTTAACCAACAATACCCAACTTTATTGACACAAACATAATATATTAATTGATGGTTAACCTTAAAATTTATAGAAAGAAATTATTTAAATTGGAAATTTTGAAAGAGTAAAGTCTAACCGTTCACATGGGAAGCATAAATAGCAATTTATTAGGAAGAAAAGGATGCGGGAAATGTCGGCAAGCATTGACTCACCGTTTCAAGTATGAACTTAAATACACTGCACTTTACAATCCAAAACTCTCCTCCTTCTTCATGTTTGCACGTGCATCACTGGATACGTGTCCTCCTTTTCATCCTTTCACTTCCTTCTTTTTTTTTTTTTTAAAAAAGCTTAATATATCATTTGGTACCTAAACTTGACACTTTTTTTTAATTTGGTACCTAAACTTTTTTTGGCTCAATTTGGTAGACACTTTTTCCTAAATTTGTACCTAAACTTTTTTTGACCCAATTTAGTACCTTAACTTGATATTTTTTTTTTCAATTTGGTACCTAAGCTTATTTTTTGGTTCAATTTGATATCTAAATTTATTAAATGTTATACAAATTATACAAAATACTAATAGTATTAAAAAAAATTTTGTTACACTATAAAAGTGTTGTCAGTATTACAAGAAATTGATGTTAAAAAAATAGGTATCGAGCTATGCTTAGGGGTGTTCATGGGTCGGGCCTAACTAAAAATTTAAGTCCATTTGTTAGGCCTGGGCCTGTCCCAGCTTGAAAAAGGGCCTAAAATTTTGCCCAAGCCCAACCCAGATAAAAATGCTAAAACTCGGGCCCGACCCAGCCAGCCCCGTATTAACTTTTTATATTATTTTTTATATACTTAAATAACACTAATATAGATGCAACTTAACAAGCAAATACCTCTAAAATAATAACAAAATTAACCAATGCCTTTAAAATAATAAAAAAACTAACAATAAAATAAGTTTTATACAATATCCAAATAATAACAACAAAATAGTAGCAACATAATAGTAAAATAGTAGCAAAATAGGGAGAAAACAACAAGAAAATAATATTAAAAACAAAAAAAAAATAGTTTTTTTTGTTCTTTAGCGAATTCAAGCCGGGCCGGGTCAGACCCGGGTCAAAAATGCCTTACTCGAGGCTTGACAAGTTTTTTAAATGGGCCTTATTTTTTGTCCAAACCCATCTTTTGGGCCTATATTTTTGCCCAAACCCTCCCACATTTCGAGCGTGCCTATATTTTATATTTATAGCTATGCATAACGAATTAGTATTAAATAAGAAAAAAATTAAACTCCAAATTAAAAGGAATTCACTATTTTCAATTAATAAAATAATTAATTAAATATGTAAAGCTGAAAGTAATTGAACATATAAAATACAAAAAAATATCATATCATCTGTCACATGTCGGCCGTACATTGATTATTTTTGTTACCTCATAAAAAATATTTTTAGTATATTGGAGTAATTTGTAAAACATTGACAAGTACCAAATCGAACAAAAAAAAAGATTAGGTGCTAAATTAGGAAAAGGAGTCAAGTTCAGGTATCAAATTAAACCCCAAAAAAGATTAAGTACCAACTTAAGAAAAAGTGTCAAGTTTAAGTACCAAATGTTATATTAATCCTTTAACAAACTATATTTTATTTATTATTTTTGTTTTTTATTATAATAAAATTTATTTATTTTTGTGATATGTTATTTTAGTCTATTTTCTAATTTTAAACTTTTTTATTTTAATTTTTCAAAATTTAGTTACTTACTGTAGTTTATAAAATTTGATAAGAAAATTCAATTATTAGTAAATAAATGAATTTAAGCGAATCGACTTAGATAGCAAAAGTGAAGGACTTCAATCTTGAGTATTTAGGTTTTAAATCTACCAGACGCAACTAAAATGCATAGGTTTTTCAGTTTCACTATGAGTTGTTGCGATATATAGTCTTAATTCAGTTAGTTAATCCTTAATTGATTCAATTTTTTATTTGTGCTATAATAGTTTAAATCGTTATTTCAATTCTTAATCCGTTTTTAATATAACAATTTGGCTATACACCAAGTAGTTACTTAAACATGTATTTGTATTTATACATTAATTGTTTTATACTTATAAACTTAAAAAAAATCAACTTCAACGAATTTATTGCGTATAAATTATTGAAATACATCATTCTTCAATTATGTTGGGAAATTAATCAATCATTTTCTCGGTCAATTCAAGTCATAGAAAATCTCAAATATTGAAATGATATCTCAAAAAGTTAGATCAATATTTAAATATGAATGTTAGTTAAATAAAACGATACGATTTAAATTTATGTTTTATTTTCAATAAATATAATGTGGGTTTTTCTATATATATATATATAAATATAATTTGAAGATGAAGTAAACAAATATAAAAAATATTTGGGATTGCAAGCAAAGAAAAAGAGATTCAAGGATGATGAAATTAATTGTCTCTACAAATCCTTCTTGTCCTTCACTTCGTTTTCATGAAAGCAACGTAAAACATCCCAACGTGATTCATCTTATTATGTTATTCTCCAGAAAATAAAAAGGTAAATTACATGATTCATCGTTTTATTTTCACCTGAATTTCTTTTTTCTTTTCTTTTTCTTTTTTTTTGCTTAAACAGGGAAAGGATTATTTTTGGGGCTACAAGTAAGTTAAAAATTTAACTCTTAATATTTACGCGTTATCTAATTTTAGTTTTTTACACGAAAATATAATTCAATACAAAATGTGTAAATTATAAAAAAAAAATATTTTGTTTAAAAAGTCATGTTTATTATTAAACTAAATTATCCCTAAATACATTATTTTCCTTATACTGAAGTGGCTGAGAACTTGATATCTCAATAACAATTAACACATTTTTTGTTAGCTTAAGTTGGCTATCATTGATGAAGCAAGTCAAAGCTTTTTGTTTTTTTTAAGTTGTTAGACATAAAATTGGGTTGAATTAACAAAGCGGGTGCTTTTTATTTTCAAGGAATTAAATTGGCTATTTTTTTTTAAATTTGGATCATTTTGTTCCTTGTTCTGGATCATTTTGTTCCTTGTTCTTCACTTTTCCATTGAGTCAAAGGCAAGGATAGCGTTACAAAGGGACAAATTGGCAACACTCTAATTGCTCCTATTTACCAATGAAATCCATCATTTGATGTCCGCTTCGACGACTGGTAACACGAGTTTATTCATGGCTTTGTTTGATTCTCGAGTCCTCAAGTTGTTCAACTTATCCACTCTCTGGACTCGGGTAAGCTTATTGTGGCCCCAATTCTGGAAATTGGTGATTTCAAATGAACTTTCATTTTCTTTTTAATAGTGGGTTAAGTGAACGAGTGGCAAGGCTCTCTATATTCGCCAAAGACGGTAATAATGATGACGACTATAAAAAAATAGCTCGATTGAATCAACATCAAACGTTTCAAGTGTGAATCCTATGAGATTAGTGAAGACTGAACTGATCAAGACGGAGTCATCTCAGCCAATAATGTTGAATCCAACACTGGAGAATCAAAATATCATGAGAAAAGAATGAGGGAAACTTTCCTCCATTTCAAAAAAAAAAAAAAAAAAAGAAAAGGAAGCAGATATGGAAAGGAAAGTGGAAGAAAAATAATAGGGTTCGTCTAGTTTTCTAAAGCTTGAAGAGAGGAAGGGATTTATTTATGAAAGATGTATTGGAAAAATCGGTTAAGAAAATAGTTATTTTAGGTACAATGGTTTAAAATTTTTCTTTGAAACCGAACCATTGTGTTATTTATAGCAATAAACTTGACTAAAATATACATGTGCTTTGTATGAAGTGGTCTAAAGTTGATTTCGACTTTCTACCGAATGGCCTTCACCACTATTCTCGAACCTTAAATTACCTCGAGTGTGGGCTCAACAAATCACAAAATGAAAAGTGTAATTTAACTTTTACTAGGAAAGTTAATTCTCTCTTTAACCAAAAACTATGTGTTTTTCCCAGAAAATAGAATTTATTCTGTAAAATAAATTTCCCCTATTTTCTGACAAAATAACAACGTCTATAAAGTGTTGTAAATTTCTTAACGCATAGTTCCTATTTATAAAGAAAAAATTCTAGAGTTTTGTTCGAATAAGGCCTAATTAAACAATAATATTTTAATAGAAAATACAATATTCTAGTAGGGTTAGAGTACAAGGGGCGGCGACACACCCGTGTGGAGTACTAGGGTTGTTACCCCTATTATGTTACATGACCTGATTAGGCCTCTTCATGTATTGGATCCAAGTATACGTGTTTCTTAGACTTTTATCCAACACTTATAATTTATCCAGACCACTATTTATTTTCTATTTCTCAAAATATTATCTATTCAATCAACTAATTTAATTAATTAACTAAATTAATTTCTCAATTAAATAATTTTTTCAACCTAATTCTAATTCCAGTAAAGTCATAGCAATTTTACCATAATAGAATCTATGAGGATATATATTTGATTTCCTTATTCAACAAATTCATAATGGCTTAATTTATTTATTTCTTACTTCGAACTTAAATTATTTAATTACAATTAATTAAATAATAACTTGAAGATCTTAAATTAATTTCTAAGTCAACTTTTGTACATAGCGAGAAAACGCATTCACTGTGAATAGTGATACATGTAACACCCTTCACCTAGTTCAGTCATCGAACCCGAGCTACAGGATGCTACAACAATTAACGGAATGAATCACATTCATAATCAGCTTTAAACTTAAGAGAAATAACAAACATTTCATAACAAACATTTCATAAATTCATATTTCAAATCATTTACAATCAAAATCGAGTCTCAAACAAGCTTATGAAAGCTCTTAACTCAAAGCAAGAACAAATAAGGACTTATCTGAAAACTTAGCAAAAAGTATGGATATTCTATAAACAGGGGTCACATGCCCGTGTACCTAGGCCGTGTGAAAAACTGTGGCCATGTGGAGAAATAGTTGCACAGTCATGTGGTCAAGTTGTGTAACTCACTGAAGTTGTGTGGACCAAAATGCAAAAACTCAAAAAAAATCACACGACCGTGTGTAAACTAAGACTACATCTATAGAAACTTACACGAGCGTGTGCCAACCCGTATGACATTCGGGAACTGTGCGGATCATAAAATAACTTACCTCAGTGGTCAAACGGCTGTGTCACCAGCCCGTATGGAGACACACAGCTGTCTGCCAGACCATGTGCAACAACAATGTGCCTTGATAAAAAAGATACCAATTCAACCATACCAAAACTCATACCAATGCTAATAACCAATATTACACCTATTCAAAACATGCCAAAGCACAACTTAAACTATAACCCTAATCAACTAACCAATATGCCTCAATGCACCATTTGTAACAGTCCGGTTTAGACCCTAGTCGAAAAAGTGGTTTCAGGACCACAAATTCGAGGTTAGAAAAATAATTTAATATTATTTTTTGTGCTTGCAGTATGTGATTAAGCTTATGTGAAAGTTATGTGAATTAATTTATCCGTTTGTGTGTTTAATTTGATAAAAGGATTAAATTGTAGAAAATGCAAAAGTTGTATGCTATTTGTTAATGTGCTAAATTGATATGTCTTATTAACTATGAGGTCTTTATTATGTAAATAAACCATTAGTATGGTTAATGGACATTTATGACCAACCATTATATAAGTTTTATATGTTAACTAATAAGGTTAATTTGGTAATTGAGTAAATAATGTCCATTAAAATAAAACAAACATTAAAATATCATGCATATGTGTTCATCTTTGTGCCGAAAATTCAAAGGAAAGAAAAGAAAAAGAACAAGCTTCATTCGGCTAGGTTTAGGCTCGATTAAGGTATGTTTTGGTTTCAGTTTTTGATAATTTCTACGTTTTTGAGATAATTGCTTAGTATACTATCAAGCTCATGCTTTAATTTTTAGAATTTGATGAATATTTTGAGATATGTCATTGATGATTTTGTAAGCTTTGTGATGTTAGTTGATGAAATATGAAATATATGTGTTAAATTAATATGTTTTGTCTTTAGATTTTTGATGAATTTGAGTAATTTGGACTAAATTGTGAAAATAATATTTTTAGGGACTAAAATTTGAAATAAATGAAATGTGTGGCCTTAGATGAAGCATATGAAAATTCGGCTAAGCATGGGTACAAAGAAATTATATGTATTTTGTGATTTTGTGAAATAGAGACTTAAATGTCAAAATGTGAAAATATGAGGGCTAATTTGTAAAATACCCTAAATTTGTGTTTTTGGATTGAATTTAATGATTTGGTTAATAAAAGAGTTAAAATTTAAATATGTTTAGATCAAGAACCAAAGAAAACGAATTTAGATCAGGGGAAGTCGAAAGTGATCGAATAGTCGCTCTTGTCCGTTCATATTCGTACGAGGTAAGTCTATATACAAATAAATGTATTTGAGTTGATTTATTCATGTTATATGAAATTAAACAGTGATGAAAGACTATGGAAGATGTACTTATGAAATCAGAGGAAGTATCGACAATATGTTAATGTCCGAAATCCCGTACGAGCCTTAGGAATAGTTAGGATACATATGTCATGACATAGGGTTCCAATATGAGATATCGTGTAAGACCTCATCTGGGACGTTGGCATCGATTTAAGAATTATGTGTAAGACCATGTTTGGGACATTGGAATTGTATATGATTTCGTGTAAGACCCTATTTGGGACAGTGGCATCGATATTTGATTACATGTAAGACCACGTCTAAGACGTTGGCATTGTACGAGTATTACGAGTTATCCAAGTATCCTATTTGATTCCGAATGGTTCAACGAGCATTCTGAGAATCGAATGAATATGTGAAATGTGTATCTGATACAGGTACGTTTGAAGTGTATGCAAAGTTTGAGTATGAAAAGTAAGTATATGTGAGTTTGAGGATTTGTGATTTATGTATGAGTTAATGAGATAAGATGGGGAATAAACCAAATGTGCTATGTTCAAAAGAATTACATGTATATGTGATTGGTTGATAAGTAACTGGTTGGAATAATTGAGCCAAAAGAGATATATGAATTTGCAATTATTTTATGCTATAGATTATGTGAATGAAATGGTTATAAATGTTTATTATGATAAGTTTATTTGTATATGGCTTACTAAGCTTTTGAAAGCTTACTCTGTGTGTGTTTGCATTGTTTTATAGATTATCAAAGCTACAGAAAGCTCGGGGATCATCGAGGATCGCCATCACACTATCAAATCATATTTGGGTACCTTTTGAATGTGTACATATTTTAAGTATGGCATGTATAGACTAGTTGTATTAGATGATGTTTTGAGATGTATTTATGAGCCTTGTGATATGGCTTGATAATGGTTATGAATATGACAACTTTTAATCTATGTTTTGTGATGCAAATTTAGTATATTATTGATGAATGGTTAGTAAATTGAATTAGTTAGTAATGGATGGAGTTTGCTTAGAAATGTTTGAAGTTGTAATGAGATAAGTTGTGCACAAGTTGATACGTTTGAGATGCATTTGAATGGTTAGAAATGAAGGTCATTCTTGGCATGTTTTGATTGCTTTTGGTGTATGAAATGATGCTTGTTTGTGCTTGTAGGATTGACTCTAAAATGGGTGGCAAATTGGCCTTGTAAATGGCCTAAATTTTCCCATACAGTTGAGCACACGGGCATGTGGCTCGATCGTGTCATTTAAAGTTGTAATTCAAAACAAGTCAGTGTCGAACATGGGCCAGACACACGGGTGTGTGGCAGGCCGTGTGAAACAAGTCAGTGTCGACCACAGGTGAAGCACACGGGTGTGTCTTTGGCCGTGTGGACAAGTCAGTAGGTATGCCCTGTTTTGCCATGGCTTGGACACACGGGTGTGTCTGAGGTCGTGTGAGACACACAGCCTGCCCACACGGGCGTGTGACCTTTGTAGCTTTTAAGTTTCGAAAAAAAATTGTATGAGCTCGGCTTAGTCCCGACCACATTCTAATGCATGTTTAAGGTATCGTAGACCTATTTAAGGGACTCTATGAATATTAATTGTTATGTTAAGATGTGAAATGATTATAAATGTTTTGAAATGTTCGGTAATGCCTCTTAACCTTATTCCAGCGATGGTTACGGATTAGGGGTGTTACACCATTTCACAACAAAACTTTTCAAACTATTGCACATAATTTTGGTACCAAAACATAGCATTAAAAATACTTCAATTCAACATCCCAAAATGAATCATTCAAACCTTTCCATACTTACCAAACATACCAAGCAAATACAATTCAAAATTCATTTCATTCTAGCCATTTAAAACCTTATTTATACTACCACATCAAGGCATGTTTATATACCATACCTTTACCACTTCAAAGTATCAAAACATAACATTTAGAACCTACTCAAAGTCATACATTACACATACATTACATCGCTTAACTATCCCAAATTCACAACAAGAGAACCATCTCAAAAGAATCAAGTCCCACACATGTACACCTATCCATTTACACCTATTTACATGTCACTTATAACAAAGCCAAAATGACTAAAAGTCTACCGAGTAATTAACTGGATAGTGTGAGCTCTGACTTGATCCAACTGATTGCGTAGCTTCCAACAATCTATAAGGAATCAAACAAAGTAGTGGTAAGAATACTTAATGCTTAGCATGTTCGTAACAACTTACCCAACAATTAATATACTCAATAATTGAAACACAATTACAGAAACATTGCATTCCTTTTCACTTTATACAAACTATGCCATCACCAAAATGGTTAGTTCCATGACACATGAATATACATAGCACATATATAATCCTTTGTATTATGAACATAAAGATCTATGCTCAATTCATGGAGAACATATATGCACACATGAACTTTACTTCCAATTCCATTTCATAATTTTATTTATCACCCGGAAAACTATAGCAAATTTACTTTGGATACACGAGATAAAATTTGCTCACATGAGCTGGGAAAATGGGCCTCCTCACACGAGCTATGGGTCGGGATGGTAACTTTACAATATGTTGCTCACATGAGCTGTGAAGAATCCGTAACAAATGCAAGACCTTAGCCATCGGTAAAACATCCAAAACCAACACCCAAAATTGTAATAACCCTAATAACATGTCATTTGTGTCCTAGTTATTCACTAAGTTCACACAGGCCGTATTCTTTATATTCAACCATTCCATTCTTTTGAACATTTTCATATACAAATAGCTCAATCATATACGTTTTCATATTCATTCACATATACCAATAACATCAATGTTCACGATTAAGTCCTTCCACTTTGAAGTTTATAATTTCACTACAATGTAGCCACAAACAACATATGTATAACTCATTATAATCAAGCATTAATCAAAAGAAATATCACACAAACTTGCCTAATCAAAGATAGTAACAAATACAATGCCAATGACTATTCTACAAGTTTTCCTTTTTTGCGTTTATCTTCCGGTTGTTTTAATTATTAATCTATATAATAATTCATTTTGAATTTTAGTTCCAAATACCTTAAAACCCCTTATTTTATGCATATGAAAACTTAATTCCATTTTACAATTTCCCTAAAATTTTACATTTTATTCAATTTAGTCCCTAAAATCGAAACAACTATAACTTATACATTTAAACCCCAATTTTCAATTCAATTTCAATCTTATCCTTAAATAGTTCTCAAGTGTCTATATTTATAGAAATTCCATGCTAATATTAGTAATTTCCATTTTAGCCCCTAAACTCAAAACTAACAAATAACACTTTACAAATTAGTCATTTTTCATAAACAAGCTTCAATTTCTACCATTTAACATCCAAAAAACTTCAAAAGCAACAAATGAAACATTTAAAATCTTTGACAGTTTTACAAATTAGCACTCGGGTTACCTAGATTAAGCTATAACGATCTCAAAAACATAAAAATTACGAAATATGACTTGGAAAACACTTACATGCAAGGGATTTAAAGATGAAACAATTCAATCTCTTCCTTCTTCACTTGGATGGCAATGGTGAAGGATGGAGAGAAAGCCAAAATGTTCAATTCTTTCTTTTAAAGCTTACTTATATAGTTAGGTAAAATTATAAATATTAACAACTTTAGGATTAAACTAATTAAGCATGCTTTAGCCTATTAATTATGGACGATAACATCCTTACTTACTAACATACACAAACATTAGTCAAATTATTCAATTGGTCCTTATTTTACACAAAAATTCATGATGATAGAACTTTTACCACTTTTACGATTTAGTTCTTGTACCTTAATTAACCATTTAATCAACAAAATCATCGGACCAAAACTCAATATAACCTTAATATAAACTCATAAAAATTAATAATAACATTTACTGACTCGATCATCGAAGAATGAGGTTCCAAAACCACCATTTTCGGTACCACTCAAAATGAGTTGTTACAATACATGTGATCTATTTCTCTTACTTCATCTTTTTCATTCATTCCATAGTACTCGTTCTTACATGCAATTCGTTTCTGGTTATGTCGAGCTAGTGGAAGGACCAATTAAACATATATAATTAGGGCTAAAATAATTTGTAATTAAGTTTCGGCTTTTTGCCTATTAAACAATATTATTTAGTCATGAAGTTATTCCACTAAAGTATCATGATTGAGCTCTCCCTTATTATATACCATTATGAAAGCTACTCAATAAGTGTTCATCTAATGACCTTGTCATGAGTGTGTTACCCTCATAAGATATATTTAATCTCTTTAAGATAAATTCATTCTCTCAATATAATTATATTTTATCTCATGATAACCATTACATCTTCCTTCATGAAAAGTCAATTATTATCAAATAGTAACTAAACCATTTATCACTAAGACAAATGACATGCGGTCAAGTTACTTTGTATCTGTCATGCAATGTTGATGAGAGGATATCATTTACCCTTTATTGAGCTATAAATTCCACTGTTATGGAATGATCTACATATGCAGAAGTCATATACCCAACACACCAACTTTCAGTTCCTTATCTATTTGAACTCAGACTTTCATTTACATCAAAGTATATAAGTCACTCATACATAGTTCATCATCCACTTAGGATTAAAGTATGTCACACTATAAACGTCACAAGTGAATAAATCCATTAATAAATCCAGGATCAATTCTACTTGAGTCTTGTCTGATGTATTGCCAGTCTAGTCAATTACATCTATGTTATTATCTTTTGGAAATCATCTACCCTGATACCCAAGACAAGGTATCTCTCCAATTGGACTTTGATGCGGTCATTGAGAACACCAAAAATATCATATCCCTATGAAAATAATAAAAATAATAGTATAAGGGAAGTAGGGTCAAATCCTCAAGGACCGGATTTGCACAATTGCCTGTTCCGAGAAATCATAGACAAAATCGTGCTCAAGAAAACCTGCGTACCTAGAAAAAAATAAAAAAAACGGAATTAAAAGTTTTGATTTAATTGAAAGTGTGACAATTAAAAATAAAATAGTAGAGATAAATAGAGTTGAGAAAAAGTTTCTTATAGAGAGATTCCAGCCTCTGGTTGTCTCCATCCGCCTTGGGTTCAATCCTCGGCTTTTAGGTGATCCTTCTCAAACAGAGTAAGCCAGTTATAGTGGAAGAGGACGCCTACGACCACCAGCTCCAAGAATTTAGACTTGTGATTTAGAGGAACCTAACTCTAGCCAACAATCGCTTCTGTGGGACCATCTTATGATAGATCATCGTTTCTCAATGGTGAATGCCACGCCATTTTGTCTCTTGGGCTAGCCAACCTCTGACGCAGTAAGCTAACGAACCGACTGTGAAACCTTCCCAAAATATACAAAGTGCTCGTTCCTTGCACATGTTGAAAAGATCACCTTTTAAGGGACATGGATGGAAGCGTCAGCCCCGTAATGCGGAGAAATGATGAGTACTCGTTGAAAAGGCTAAGTACGGATTCTAAGCCTCATGAACCCTTTTTGGGGAACTTTGACAATATTTGGCTAGATAGATTTAGTGGCTTATAATTTTTGGGAAAAAAAATAAAAGTAATGGAAATGGGATTTTATTAAAAATATGGAAAAAATAAAAGGCTAAACTTAATGGGGGGAGAGTTTACAGAAAAGATGAGTGAAATTTGTGCCACTTCATCCCCTATTTATAGTAATAAGAAACCTAGTCTATTCCTAATTAAATTCTAAAAGATGAATACAAATAATTAAAGATAAATAAAGATAAATGCTACAATTAAATCTAAATAATTATCCTTAATAATTATCCTAATATAATTAAAAATTAAATAGTCTTGTGCTATAAAATCTCTTCTTTTTCATTTTTGCTCCCAAAATCTTCGACATTTTGCATTTTTAGCACCAGTTCTCTCCTACTTCGCATATTGGCCCAATTTAACTTTAAATTCACACTTTTAGCCCCCAATTTTCCCTTTGCCTTCAATTTAGTCCTTGTAAGATAAAAAACCATAAATAGCTTAAATTAGTAGGATTATACTCAAAATAAGCACATAATTAAAACATAAAGCTATGCCATCCTAGAGTATTATCAAATTCCCCCTACTTAGCCCATTCTTACCCTCAAGTATGGTTCCTATCCACAATGAAATTCAGATCTTGCCGTGGAAGAAATACTACTCCAAAGTTTTATAACAAGTAGGCATAACGCGTATGAGGAATAAAGAGAACCTTTAGCTTGCTTTAAGCAAAATCAAAAAAGTATTCCAATTTAATACACACAAAATTAAAATCAACTTGGATTATTTCATGGAAATTAGGTAATTTACTAAACTTACCAAGACACCTTATTTGTTTCCACCTTTAGTCTCCAAATGCAATTAATACATCATTTCTTCTCTCTTTTTTTAATATATAATTGTTTATTTATTATTGCTTAAGAATACATTGAACCTTTTGACGCGAAGAGAGATGACAGCCAAGCACCCCACCCCAATTACTCAGCCCAATGTACTCCTAATATATTATTTTTCTTAAGAACATATCGAACCTTTTGACGCGAAGAGAGATGACAGCCAAGCACCCCACCCCGGTTACTCAGCCCAACATATTCCTAAAAAATTTTATTTAATTCCAGTTAGCGGAGTTACCTAACACGTCACACAACCTTTTGATGTGAAATAGGATAACAACCCAAGCACTTTACCTCGGTTACCCAGTCAGTCACGTTTTAAGTTGTACTCATAACCACGGAAACATCACAATTTATTATAATGAAACAGAATTTTAATTTGGAGGACTAGGAAAGACAATCAAGTGTCAAAAATAAGTTTCGACAACTACCTAACAGTCATGAATTGAATTTCAGCATGCAATTTTTTTATTAAATGTCCTATTACATTTAGACTTAATCGATTTTACTATAAGCAAGATAGGATTAACTCCCTATTAATCAAAACTATTTAGCCTAAAAGAAATAAAACAGTGGAGATGAAATCAAACAGGTAAAATCATAACTAACTCAGTAGACAATAATCATGCATGTAGGTCAAACAATGGGCAAGTCGTGGTCAAATTCTTGGGCATGAAAAGAGGCAGAATATTCTTAAAAAAAATTATATAGGGAGCAACAACAAAAACATCATTTAAAATGAAAGAAATAATGAGGAATGCTTCCTCCTACTTAAAACATATTGTCCTCGATGTGGAATAAAATTAATAAATAAGCGAAGGGAAAAAGAAGTTTAGAAAAAACTCCCCAAGTAATTACTGTCGTTCGCGCAAAGCGGCAATAAGATCAGCTATCTGCTGGTCGAGGGTGTCGAGTCGTGCCTCAATGCGCTCTAAACATTGCTCAATGGTCATGGGGGTTATTCTTAATTAGGTACATCGTGCTGATTGTGCTACCGAAAGATTCGTTCAGTCGACAAAGAGCAGACACCTAGAGGGACAAAACGAAAGGAAGAAGGGGTGCCAAGAAGCAATCCCATTGATTCGAGGCAACGAGTACCTAATGGATCGGCTTGGCAAGCAACATGTAAGTTTGAAATAGGGGCATTAGATCCATGCAAAGATAATAACAGTTGTGTAATAAAATATCCTAAAATTAGAGGACGTTTTGCATTTATAACATGTTCAAATTGAAGCGAATACCAATAGCCCAAATTTACCGGACGATCGGTGTACATACACCATAATAAGAATAATTTCATTTTTGAGACGGTAGTCAGAGCATCTCGTTGGCCTAAAAAGTTATAAGCTAAATTACGATGTATGTAACACAAGGCAGAGTTACGAAACCACAAATCTGTTGATGTTTTAGGGCTGTACATGCTCTCGACATTATTTGTTAATAAAGCAAAGGCCTCAACAGCCTTAAAATCTACAGGAAAAGTACATAGGCTGTTTTCATAATCGGTGGTCATAGTATATTCCTCTGATACAAAAGATAATGCAATATTAAAATCAGTAATGGATAAACTATGCATGGTACCAAGCAATCAAAATTTTATAATGCCCGGTATGTCCAATGAAACGTGTCTGTGCCATTGAAAACGAAAGGTACAATAGAACTCCAAAACTAGTTCGCAATAAGCACTGTGAGTAATATCAAAATTTGCAACCCAACCAATATTGCGAAAATAATCTGTAACAGCAGTTTCAACAATCAAAGCAGCCAAAATAGATATTGATAAACATTTGCAAAGCACTATCTGTTTGTGTCTGAGACGATCATACCTTTCCCGATCGATGGCGGAAGTAAATGTTAGATTACCGTATAAATGGCACTCCGGTGGTAGGATATTGACGCGAGATCTAGAGGTTTGGCCACGATAGGTAATGGGCATTATTCGCCATGACTCTCGGAGGGGCCGGCCTGAGTAGGCTGCTCGAAAGAGAAGAGGAAGAGAGGTCGGCTTCGGCGCGTAGTAGAGAGGAAGAGTGCATGGTTGGCGGAGAATAAGAGGAAGATGCATTGTACGGTGGAGATTAAGAGGAAGAAGCATCGTACAACGGAGAGAAAGAGGAAAACGGTCGAGAGTGCGAAGGAGATAACGCGCCATCGGCCAAATCAACGGTGTGGGGAGTGGAGAAATAGTGCCGGTGTGAGTTGATGGTGAAAGACGACTCGGCGGTGACGTGGTTGCGGGTTCTCACCATAGTGGTGGCAAGTCGGTGATAAGAGGGATGATGAAGAAATTTCGGCGGCTAGAGGGGAATTTGAGGAAAAAATGGTTTAAATTTTTTTAGAGTTTGGGGTTGTATTTGGCTGAAAGGTTATGTGTTTGGCTGCAGGATTAGGGTAGTCATGCGGCAAGGATATGTTATTCCTGTTTGGGATAAGGATAGGATAATGGCTGTTTTCATGCCAATTTTTTTTTGTTTTTCTCCTTTTCCTCCATATTTTCTCTTCGGTTTACCTAGACAGACGAAGAGAAATTTATCAATATTCAAATAGTAATAAATAATAAAATAATATAATATAAAATATAAAATTAAGGAAAATAAATAAAAATAAAAATTGGGTTGCCTCCCAACAAGCGTTTGTTTAACGTCGTTAGCTCGATGTCGTAAATGGTTCTATGGTGGTTCCAGGTGAATTTTTTCCACCTTTTGGGCCTAAAAATTCTTGTAAAACGACTTCAATCGTTGGTCATTAACTATGAACTGCTTTCTTGATTCTTCACTCTCTATTTCAACTGCACCATGTGTGAATACTTCGATTACAATAAAAGGTCCTTGCCATCGAGATCGAAGCTTAGCTAGGAATAATTTTAATATAGAGTTATAAAGTCAAACTTTTTGTCCTACCGAAAAATGCTTCTGAGCTATTTTCTTAGCATAAACAACTTTGTCTTGTCTTTATAAATGCGAGCATTCTCGTAGGCATCATTATGAATTTCCTTCAATTCTTGGATGTCTAATTTCCTTGCCCTCCATGCAGGTTCTAACTTCATATTACATTGTCGAACAGCCCAATAAGCTTTATGTTCCAATTCTACCGGAAGATGGCAAGCTTTGCCAAAAACAAGTCGATACGGGGTCATGCCAGTTGGTCCCTTATACGCTGTCCGATAAGCCCAAAGTGCATCATTTAGCCGAAGACTCCAATCCTTTCGGTTGGGCCGAACTATTTTCTCTGAGATAGTCTGGATTTCCCTGTTCGAGATTCTTGCTTGGCCCTTCGTTTGGGGATGGTAGGCTGTAGCTATACGATGGTGAACTCTGTATTTTGTCAATAGTGTCTCCATAAATTTATTGCAAAAGTGGGTGCCACGATTACTGATCAGAGCTCGAGGTGTGCCAAACCTGGAAAAAATAGTTCTTTTTAGAAACTCCACAACAGTTTTAGCATTATCATTGCAAGTAGGCTTTGCTTCTATCCACTTAGAAACATAGCCTACTGCAAGAATTATATATGTTTCTAAATGAGGAAATAAATGGGCCTATGGAATCGATGCCTCATACATCAAAAACTCACATACATGAATCGGGGATAGGGGAAAATTATATGCGTCTCGAAAAATTGTGGGCCTATATAGCCCACACTCCAATACCTTGTGAATAGTTCATTTAGGGCCCAAAGTGACCTCCACAAGCTTCTGTATGACAAAAAGTAAGGACAGAGGTTACCTCGGTTTCTGGAACACATCATCTTATTATTTGATTTGAACAGTGTTTCCATAAGTATGGGTCATTCCAGATGTAATATTGAGCCTCCCATCTAAGCTTGTCCTTCACGGAACGTGCTAAACCAGTGGGCAACAAACTTGTGGCTAGGAGATTTACCATATATGCATGCCATGGGAAATGCGCCTGGGTAGAAAATAGGCTTTCATCAGGGAACTCGTCATTGATAGAAATGTCATCATCATGTATTTTTAAATTACTCAAGTGGTCAGCTACCAAGTTTTCGCACCCTTTTTGTCTTGAATCCTGATGTCAAACTCTTGAAGCAGCAAAATCCATCTAATGAGCCTTAGTTTTTCTTCCTTCTTCACGATCAAGTACTTGAAAGCTGCATGGTTAGAAAAAATAATTACTTTAGATCCCAATAAATATGACCGAAATTTATCCAAAGCAAATACAACAGGTAAGGGTTTTTTTTTCTATGGTGGTGTAGTTTTTTTGTGTAGCATCTAAGGTTTTTAAGGCATAGCAAATGACATGAGGCTCTTTGTCTATCTTTTCCCTAACACGACCTCCACACCGCATTCGCTTGCATCGCACATAATTTCAAAAGGGTAGTTCCAATATGGTGGTTGAACTATAGGAGTGGAAACCAACTTCTGCTTGAGTGTATCAAAAGCCTCCTTGCATTTTGGGCCGAACTCAAATTTCTTATCTTTCTGTAATAACTCACACAGTGGTTCAGCTACTTCTGAGAAGTTCTTTATAAAACGCTTGTAAAATCCTACATGGCCAAGGAAAAAACGTATCTCCCTTACAGTAGAGGGCTATGGAAAAGAATTTATAATGTCAGTTTTGGCCTTATCGACATCAATTCCCTTAGCTGAAACTATATAACCTAGAATCAAACCTTTGTCTACCATAAAATGACACTTTTCATAAATCAAGACAAGATTAAATTCTATGCACCTATTTAAAATTATCGTTAGGTTTTTATGGCATTCATCAAAATAATTCCCATACACAGTAAAATCATCCATAAAAACTTCGATAATTTTTTCCACATATTCAAAAAATATACACATCATGCATCTCTGGAAGGTGGCCAGTGCGTTGCAAAGTCCAAATGGCATCCTTCTGTATGCAAATGTGTCGAATGGGTACGTAAAAGTGGTCTTTTCCTGGTCTTCTGGTGCAACTGGATTTGGAAGAAACCTGAGTAACCATCAAGACAACAAAAGTGAGTTTTACCAGCTAAACGCTCAAGCATTTGATCTATAAAAGGAAGAAGGAAATGATCTTTTCTAATGTAAGAATTCAACTTCCTGTAATCAATACAGACACGCCACCCGTTTTGTACTCGGGTTGGTACCAAGTCTCCTTCAACATTTTTCTTTACTATCATGTCCGTTTTCTTGGGCACGACTTGCACCGGACTTACCCATCTGCTATCAGAAATGGGGCAGATTATGTCAACATCCAGCAACTTGATTATTTCCTTTTTTACCACTTCCATCATATTCGGGTTCAACCGTCTTTGTGCATCTCGCCTTGGTTTTGTGTTTTCCTCTAAGTAGAATATGTGTGTGCACGTCAAAGGGCTTATCCCTTTTAAATCGGCAATGGTCCAGCAATCGCCTCCTTATGATTTTTCAGTACCTAGATCAAACTTTTTTCTTAAAGCTTAGAAAGTTTATTCGAAACTATGATCAGTAGGGTACTACATTTCCCTAAAAACGTATATTTAAGATGTTCGGGAAGTGGTTTTAATTCCAAATCTGGAGCCTGCACAACAGAAGGTAAAAGTTTAGTCTTTGATGGAGAGAATAATTCATTAAGAGATTCATGATCATCAAATATAAATTCAGATTTATCTTCATAAATCGACTCAAAAGTCTCCTCTACTAATGAGTCAATTATGTTGACACGGTTTACGCTCAAGATTTCGCTTGGATGACTAATAGCATCGTAAACATTAAACTTCATAATCTCCCCATCAAATTCCATTGTGAGAGTTCCGCTTCAGACTTCTATCTTAGTGCTAGT
Organism: Gossypium bickii; assembly: GCA_025503065.1. NCBI lineage: Eukaryota > Viridiplantae > Streptophyta > Magnoliopsida > Malvales > Malvaceae > Gossypium > Gossypium bickii. Next base: position 16,436,301 of record CP106710.1, on the reverse strand, counting down.
GGTACTAAGGAAAGGTCGACCCAACAAGAGATCTGAAGATCCAAGAGTGCTATCCTCTTCCATTTTTATCACATAAAAATCTACAGGAAAGATAAGTTTGTTAACTTTTACCAATACGTCCCCGAGGACTCCTTTGGGATACACAATACACATGTCTACCAACTAAATGATAACACATGTTTTCGTCAAAAAACCTGCGTTAAGTGATTCATAAATAGAAAAAGACATTACATTTATGGAGGCCCCTAAATCACACACACCTCTTTTAATTCCTAAGTGGCCTATTTTGCATGGTATATCGAACATGCCCCTATCTTTGCATTTTGCTGGCATCTTCTGCTGTAGCATTGCGGATACATTTTCACCAACACTTACCTTTTCATTACCTGTTAATTTTCATTTGTTGGTGCAGAGCTCTTTAAGGAATTTGGCATAACACGAAATTTGTCTGATGGCATCCCACAGTGGTATGTTGATCTCGACATTTCTGAATGTTTTGAGGATCTCCTTGTCTTCTTTACCTTTTTGACATTGATTCAATCGTCCTGGAAATAGAGGTTGAATTTTAAGCAATAAGGGTTTCGTTCGGACCTGTTCGTCATTTTCGGGCTTTTCCTAGGCGATTTCTTGGCCAAGAATTGGTTCCAGTACCTTTCCACTTTGCAATGTCACTGCATTTGCATTTTGTCTCGGGTTCGATTCTGTTTGTGACGATAACTTCTCTTGAGAACTCATTTTCTCAATTGATGTGGTCAATTCTCTTATAGATGCCTCGGTTTTCTGTTGGAAACCAAGCATATTATCTGCTAATTTATTGACCAAAGTTTCTAGAGAATTACCTGAATCTTGTGGCTGTTGTGGAACCTGATTTTGCTATGGCTGGTTATACTGTGAATTGGCCCCATAACTCAACTTGGAAAGGTCCCTCCATCCTGGGTTATAGGTATTAGTGTAGGGGTCATATCGCCTCTGTGGTGGCCGAGGGAAATTTTTCACAGCATCTAAAGAGCCATAGAATCATCATACAAACTAGGACATGCATCAGTTGTATATTTAGGTGTAGCACATATTTTGCATAATCGGGCTGGTTTTGCTTTTCTGTAACAAGAGAATTCACAATATTAGTAAGTCTATCAACTTTATCTTCTAAGGTTGAATTACTTAGCTGGTGAACCCTTCTAGGTGGTTCAGGATTGGCTCGGAATTGTTGAGTATTTGTAGCCATCGTGGATATCAAGTCCCTTACTTGTTGGGGAGTCATGTTGACCAACGCTCCTCTACTGGCGGTGTCTACCATGTTCATCTCTATGGGCTTCAAGCCTTCATAAAAATATTGGAGAAGAGATTGTTCTGTTATACCGTGTTATGGGCAGCTCACATACAACTTAAACCGCTTCCAATAATCGTAAAGAGACTCTGACTCTTTTTGCCTTATTCCAACGATTTCCCTTCTTTACTCAATTGCACGCGATGCTGGAAAAAACCTGTTGAGAAACCAACGAGAAAGATTAACCCAAGTTGTAATAGATCCAGGGGGTAGATAAAATAGCCATTCCCTAGCTGAATCTACTATGGAAAAAAGGAAAGCACGCCATTTGATTTGATCCTCAGTTACCCCCTAAGGTTTCATACTAAGACAAACCATATGAAACTCTTTCAGATGTTTGTGGGAATTTTCATTTTGCAACCCATGAAAAATTGGCAGTAGCTGGATTAAACCTAACTTCAGTTTAAAATCAATATCCATAATAGGATACACGATGCACAATGTCGGTTGTTCTACTCGAGCTTCAGCTAGTTGCTAAATCGTTTGAGCTATTGATTGATATGCTAGATTCGGGTTTTCATTAACCCTAGCGTTAAGCACTTCTTCTAGTGAATCGACTTCTACTTTTTCACTTTCAAGTGTTTGAGTAGGGTTTTTGTTAACCCTAGACTCAACTTTGTCGTCGACTTCGATTTCTGGTGGTGGGTTGCTCTGAGTCCCAACCATTCCTAACTTCTTTTTCCGTAACTTTGTCTCCTTGTGATTAGCTCTTGCAGTATTCTCTATTTCTGAATCAAACGCAAGAGTACCTGGAGCAGATCTGGTCATAAGAAACAAAGAAACAAGAATAGTACGTTACCAGTTCCCGACAACGGTGCCAAAATTTGATGCGGTCGTTAAGAGCACCAAAAATATCCTATCCCTATGAAAATAATAAAAATAATAAAAATAATAGTATAAGGGAAGTAGGGTCAAATCCTCAAAGACCGGATTTGCACAATTGCTTGTTCCTGGAAATCCTGGACAGAATCGTGCCCAAGAAAACCTGCGTACCTGGAAAAAACATAAAAAAAATAGAATTAAAAGTTTTGATTTAATTGAAAGTGCGAAAATTAAAAATAAAATAGTAGAGATAAAAAGAGTTGAGAAAAAGTTTCTTATAGAGAGATTCCAGCCTCCAGTTGTCTCTATCCGCCTTGGGTTCAATTCTCAGCTTTTAGGTGATCCTTCTGAAACAGAATAAGCCAGTAGTGGAAAAGGATGCCTATGACCACCAGCTCCAAGAATTTAGACTTGCGATTTAGAAGAACCTGACTCTAGCCAACAATCGCTTCTATGGGACCATTTTATGCTAGACCATCGTTTCTCAATGGCGAATGCCACGCCATTTTGTCTCTTGGGCTCGCCAACCTCTGACGCGGTAAGTTAATGAACCAACTGTGCAACATTCCCAAAATATACAAAGCGGTCGTTCCTTACACACGTTGAAAAGATCACCTTTTAAGGGACATGGACGAAAGCGTCAGCCCCGTAATGCGGAGAAATGATAAATACTCGTTGAGAAGGCTAAGTATGAATTCTAAGCCTCATGAACCCTTTTTGGGAAACTTTGACAACCTTCGCCTAGATAGATTAAGTGGCTCATGATTTTTGGGAAAAAAAATAAAAGTAATGGAAATGGGATTTTTATTGAAAAAATATGGAAATAACAAAAGGCTAAACTTAATGGGGGAGAGAGTGTTTACAGAAAATATGAGTGAAATTTGTGTTACTCCACCCCCTATTTATAGTACTAAGAAACCTAGTCTATTCCTAATTAAATTCTAAAAGATGAATACAAATAAATAAAGATAAATAAAGATAAATGCTAAAATTAAATCTAAATAATAATCCTTAATAATTATCCTAATATAATTAAAAATTAAATAGAGTCTTGTGCTATAAAATCTCTTCTTTTTCATTTTTGCTCCCAAAATCTTCCACATTTTGCATTTTTGGCACCACTTCTCTTCTACTTCGCATGTTGGCCCAATTTAACTTTAAATTCACACTTTTAGCCCCCAATTTTCTGTTTACCTTTAATTTAGTCCCTGTAAGATAAAATATCATAAATAGCTTAAATTAGTAGGATCATACTCAAAATAAACATATAATTAATACATAAAAATATGTCATCCTAGAGTATCATCAAACTTTGATAGGCAACATATTATTCCTTCAATCAATTTGCTTAATTCTGATTAGACTAAGGACGTGTTTAGATTATCTACTAATATAAATCGCCTTTTCGTATTACAATTCGACCACGTAATACCGCTTAATATTAGTTAAATGTTAGATAATTAGTGATCCAATATTTTCATTTTATTTTGCTTTGTGTGCAAAAACCGTTGAGGACAATATATGAAGATATTAATGAAACTGGTGGATATTTTATTAAACCAACTTGTTTGAAAAATACAAGTATATATAGACGAAAATACTGCACAAAGGACACTAGATCCCAACAAGAGGAGCTAGGGTTCATCATTTTCACCAATCGAAGAGAGAAAGGAAATTTTCTTTTCTATCAAGTCAGGATAAAGCATGCTCAACATTTAAAAAGAGAAATTATGTTTTCTTTTTTATATATATAATTTTGATTTTTTAAGGAATATAAAAGAAAAAGGCAAAATTACAGAAAACGGCCTTGGAAATATGGTCAAAGGTCAACTATTTGACACGTGGTTGCTTTGATTGGGCAACACGCCACATCAGCAAAAATCTTGACACCATTAGGGTTAGCTACTACATTGGTTAATGGTATAGGTACTTAATTGGAAATGTTAAAAATTTAGGTACCACATTAGAACAAACCCCAGAGTAATAGGGCCATCCATGTCGTTAACCCTAAATGTAACAACTTAAACATGATATACATTAATATTTTTTAAATTGAATCGATGGTAGAACCAGTCAATCCACTAGTTTGTCAGTTCGGTCGGTTTGTAACAACCCGATAATCACGGGTATCGAAAAGTGTGTTTTCGAGTCTCTTTTTTCGTAAAACGGATTCGTAAGTATTTTTAATAAATATTTTTAATAAATATTTACGAAGTTAGTTGTATGGTTAATTAAGTTTTAGTTAGATGAATTAGTTTGAATTAAGGATAATTAGGTGAAAGGACTAGATTGCATATAGGGTAAAAGTTGAATTATAGTATATAGAAAAGTTAAGGGACTAATTAAGCAAATAAACCATAAATTGACAATTGTATGGTAATGGTAATTTACATGTGTAATAATTATATACATATACTTGTAATAAATATATATACTTACTTATTATTTATGAAAATATTATTATATTATATTATATTATATTATAATTAAACTAAATAATAAACAAATAAAGAAATGAAATAAAAGAAAAAGAAAGAACAAGAAGAAAACGAAACTAGGGGGAAAAAAGAAAGAAAAAGTAAAAGAAAAATTAGGGTTTTAAGGTTCCAAGTTCAATTGGTAAGTCAATTTAGCTCATTTTCTTGTAATTTTGATGTTTTTAGAATCCTAGAACAAAATACTACTTGATTTATGTTGAAATTTTAGAAGCTAGTGAATTTTTAGAAGTTGTTCATGTTGAATAAATTGAAATGTTAGGGGTTAAATTGATAGAATTTCAAGTTAGAAGTGAAAAAGGGATTGAATTGTAGAATAAATCATAAGTTTTGAGCAATAAGGACTAAATTGTGAAATTTTGAAATTAGGGTTTTATGGTGAAATTAGAGAGTTGAAATTAGTCTAAAGTGGATTGAGGTGAGTAATTGATATTATGATATTGAATTGAATTGAATTGAATTGATTTCATGAGTATATGTGATTATTTGAATTGAAATGAATATTGCTTGAAATTGAAAAGTGATTTGAAACCCTATTAATTGTATTAGGCTGAGTCAGATATAAATAGCATGCTATAGGATTGGAAGTGTTCAGGGATACTTCGACTTCGAGTCGATGAGACACTGGGTGTCAAATTATTACTTCAGATAAATTTGATGAGGTACTGGGTACCAACTTACTTCGACATGGCTGATGAGACACTGGTTGTCAATCTATTACTTCGCATTATCGGATAAGGCACTGGGTGCCAAACTGATGTGTTTTGGTTGGATCCGTGTATCCGTCCGAGTCTGAGTCGTGTTAATAGGGGTAAATAGATGAATTTTCAATATGATTAATATTGAATGATATTGTATGTGAATTGGAATTGGACAATGAGTTGAATTATACAAATGAAATGTATGAAACAATGGTTCATGAAAAGAATATTGTGATTGATAAATGATATGTAAATCAAAGTGAGAAAAGCTATTTGAAATAGCTATTGATGAGAAATGAAAGATAAATGGATAAATTGATTTGTTGATTAACTAATGTTCTATTATGGTTAAAAATACATATTTTATAATGTTATTTTCTTTAAAGCATTCAGATTATAGAAATACCACTGAGTTTATACTCAGCGTATGGTTTGTTTTCCGTGCACAAGCTAGGTTAAAGTCAGATCGTTGAATCAGCATCCAAGGCCGATCCCAAACTCAAAGTGGTGATGTATATTTCTTTTTGGTAATGGCATGTACTTAGAACGTTTTATGTTGGTCATTTTGAAAAATGTTTGTAAATAATATTATAAGATGTTATTGGTTGGTTATATACAAATATATATGTTATGTTGAGTTAAATATGTGGTATGTTTAAGTTGATACCTAAGTGGATATGAAATAGGCAAAAATTAGGGTTGAAATAGTATAAAAATTTGAGTTAACTAGAATGATGTTTTTATGGTTTGTTTGGACAATATATGTGAAGTACCTACGAGTTTACATTGAATAGGTCATTAGGTCAATGTTTTTGACATGTTTTAAATATGTTTGATCGTGTTTTGAAGTGGTTGAACGATTGGTTTTTGAGTTGCTTGTTGTTTAATTTTACATGGTTGGTAAACTTGATGTATAAGGCTCATTTTGAGTCCACACGGCCTGGTACACGGGTGTGTGACCAAACCGTGTGAGACACAGGGCTTACACATGGGCATGTGGTTAGGCCGTGTGTCCCCTGCACTTAGAAATTTCAAAACAGAATGCTCAGGTAATTCCACACAAGCAGAGACACGGGCGAGTGTCTTAGCCGTGTGTGACACACGGCCTATCACACGGGCGTGTGGCTTGGCCGTGTGAGGTAAGTCAGAGAGTTACACGAGGTAGAATACGGCCTGAAGCACGGGCATGTCATAGGGTCACACGAGCATGTCCTTTGGCCACACGAGCGTGTGTGCCCTGCACCTAGGAAAATTTTGAAATTTTGCAAAATTTCTTAAAGAACCCGAATTAGTGCCGATTTGTTTCTAATACATATCTAAAATCTCAAGAGCCCATAAAAGGGACGATATAATTAATTTATGAAGTGTAAGCTAATTGATTTGTATTAAGTTCATATTTGATCTGAAAAGTCTAGTAATACTCCGTAACCTTGTTCCAGCAACGGATAAAGGTTAGGGGATGTTACATGGTCCAATTGGTTTGATTAAAAATTATTAAAAATAAAAAATTTTGGTTCAACTAGTCTATACCGTTTCTCGGGTCAACTGGTTTGAAACCCCTCTCCAGACTGATACCCCAATCAATTCCAAATCGGACCAGTCGATCTAGTCCAGTTCAAACAACACTAATATACATATATAATACATAATAAATAATCTTTCACAAATTAAGTAATAAATAACAAACTAACATTTACAAATTTCTATAATTATATATGATATTATAAATATAAATAAACCCACAAAAGCAAAATTACATTTTCTTTTCATTTGTTTTCGGCTTAACATATCTATTAGCCTTAGAATTTGACATTTTTTAAAATTAGTACTTAGAATTTTTTTTATTTGCTACCTAAGTTTCGCAATGATTATACAAATTGGTATCTATGGCTAACTGTTTGTTTTGAAAATTTGGTAACACGGTGATATAAGGGGCCACGTGTAGATAAATGCGGGGCACCATGTTAATTACTCTTTTAATTATTAAAAAAATTAGAAAAAGCTTAAAATCTCAAAAAAGAATTTAAAAATTTTAAAAAATCTAAAATATATATTGTAAAAGTTCAAATAATTGAATATATATAATTGATACGTACAAATAGAAATTTTAGTTAAAATTTTAGAAAATTACAAAATAAATATCAATAAAATTAATTGGTTAACATTTAGTTTAGAAGTGTTTATAGATCAAGTAACCTGCTCAACCGAGTGGTCCCAACTCGTATCATTTGGACAGATTGGGTCAACTTGAGCTTAAGCTCGAACTTTTTTTTTTTAGAATCGGATCTCAACTCAACTCAGTTTGTAAACATCTCTAATTAAATTAACACGGATCAATTTTTTTGATTTATTTTTTATTTTTGAATTATATAAATTTTCAATTTTATAATTTTTTTAGAAAAGTTAAATTTTCAAAATTTTGAATTTTTAAATTTTTTTAATCTTTTAGAATAACTAAAGAGTAAATTACCTTATCTGTGGCCTTCTTTTTCAATTACATCACTCATTTTTTTCAAAATAATTATTGCCAACTCAGATATTAATATGATTAAAAAAGTTGAAGTATGAATTTGAAACAAAAGTTGTCAAGTTATCAGGTTTAATATTATAACACTTTAAACTCAATTCGGAAATCTAATCGCGTGACTAGAACGAACTTAGGTTCAGTTTGTTTCACTGAAAATAATTTTTGAAAATTTTAATATTTGTTGGTATTTGGATGAATTTATGTAAAATATTTTTTATTATTTGATAATTTTTTTCAAATATTGGAAACTAATATAAAACTGCATTAAAATTCCAAACTTACCAAAAAATTGTGGATTTCTTCCTTAACCTGTGATTTTCGAAACTAAAGTGAATTAGGCTTAGAATAATTTTATGGACACTCTACCACATATTTCTGAAATTATTTACGAAAATGAGCAATTTTTAAAAATAATTACGGGTATGGAAAAAAATTTACTGACATAGACGTGTTTTCAGGGAATAACCCAAAAAAACACGTTCATGTTGTGTCAGGCAAAAGCATACTAACATGGACGCGATCGGTCTAAATTTTTAAAAAAGGTCATTATTTTTAAAATATTACAAAATAGACTAATTTTTTAAAAAATTTTATGAGAATAAGTCTTTATAATGACCCAACATGGCAGCTCAATTTTTTTTGTGCCACCAATTAATGTGGAACCTTATTTTCTTAAACAATGTAGGATGTGAGGTATATGTATATATAGATTCATGAATAAGTTTGTAACTTGTTTTTAAACAATGTGAGATTCCTTCCTCTTTTATCTAACAACATAAGATTAAATACTACACTATATTTTATATTTTTTTTTTACTTATAGAGTTTAAAAAGTTAACATTTGTTACATTATAAATAAAAATTTTAAACTTTATAAGTAAAAAAATTGTAAAATATAAAACGATGTGGGATTTGGTCTCTTCTTGTTTGAAGATGACCAAGTGGGTTTGAAATAAAAGTATTTGGAGGATGTGTGGAAGATTATACAGTATTTGCCATTAATGCAATCTTGTTTTGTTGCATTTGTTTTTTTTAAAGCAATTTCATTTTATATATTTCAATACCAATATTATTAGATATTCACTAAAAAGATTATATAGGTTTATTTACTGAACACTACAATTTGATGCAAACAATCAATATAATGTGTAGGTATGAAACTATTAATGAATCGATTCATATACATTTGTTTTCTTTTCAAATGGATGAAAGTTATAATGAAACAAAAATCATTTACATATAAATAATTTTATACATATATAATATAAAATTTGATTATGAAGTTGTCTATTCTTTATCACTTAATTATAAAATGTTATAAAATAGTCATTTAATTATGTTTTTTAATCATCTGTATATGAAAAGTTACAAAATTGTTATTCAACTATTCAAATTTGTCGTCTTCTTTTTTTGTTACATACCCCAAAATTCAAAATAATTGGGTGACCAAAAAATATTACTAATAGTTGAGTGATCGTTTTGTAAGTTTTTATAATTCAATAGCCAAAAAATCATAGTTAAGTGACTAGTAATGTAATTTAATCTAGATATAAAAATATGAAAAATAATTATTATATTTTATGTATATTATATATTTCTATAAAAAAATTATTTAAGATAATTATATACTATACTTAAATAGATTATCTATCTAGTCAAAATACATCTAAAATAAATTTATCAGCATTCATTAGGTAATGAAAATTAAATTAAAATTAGGATTAAAAAAGTAATTAGTATAGTAAAATATTTAAAAAAAGAGATACCAATTTTTTTAAAATTACAAAAAAAATACTATCTGAATACTAAATACTCACCATTTATTTATTAATCAAACATTCATAGCATAACATAAAATAAAATAAATAATAAAAAATTTAAAAGTATAACTTCTAAATTGAAATAATGGAAAATTATTTTAAAAATTAGAATTGCATGGATATTAACTTCAAACATTTAAAATTGAATAGAAGATTATTGCATGTACAAGTTTCATATGTGCAATTTGTTCTTTTTTTTTTTTAATGGTCCTTTTGTATATGCTAACTATTCTAAAATGCAACAACATTAAAGATCTCAAAAGATAATTTTATAATATGAGAAAATTAAAAGAGGAAGGAATCTCACATTGTCTAGGAACAAGTTGCAAACCTATTCATGAATCTATATATACACATATCTCACATTCCACATTGCTTAAGAAAATTAAGGAAAATGAGACTTTAGGTCTATATAAAGATCTTATTGTAAGTTTTATTTCCACGTTAATGGTGTTGCCATTTTGGGTCTTTATAAAGGCTTATTCTCGTAAATTTTTAAAAAATTAGTTTATTTTTAATATTTTAAAAAATGACATTTTTTGAAATTTTAGTCTAAGCACGGGCAAAAGTGCATCCACGTTAGTGTGCTTTTACCTGACACAAAAAAAAAAAAAAGCATTGACGTGGAAGCTTATTATTCCCTAAAAATATGTCAACATCAGCGCATTTTTAAATTTTCGATACATACCAATAATTATTTTTAAAAATGGCTCATTTCCATAAATAATAATTTAAGAAATAAACTTTTATTGATAATGTGGAAACCATTTTTTTGTTTGAAAAAAGGGCCGACTTTAAAAAGGAAAATGGAGTCGCCACCAATCTTTTTTTAAAGTGTGATTGGGTCACCTTATAAAACATTTGGTCTACGGATTTAAAAAAAAGGGGTCCCGGAGTCGGTTACGCACGAGGAAGGATTAGCACCCTCGCAACGCCCAAAATTGGTACCTTATTGATTGATTAATGTCCTAATATCGAAAATTGGAAGAGGTTTTAAAATACGAATCCTTTAGAAAATGTTTGGATAATTCGAATTGGATATCGAAATTCTCTCGTCCCGAAAGAATGAAATATCACATCCAGCACGTTAGGATACGATATTCCAAACCCTAGACACCAAGATCATTTCATGATTTGCAAAATTCATGCATTGCAATTTAAAAAGGGTATTCCGTTATTTGGCCAAACAAAAAAAACTAAAACCCAGCACGTTAGGGCACGATTCCTCGAATTTCCAAACATGAAATATTGCCTTATTTTTGAAGCTGAGAAAACACGGTCAAAATTTTAAAAGGATATTTAGTCTTTTGGACGAACGGAAAATTGAAACCCAGCATGTTAGGGCACAATTTCTCGAAACTTCCAGGCACAAAACACAATCTTAAAGGATATTTAATGATTTGGTCAAACGGAAAACCGAAACCCAGCATGTTAGGGCACGATTCCTTGAATTTCCAAACACAAAACATTGTCTTTATTTGAAAAGAATTATGTATCGAGTAAAATTAATGTAACACGAATTGGTGAAAATAAATTGCAACATTGATATGCGTAACGAAAATAAAATGGACGAAAACATAAATAACAATACTAAGAGCAAAATAATCAAAGATGAATAAATAAAAGAAAGTTAATAAAACAATTAGTAAACAAATGAGAATTAACATCAAAAATAAGAAGAAAAGTTGAAAACAAAGGAAATGAAAGAAAAATATTGAAAAAAAGAGAAGAAATAAAAATATAAAAAAAGGTAATAAGAAAATTGATAATAATAAAAACTAGTAGTAAAGATAAAAGTAATATTAATAATAACAAAATAATAGGAATGATAACAAAATAGCAATAATAATATAAGTCGTAACCATTTTTCAAAAAAAACGGGAATTGACTTTTAAAACAGGGAGTCGCCACCGATCTTTTATTCGAGGTGTGATCGGATCACCTTATTTTAATAAAAACATTTTGGTTTATTAAAACAGAGCTTTTGGTCTACGAGTGTTCGAGAAAACAGGTTCGGGAGTCGGTTACGTGCGAGGAAGGATTAGCACCCTCGCAACGCCCAAAATCGGTACCGAATTGATCGATCAATGTCCTGATGTGGAAAACTTGAAAATATCTAGGATAAAAATTAAAAAAGAATTCGTTGAATTGGGATTGAATCTCAAGATTATCTCGTTTCAAAGGAATTAAAGTATCATATCCAACACGTTAGGATATGATGCATTTATACTCTGACGCCGAAATCATTCTTTGATTTTCAAAACATGTAAAAATGGGGTATTTGAATATTTAGTCGGGCAAAAAATCGACACCCAGCACGTTAGGATGTAATTTTCTGTACTTCAAAACACGCAAATATTGCCTTGTTTATAATATGACATCTTAAAATTTGCTCAATATTCATTTTCAACGTAATAAAATATTTAGAAAAGGTTTGAACATGTTGAAGTTTGAAATACGATACAAGGGTAAGAAACGTAAGCATTAATCATAAAATACACAAATTTGAAAATATTGACCAACGAACTATACAATACTCTATGCAATAAAATAAAAAATCAGTAATAGTAATGGCAAGTAATAAACCAACAATAATATATACTCATATATAGGAAAATATAATAACAGTAACAATAATAACAAAAATACTAATAATAGTAATAATAATGGTAGTAATAATAAGCATGATAATAATAATTGCAAAACATTAAAAAGGATCAAATTGAATTCAAAATGAAATTTTAGGGTCAATTTGAAGTAAAATAAAAGGGAAAAGGTCCATTGGAAACGCGCGTGAAAAGAGGGGGACCAAAAATGAAATTATTCCCTTTTCCTATGCGCCGCGTTTGTGCTCTGGGCTAAATTAGAACAGAGAGAAATATATTGGGGTAAGTTTGGAAATAATCAAAAACTGAATTTATAAAAGTAAAAATTGCGGAAGGACTTGGGGACTAAATAACCCCTTAAGGGAAAACACGCGGACCCTCCTTCAATGGGTCGGGTCGTAGTCGGGTCAACCTAAGTGAAACGGCACCGTTTCGTGTTCCAGATAAGTGCCCCAAATTCTATTTTTTTGTTATTTTGCAGACCATCATTTTAGAAAACACAAAACACTTCGTCTTCTCCCCTCCCTCCTTCAAGCCCGATGTTTGAACTTTCTTTCCGGCCGATCGTCGTGCCACCACGCCACCACCGTATCGGTGGCCGGCGATACCCGAGACCAGGCCCTTTTAACCTCGTTATAAACGGAGGAGAAGGACTTTTGGTCTTCCCTTTTCGAAACCGAAGGCAGCAATAGAAAGGGGCCTTCTAACGTTGCGCTTATGGGGATTCAGGTAAGGTTTTCTTTCCTCCCCTTGTTGATTATTATTTATTTACAAAGGATTGAAAAGAAAGGAAAAAAAAATGGAAGTAAATAAAACAACAATTGGCAATATTCGAAAATAAGAAGAAATCAACCTCTTAAATTTTTTGCTTTTTATTTCTTGCTTTTGATTTTTCGTGTTCGTAAGAGAAGACGAAAAACAATCTTCTAACTTTTGTCTTTTTGTTTTTGCTGGTCCTCCTCCCAAAAGAAAAGGGAACCCCCCTTTTACAATAGTTTCCCCCTCGGTTTTTATTCGATTTACAGAGGTATGGGTCTCTATTTCTATTCTGTTTTTTGTCGCTTTTCTTCCTTATTGTTCGTGTTGTTGCAAGTCATGGGCACGGCGTGCGGGTGTTGCTCGTAATTGGTGCAGACGCGTGCTTGGGGTCAGACGAGCAAAGGTGTGGTGGCTACTGATTGGCGTGTATGGTAGACGACGCGCGTGGTGTCCACGGAGGGAAGCCAAAGGCTGGCGGCACATTAGGAAGGAACCCTAAGGTTCTGAAAAAAAAATTTTAGTTTTGGGCCATTGGGCCTCTGAAAATTTGCGTTAGGGTTTGGTTACGTGGGCTAGTTGTTTTGGGCTTGTTTGCTATTGGACTTTGTAAAGTGGGCCATTCGGATTGTTGGACTCAGATTTGTTTTGTAAATGGACTTTTGTTTTTTGGACTTATTATTATTTTTTTATTGGTTTTTAATGGCTTTTGTTTTATCGATTGGGCCTCTAGTCTTTATTGGGCCCGGGCAAAAATTGGTTATTACAGCTGCCCCTCTTTTCTAATTGTTGTGAAACGAGAATAGAGCAAAGATAATATAAGAACCAATTTTGCCCGGTCCTGACCAAGCCTTGACTTATTGGTCCTCGTATTCCTCAAACATCTTCAAACTCTACTGTAACCTGTTGCTTTGATCCACTCCACTGCCATTTCCGAGAGATATGACCTATAGACTCCATTTGCTTTTCCTCAATCTTGTTTATGCTTAACTTGCTCCAACATGACTTCAGGACACGAAGAGATTTGTAGCTTCGATCTCCTAACTGCTCCATTGGGACTTCGATGAACTCTAAACTTTTCAAACTATTTCCTTATTCTCGCAATATGAGTTGACCTTTTACCCTTTTCCCTTTTTCTTTCCTTTTTTTTTTGATAACAGATATTGAAGAACAGAAATTGAAAAATAGAAATTTAAAAATACCTCAGCGTGCGTAACCCGAGGCCCAACTCACTTTCGTATTATGAGTCGATTTTAACAGAAATTGAAAGACAGAAATTAAAAATACCTCAGCGTGCGTAACCCGAGGCCCAACTCATCTCTCTCATTATGAGTTGATTTTAACGGAAATTGAAAAACAAAAATTAAAAATACCTCAGCGTGCATAACCCGAGGCCCAACTCCTCTCTCTCATTATGAGTTGATTTTAACAAAAATTGAAAAACAGAAATTAAAAATACCTCGGCGTGCCCCGAGGCTCAACTCACCTCTCGTATTATGAGTTGATTTTTGAACAGAAAATTGAAAAAAAAAAAGAAATTAAAAAATACCTCAGCATGCGTAACCCAAGGCCCAACTCATCTCTCGTATTATGAGTCGACTTTAACAAAAATTAAAAAACAGAAATTAAAAATACCTCAGTCTGCTTCGCTTAGGAAGGCAAGATCTGTTATCTTCGATCTGCTTCGCTCAGGAAGGCAATATCTGCTATGCTCGATCTGCTTCACTTAGGAAGGCAAGATCTACTATGTTCGATCTGCTTCGCTTAGGAAGGCAAGATTTGCTATGCTTGATTTGCTTCGCTTAGGAAGACAAAATCTGCTATCATCGATCAGCTTCACTTAGAAAGGCAAGATCTGTTATGCTCGATTTGCTTCGCTTAGGAAGGCAAAATCTACTTTGCTCGATCTGCTTCACTTAATAAGGCAAGATCTGCTATCATCGATCAGCTTCACTTAGGAAGGCAAGATCTGTTATGCTCAATTTGCTTCGCTTAGGAAGGCAAAATCTGTTTTGCTCGATCTGGCGTTTAGGAAGGCAAAATCTGCTATCATCGATTAGCTTCGCTTAGGAACGCAAGATCTGTTATGCTCGATTTGCTTCGCTTAGGAAGGCAAAATCTGCTTTGCTCGATCTGCTTTGCTTAGGAAGGCAAGATCTGCTGTCTTTGATCTGCTTTGCTTAGGAAGGCGAGATCTGCTTTTAACAAAAATTGAAAAATAGAAATTAAAGATTCCTCAGCGTGCGTAACCCAAGGCCCAACTCACTTTTCGCATGACGAGTTGGTTTTAACAGAAATTGAAAAGCAGAAAGAAAAATACCTCAGCGTGCATAAACCGAGGCCCAACTCACATTTCGCATTATGAGTTGATTGTAACGGAAATTGAAAAACTAAAAATACCTCAGGGTGCGTAACCCGAGGCCCAACTCACTTTTCGCATTATGAGTTGATTTTAGCAGATATTGAAAAAAATAGAAATTAAAAATACTTCAGAGTGCGTAACCCGAGGCCCGACTCACTTTTCGCATTATGAGTTGATTTTAGCAGAAATTGAAAAACAGAAATTAGAAATACCTCTGCGTGCGTGACCCGAGGCTCAACTCACCTCTCGTATTATGAGTTGATTTTTGAAAACAGAAATTGAAAACATATCATTTAGTAGAACTCGGATGCCTTCTTTCTCTTTGGTTAGGTACAGTTATCGTCAAAACTTCTTGCTTTACTGGTGTACTTGTATGTGTCATGCGTGATGTTATCATGATATGCGCGTGTTTGTCTTAGATGCTTTTATGCTTACATGATTATGCCATGTGCCCTTGGTTTGTTTGCCATGTATCTCTTCTTCGTCACGACTTTCATGATAACCTGTATTCATTGTTTCGATTCTTGACTTTCCTTTCAGGTTTTGTACCCGTCCTCAAGCTTTACGAGTAATCTGCGTTTCTCTTATATCACCCTTTTGCCCCATTGTAGCTTCAGGGTTCATCTTATTGTGACCTAGGGGTATAGGATTTGAATATCCTCTATTCATCCCACTGCGACTCTAAAACATAGGATATGTCTCTTCTTCAACCCACCCTCTTGTTATTCTAAGGTACAGGATCTGTATCAGCTTCCTTCTAACGGTCACTCTTTAGGTGACCCAATCAGATGTATATGCATGATGCTCGCATGAATGCAGAATATCATTTCCTTTCGAGAATGATTCTAGTTTTGCACTTGGGTTAACAATGCCCGTTTTTCGTCAGGATTGTATCACTAACCCGATATTTTGTCATTTTGTTCAATCACCATTTTTTGACAAAAATCCAAAGTGATAACCTTAATTTGGACTCAGATATTTCCACCCTTAAGCTTGGTGAATCTTAAGCAATAATCCTGTTTCAGACTCCTGTATTGTTTAGAGGTTTCCAGAGTAATATGCGAAACTCCTTTCATGAAAGTATTATTAGTCCAATAATCGTTATTTTAATGCAACATGCTCGAAAAGGGCCATAATGATGGATGAAATGGGAATTTATTGGGAGCATGGCTCGAAACAAATAAGTTCAAGTTAATCAAAGCTAGCAAATGCAATGAAGAAGCAAGTTTATTTAGAGTGTATTTTGAAAAGACAAAGATAGCAGACTCAAAATGGGTAAAACGGAAACTAGGTGCCCCAGATATCGCAGCTTGAGCTTCTTTGTTCAAACTTCTTGAGGACCATTCTAAACTCAATATGTGTTTAGGGGATTTGGAGTACTTTACCGATGCCCCAAGGCGTAACGTTCCTTTTCATTGTTACTTCAAGCATAGCAAGACTCATCAGATGCCCTATTTTTATCAAAATTTGAGTCGCTCTTTCTAAGGTTTTCAACTCAAACCCACCTTTGGTCTCAAAGCGCCCTTTGCGGGTTTTTGCCTTTGGCCTCTCCTTTTTCTTTCTTCTTTTTTGATGAGCATTGTTTTTTTTTTATTTTTTTTATTTTGATCCCCTCTTTTTTAGATCGAATCTGAATTCACCGAATTGGACAGGTCCTTGCCATCCATCTCTGTCAATATCCATGCTTCCATAGAACAGGCCTGCTTTGCTGCATGAGGTCCTTCCTAGTCTGACATTTAATTTCTTCTGAAGTCTCTTTTGCATGAGAGAATTTTCTTTCAAAGCCCTATCATGAAATTTTCTAAGGCGATCCTTTTTATTGTAAACTCGCTTCATCTGATCGTGACAGATATCTCTGAACATTTTCTTTTCAAATTCACTTGATCACATCGGGATTGGATCCATTCCATCTTATCCAATTTTGGCTCAGCCTGTGCCTGGGGAAAAGAGGATTTTGACTTCACTAGGAAAAACCTAATAAGGAAAGCGCTGTCTCAGCAGAGGTCCTGGCCCTTTTTTTTTTACACCATGACATGGCACTTGATCTTTGAAAAGACCGCAAACTTTTGACATTGTACGGTTAAATATGACTTTTACGCTTTTTTTGTCAATATTTTTTCCTTTTTTCCCTTTTGGTCTAATGACTATCGACTTTGTAATATTGGCATATGAAGCGACCCTCGCCCTCTTAGTGAAGAGATCGACATCCACAAAAATGAATCGATGCGGGCCTGAAGCTTTCGAGGAGATTGGCTTGATAACGTCCCTCCCCACGTGTAGACAAAAAGGAAGAGGCACATAAGTTCTGTCCTCGATTTGGCGTTTGATGTAATTTTCCTTTCTGGGTAGACCAGTAGCTCGAACCTCTTGATTGGCTTAATCAGGGTAGAACCATCAGCATGTGATCTTCAAATATCCTTATGGACTTCTTCTGTGGCTTTCTTAGCTTTGACAGCATACTCGTGCCTTAGTAGTCCTGGCGTGTCTTAACGTGATCATGCGAAAATATCTTTGAACTCTTGGAGATAACTCAATGATTCCTTGCCTTGTCCCGACAGTAAGCTAAGCTTCCATCTTCATCTCCCTTGTAGTATTTGCTGACACTTCGTAAGATGAGATCTACCATTCTTGACAATTTAGGAAATAAGTTGTGACCTCTGTCATCCCCCCAGTCCTCCAATCCCTTTAGACACATATCTCATTAAAAAGAGAGTCGGTAACAGCGTTGCTCATGTCATTGCTATCTGGGGGACCCATTGTGGGCATGAAGGTAGAAAATTAAAAGTATGATATGAAAATGAAACGATGTAGAGTATGAAATGCGAGGAGTGAAAATAAAGATGCATTTTATTGAAATAACAAGTTTGGAAACAAGCCTATTTCACGAAAGGACTCTTGTTGCCTCTAGGCTTAAAGTAACAAGCATGTTTTGAATATTACTCCAGATTAACTAAAAACGCAGGTTTCTTCCACAGTCCTATTGTTCAAAACACTCCCAAGTGTGTAAGGCTTCGGAAGCTTTGTGGTCTTATTGTTCAAAACACTCCTAAGTGTGTAAGACTTCGGAAAGTTTTATGCCCCCGTTTTCCCTTCGAATGTGTCATTGGCATTCTGACTTCTAGATTTCTAGGCTTCTGATAACTTATTTAAGGAATCGAGACTCTCTTGCCCCCTCCTTCAATTATCACAAATTATTACTCCGGTCGACTCATCGAACTTCAAAACCCTTATTTTAATAAGCCTCTCCACCAACTTCTTAAATACAATGCAGTTATCGGTTGAGTGACCCGTTATTCCCGCGTGATACTCGCATTGAGCATTCGAATCATACCATTTGGGGTATGGGGGTTGCACTGGTTTCATGCAGTGAGGAGCCACCCTATGTGCATCAAACAGGCTTTGATACAACTCCCCATATGTCATTGAAATTGGTGTAAACTGGAGATGCTTTGCCTTGGATTCTTGACTTGATGATCCCCGATGACCAGTTGTCACAGCCCTCGGTTGACCTGTAGAGACTGACTTGGAATGCTTGCTCAAGTTGTTCACTTCATTTCTATATTTCTCGAGTTTGACCTTTTGACACTTTCTCTTGCATCTATTTTTCCACTCTTTATGGCATTCTCAATGAGTTCCCCGGACATTACGATATCGGCGAAGTCTTTTGTGGCGTTTCCCACCAACTTGTCATAAAATGGCGCTTTCAAGGTGTTGATAAAGAGGACTGTTATCTCAGTTTTAATCAATGGGGGTTCTACTTGGGCCGAGATATCCCTCCATCTTTGAGCGTATTGACTAAAAATTTCTGTCGGTTTCTTTTCCATCATCTACAACGTTAGTCGATCGGGCACCATGTCGGAGACATACTTGTATTGTTCACAAAATGCTGTTGCTAGGTCCTTCCATGATTGGATTCTCTCTGTGCTGAGTTGATTATACCATCGGAGGGCTAATCCGATCAAGTTATCTTGAAAACAATATATTAACAATTTGTCTTCATTCACATAGCCAGCCATCTTTCGAAAAAACATGATAAGATGTGCCTTTGGACATCTCGTTCCATCATATTTTTCAAAATCTGGCACTTTAAATTTCGGGGCGTAACCGGATCGGAAACAAACCGAGCTCTTTGGCGCAAAGTCTGAGAGAAGACTCCAGTACCTTCTATTACCTTGAGTCTTTCTTCTAGGCTCTTATACTTGTCCTGAGCATCATGATCCTTCATGAAACACCCCAAACCCGGCCCACGAGCTTTGACCAGATTTGGTATGTTCCTCAAGTAAACCGGTTTCAAATTCTTTTGTTACTTAGAGAAAAACTTGTGTGATTAAAAAAAAATATTATTTGGGTTGGGCTTGTGTTGAAAACAAACTGGATTTTTATATTAGAAAACCCCTTTTTAATATTAAGTGATAAAACATATAGAGTATATTTTAAAAATAAAATACTTAGTCTTTAACTTAATCAAAATTTGTAACACAATAAAACAACAAGTAGAAATAAAATCGTTCATCATGGCCTTATGGCCTTATTACATCAAATAGTTTCCAAAATATTTCAAAGTACTAAAATAAATTCAAGAGTCCATAAAAATATAAACTTCATGTTGAGTATGGCTACCACAAATCCGCCGTCCCGGCCCATCACTGCTCATCACCAAACATGGTCCCACAACGGGGTGAGTCAAAGCAGACTCAATGTGTACACGACACTAAATCATAATAGAATCAGCATACAATAGTTACACATTCAAAACATAAAATACAAGTTATGATGCATTCCCAAACCCAAACCTAATTGTCCATCCGCTACACACCCCGCACTCGCCAAACCACACCGTGGGGACTACTAAGTCGACCCTCCATCCGCCGCACACCATCGAAGGCGGCCATCTGCAATGACGTGCTCATCGCCCATATAAAATTTGTGGCATAGCCACAGATATAATTGTGTCAAGAGACACCAGATTCAGATAATGTAACCGGTTACCACATTCGGATAATGTAACCAAGTCACCACATTCAGATAGTGAGACCGTAGTCATCACATTCACTTCCCCTTTTTCATATATCCCGAATGACCCATATTATCCATATCATGCATATCATACTTAAATTCACATTCTTATAAAGTTTCACATGTTATAAATAACATATTTCATAATCCTAGTGGAAGTAGGAAACGTACCTGACTACTTAGTACCATATCATGGTACTTTAGCCACTTTCATATACTTAATAACACATATATTAATAAACATAGCCATAATACATATTATAAAGTAGTGTGGGGTACACACCTGATTCGCTTAGCAAATTCCTTGAGATCTCGAAATCTGATCTATCGCTTAGATCCTTAATCCTTACATTTGATTATTCACTTACTATTTTAATAAAAAGCCATTCGGCCATAAATCCAAATCCTAGTAGGATTAGTATTCTTAAACTTACCTTGTTGCCGATTGGGACACCAACAAATCCCGAAATTGATCCTTGTTTTCCTAGGAATGTCGAAATTCCTATAACCTTGCGTTAGATTTAATCTAACCATTAAAACATAAAACATGGCCTTTGGCCAAATATACATATGTCTTACCTTAATCTTAGAAATCCCGAAACCTTCCTCCTTGTAGTCAACAGTTAGTAAATCTCGAAAGATCTCTTCAAAGTTTCAGCAACAAGATATTAATGGGGTTAGTCCTAGATTTCGGCAAATCTTAAAAGAAAAAGGATGAAACCGAATGAGATCTTACCCTTACTTGAAGAAATCGATTGCACCTTCACTTCAACCTTCAGAGATTCGGCTATGGCTAAATGATGCTCTCACAACTTTCGGCTTTTGGAGGGATTAGAAAGAAAAGAGAAGAGAAGAGAAGAGAAGAAAAGAGAAGAGAGCCCTAAGAAATTCTGCAGAGAGAAGAGGAAGAAGAAAAATTGATGAATAGCCCTCTTTCCTTCCTTTTATAGCCAAAATTACTACTCAGAATCCCTTACTTGGCCACCACTCTTCTTTATTTTGATAGCTTTATCCCTTTAATTATCACTTTATTCAAATTAAAAGAATTTAATCCAACAATTATCTCTTGAAAATAATCCAAATTAAATCCTTTATTTATCCCTTATTTATCCACTATTTATCTCTTAAAAATAAAAGAATAAAAGCTCCTAAATTATAGCCTTGTGCCAGTCCACCTCACTTCTTTCCGGAAGCAAAATAAAATTTCTTTTATTTGCTTTCCCTGTGACTCGAACTCAGGCCCAACACCTTGCATGTGGCGCCATTTCCAGAGGCCCTAAGTGACATCTTCAGGCCACTTTTCCAAGCCTGTTTGTGTGTCAAATTTCACCAACTTTTTTCTTTTAAGGCCACCTTGCCTTAATTTCCTCTTTTAAACTTTAAAACTCGACATTTCTAAGTCATTTCTAAGTTTCCTAAAATTTTCGTTCGGCTCTATAAACTTGACATTTCCTTACATTTCCAAGTTTCTAGAAATGTTCACTTTCCTCTTTTGAATCATTTCCTTACATTTCTAAGTTTCCAGAAATGTTCACTTTCCTCTTTTGAATCATTTCTAAATCATGTCCATACATTTTCAGGTTTCCAAAAATGTTCATTTCCAAATCATTTTCATTCATTTCCGGGTTTCCAAAAATATTCAAAATTTATTCTTAGTACATAAAACATGTCACTTCGTACAATTAAACCGAAAATGCATAGGCCCTTTCCAGGATGTTACACTTCATTTTCAATTTGGCTATTTCTGCCGGATCATCGAAATCTGGAACCATTGGGTTAGCAGAATTATCTCCGGAGTTTGATACAAATATACCTTACCCTAGATGAGCAGATGGTGCATGTCGTGGCTCTAGGCCTATCGGTTCCACTTGAGGATACCCTCTTTGCGTTGCATGGGCATGAGGCGGAGTGAATTCCGGGGGATAGAGCGGATCCTGATTAACTCTTGACTGGGGCTCTGTGATGTCAGGACTCTGCGCGGGCCCTTTTCCTTTGACCAGAGCTGCTATCATCTCCATCATTTTGGCCATTTGATCCTTTTGCTCGAGCAATTCCTCTCGGGATCTTACCATCAGATCCCTTGCTTCTTGCTGCGACTTGGTCAACTGCTCTTGCAACTCTCTCTGGATTCTTTCCATTCTTTCGATTCTTTCATTGAGTTCAGCATCCATAGCTCGAGCTCTTAGCCGTATCCTTTAAGGATGACGTGATTTCAGATTCGTAGTGTCACAACTGTAGATTATACGATTTTAGCCTTAGTGAATGATTAGTGTGATATGATGCTGCTGTATGCAATGCAATGCAAATGCATGGTATGAATGCAAAAAGAAAGAGAGGTGTTGATCATGAATTCGATTCCATTAGAAGAACTTTCTTAGAAGATACGTTTCTTTACATACAACGGATCGCCTATACTGTCATATCCCCATGTTCGTACGACCGTATTATAATCCACTTTATCAAGTAACACATTTCCTTATGACAAACTCTTCCATTTAGCAACCGAATATGAATCAACACTTCCTTTCTTGCGATGTAATGTAATGTAATGGAGTCAAGACAGGTGAAAACACGTTAGCACAGGAGAGAGGAATAACCACAAAAGAAAACACATTAGTATAGGAAAAACAAGCACAGAACACCTATCCAGGTGACAGCTAGGGGTTTGGGATGACTCTACCCAAGGTGGGCTCTTAAGGCTCACGATATGAGGTTCGATTCTAAAGAGGGGTACCTGAACCAACAGATTCCTCAATCCTCACCTATTATAGGCTCATATGGACCGAGTTCGGTTCAGGGGGATACATTTCCCTACAGCCATGCGGAGGTGAAAACCTCACCGAAGCACGTAGGTACAGATGTGTCCCGGAAGTAGTCCACTAGCCCATGCGGAGGTGAAAACCTCACGAAAGCTTAGTTTCTCACTCCCACTTAAAGGTATGACCGCGATGGTCATGCAATGCAAGTGCAAGAATTATGAGACTCGACATTATTGCAGTTATAGCACAAACAAATGCTTTTAGGAGAAACATGATTTTTTTTATTTTTTAAAAAACAATTTTTCAAGTTTTCAATCAAAAGGACAAAAATCAATCAATTTGTAGCCTGATTCTCGAGGTCCCCAGCGGAGTCGCCAAGCTGTCGTAACCATTTTTCGAAAAAAATGGGAATCGACTTTTAAAATAGGGAGTCAACACCGATCTTTTATTCGAGGTGTGATCGGATCACCTTGTTTTAATAAAAATATTTTGGTTTATTAAAACAGAGCTTTTGGTCTACGAGTGTTCGAGAAAACAAGTTCGGAAGTCGGTTACGTGCGAGGAAGGATTAGCACCCTCGCAACTCCCAAAATCGGTACCGAATTGATCGATCAATGTCCTGATGTGGAAAACTTGAAAATATCTAGGATAAAAATTAAAAAAGAATTCGTTGAATTGGGATTGAATCTCAAGATTATCTCGTTTCAAAGGAATTAAAGTATCATATCCAACACGTTAGAATATGATGCATTTATACTCTGACGCCGAAATCATTCTTCGATTTTCAAAACATGTAAAAATGGGGTATTTGAATATTTAGTCGAACAAAAAATCGACACCCAGCACGTTAGGATGTAATTTTCTGTACTTCAAAACACGCAAATATTGCCTTGTTTATAATATGACATCTTAAAATTTGCTCAATATTCATTTTCAACGTAATAAAATATTTGGAAAAGGTTTGAACATGTTGAAGTTTGAAATACGATACAAGGGTAAGAAACGTAAGCATTAATCATAAAATACGCAAATTTGAAAA
Organism: Gossypium bickii; assembly: GCA_025503065.1. Taxonomy (NCBI): domain Eukaryota; kingdom Viridiplantae; phylum Streptophyta; class Magnoliopsida; order Malvales; family Malvaceae; genus Gossypium; species Gossypium bickii. Next base: position 16,412,071 of record CP106710.1, on the reverse strand, counting down.
TATTGACCAACGAACTATACAATACTCTACGCAATAAAATAAAAAATCAATAATAGTAATGGCAGGTAATAAACCAACAATAATATATACTCATATATAGGAAAATATAATAACAGTAACAATAATAACAAAAATACTAATAATAGTAATAATAATGATAGTAATAATAAGCATGATAATAATAATAATAATTGCAAAACATTAAAAAGGATCAAATTGAATTCAAAATGAAATTTTAGGGTCAATTTGAAGTAAAATAAAAGGGAAATGGTCCATTGGAAACGCGCATGAAAAGAGGGGGACCAAAAATGAAATTATACCCTTTTTCTATGCGCCGCGTTTGTGCTTTGGGCTAAATTAGAACAGAGAGAAATATATTGGGGTAAGTTTGGAAATAATCAAAAACTGAATTTATAAAAGTAAAAATTGCGGAAGGACTTGGGGACTAAATAACCCCTTAAGGGAAAACACGTGGACCCTCCTTCAATGGGTCGGGTCGTAGTCGGGTCAACCTAAGTGAAACGGCACCGTTTCGCGTTCCAGATAAGTGCCCCAGATTCCATTTTTTTGTTATTTTGCAGACCATCATTTTAAAAAACACAAAACACTTCGTCTTCTCCCCTCCCTCCTTCAGGCCCGATGTTTGAACTTTCTTTCCGGCCGATCATCGTGCCACCGCACCACCACCGTATCGGTGGCCGACGATACCCGAGACCAGGCCCTTTTAGCCTCGTTCAAAACCCCTTTTGAAGCCCCAACCGCGACGCCTCGTTATAAACGGAGGAGAAGGACTTTCGGTCTCCCCTTTTCGAAACCGAAGGTAGCAATAGAAAGGGGCCTTCTAACGTTGCGCTTATGGGGATTCAGGTAAGGTTTTCTTTCCTCCCCTTATTGATTATTATTTATTTACAAAGGATTGAAAAGAAAGGAAAAAAAATGGAAGTAAATAAAACAACAATCGGCAATATTCGAAAATAAGAAGAAATCAACCTTTTAAATTTTTTGCTTTTTATTTCTTGCTTTTGATTTTTCGTGTTCGTAAGAGAAGACGAAAAACAATCTTCCAACTTTTGTCTTTTTGTTTTTGCTGGTCCTCCTCCCAAAAGAAAAGGGAACCTCCCTTTTACAATAGTTTCCCCCTCGGTTTTTATTCGATTTACAGAGGTATGGGTCTCTGTTTCTATTCTGTTTTTTGTCGCTTTTCTTCCTTATTGTTCGTGTTGTTGCAGGTCATGGGCACGGCGTGCTGGTGTTGCTCGTAATCGGTGCGAACACGTGCTTGGGGTCAGACGAGCAAAGGCATGGTGGCTACTGATTGGCGCGTATGGTAGACGATGCGCGTGGTGTCCACGGAGGGAGGCCAAAGGCTGGCGGCGCATTAGGAAGGAACCCTAGGGTTCTGAAAAAAAAATTTTAGTTTTGGGCCATTGGGCCTCTGCAAATTTGGGTTAGGGTTTGGTTAAGTGGGCTAGTTGTTTTGGGCTTGTTTGCTATTGGACTTTGTAAAGTGGGCCATTCGGATTGTTGGGCTCAGATTTGTTTTGTAAATGGACTTTTGTTTTTTGGAATTATTATTATTGTTTTTTTATTGGTTTTTAATGGCTTTTGTTTTATCGATTGGGCCTCTAGTCTGTATTGGGCCTGGGCCAAAATTGGTTATTACAATATAGGCAATAAAAATAATAATAATACTAATAATAATGATAATAAAATATAAAAAAATAATAATGAGAATAAAAAAATAATAACACATTAATAATAATCAAAATAACAAAAATAGTATATTAATAGTAATAACAATAAAAACAAGATAATGATAATGAACATAATAGTAATAACATATAAGTAAACGAAAAAAGGGGGAAAATGTATAATAATAATAATTATAATATCTAAACTACTACTACTAATAATAATGGTAATAATATAATAATAATAGAAGATATAATAACCATAATAATAATAAAAAAACTTAAATTAATTAATTTAATAATAATATATCAAAAATAAACAAAGTGGGCTTAAATTGAATTGAAAACAGGAGCTTTGGGGCGAAATAAAAAATAAACAAAAGAGAGATGGACCAAGCTGCATTTGTGAATAACAAAGAGGGACCAAAAAGGGAAATTATCCTCCTTCCAAAAAGCACGCGCGTCATGCGGCATCACACACACGACGCACGAAACTAAAAAAAAACTCATTTTTCCAACGATTTCAAAATGGGTACGTTTCTACCTTTTTTTCGTATTTTCGCGTTTATTCTTAAGAGCAAATGTAAAAAATGAGTAAAAGAACAAAAATGAAAAAAACACCTTTGATATTTTGAATCTGTCTCAAAGTTCTTTACTTTTTGTGTATTTGATTTCTCGCATATTCGTAACTATCCGAAAAAGAGAAGAAAAAACTCTCTCCCTTACAATGGTTTTGAATGGCTTTTATAGCCAAATTTTACAACCTATTTGCAAGCAAGTGGGGTGATGGAGTTAGTGGTCGATTTAGTGGGGTGATGGAGTTAGTGGTCGGTTTAGTGGTCTGATTAGGTTAGGGTTACTTGGGCTTGGTTAATTGGGTTTGATTTGATTTGATGTTATTGTTTGGGTTTGCATTTGGACTCCGAGCTAAAAATTGGGGTCAAAAATTAGGTCGTACAGATACAATACTCTAATATAATAAATGGATTTAATGTGATTTTTCTACCCAAAGGTACCGATACCCTCGAATTAATGGCGAAGTGTCGACACCCACGGTCTGATATCAGTACTGATCACCTAGATTTTCATTTTTGCTCCTCAAGTTCTATTTTCATTCAATCTAGTCTTAAATCCATGCGGTAATTACACTAGAATGTCACAAATGTTCAATACCAAGATTACCGAGGCATTACAAAATCTATATATTAACCCCTCTTTTCCCGTTCTTCTTGCACATAATCATGTGTCGAAAGTAAGGTTTTGATGTAAATTTGGTGGAGGAGTTATATTACAAGTGTTGGGTGTAATAGTAAGATAAACTGTATTCTTAATGGAAGACAAATGCTTGTACCTTGGAGACGACATTGTTAGAAGGAATAAACATAAACCCCAAACATAGATCATAAAACAAATATGAAGAATACAAAAAAAAAAAAACCTACTATTAATCACAATAAATAATATTTTCATCTATTTTTGGATTAATTTAAATTTGGAATTAATTCTATTAGGTATTTTTTAGAGCTAATTGCACTAGACATCCCTAAACTATGACTCTCATTCTAAATTGGTCCACAAAACTTTATAACTTTTTAATTACATCTCAAACTATCAATATTAGTTCAATCATGCCCTTTCTTTACTAAACTCATTAATTTAACTATTAAATGACATATTAAATCTTATGTGACATAATTTAAAATGAAACATTTAAAGAAAAATTAATATTGTAAAATTGATGTTGTAAAAATATTAATTTTGAGGTTTTCAAAACTGTTTACAGAAGTTTTATCGTTTACTTTCTCCTTCTTCTTTTTTAGTTTTTTCTTTTAAAAGTTATATGGCAATGTTTTATATTTTTTAAATTTTTTTATTTTAAATTATGTCATGTAAGATTTAACATTAAATTAATATTTTAATAATAAAAAGACCTTATTAATATAACCTTAATAATTTAGATATATAATTAAAATATTTTGAAATTTAAAGATGAATTTGAAATAAAAAAACATAATTTAAAAATATATGGTGGAATTAATTATTTTTCATTTTACATTATCATAAATGGGTACCTCAATTTTAGTGAATGGATAATTATTTGGTGAATAATATTTTTTTTTTTCTAATATCAACTATCAACCTTTTAAAACTAAACACATATATATTAAAAAATAATTATATTAATATTATTGTATTTTATTTTATTTTAAAACTAAAAACATGAATTAATGTATTTTAATATTTTAATTATATTATTTGTGAAATGTCATGATTTTTAATTAAAATAATTTAATTAATACATCCTATCGTTGAGGGAAAAAAAAAGTTGATATAGATTTACAAGAATAATATTCCGTTAGGTTTGGTCCATTGGGAGTTGACATTTTGAGTAACCCCATCGACTTCCAGGCTCTTTCTCGTGTAAAAATGGCAACTTGTCTTGTTGTAGCCAACTCCTTGTTCCGTCCACCCAAACCCATCCCACCCCATAAACACCACCCTCTTCAACCCATCTCCAGTCACTCCCTACCCAAATTCCCCCTCAATTCCACCTTCCTTAAACCCCATTTTTCCCACTCAGATTCTTGCAGATTCCGATTTATTGCCCCAGCTTCCCTCGGGGAAACCGATGCCTCCTCAGACGAGCCCCTTCCTTTGGTCGGTGAAGACTCTGCCGCCTTCGATTTGGGGACCCAAAACATTGTTTCTTGGGTTTATTTTACTATTATTTTGGGTGTTGTTCTTTTTGTTCTTGATGTTATCTGGATTGATAATTCTACTGGTTTTGGAAAAGCTTTTATTGATGCTGTTTCGACCCTCTCCGACAGCCATGAGGTCAGCTTTTCTTTATCTAGTTCTGGTTTTGGATAATTGTTTCCCAAATTTATGCCCTTGCCTTGTTCCATCAAAACATGTAATTTGATCATATTGTTTATACTGATATTTGAGTTCAATTCATATTTTAATTATTTAAGTGAATATTTGAGTTCAATTAAGCTTGCGAAAACTTCATTTAAGTAAATATCTTATTGAATTTTCTTATTTAAAGTAGTTCATACTTCATAGACACATGACAAATATACTGAAGAATGTGTGTCCAACAACTAGAGCTCTAAAACAATTGGTGCTGGTCTTGAAGGTCTCTATCTGTGATGAAATGTCGGTTTGTCACCTTTAATTGTTGAAGTAAAAATACAAAATTTAAGATGTATCTGAGTGTTTGAAGTGATACAGATGCAATTCTATCTGCTGGAACTTGTTCGTGTATCAAGAATTCAGATTGTTTCAACACTTTAGCAGTTCACTAGTCGGATAGATTTTCTTAAATTATGTACCAAAAGTTAACTTTTGCTATTGACCAAATGACCTGGACTGCTTCAACTCTCCCCTGTTCGTTTATAGGATACATTCAACCAACTAATTTCTGCTCATGAGTGATTATGGAATCTCTTTTGAATTATGGAATCTCTTTTGAATTATGGAATCTCTTTTTCCATTACAAATGCTAATGAGTGATTCCTTGCTCTGTGCTTGATATTAGTTTTTGGTTTCATATCTACCTAGTACAAAGGATTTACTCGTTTTTCTGTGGAATTAGCTTTTACCTCGCCGTGTTCTTGGAATGAGCTCATAAGTTACACAGTTCTTTTATGTCATTAACCATCAACGGCTTCATGCTTTGTTGTTTTCATTTGTGTTATTTTCTTTAATAGGGCTTTGATAATCACTATTTGATTCTCAAAACCTTCTTTGGCAGATTATAATGTTGGCCCTCATTCTCATATTTGCCACTGTCCATAGTGGCTTGGCTAGCTTTCGGGACATGGGCGAGAAGCTCTTGGGAAAACGTGCATACCGTGTTCTATTTGCTGGCGTATCCCTTCCGTTGGCTGTTAGCACAGTTGTGAGTTCGAAATTTATTACACTGGATGATGGCACTCTCATCTAGAGTTGATTTTGTGGGACATGATGTCTTGTGGCTTTAGTTTGAAATTCATGGCCTCTCAAGGGCATGGTAGAGTTCATTCTGGCTTTGACTTTTTGTGATTGCATTGCAGGTGTACTTCATCAACCACAGATATGATGGAGTGCAGTTATGGCAGCTTCAAAATGGTCCTGGAGTCCATCAACTTGTTTGGCTCTCGAATTTTATTTCCTTCTTTTTCCTATATCCTTCTACCTTTAATCTATTAGAGGTAGCAGCTGTTGACCAGCCGAAAGTGCATCTGTGGGAAACTGGCATCATGAGAATCACCCGGCATCCACAGGTTCACCACTATTATCTTGGCATTTACTTCCATTTTTATGTGTTGGATCTTCGTAGTCATTTTGTGTCTTGAATATCAAACTGATGTTTAAGGCTATTTGCCATATTCCTGCGAATACATAGCTGAAGAGGTGGTGCACCATCGTAGAACATACTCTTGAACTGGAATACATATACTCCCCGGGCCCCAGATTAAAGCACGTCATTTTCCATACGAAATAGAATAATTTGTTTGTTTACCATTTTCAGGGATCTTCTAATAGAACACTTTCTTTTCCTTCTTCGATATTGCCATATTATATACCCGTTGTAATTTTCCTCTCTTTTCAGATGGTAGGGCAGGTAATCTGGTGCTTGGCCCACACAATTTGGATTGGAAACTCTGTAGCCATTGCAGCCTCCGTTGGTTTGATCGGACATCATCTATTTGGCGTATGGAATGGTGACAGGAGACTAGCTGTACGACATGGGGAGGCTTTTGAAGTTGTAAAGAAGCGAACAAGCATCATCCCTTTTGCAGCAATCCTCGATGGCCGCCAAAAATTGCCCAAAGATTACTACAAAGAATTCATTCGATTGCCCTATTTGGCTATTACTGCAATGACACTAGGTGCATATTTTCTGCATCCGGTAATGCAGGCAGCTAGTTTCCGGCTCCATTGGTAGCGCAACAAGCTTTATTAAACGAAAATTGTATATAAAGACAGACAAAACTGGCATATTGAAGTTGAGATCATGGATACATAGGTAAAAGCATGTATGCTTTGTTGTGATTTGCAAATCTGTAAATGATATTCTTAGATGTCATTCAAATAACTTATTGCTGTCGTTTCATGAGCAAACCCTAAAATCATAGATTAGAACATCATCACAATTATACAAAGACCTGAAGGGGAGAAATTAAAAAGGAAAAATGACCCATCAAAGTTCTGTCAAAATTTAAAGCTTTACATATATTGTTATTCGAGGTACAATATGTTTCCTGCATATGCATTCATATGGTCACCCCCACCCCTCCTAAGCTAAGCTTTGCTAAAATGGCTCTTAGGCGTCAACCACCCAGCATCATCGCCATTAGGACTGTTATCTCTACCGATGTTCAAAATATCTTCACTGTCTTTACACAGATTTGATTTGATCCTCACTGTTGGTCTCATCGATGGCAAAACCGGAAGTGGTGCTTCACCTCTGAGAATCCTGGCAGCTTCTTTCACTGTGGGTCGTTTTTCATGGTTGGGATGAACACAGTAAAGTCCGACAACAAGCATCCTCTCCATCTCTGAGACAATAAACCTCCCTGAAAGTCTTGAATCAGCGGCCTCAAGAAGTTTCTTTTGCGCCCATAGGTCCCAAACCCAGTCAACAAGCACTGTTTTATCATCATCCACAGGCCTCTTCCCAGTGGCCACCTCAAGCACCACCACCCCAAAGCTGTAAACGTCGGTTTTCGCGGTTGGAATACCACAATAAACATACTCAGGTGCGAGATATCCTATAGTTCCTGCTGGTATTGTAGCTTCTCTTGAACCACAATTGTGTTCATAAACTTCAGCTAAACCGAAATCCCCAAGCTTGGCATTGAATTCATCATCAAGCATTATGTTGCAGCTTTTTACATCTCTATGTATAATCTGCCTTTGACATTCTTCATGTAGGAATGTAAGAGCAGAAGCTACGCCTAGAACTACCTTTAATCTTAAGCTCCATGAGAGGAAAGTTGATGAATCTGTGTTTCTATGGAGGAGTCTGTCAAGGCTTCCATTGGCCAAAAACTCATAGACCAACACTAACTCAGATCCCTCACAGCACCACCCTTGGAGCTGAACCAAGTTCTTGTGCTTTAAGCAACCCGCCATAGCGGCAAACTCGGTGGTAAATGGATTATGAGTGAACGCTTTTCGGTTGGACTGATCGAACCGCTTGACTGCAACAGCCCCACCAGAAGGGACAGACCCTCTATAAACAACTGCTGAAGCACCTTCACCAACAATTCTGTTCCTATGAAACCCCATTGTAGCTAATTTGATCTCTGCAAGTGACCATCTTGTTGGAACATTAGTCATTTCAACTCTAGTTTGTTCTCTTTTGCTTCTTCTGCCACCACTCCTCTCTTTCCTCACTGCAACGAAACAAAGGACCGGAACTACTATTATAATGACAACCGAGACAACCAAGGATCCGAATAGAAGTGCCATGTTCCCAATCTTGAGACCTCTTTTATGAGTACCATAAATCTGAGAGCTAGTGTTAGATGAATCCTCTGGAAAGCACATGGAACTATAGCCAAGCTCAACTGAATCCATTGGATTGTTATAAGTGGTGAATGTTTTGAACTGCCAATGATCAACAAGGTGCATTGATGAACCTAGTCCATTAGAAGCAGAGAAACCAACATGCATATATTCCTTGAATTGCCTGGAAAGGTCTATCTGGGCAACAAGAAGAGGAGTTGGAGGCTTACTTGATGAATAACTAAGCCATATCTGAACCAACTTGGCTGAATCCCCATACTCAATCCAAGCTGTTATCTTTTTCCCTCTTTTAAGATCAAACCCTTTTGACAAAACATCAACTGCAGCCAAAGAAACAATAGAGTTAACATCAACACCAACATGATTACCATTGATGTCACCAAGTGAAGGGTTGAAACTGGTATCGAACTCCACAGCAAAGTAAGGATCTTGAGAGCTCAAGTCATCGAGTTGTGGCAGTCCCATGTAGCCATTGAAGAAGCTGAAAGAATCGGGTCGGGAAGTGACCAAGAAAACGATGCCGTCCCCGAAAGGACAAACGGGGTTTGGGATGATGGAGAAAGAGAAACGACAAGTGAAGGAGGCGTTGTCTCTGGTACGGAGATCAATGAAACGGATGGGGTAACCGTAAAGAGCTCGTCCGATGTGGGAAGGTGAAGAAGAAGATGGGAGACAGGTGGTTTCTTGAGTGAGGCAAATGCCATCGGTACTAAAGAAAGCGCCATCGTAGAGGGTGATATTATTTGGTGGGAGGAGAGGGAAAGTGAAGTTGAAGAGGGAAAAAAGGTTGACCCAGAAGAGAAACAGACAAGAAAGTAGCATTCTGAAAAGAAAATGGTGATCAGTTCTTGAGATAAACAGTGTGAAATCTTGGAATAAAGTAGTGGGGAAAAGAAGACTTGTTGGTTGGTTGATCTTCCATGTTGTTTGTGTTTGTTGATGAATCTTGTTGGTCTACAACCATCGGGAATCCAGGACAGAATGAGAGCAAAGCGAGGTTAAACGAAGCAGTTAAAAGCCACAGTGAATTGTCAACATTTTATCATCCTTAATTTTTTATCCCCATATAAACTTATTTATTAAAATAAATAAATATAAACTATGAGACATTCAATGAAAAAAAATATCTAAAATTGTATTTATAACAAATAAATAAGATTTTAGACATCATACAAAATGCAGATGTATGCTTCATCATCCTTAATGTTTACCTTCTCATGAATAGTATATTAGGTTTAAATCCACCGTCCAATCATCGCAAGCCTTCAATAGAAAGCTTCTCTTGCGCAGCTAAGGTGTTTGATTGCTCAAATCTTCAGTTGGGGTTCCTCAAGTGGTGAAGTTTAGGCAACAATCTAAAGTCTCTGGATGTTTCATGGTGGTCAGTTGTATGGCCATTGAATAGCCGATCACCATTCCCCCACTACTTCTAGCCATGTCCCTGAAGCTTGTCTCCAGCATTTTTCCCACAGGAAGTGGAGAGGTTGTCGAAATAATATAGTTTTGGTCCATAGGCTGGGCCACGCCTTGGCGTCAGATGGTGATAGATGCTCGAGTTTGTGGTGACTCCATTTTTTTTGTCCTTTGGTTGGGCTTCTATTGCAGGTATTGTTTCAGGTTTAGAGATATTTCTATTGCCACGACTACAAGGATTTAGACAGATTCTTTGCATAAAGGTTTTGGTCACCTTGACGGTTGAGTATGCCGAGGTGATGTGCCAAAGTCTCTCCTTGCTCCTATTTATTGATATGGAGGCTGGATTCAAGCAATAATAGCCTATTTCTCCCTGTATAGAGTGATGGGTGTTACTAGCTTTTCGAGATTATTTGTTGTAGCCACTGTGTATGGTCAAGTATATACTAGTGTAGCCTATGTATTGCATGAGAAGTTGAATTAAGGGAGGTATTTGATAAATTATTGATTTTTTTATTTTATTGAAAATTTTTAATATTTACTATTTTAAAAATTAAAAAGTGTTGGTTAGTGTTTGTACTTCCACAATATTTGAGAATTAACTCCTGTATTTAAAAAGTTAAAAATTAAATTTTTTATTTAAAAATCTTAGTCTAGTCATTAAAATTTTAAATATTTTTTTTCAAAATTTGTCAACTTAAAATTTTGGTTAGATTGTTTTCATATGACATGACCTATGATTAAATAAAAAATAAGCATGTTAAATTGACAATTTTGAAAAAAAATAACCAACGAAGATAATGATTGAATTATGATTTTTAACTTTTAATGTATAAGGACCAAACCTCAAATCCATACAAGTTCAAGGATGAATAGTACATTTTAACCTGTTTAAAATGTGTATGATAATCATTTTTTTACTTAATATAAAAGTACTAATAAAAAAAAAGGTTGATAGCTTCTTATCATTTAATATTGAAATGGTTATGTTAATTCTAATTTTTGGAAAAAAATTATATTTGAAATAAATTATCTCATCTTAAAAATAAATATTCAAATTATCATAATTAACTTTTATCCAAAACTATTTAAAATTAATTTAATATTAATAAGATCAATAATTAAGAAATAAATAAGTTTAAAAAAAAGTTTACTTATATCAAACTACTAATTTATCAAAAAAATTTCTAATATAAATCCAGTAATTATAATATTCAATAGTAGCAATTCAACATTTAATTTTTCAATTTATAAAAAAAAAAACACTTAATTGTTCTTTAGTAAGTGATAAGCAAGGTTTTCAAAATTAGATAGATGGTTACAATTAGGCAATCGGTTTGCCAATCTAATCTATCCATCCAGTTTGATTAAATAAATCATTAAAAATTTATAAAAATATCTTTAAAATTTAAAAAATCTGGTACAATCGGTTTTTAACATCATTCAATCGATTCGTATTAGTTATCGAGTCAACTGATCTAATATCTTTCTCTGGACAGATATCCAGACCAATTCCCAATCTGATCAACCAATCTAATTTATTCAAACAACCATGGAGATAAATAACTTTTTATCTTCTTATCATTTTCAATATTATTTTATCATTCTAACAAGTAATTTTTATTTCTAATAATCAGAAGTACTTAAAAAATTTAATTTAGAATTGATTGAATATTTCATATGAAGCATATTGTAAGTCCAACCTAGGTCGGGTGACTCAAAGGTTTGGAAAAACATTTTCACTGGTAAGGACTTTACTCAATAACAGTCTTCAAGAGCAGGTATGGATTAGGACAAGTAATCATAGCCATAGTCATAGGCATGCCTTAGATTCAATCAATGTTAGTTGGTCACTAAATAGGGTAGAAAGTGATCATAGACACTAATTTCGAGAAAATTGGTCAAACTCATATTTTTAGAGTGGATCATTGTTTAATATCCAAATAAACAAACAATTATAGACTCAAAAGTAAAATCATGTATTAATAATTTTAACAATAATCCTAAGATCATAATCATATGTAAATGCAATAAAATAATAATGATTTAACTTTCAACTATAGCACTTGATTGACGTAAAATTTATATGTTGGAACCGTTATTGGTTCGTTGGAATAATCCCCATGTTTTGCTCTCCATTCCCAATTTTGTTGCCCTCAACTTCCATGTCTTTGTATGTGAGATAATGGGATGTGTAGTTGGTCGTTTTGTACGGGGAACCACCACTATAAATACCAACTAACATAAGATTCCTAAACACTAAAAAAACTAAAGCAATTTCATTTCAAAGATAAGGAATTATAAACACCATCTAGTGAGGTTTTTGAGTGCTTAGAAGATTTTGACAGTTTTCAGTTTTTCGTATAGTTTTGACGTGCTCGTCGATGGTTTGGCGTGCTTAGCAGTGGTGTAACAACATTTGGATTTTGACATTTGGTTCAAATAATGGTTGGAGGTATTTATATTGATCTTTTCCATTATTTTATATTGTAAATTGTTATTTATGCTAATATTTTGTATCAGAGCATGGTAAATTCCCACCTTATTAAGTTTTAAAAGTTTGTAAATTTCTCAAAATAACAATGTCATGTTTCTTTGAATTATTTTTTAAACATTTTTTGAGAATTTTTATTGCAAACTTTTGTGCAAAATCGTTGGATTTTATTAAAGTAAAATTTATAAAATTAATAATGTTATTAATAATTAAAGAAAAATTTTAGAAATTTGTTGTTTGAATATTTTTTATGTGCTTGAAGTAAATAGTTGTATGTGAATTATCTGGTTACTAATTACATGAGCTTTTAGGTGCATAAAAATTTTAGACTTATTGCATAAGGTATTTAGCATTAAAACTTTAGAATATATGTCTGGGGATCCAAATAATTTTATTTAATTAGAGAATTAGTCACAATATTAGCAATAAAAATTATTTATTGTAGTAAGGATCTCATAAGGTTTATAGACATTAGATGTTGCATAATAACTTAGCAACAATCTTGAATAAAGTTTAAGAATTAATATCTAGTTAAGTGATTTTCATAATTTTATAGCAACATCTTTTGTTAAATAAAATTATTAAAGTTAAAAATCACATACAGACAGCATAGGTGTTAAATCCCATTGCATAATTTGTTAAGATAAAATATTAGATGACCTTTTATAATTACTTACAGGAATTATGAAAATGAATTTAATATTTTTTATCAAAAGGATAGTAAATAATTCTATCATTAAATGGATCTAATTGAATTAAAAAATTTAGCCCACAGGTAATTTTTATGGCACTAGATTCATTATTTACATAATTTGCATTGGTCAATCATGATTTATGTTTGCCTCAATTTTTTGTTAAACATGTATGTTCATTCATTTTGTAGTTTTACAACCTGTGAATATGTTTGATAATAAAGTAGACATCCCTAAATTAACTAGTGAGAACTTTAAACTGGAAGGAGAGTATTCTTCTCCAATTGGGGTGATTGGATATTGACTATACCGCAAGAAAATCTGAACCACATATTACTAAAACCAACACTTAAGTTGAACTCGCACTATATGAAAAATTGGAATGATCTAATCACTTAATTATCATGTTCATAAAGAGTAAGGTTTCGGCTGATGTTTGTGGCTCAATTGAGCATTATGAGAATGTCCAAGAATTATTAACAACTATTGAAAAATAATTCAAAACTTCACAAAAGTCATTAACTAGCACCCTAATCATGAAGTTCACATCAATGAAGCTCACTTACATGATCATATAAAAAAGATGAGAGATTTAGCAGCTCGACTGAGAGCACTTGAGGTTGAAATGTCTGAATCTTTCTTGGTGCACTTTATATTGAACACTCTTCCACCTCAATACGGGTCATTTAAGATCTCCTATAACACACAAGGATAAGTGGTCTATCGATGAGCTTTTGACCATGTGTGATCAGGAAGAGGCTAGACTCATACTAGAGAGGGGAGAGAGTGCATTGACGATTACTCAAGGAAAGAAGACGGTCCAAGCCAAGCAAAAGGGGAAGGCCAAAATGCAACCCCAAACTGACATAAAGAAAGAGTCCAAGTGTAAAGTTTAAGATCTGACTTGAAAATAAAGGTAAATCAATCTCACTTGTTTGATTTGAGGCCAATATGGTTGATGTTAGTTATAACACAAGGTGGATTGATTCTGGTTCTACAATCCATATATCAAATTCTTTACAAAGATTAAGAAACCTGAGGGAACCAGTGGAAGCTGAGTGACACATCTATTCAGGAAATAAGATGGAGTCGCATGTGGAAGCAATTGGAACATGTGAATTAGTGCTTAGGAGTGACTTTGTTTTAATTTTAGAAAAAAAAATATATTCCTAATTTTTCTAGAAATTCAGTTTCTATTACAAGACTTGCACCTTTTGAGTATTGTTTTAGTTTTTAAAACACTGGTATTGTGGAATCAAGAAATGCAAAATTTCTTGAGAATGACTTAATCAATGGGAGCGATCTATCTCAAGACACAATTTTAGTAGGTCAACCTTCCACTTCAAGTGAGAGATTGGTTATCATACATAACACCCCTCAAGCTCAACTAGGTGTTGAACAACCAATCAATGAAAATCCACAAGCTGGTGAAAACACTTCAGTAGATCAAGCAGTTCAAGAAAATCCAAAAATTATTGAACAACCAGCTAAACAACATTATCCACGAGAAAATGTTGGTTCAATACTGAGGAGATCTACTAGAGAATGGAAATCAACAATTTCTAGTGACTATATTGTGTATCTGTAAAAGTTTGACTATAATATTAGAGCTGAGAATGATCTTGAATCATTTTCACAAGCTATTAGTTGGAAAGAGTCAAAATTTTGGTACAATGCTATGAAAGAATAGATGAATTCCATAAAAAATAATGTTGTTTGGGATCTTTTGTCATTTCCTAAAGGCGTAAAAGCCATTGGATGTAAATGAGTCTTCAAAACAAAAATAGACTCAATATGTAACATAGAAAGACATAAAGCTAGGCTCATTGCGAAAGGATTCACTCAGCAAGAAGGGATCGATTATACTGAGACTTTTAGTCTTGTATCTAAGAAAGACTCATTGTGTATTGTGTTAGCATTAGTAGCTTATTTTGACCTTGAGTTGCATCGAATTGATGTGAAAACCGCATTTCTCAATGGTAACCTAGAAGAAGAGGTATACATGAAACAACTTGAAGGATTCTCCTCTAGTGAAGGTGAACACTTGGTATGCAAGTTAAAGAAGTCCATATATGGATTGAAACAAGCCTCCCGACAATGGTATTTAAAATTCCATGAAGTTATATCTTCGTTTGGTTTTTTTGAGAATATCATGGATCAATACATATATCAAAAGGTTAATAGGAGTAAAATATGTTTCCTTATTCTATATGTGGACGACATTATACTTGTAACAAATGACAGGGATATGCTACATGAGGTGAAACAATTTCTTTCTAAAAATTTTGATATGAAAGACATGGGTGATGCGTCTTATGTCATTGGAATTAAGATTCATCGTGATAAACATTGCAATATCTTAGGTTTATCTCAAGAAACCTACATCAACAAAGTTTTAGAAAGATTTCGGATGAAAGATTGTTCATCGAGTGTTGCTCCTATCATTAAGGGTGATAAGTTTAATTTGAACCAGTGCCCGTAGAATAAATTTGAGAGGAAGCAGATGAAAAATATTCCATATGATTTTGTTGTTGAAAGCTTGATGTATGCTTAAGTTTGCATAAGACCTGTCATTGCATTTGCAGTTGGAATTTGGGAAGATATCAGAGTAATCTAAGTATTGACCATTGAAGAGCTGCAAATAAAGTTTTGAGATATCTTAAAGGGACAAAGGACTATATGCTTGTGTACAAACGATCAAACAATTTGGAGGTGATTGGTTACTCCAATTCAAACTTTATCGGTTGTGTCGGTTCACGTAAATCAACATCAAGTTACATATTTATATTTGCTGGCGCAACTATATCTTGAAGGAGCATCAAACAAACCTTAACTGCTACTTCCACTATGAAGGCTGAGTTCATTTCATGTTTTGAGGTTACCTCACATGGAGTACGGTTGATTCATTTCTGGGCTTAGACTTGCGGATTTGATTTCTAGGTATTAATGATATATTGTAACAATTCAGTTGTTGTATTTATGGCTAAGAACAAAAAAAAAAAATAGAAGTTGAAATAAACATATCGACCTTAAGTATTTAGCCATAAGGGAATGTGTTAAAGAAAAGAATTGATCATTGATCACATCAACACTAAGCAGATGTTAGTTGATCATTTGACTAAAGGCATGCCACCACACAAATTTAAGGACCATGTTGTCACTATGGGACTTGTTTCCACATTGTAAATTTTGTTATAAGAATGATTATAAAGAAACTCTATTAAGTTTGATGATTCTCAAATTTTGTGCACACGTTAATTTGATTATGTCGAGAAATGTCACTAAAGTTTGGACTTGGAATAAACATTGGGTTTATTTATTAAGAAATTTGGGCTAAAGCGTTGAGACATGACATATTGTGATATATGGAAGATACTAGTCAAATTCTAAGAGAAAATATCGCCATGATTTGTGCACTATTTTTCGAATTTAAGTATTCATGGCAGTACAAACCAAGTGGGAGAGTGTTGGAACTGTTATTGGTTCGTAGGAATAACCTTCACGTTTTGCTGCCCATTCCCACTTTTTTTGTCCTCAACTTTCACATCTTTGTATGTGAGATAGTGGGATGTGTAGTTGGTGATTTTTATAGGGAACCACCACTATAAATAGTGACTAGCATAAGGTCCCTAAGCACCAAAAAAAAAAAAACTAAAGCAATTTCATTTCAAAGATAAAGATTTATATACACCATCTAGTGAGGTTTTCGAGTGCTTAGAAGACTTAATCGATTTTCAGTTTTTCGTACAGCTAAATTCGACGTGCTTGACAGTGGTGTAAAACATTTGGATTTTGGCATTTGGCTCCAACAATGATTGGAACCATTTATATTCGATCTTTTCCATTGCTTTCTATTAGAAACCATTATTTATGCTAACACTATATGCTTAAAGAACTTCCAATAAATCACAATCATCGTAGAGACGAAATTAGTGCTTATTAAGGACCTTTGAGAATTTTTTTTTTATATTTAATT
The DNA here is from genome assembly GCA_025503065.1 of Gossypium bickii. Lineage (NCBI taxonomy): Eukaryota > Viridiplantae > Streptophyta > Magnoliopsida > Malvales > Malvaceae > Gossypium > Gossypium bickii. The sequence goes on along the minus strand of CP106710.1, from coordinate 16,395,286 downwards.
TTTCACTAAATAAAATAACTAAATAATTACCTTAAATATATAAAATTATTTAATTTTGTATTATAAAATTAAGTAAACAAATATTCTAACATAAATTGATAGGTGGGGTTAGAATTACTCCTTCAAAGGAGATTTATCCATCAAATATGCATATATTACGAGGCTTTGGAGCATGATCTCAATCACCAAAATGTCAATCGCAAACCATAGTAAAGAAGGCTTTCAAGGAAAAAAAATATAAAGGTCGATTAAACGAGACCAGTTCAACGTGAGAGATTTGTGTTTAAGTGAACACCTGAAAAATTCTGATGACATCACTTGAATTTAACTATAAAAAATTCAATAACTTAAATTCATTTAACCCGAACTCAAAATACTTGAAAAGTAATCAAAATTTAAAATAAATATATTTTTAAATTAATTTAATAATGTATATAACCATAATTTGTAAAATGTAATTATCATATTTTGTTATAAAATAAGAAATTTCAACATCATATGATATTAGCAAATTGCAAAGGGTTAAACCATATTTTAGTTTTCAAACTTATATCTATTTATTACTTTGCTAATTCTCACAAATAATTTATCACTTTGATATTTAAAGATTTTTTTTTATATCCATTCATACGTAAAAGTTTCAATGCATTATATTTATTACTCCAAAGCCCAATTTTATATAATAATAAAAATAAGGGTTTTTTACCTAAATAAATCTAAAAAAATTAAATACCCAAATAGGTTTTCAGCTGGATTATATACGAAAATGATTTGTTTTTTTAGGTCGCGCCTATCTGACAAGTGTAACACCTTTTTTATATTAAAATATTTTTTTATTTTCTAAATAAAATATTATTATTTTATTTTTATTAAAAATATTTAAATTTATATACAAGTCAAAATACGATCAACGGGTCAAAATAAGGGTAAAAAATACCCAAAAGCAGCAGTCGCTTTGTCGGATAAGCGCGATCTGGTCGTACTTTGATGTGGTAGGTGCAGCTCGCTATCCATCGGCTCCCCACTGCAAGACACTTGTTTGCCCTCTGCCGCATAGCCCCCCTAGCGCCCCTCCCATGCACAACACTGCTTGGTAGTGTGTAGTCCCTTCAAGGAAAAAAATTGTAAATGGGGGACCTTATAAGCATAGTCCCCCAAATTGAAGCACCCACCAAAAGAGAGAAAGAAATGAGAGAAAGGAGAGGAAAAGAAGAAGAAAAAAAAGGTAATATATTATTTTAGTAAATAATTGTATTTATAATTTAAAGAGTTTAATTAAAATGTTGTGAATTTTTTTTAATTAAGATGTTGGTTAAATTTGTTGTTATATAATTTTATAGGTTGTTTGAAAGAAACTAATCAGGTATGTTTCTATTTCTATTTTTATTTTTTTTTAATTCGTATATTTTTTATGTTTAGATAGTTTATACTTATTTTAATTATATTATTATTGTAAACTAACAAAAAAATTTATTGTAGGTAAATTAAGGGAAATTATGAGATATTTACCGTGTTTTGTTTCTGAAATTTGAAATAATTTATTGTATTTTTTGAAACAAATTAAATGAATTCATTTTTTTTTAATTGCAGATTTGTGACAAATGGGTTCTTTTATTAATAATAATCATATTAAGTATTATTAATGAAATGGTAATGAAATTTTTATTTGATACTCATGTTATTTGTGGAATTAAATTATATTGTATTAACTATTTTGCTAATCTAATAATGTCAGGGCCCGTACCACGTATTGAGGGGCCGTGTTAATAGTGTAGGGTTTCTGCCAGATGAACGCCTAATGCCATACTTGGAGTTAGTCGGGTTCAGATCAGCGGCATTGAACTGGAATTTTGATCTGTGATACGACTTGATTTCTGTTTTAGCCGAGCGATAGCGTCCAAAGACCTACACATTTCATTTACCGTGTGAGGAGTGCACCATCACTCTAAAGGATGTTGCACTACAGCTCAAGCTCTCCATCGACGGGAATGTGGTCACGGGCGTAAGTTCGATCTCTAAGCCTGGTGCCCTTTGCTATAACTTACTTGGACCCTCACCAAGTGAGGGGAAATTTGTCAGTTTGAGGTTTTCATGGCTAAAGGCCAATTTTGAGTATTTTCCGAGTACTTCCAATGAATGGGAGGTGATTCAGGCCGTTCGAGCTTACATTATGCACTTTATAGAGGGTGTACTCATGCCGAATGCAAACGGCAATACGGTCTACTTGATGTACTTATCCTTATTATCCAATTTGCATAACACCCGTTCATACAGTTGGGGGTCCGCAGTGTTAGCCATGTTGTATCGCAAACTTTGTTGGACGATAGGTCCTTCTATGATGGACATAGGCGGATGCCTTATACTGCTGCAATCGTGGGCATTTTATCGGATGCTATTCTTGGCATCCATTAGTCATCAATCATATGTATTTCCACTCATTAATAGGTGATGAATTTTTACTCGTTATAACAATTAGTTGACATTGTTTCAAATTATATTGTTCTAACAATTTGTTTTCATAGATGGAGCACTAATCCAGGTATCGGGAGGTCATACACGATTCTGATATACCGTCTGATGATCGAGAATCATGTTGGAGATGGGGTGGGTTTTTCCAATATCAACTTAATTTTATTATTTTATCTCACTCTACCCGCGTTAATATAACAATGTTATTAACTGTGCAGTTCATTTGGATACCGTATTCTGTTCCAGAAATTATGGCAATTATTCCCTCGTCTGCCCACGTCCACTCAAACCTATGGTGCATTAGCGCACCCGTTATCAATTTTCAGACAGTGGAGTGGTATCATGGCGATCGAGTACTTCGGCAGTTCAGTTGCATACAGTATATCCCGACACTGCCAGTACAATTGAGGGAGATCCATGGGATTAACAAGAGGGGGAAGTATGGAAATGATTGGAGAGAAGTGCATGAAAAATATATTACGATATGGAACAACTGGTTGGGGAGGGTACCTCAGATGGATCGTGCTTTGGATCTGCAGCCCTCGTTAGAGTACATATAGTGGTACTGTGAGATAGGGAAACCATTTTTGTTTGGTGGGCAGTCGATGGTAGTTCCTCCGCATACGGCACAAATCAGGCAACCCCTTCCAAATCCACATCATGCACTAGATCCGGAGCAAAAGTCGAAGGCAGGGCGGGAACTAGACTCTGGGGATAGTTCTTATCATTTAGATTTGGGTGGCGATGACTATTTCCCGGGCTCGTCAGGCCACGGATATCATTCAGAGTTTGATATCTTCAACCCACTACCACCTCAGTACTCTAGTCATCCCGGCTCGTATCCACTTCAGTACTCCGCTCCTCTCAGCTCGTATCCACCACCGTACTCCACTCCTCCCGACCCATATTCACCACTATACTCCACTCCTCTCGGCTCAAGTTCATCGATGGCGTTTGAGACGTATAATTTTTCGTCTATGTTTCGCACACCCCCACATACGGATGAAGAGAATGTTGATCACCGCAATCACCTGCAACGTGAAACGTCGAGCTCCACAAAAATATACCCCTAGAACCACACCATCAAACCATCAATTTTAGGGGGGTTTTTAATATAAAAAATTGCATATTTATGTAATGACTTTTTTTGCCATTTTATTTATTAATTTAATTTTTTTTTGCAATTTAAATAGTCAACTTTGTATTTATGTAATGATTTTTTTGCCATTTTATTTATCAATTTAAATTTTTTTTTTTTTTGCAATTTAAATAGTTAACTATGTATTTATGTAATGACTTTTTTTGCCATTTTATTTATCAATTTTATGGTTTTTTTTTTTTTGCAATTTAAATAAATAAACTTTATACTAACTTTGTAAGTCAAATTAGATTAACTGCAACAAATTGTAGCCAAATTTTAGATTCAATCCTCTCAACATGTAATGAACAATATCTCAATTTCTACTCGATCGCGACGATTGTCCAATATGGTAGTTTCGGAATGGGCATTTACTCCAATTATGACCGGCTAATCTGCATACACCACACAGCTTCCCGTTGGATCTCTCCCTAATGTCCATTTCGTTATGGATTCTGGATGATTGCGGACGACCTTTTGGGTTCCTGCGCAACCCTTTGTTTGGGACAAGCTCGACGGTCATCGAAAGAACCTTTCATGTAGATAGGTCAGAACGGATGGGGAACTCGTTCTCCCATACACGCAACGTGCACTTAAGGGTGTACAATTCATTGATAAATTGTTCTACATTGAGCGAGACTTTAACACAAACTGCCACGACATGTGCACATGGATAATGAAGTGTCTAAAACCTCCTACAATCTCACCGTCTGTTTCAGAGATCAACTCTGTAGGACCTAGGTGGTATACCGGGTCGACGACGGATGGTCTCTATAACTCGAAACGTTTTATTTCGTCGTGTAACACCCCTTACCCATATTTGACATCAGAATAGGGTACGAGGCATTACCGGAATTACAATTTATTTATCAGACATTTTATTTCATCTAGCATTTATATTTGAAACCAATCAAAATCAAACATATTGTCCCTTAAACATATTTATTTTTCTCGACATGTCTTACTTGAATTTATTACTCGTTTCATCATACTTAATTACCTTGTATTAACATATTAAAGATAATCACATATTTATATGTCATGATAAATATCATTCACTTGCCGTTTCTTCATAAACATAAAACAGTTAATTCATCATATCAGTATTTCACGTACCATCAACTTATATTTCCTTATATCACATAATTAAGTTACACAAACTTACCTGGTTAAATTTGCAGAAATATCAAGATTCAGGGGCACTTTGGAAATTTTCTATTTTCATTGATTTTTCAATCGGTCTTAATCTAAATTAATAATTTCATTCAATTTTGAAATTTTAAATAATAAAATAATCCATTTCATGCAAATTGGTCATTTCCACATTTTTACAAAATTAATCACAAAGTTTTACTTTTATTCAATTTAGTCCCTGAGCCTAAAACATTACAAATTAGCCATACTACCTAAATATTCATACATATTTTCCTCCTCCTCCTCTCCATTCCACATCCTTAATGTACATAACATGCTATAAGTAACATTATCAATAATTTCACTAATTACTCATAAGTATATTCAAAACTGTCCATTTGAGTTATAGTCACTAAATTTTTCCTGAAACTAGACTCACATATATTCATACCATAAAATTTCCAGAATTTTTAGCTTAGCCAATTAGTACAGTTTATTCATCAAAGTCACCCCTATTCTCATTGTCATGCAGTAGTTCGACCCTTCATCACTAAAAATTAATTATCTCTTTATACAAGATTCAGATGATGTTCTTGTTTATTTCTATTGAAAATATACTCATTCAGGATTCTAAACATATAAATTTAAGCCCCTAATTATTTTTATTCAATTTTTGATGATTTTCTAAAGTTAGAACAGGGGATCTCAAAATCACTCTGAACCAGTCTTACAAAAATATAAATATCTCGAATCTGAGAATTCCTTTGCTTTCCATGTTTCTTTCATATGAAAATAGGCTCAATAAGATTTAATTTCATATCCCACTCAGCTTCTAATTCCACTTCTACAAATTTTAGTGATTTTTCAAATTTACTCTACTGCTGCTGTCCCAAAACTATTTTCTTATAGCTTGTTTTGCAATTAAGTCCTTTATCCAATTCTAACTTCAAATTCTTTCAATTAAACCACTAATTCATCATTTTATTCATCATATGCTATATTCAAAAACTCTAAAACTTCAAAAACTTCAACTTAAATTCATCAAAACTTTGTTCTAAAACTTATAAAGCATCAAAATTAAAAGAAAAGCATTAAATTAACTTACCAAATTAAACTCCAAGCTTCAAACTTTTAATTTTCCCTGTTTCTTCTTTCTTTCTATGCTCTCTGTTTCGTTTTGAGCTTCTGTTTCTGTTTCTTTTTTTTTCTTTTGTTTTATATATATAATAATATAATAATATAATAATATATTTAAAAAAAATCTCAGATTTTTACACAATACACCGCCTCAACTATACAAAATGGCATAATTGTCATTTTGGTCCTTTATAATTTCTTTTAATCTATAATTCAACTTTTACACCTTTTTCAATTTAGTCCTTTTCATTTAATTACATATCCAAACGTTAAAATTTCTCAACTAAACTTTAATAATAACTTAATGACACTCCATAAATATTTTTAGAAATATTTATGGCTCACTTTATGAATTCGAGGTCTCAATACCTCGTTTTTGGCCCAATTTTTCTAATTAACTTTTTTTAGTTCACAAAATTCACTAATTTTAAAATATTTCTAAAATCACACTTAACTTATAATTATCGATTAATAAAGTTTTCTAACTTTTTCGTCAGATTTAGTGATCTCGAATCACTGTTCCGATACTATTGAAATTGGGCTGTTACACGTCGTGGATATACTTCTACATTCATCGACCTCGCCACCCGACGGTTTGCAACCATTGCATCCCTACATCTTCAACAAACACGTGTCCCACCTCCATCTGATTGACTTGTTGACTCATTCTTCGCATCAAGGTAGCCAACCTGTAGAATGTAGCCGAGAAGAAAGATGAAATCGGAAGATGTCGTGTTTTCAACAACACAGCGTTGATCCCCTCTACCAAGTTTATGGTCATTTGACCGTAATGAAAGCTCTTGTCAAAACTTTGAGCCCATTTCCACTGCTCCATGGTACCCAACCGTTGTTAGAAAGATGATGCAAATATTATCATTACTAATAACATACATTCGTAAGTTCATAAGTTCTCCTTCTCTACGATGGCAAACGCAATCGGGAGCACATTCTTGTTCTTGTCTTGAGCAACCGCAAAAAGTAGGATCTGTGTATATTTACCATATAGCCATGTCTCATTTACTTGTACAAACGGCTCGCAGTGGGGAAATACATGCACAGATCAAACGTCCAGAACATCCATTGAAAAATTATTTTTCCCGATTGTATTTGGTCATCCGGGCCTTAATAAGGTCGTGTCTGCAACTCAATGACAATCCCCAGTACGTACTCCCGCATAACGGCTATCCATCTCTGTAACTCATTGTACGATGCATCGAAATCTCCGTACAATTGCTTCATTGCCATCTGTTTAGCTATTCATGCATTCTGATATGATACTCGATACCAGAATCGTGCCTGCATTTCGACAATCAATACCAAAACTTTAATGGTCGGCATGTCTTTCACCATTGGCATGACGCACGTACAGATAGTTTTGGAATCAAGTTTTCGATGATCTTCTGTCATACGTGTTGAAGTGAATATGTGAGGCCCAAAAAATTTTCGTATTCCCACATTTGCGACTTCTGGATAAATGCAACTCGTATATGCCAATTGTAGCCTTCTGCAAACCTCCAACACTTTTCAATATATAATTTCAGTTTAGACATGGCGACTTTGTAGTCTACTAATATATTCATGTTATACCGCTTAATGGCAAATACGCACTCTTCCTTACTTTCGAATCTCTGGCCCACGAGCAACTCCTCAGGATTGAAATATACGACCATCCGGTGAGCAGGTAGTATTTCAGGGTACTCTTGGAACTCGGCCGCGTGCGCTGCATCGAGGTCTATCTAAGACATGTGTGCCTCAGGATTATTGTGTATCACAATACGACGAATCTGGTTCCCGACTGAAGACGTGTTAATGTTTCCATCCTCATTCACGCCTTCATCGTCAATATCATCTAGGACCTCGTCCACGTCGGGATCACTATCACTATCGACCTCGTGATCAGAAGGATCACTACTATGGTATACATCATCACCAACCACATCAGTCTCGAGTGCAGCATTAAGATCAATGTCAATCCCGTGTATAGTTGATTGACTATTAACGTACGATATCAGAACCACCATACACGGCTCTTAAGCTCCATCTTCTTCACCTAATGGAGTGGGATCTTCAGTTGGCTCCACACCAGCTAACTCAGCAAATTATTTGATCGGTGCATTTTGGTTGCTCCGAGTCCCACAATAAAGAGCAACCATTGTCTCCACGTCTTCATCGTCTACAAGTTCCATTTTGGTGAATTTTATGGGATCCATCGAAACTAGAAACTTGTAGAAAAGTTTCGAGATCCTTTTCCCACAACTTCTATAAATTTTTTAACTAATTTTTTCCTTCACATCATCAAACGAGATATTTCTATTAAATCTCATTGCTACTTGTTTGCGACATTCAAATATACATCCCATGGTTGTTGTTAAAATTTATCCATCGAAATAAACACATACGAAAAACTGATTCTCCATTTTCAATACTAGATCTGTTAAAAAAAATTCAAAATTCTTAAAACAGTTTCGAATAGCAAAAAAGTTACATAAAAATTTTAATGCAAAATTTTTCATTCAAAAGCTAACAAAATTAATAACCTAACAAAATAACTTTCAAATAATAAAATTACTAACAAAACTCTACATTCTATTTAAAAAGAAATAAACTAAAAATACCTTATCCTTTTTTTTTTTCCTTTCTTTCTTTCTTTCTTTCTTCTCCCTATCTTCTTACTTCCGTTCTGCTAAATTTTGTGTCTTCTGCTCATTTGATTTTCGAGGGAGTATATATAAGAAAAATTAAGCACCTGGGCCCCACGAGTCACGTCTGTCAGATAGGCTCCACCAGTCGAGCATGTTAGATAGGCTCAACCAGTCGCGCCTGTCAGATAAGCGCCACCTACCCCATACATAGGAAAAAAATACAAGCAGTGGCACCTTTCTCATAGGCGCCACCAATAAAATAATAATATTTTATTTTAAAAAACAAAAAAGTATATTTTAATATAAAAAAAGGTGTTGTGCCTGTCAGATAGGAGCGACCAAAAAAACATACAATTTTCGTATATAATCTTGCTGACAACCTATTTGAGTATTTAATTTTTTTAATTTATTTAGGTAAAAAACCCAAAAAATACTAATATGATATGCTCCCAACTAGCCACGTCGCTCTACATTTTTTGCGAAATAAATTTAGAAAATGGAAACTTTGCAAAAAATAAAAAAAAGCAAAAATTTTTAAAAATAAAAATCTCAAAAAAAATAAAAACTGAAAATTTTAAAATATTTACAAATTTTCTAGAAAATATAAAAATATAATTATTTTTTAAAAATTTAAAGTTAAAAAACAGCAAAAATTCAAAAATAAAAAAGAAAGAAAAAATCAGAAAAGAAAAGAAAGGATACAAAATAATATAGATATATAAAAGTTTATAGTATTAACCTCGAGTGTTTTTTCTAATTTTTCCAGAAATTTTGTTTTTTTAAAAAATTATTTTTTAAACAATACATTACTATATCTTTTAATTTTTTTTAATAAGTTTAGTCCCCAAATAATTATAAGAGTTCTTTTAATTTAGCAACATTTCACGTTTCATTTTTTTTTTTTACAATTAACTTAATTTTTTTGGATTTTTCTTACATTTTTTTAATCTTCACTCTTTTTTTTTTAAAATTTTGTATTTTTTTTAAAAAGAGAGGTATATTTGTATACTTTTTGGAAATTTTATACTTTTTTTCTGATTTTCTTAAAAAACTCAAGATTTTTCTGAATTTTTTTATTTTTTAATTTATTTCGCAAAAGAATTAGTGACGTAACTTGTTGAGAGCGTGCCACGTCAATTTTTTTAAATGTAATTGAGTCTTAAAAAGAAAATTTAAGTACCAAAATAATGATTGGGTACAACTTTGAGACTAAATTATAGGTTTACCCAATTGCAAATAAAATAAACAAATAATGAGAATATATATTATCTGTTTATTCACAAGTAAAATACACAATAGCATTGCAAAAGTAATTAAATACAAGGAATAAACTTAAAATAATTAAATATATTCATTTTATAAAATTAAAAGTTTTTTGAGATGAGAAAATTGACCTTGAAATCATATTTATCTCTCCTCCAGTAATCTAAAACTTTCTTTTTTATCTATGCAACCCAAGACCATGTGGTATTTAATGTTGGCACACCTACTACCACAACTGCTTTAGATTTTTGTGGAAGAGGAGGACATAGACGAAGCTGCTATCCAGTTTTTCATTCAGTTTGAAATTCTTTTAACATGTGATTCTTGTTTCCTACTGTTTTTGTTGCAGAGGTTTTGTCAAAAATGTCAAAAGTCTAGATTGTTAATATATAATGATTTGTGCTACAGGTTGTGCTATGCATCAGTTTCATTGTTGAAATTTTTTAACTTTGTATATATCTTTATGCTTATCTTATAAGCAACAAAAACGTAGGAAATATATGGGTTATCTATGTACTTGATGTAACACATGGCTCCAGGAAGAGTTGGATTTCAAATATGATTCTTAAACACCTTCTATTCTTATCTTATAATGTAATTCTACAGGAAGTTTATAAAGAATTTTAGTCCAAACATAGATTTAAATTTGAAAATAATTTATTTAAAAATGCTTGGATATGAAATTTTAAGATAAATCTTTTCAAATTAAATGAATTTTATCTCATTTTACATGGGATGATTTTGAGATTATTTGAAGCCTGGATGATTCGTGGGATAAAATTGGATGTACTTAAATGTTTTTTAAAATAAAAGGTAGGGAGTGGTTATATGTTCATGGTAAAGAATTTTTATTGAATGCATATTTTATTTTTTATTCATCTTTGAATGAATAGTTAAGAGCTTTTATAAGGAGAGGCTGTTTAGAGAGAGTTTGTACTGATTGTGTTTGGATAAGTCTATAATTATTCGAGGGTTTACATATATTGGACTTGAACCATTGTTTTTATCATGAGTTTAACAATGGATTTCTCTGAGCAAAGTCTCGCACAAGTTAATGGTGCACTGAATTACATTACCAATTTATTTGTGTTCATTCTAATGTTTTCTATTTTGCTAATGTTATTGTGCCAATACTTATATCAAAACTTGTATCACATCACGTAACACAATCTAAATAGACAAATTTTTGTTAGGGTTTTTCTTTACATTAACAGAGGTAGGGTTATTTTTGGTTTAGAAAAAAAAAAGTTAAATATATGGCAAATAGGTGGTCAACTTAACCAGTTAATAGATGGGTAATTTGTGATAATTGGGTGGTAAAAATGTAATCTTAGTTCAATAATTATTTGTAAATTTATTATAATTTAGTTCAATAATCATTATTAACTATAATTATCAATTGGAATAAAAAATAAAGCGAAAGAAGTGGAATAAAAATTAAAAAAGGCGGTCCAAAACCAAGTGACAGGTCAAATGTGATGGTTGAATGGTACAGCCTGTGGACTCAAGTGAGGTTCGCCCGCCTGTTGAAGGGAAGATGGGAATTCCAGGAATAATGTTTCTAACAAAAATGAACATAGAATCGTGTTTCCTTTGAACTAAGTGGTAATTACATGAATCCTGTGTGTAAATTTATGTCCAAAAATAAAGAATGCTCCTCAACAAGGTCTAATATGTGTAGTTTTGGTTTCATAACTGCCTAAACACCAATCCTTACATACAGCTCTTAGAGCCTTAACCAAATCCCTGCACATCATCTTCACATTCCCTTCCCCTTCTCTTTGCATTATTACTAATATCTTCGTCACCCCATTCCCTTTTACCACCGCTTCTTTCACTTTCTCCTCTTTGTTCAAGCAACACGTGCTCCACAACACCGTTACGGCGTCCTCCGTCCCCGTTTTCGACACCTTCAACAGCTTTTCTACGATCGCCGCCGCGCATTTTGGCTCGGAACTGATTGCTGACCTCCCTTCGCTGCAAGTGCTAAGCGTTGCTAACAACTTCAAAGACTTTTCGGTGAGCGAGTTTGATAGGATTTCAACGATGCCGTTTTCGATGAGGCGGGATCTGATGGAGCGCGTTATTGAAATGGTGGTTAAAATGGAAGTAACGGCGTCGTTTAAGGATTCGTTGTTGTTTGCTTTCAGGAGCTGGAGAAGGATGGATATAAGGTCTTGTGAGTCGGAAATCCTGCGTTTGGATTCCGAGTCAAGTGCTAGTGAGTCCAGAACTCGGACTGACTTGATCTTCGAGTTCAGGCTTCCGTGTTGAAGAATTAAAACGATTGCAGATAAAAATTTACTTTCCTGATTGCTTTTCAGGATTAATTTGTTTAACCCTTCTGTGACTCCATTTTCGCTCAAAATCAAATCCAAAATCCTAACCGCCGTCTCCAAAGCTTTGATTTCCACACATTTCCTTTTCAAAACTCCGGCGATTACCTCAACGAAACCGTCGAATCTAGCTACAAATTTCCGGTTCTCTTCGCAACAGCTTAAGAACTCGGCAACCTTAGACAAAGAATCGACGCAGCTCTCCCTCTCAACCTTCTCCATCAATAGCTTAGCCTGAACCTCGGAGATCGCCGGAGGCGTAGCCGGAAGAAGCCGTGGAGAGTTAGAGCCTGGCCGGAGAGTAGAAGACTGGATCCAGAGATTAATTAGACGATGGAGAGTAAGGTTAGGGATGAAATCCTTGGAGGGAAGAACCTGCATGGTTGCTGGACAGGTGTCGTGACCAGATTCGAGCCATTTCTGGATGCTGGAACGATCGTAGGTAACGCCCGTACAAAGGCTAACCGGAGATTTCATCACGTCAAGTGAAATTGGACACCGGAAAACGCTGGGTACGGTTATGTACAGTTCCTCCTTCACCATAGTTTTTAATTTTATTAAAAGAAAGACGTTTATTTTTGCGGAGAAGCTAGGCTTGGGATTGAATAGAAGGGAAAAGAGGTTTATATGGAGAGGACAGAGGAGTCAAAGTATACGTGAAATGACGTCGTTTGAACGTGTTATTTTAATGAGGGTCGTTGGTCAAATAATCAAATTCGTGTGGTCTCATTTTCCATTTTTTTGACTTTAAATGCTACATTTGAATAAGTAACCTAATTAGGTATGAGAAAAAATAATCAAACATTAACAAGGTGGAATTGGAGTAATTTTTTCCTTTTTTTCTTTTTCTTTTTTAACTCATTAATAAATCTAGAGCTACAAAATTACAAATCAAACTCATTCAAAAAGAATTCTATCAAGTGTAATTTGTCGAGAGTTGATAAACTCCTCAATAGACTTAATATCGACCTCAGTGGGAATTATAGTTCTAATTTCCATTGAGAGCCGCGAGGGATTTATAGAAGAGGAGGGCTTTCACCTACTAAAAAAATTTCAACATTTATTGTTTTGGAATTTAAACTCATGCCCCATATGGCATTGTTGGTTAAGAGGATACTACTTGTTCTCACTTGAAGAGAAATTTAGGAAGTATCATCCGTCGAGGACCAATAGACCCATAAATTGTACATGACGAGAATTAGAAACCAACGCATATAATTACGTATAATAAGTCTCAAATTTAAAAATCCATGACTCAAACAATTTTTTAGTAATTAAAACGAAATAAACCAACAAAAGTAAATATAAAATATGTAGTTAATAAAATAGAAGGTATTCTTAATTTTTATTTTTTAAAAATTAGTGAATAATCTCAAAAAAAAAAAAGAAATTGTTTTGCATCAAAATTTAAAAGAAAATGGATTTTTGTTGAACTTATAGTGGTAGATGTATATTTTAAAAACCTTAAGAGATTTATGGATTTGATTTATTTATTTTAAATTTGCCTTAAAAGAATGGAGAGTATACAAACACCATGTGTCTTATCTAAGAAAAACATAAGTAGATTTTCACTCTATCTTTAAATTTTATCATCTATCGATTAATGGGTTGTGTTCAAACTTTGAGATAGTAATAATAAAAAGAAAAACTGGGTAGCCAATTAAGACGTGCTTGACTGGAATACAAAGGAAGAGAAAAATGAAGAAGCCCAGTAGAGAGTTGGTAAGCAAAGGTGAGATGATTATAATATGGAAAATTGATTCATATGGGGCCAATAATAAATTTTGTATTTGAATACATACACACCTCACAATTTACTTATTTACAAGGGTTTAGTCAAAATTGAATGACCCAACTTAAACCCTATTCCCTCTTGTTTTTCATTTTTAAAATGTTTATCATGTTTTTAGGGTTTATTGAAATTATGGGTCAAATTCCAACAACAATCATTACATTTATTTTCAATTTTTTAGTTGAATAAAGTTCGAATTTTAGATTTATTATTTTCGATGATTACTCGACTCCAACAAAATTATTCGAAACAAATTACCTTTCCGGCTTGGTTGAGTTAAGATTGGTGTTTAATTTCAAGAATTGAGAGGTAATCATTTCTTCCTTGTTTAGTAAGTAATAACGAGTTGGACAGAGCAAGTGAGTCAATGCTCACCGACCACGAACCGGCTACTCGGCTTGCCTCCTTTTGGGTGTAGAATTTGTGAATCCTTTTAATTTTATTTTTATTATAATAATAATAAATAAATAAATAAAAAGACCAAGTCAAAATCAATGACGGGATCTGGCTGTCATTGTGTTCGTCTTGCCCACCACCAGTTGGCTCTTGACCCTAATTATGGACGGCCATTTTAAAATTTTTATTTAAAAAACCCAAGTTTTTTTTTTTCCATTTTCTTTCATAAAATACTTAAAAAAAATTTTAATGTCGATTATTTAAAATGTCCATTCTTTATTAAATTTTTAAATGTGGATTTTGTTACCTACTATGATTTGAAAAATATGTACTTATTCTGAGGTTTGACGAAAAATTCATTAACCCCTAAGATTTATTTATTACATTAATTTTAAGTAAAAGGATAAGTTAAGTTTTTTTATCAATTACTTATTATTCTATTAATTTGTTTTAAAATTAGCAATTTTCATTAAAAATAATAAAGATATAATTAGTTATAAAAATATTTGAAAATAGTAGAGGACAGTAAAAGAAAAGAAAAGAGAGTAGAAGAGAGGAAAAGATGTGATTGTATTTAGATGGTTAAAAATAGTAAAAGAAAGGAAGGTAATTCTAATCATTTTTGTTTGGTTAAATAGTGGAAATGAAATGATTAATTATAGTAAACTTTTACCATTATAACAATTTCATTAAATCATTTTCAATATATATATTTTTATGTCCTAAACTATTGTCTTGTGGGTCAAAAAAAAAAAAAAAAAAAAAAGTAAAGTAGGGACACTTAATTTCTCTTATTTTCTCTTTCTTACATTAAAAACTCTACCCAAACAAAGGAAGAACAAAAAAATTCCCTCACTTTCTCATTCATTTCCCCTGGGACGAAATGTAAGATAATCTCTAGTAATACGACTAAGAGAATGTAAGATTCCTTAACACAGACTACCCATGTTTTCTTCATTTGGCTGAAATTTAAAATGAGTTAAAAATGATAAAAATGGAAGGGTTTAGGGTAAATTTTATACAAAATAATATATCCCCAAGAGATAGCATCGAAAATCTTACATAGAAAACTGCGCGTCTCCTCCCAAAGATTATGAAAATGAAATGAAGTTTCAAAGTTAGGTTTGTCCAATATGGAATTATTTTTCAACTCTACAGCTCCCAGGAAAATGGGGCCATACTCTTTGAAAAAAGAAATGTGAAATTCGAATTCGGGATTTGATTTTACTAAAATATCACCTCTATGCAATGCAATTGAGAAAGCAATGAACAAAACCTTTGTTGCCTGGACTATCTGGAAATTGATGATTTTATATATACTACAATACAACATATCTGTGAAAGAGACCTAGAAATTAAATGCAATAAAATAAATTATAGAGGGGGAGTCAAAATATGTAAAATGAGATGACCAAAAGGAGGGGGTTTCATGCTCCTTAACCTTGTCAGTTGCACTAAATGAGCTCACGCTTTTCCTCCTTTTCTTACACTTGTGAAGTCGGAGACAGAGCTCCTTCCGATCTGCGGGCGGTTTGCCCAGAAATCGATGCTTTGTCTGATACATGGACGTTGTACCGCTCGTATACCTTTTCACGGTTTTCCGACCACCAAGTTTCTGCTTGGTGTTCTCCGAATCTTCTTCGGCTGCATATATGAACATCACTTAAACATCCCAGATCCATAAAAATCAACCACATGGACCCTGATAGATGGGTGCCTTTGATTCCTGTTTTTCTTTTTACACCTTAGAAGGTTTACATTTTCTGATGTTAAATCAACAAATACTAATTTTCTCCTTCATCTTCTTTCTATATATGTTGTTGATGTTGTATTTAAACACAGCAAGCATAAATAATGAGATATAAGAGAACATAGAAAAATGTACCTGAAGCGCACTCGTTTGAGATCCCTAGTTCCATCCCGCAGTGCTACAAGAGTTATATAGACTCCAGGCTCATACTGTTCAATCCACTCAGCCTCCACTTGATTGCCATTAGCAGCCAATGCTGAATTTCTAGATTTCATACCATTTTCTCCATCTCCAAAAGACCCAGATTCCCTTTCATCAACAGCTGTTGACACACCACTGCCACCTGCCTGTAAACCCCCACTACCATTCAGCAGTCTAGTGCCAGAATGGTCATCTCTACCATTGGCTCCGGTTGGTTCCCTAAGTAATTGGACAGGGCTCTGATTGCCATTGATTGTGGAAGAATCGAGAGCGGTAGGGGAAGCAAGGAAAGAGCCACCAATTGATTCAGATCTTAAATGTCCCTCTCCGTTCGCATCTGGATAGTGGATACCATTTGGCTCCAAGCCATTTGGCAAGTATGCTGGTTTAATGTTCTCTGTGTCATAAACTCCAGGTGGCAACCTTTCAGCCATATCCTTGAGCTGAGAAGCAGTATAGAGATAAATCATTGTAAGCATTATGAGAGGCAAAGATATGGCTAGGATTGCAAAGTGATACCAAATCTCAAAATGTGGATGCAAAGGATCTTATAATCACTGAAATTTAAAATTTTTAAAACACATAAGATAATGAAAAGAATCAGAAATATCTTCGGAAGCTAATAATAATGTTTAACTAAACCATTATGCATACGAGATGTTGTTAACATTGTTTTGCAATTTAGTGAGAACAGATATGCAAAGATAGTTCAAAGAAGCAATAAAGCTGAAGATAACCTGTGCAGTCAGCGACTTTATAACTTCTTTTGCAGCTTTAGATTTAGCAGACTCCTCTGCAGCCACTTTCATAGCTTCCTGAGTTTTCTTTATGGATTTTTGAAGCTCCGATTCTTGAAGTTCACATCTCTTTCTCAGAGTCTCAACCTTGAACAGATCCACAATCGTCAGAATTACATTGATAAACCACAGGGCCCATCGACAAAATACCAATATTAAAAGCACCAGAAACAGCATTCTTACCTGTCCACGCAACTTAAGCACTTCTTGGTTCAAAAGTTCATTTGTCTTTTTCAAACTATCTGTGATGCTTTTGGAGAAAGAAAGTCCAGATGTTGTAGGAATTGGGGTCGCAGAACGTGGAGGGCTAGGTCTCCTTGAGAAAGGTGAAACAGATCTGGAACTTACTCCAGATGGCGTAAGAATTGGTTTAGGAACTGTCCTTCGCAAATCTACAGGATTAGACAAAACAACATCTTTCAACTGAAATGAAGAAGGTGCTTGAGCAGAGCGAACCAACGAGAATGTTTCGGTTTTTTTCCCTTGTTTGGCTGCTTTGCTATCTAACTGCTTAATCAAGTCCATATTAGGAGTTGCAGATTTGGATAATCTTATTTCAGCCTTATCCAACCGGTCCTTGTTCTCACCTGAAAGGCGAGGTACAGAATTCCTCCTGTTATTACCAGCTTCTGAAACCTTGTTCAGTTTGGCAAAACAGGAATCACAGACACGATAAGGTTTCCCAGGATTAGGAGCCAAAGCTGCTCCTAGTGCTTTTTTTGAACTGCATGAATGGCAATGCACAAGTCCACAGTTATAGCAATTATGCCTTTTTCTTGTGAACCCAAAAGCCTGTCTGCAGGCTGAGCATTGAGATTGCTCAGCACCAGATACCCATTTATGAAGACATATTGCAGCACTATAGTTTGAACCACAAGCAATAAATTTCACATGTCTATCCTTCAAACCTTCAACCAAAGTTGGAGTTTTTCGATCTTCAACATCTCCATGGCCCAACCTACCATTAGCTCCTTTTCCCCATGTACAGACTTCATTCCTGGATGTTAAAACCGCTACATGATATGCACCACAGGCAATTTCTTCGACACATTCCCCTGAAAGCTTGTCTTCTACCAAAGAAGGTATTTTTCCATCAGCACAGGGATTCCCAAGTTGACCATACACAGTACTCCCCATCGTAAAAACATGCCCTGATGTTGTTAAACCAACTGTTAAGCTATGCCCGCAAGCAACTTTGTGAAAATTGTAATCAATTAGTGCTGGAACGCATGTGGGCTTAAGCCGGGGTTCCTTGTCTCCATGTCCAAGACGGTTTTTGTCCCCATCCCCCCATGTGAATAATTTTCCTGATGAAACACTAGCACTGGACTGAGAGACAATAACTTCCACAATGGCAGCAGTATGCCACACTCCACATGCCACAGCAATCGTTCTCAATCCTGACAGAGACTCTACTTCTTTCGGATATGGAACACTTTCTCTGTCACCATGGCCCAGTACACCGAATGTACCATCCCCAAAGGTAAACAGCTGTCCTGTTGATGTTATCAAAGCTGTATGCCATGGACCACAAGTTACTGAAGCAACTTGAAGTCCCTCAAGAGGACCTGAAATTCTCTTTGGTATCCAATGGCTGATATCAGTGCCATGACCAAGGAGCCCAGCATTGTGAGTTCCATCTCCCCATGTATAAAGTTCCCCAGCCATCGTAACAGCACATGTATGAAATTCACCACAGGCAACAAAATCAACACTACTAACAGCCAATGATTCAACAAGACGAGGTTGAATAACATCCTTCCCAACACCATGGCCAAGTCGTCCTCCAGATTCCTCACCCCATGTAAAAACTTCACCTTGCCTTGTAACTAGGGCAGCATGCTTGACCCCACAGGCTACATGATGTACATCTAAAACTACATTATACTCTAAAGGCCTAGGAAGAAG
This sequence comes from Gossypium bickii, assembly GCA_025503065.1. NCBI lineage: Eukaryota > Viridiplantae > Streptophyta > Magnoliopsida > Malvales > Malvaceae > Gossypium > Gossypium bickii. The sequence continues at coordinate 16,376,323 of CP106710.1, read as the reverse complement.
TACATCTGCTCTCATGCTCAAATAATTCGCACTCTTATCAGCTACAACCTTCACAGCATTGTCACAGATAACCTCACCCCATATATACACATCCCCTAAAGCATCATAATCATCTGGTGCAGAACCATGACTAGAAGTACTTGGGGCACTAGAAACACTTACACGAAAAGCATATGAACCAGATCCTTTTACATCCATATTTGTGCCTTCTGATGCTACATGTGATCTTTCAGAATGAAAAGAATTCTCAGGCCGTAAACTCTTAGGAGAAGTGTTTGGGTTAAAACTGACAAAAACCTCAGGGGAGCTAATATCTCGAGTAGCACTAACAGAACTGTCACTTGCACTATTTGATGTCAGATCTCTGCCATCCTGAAACCAATCAGCGATAAACATTTTTGGTAAACACAATTTAAAAATGTAGCTACAATTAAAAGAATACCATCAAGCATAAATTTTTATGACTATAAATGAAAGAATTTTCATAACTAAAGGAATAAAGCAATGAAACCTTAAATACAAACGAAGTTAACTAAACTACCAAAATTTTTCAAACCACCAAAGTAATGGTGTCTGCATATGAACTCTATTCGCTCAACAGGAGCTGAGAAAGGGAGTTTTGGTCTTGATTCATGACAAATGGATAATTCAAGGGCAAAACTTTGTCAAATTTCAAACATGTACAAAGGAATCATTATATAAAGCACTTCATGAAACCGAAAAGCCACAAAAGACTAGTCGAAAGGAGTCAAATGGAGATGGAATTACATCAAGGTAGAGGCCTCCATCACTCCACCCATCAATTTTGGAGCGTCCACCCTGACCAGATGATATTAATGCTTTGAGGCCTGCAATCCACACCTCTGCTTCAACTTTGTCCTTGCAAATCTAGGAGCCAAACAAATATTAAATTAAAAACATACACAAGGGGATAAAAATATCAACAATGCTTGATCATCTATCTACAAACAGAATATCAAAGTTCCATTACAAACCAGATCAAGTGACCTTTTCCCGTTGTTGTATATAAGAGAAAAGGATAAATAGTCCTTCTCAGGCCGGAGATACCGCTGGAAAACAGCCTGATAGAGAATTCAAGAGGATAGTTTAGTGTAAATTCAGAAGAAGAAAGCAAGCATGGCAGAAAGAAAAATAGATCCTGTAACATAAATAAAGAGCAAAGGGTAGAGTTTATATATCCATACTAATATTCAAGTCCCTGACTAAGTTAGTGTCCCAATTTAACCAAACACCAATACAATCAAGAAAATTACTTAAAAACATATTGAAAACAATAATGTTAAGGTCACTCACACACTTTATATTTAAAAAGTTACACCAAAATTTTAAAAAACCATCCACTTCTTAATAAACTACCTATGTTTTTTTCTTCCACCAACATAATACAAGTACATGTTTCTAAAAAAACAACTCAATTCTCTTTAGTACATTACCCTACTTATCATAAACAACCTTAACAGTGGGTATGCATGTTTCTGATGATACTCTAAATGCACATGTAGAAAAGAACAAAAAACATCTCACAGTTCTTTGTCCAGGAATAATTTTAGATACTGAGGCTAACTTCAAACTTCTTTCACCACTGCTTGAAATCCAAATTAAAGATGTTTCATCCTGCAATTTAAATGGAAGAAAACAGTTCATAAGTGCAGAAATTTGTTTGTTAGATAAACAAAAAAAATTTATGAAAAGCCAAGCAAAATGTAAAACAGCATTACTTGTTTAAACAAAAACAGAGTCCTATAATAGCAAAATGTAAAAGCCATTCACTGCATACTTGATTTCATTTTCTGAGTGGCACGCCTATAAAATATAAAAGTCTAGTACCTACCAAGATAAAGTATGTAAGGCAGACAGTGAAATCATGTGTAACTTTAGCAATTCTCATAGTCATTATAATTACTACTTCCACATGATGAGAGCAAATGAACTTTAATTCAGGGTTTTCAATTAAGTCCCCCCTTAGTATTTGTGTACATTTCAACTTAACACTGTCTAACAAAGAACAAAAGAGTAACATTCACACATGAAAGGAATGCAACAGAAAGGTTTCAAAAGTAGGAACCAAACTTACATTAGAAAGTCTAAATGGACAAAACTTAGGCTTTCCCTTGCGACCATATTTCAGAAGCTGAGCACCCTTCTTCAAAGCTATTAATGCCTACAAAAGAAAATTTGCAAAAGGATAAAAACATCGAGAAAGTAATTTAATGATTAAGAAACCTAACATGTCACTTAAACCATAAACTGATAACTGTGAAACATCACACTGCACAATTAAGCACCCCTTATTGGGTTCCTGACTAGTACACATTTATATGTCTAATGTTCATAAACATCACCCTATTTTAGCTGGGGCTAATATATAATCAATGAATTGTTTGCACAATGCACAATGGCAAGCACATCGGCATAGCCGTCAGATTTGGAAAACATATGGGACTGCATGTCTTCAAGCCAGTCTTTAATTTCGCTGCCTAATAAAGCATGAAACTTCCAATTTTATTAACCAAAGCCGTCAACCATTTTTGCCCTCAAGTTTCTAATAACCAAGAAAAAACATAAAGTTCAATATTTTCAAACACAATTCTTCAGATTTTCCTAAATTAGCTATAAAAGAAGACATTCTTCCTAGCTTTGTAAAGCCTACTAAAATCTAGAAATAAGAAACCAAATACTACACATAAAGATTCCATAAAAATAGCAGAAATATCCAAAAATTTCCACCAAATTAGAAATTACCCCTCGTTTCTTCCCGTGATCAGAAGAATCGAGGGGAAATTTGAAAGTGAAATTGAGAAATAAATATAAGTATAAACAAAATCTTAAATTTAAAGTATAAAACAAGGGGGAGAAAAACAGAGAGTAATGAAGAAAAGTAGAAAGGGAAAAGGGAAGACCTGGTCGATGTCACGTTGTGCATTACCGTAGCTAACAAGATCTGCCATTCCATGTGAGGAAATTACCAAAACGCCACCGCCCTCTACGATCGCTCTCGTGAGCTCCGTTCATCATCAGCAACTACCACCTCTCTTCCTTTCTCTTCACTTCTCTCCTCTTTCCCTCCGACGCTTACCATCCAAAAAACAAACACGTTTTAACTCTCCATTCCCAAAAAGCTAACCAAAACCAAAAACAATTCCTTTAGCAGATCTAACGTGATCTCTGCTCCTTCAACACCAAAATCTTACCATCCGCCGTCTCCAATAACCACCAACGACTAAGTCCGCTCCTTAACTTTGACTGACGGCACAACCACTCAAAGGTCAAAAAAGAAGTGTCCCTGCGGCGGCGAACAGCGGAAAGTTCCGACAGAGAATAGTTACCGGCGGAGGCAAAGAAAGAGAAAATCGGCAGGGAAAGCCTGGGGCTTTGTGTTGTTTTGGTTTGCTTTTAAAAAAAAATAAATAATAAATAAAAAAATTAAAGGGAAGAGTCAAAGATGGGAAAGGTAAGCAGCAAATCGCCTGAGCCGAGAGAGGTTGAAAAGAATTTAAGACATTTCCAATGCACTTCTTTTCTTTTCTTTTTTCTTCTCATTTCCTTGTTCTGTTTTTTTTTTTTTAATTATTCTTGTAATAATCGTAATTATTTATTACATTAATATGTTCGTTTTACTACGCTGAAATAATAAATGTTTATAAAATAAAATCATCTCCGTTATTATTAATTTATTTAGCTCTTACATCAAACAGTAAAATATTTAAAATTTAAATGTGACCTAAAATAAGTATCACCTAAATTTTGGTGGAAAAATAAGCAATTAGTTTAAAAAATAAAAAATTTGAAATAAAAATTATATGTGAAATTTATTGAATTAATAAAGTTCAGTTTACAAAAATATGGACATCTCGTCATATATATATATATTTTTATTTTTTTAAATAGATATATAAAAAAGACAATAATACCTTATAAGTATAGGTTGCTTTTTAAATTTTTCTTTTCTTTTTTGTAAGTTTCACAATTGAGTTGGATCATATGGACGACACGCATTATAAATAATATAGATAATAGACAAATAAGTTAGTTTGAGCTAAGTTATTTTTTTTAAAGACTTTATAACTATAAATACTAAATTATAGCACACTCATAATATAGATAAAATTTTTATTTAACGATTTTTCTTAAATTGATATAATAAAATTGAGATGTTAAACATAAACATCATAATATTTTGAGTTTGATTCTCATATGTGTAAATATTTTTCTAGATGTTATACAAAAAGATAAATTGCTCTAAAAATAATATCTAACGTTATATAAAAATAATGGAATTTTAGTAACTTTATGCCTCAGTTGTGGGCTTGATTAATGAATAACACCAACTCAGTCAAAATCGTAAATATGGTATAGATAATACAGGTGGAATCGTAAGTACAAGCACAAAACAAATCACAAGTAATACATATTCCGTCAACTAGAACTATAACCAGCTAAATATAACAAAATTAAAATTGAAATATATCTGAACCTAACTCAAAATAAATATGAACCCCAAAATAATTAGGAGAGGATCCATACATGGCATTCCATATTATGGGATTCGAACTTAGACACTTGAATCTTAAGCTTAAATTCAATTATATTATTATTATAACTCAAAATTAAAGAAGAAACTAAATCATATAAATGTTAATCAACTTAATAAAATTCACCAATTTTAAACCGAATTACTTTTTCTGTTGCAGTTTATTTAAAAAAATATTATGATATTAAAAGAATGGATGACAAGTTTTGAATTCGTTTGATTTAATTTTTAAATACAAATAAAAATTTTAATCATTATTCAAAATAAGTCTTGAAATAAGATTAATATTAATAATTTTACATTTTATTTAATAAAAGATGAAAAAAATATAATTTTTAAGAATCAATTAAAGGAATCTATTTTCACAATATTTTTTTTGAAATTTTGGTTATTTGTTTTTAAGTATAAATAAATTATTCTTTTTTATATCATAGTACATATAGTTGGATAGGAATTGCAATTGCTAATTTTCATATTTTCCCCTTTTATTTTAATTAATTTTTTATTTTGTTTGGCAGAACTAAAAAGGGAAATTTGTTTTGTGGCTTTAGTTTAGAGACTTTAACACTTCTAAAACAAATGAAGTAGAATTGCAACTTGCAATCTTGCAGCCTTTTTAGATTTTGACACAAATTAATTAATTTTATCACTAATATTTCATTATAATCCACCAATTTATTATATTTAAATAATATCAAATAAAAATTGTAATTAGTATTACATCTATTATGAATAGTAAAAAAATCTTATCATTTTAATATTTTGATTTACATATATATTTTAATATTTTAATAATTTTTATAGAAATATAAAACGATAAAAAATATTTTTTTATTTTTAAATATTAAAAAACAATCTGGCAACGCCAGAAAATATTCTTAATTTAGTTCTAAATTTGACTTTGAATTACCCATTTACTCAATATTGTAATGAATTGAACAAATATTTAAACATGTTCTTTTTTTATCAAATAAAAACTTAAAACATGTTCAAGACCGTATTTGGATGGAGTATAAAGTGTTGAAATCCCCAAACGCAGTAGAAGCTTCTATTTCGATGGTTTAAATGTGCATGCCAAACAAGGCCTTACACAATGGAAGACGGGGTCGCATTTTTGAACATTGGGTACGAAAAAACCGAAAACGTCATACCATGTTTTGAGGCCGGGAGAGGGAAGCACGTAGTAGGGTGTTTTCCGTAATTTCGGGTATTGACTAGTAAATGACGTAAAAGCCCTTATAATAGTAAATACGTGGCGGGCAAAGAGTGGAAGAGGTGTAAGTGAAACTTTACGGCAGGGGAGCAGATTAGGTGAGATTTTTGGTGGGGCGGGGGGGCGAGTGCGGGGGCGCGTGAGTGGGTCCGCGATTTGGTGGCGCTTTTGGGAAAATGAAGTGAACCGAGGAGAATGTAGGAGTAAGGTGAAACCATATGACCTGTGGTAGGATCTTTTTAGTGATCATGTGAGCAACATCAATTTTTATCTAAATAATAATTTCCACCCCAATTATCAAAATTCGATTTTTAGTATTTTACATTAATTTATATATTGATTGGGTATTGAATATAATTTTTTGTTTTTCTACCACGTATGACCAAAAACCATTTAATGGACACAAATAGGGATTTAGGGTATAAATTACAAATAATTTACAAATTGGTATTTAAATTATTTTTTTCTTATTTTGATATTTAATTTTTTTATCACAAGTGATATCTAAATTATTTTTTCCTTATTAATACATTCGTTAGTCAAACCATTAAGTCGATTAAATAAAAGCTTAACTCATAAGTTAGTACTTTTTTTTCCTCCAAGTCGATATCTCTCTTAGTTTAATAATTAGTTAAATCGTTAAATTTATGTATATATTCATTCTTTTTTCTTTCTTCAAAACCAGACTGATAGTCAAATCGGCCAAGTCCTATTTCCCAATATGGTTAGTTCGTTCAATTCCATCAAATATATTATTTAAAAGTTCATAAATATGTATTTAAAATTTTGAAAAAAAACAATTTAATTTGCCTATATTGGTTTGTAGGTCAATCGATTCAGCCCCTATCTCCGAACCAATACCTTAATCGGTTTCAAGTCCAACTAGTCTGGTCTAGTTCTAAAAATATTGGTTTTTTGATCGATGGAATAACTTTTTGGATCCCGTCAGGTCAAGCAAACAAGTAGTGAAGTTCGAAAACAAAACTAATCACTAGTGTATCGACCTCGATAAGGAAAATTTCGAGCATTATTGGTATTGTTAGACATTATAAAAGGAAGTAGGAAGGAAAAGTAGAAAAAAAAATAGAGAGAGAAAATAAAAGAATAAAAAATATATTTTTTAAAATTTATATGACATGGCAGTTTATTAATTGTTGAAATTTTTTTTTAACATATATAATATTTTGTTGTAAAATAAGTAAGAATAGTTTAGGTACTAATTTGTGGGTTAAAACTTTTTAAAATAAATTTAATGGTTTGACTAACGAATATATCAATTTGGAAAAAAAGTAATTTAGGTACCACTTGTAACCCAAAAAAAGTTTAGGTACCAGAATGAGAAAAATGGTATAAGTTATTGCACCAAATATTCGTAAACTATGACCCTCATTCTTAATTGGTTTCTAAACTTTAAATTATTCTAATTAAACCCCCCAAACTATCAATATTATATCAATTAGGTCATCTTGTTACTAAAATTGTTAATTTAACTGTTAATGACATGCTATATCTTATATAACATAATTTAAAATAAAAATTTTAAAAAAAAATAAATATTGTAAAATGGATGTTTTAAAAACTTTACTTTTGATATTTTTGAAGCTTTTACAAAAGCTTTATTGTTTACTCTCTTTTTTTTTTTTTTTCAGTTTTACTTAACTTTTAGTTTTTACTTTTAAAAGTTATATGACAATGTTCTATTTCTTTAAAATTTTAATTTTAACTACATAAGATTTGATATGTCATTTAATGGTTTGGGGACCACTTTAAAATGAAGTTTACGGCTAAGGATGTCTAATACAATAAACTGTAGAGTTAATTATACCAAATATTCTTTAGCTTACAATTAGACTTTAAGTTGGTCACTAAAGTCAAATATATTAATATCATATCAATAGGTTCTTTATCATCATAGTCGTTAACTTGGTATTAAATATGAGCTCAAATTGACGTAAAACGTATTTGAAACAACCACATGTATACTTATTGCATAAACAATTTGGATTTGACTTTAATAAAAATAAATTATCCCCCTAAATTTTTTTGAGCTTATCGTTTTTTAACACATCAAATCAAAGATATCCTTGAGATAGGTACAGACATGTTTATATTTTAATTTGGGTGTTTTAAATATATTTTACATTATATTCTAACTATCATTTAATGCCTAAATTAACAACTAGATTAATAAAATGACTTGATCAATACAGTACTATTACTTTGAGAATTCAATTAAAACATTTTAAAGTTTAAAGATCAGTTTAAAAATATGAGCAATAATTTAGTGCAATTATCCTCTTAAAGACCTATTTTAAATTTTAGACGATAATTTATTACAAATAAGCTCTTAATTTTTTTTAAAAATTATAAAGCACTTCATATTAAAATAATACTAAGACAAGTTTAGAAGGTTTGAGATAAATAATTTTTAATCTTGAAATAAATCCTCTAGGTAGCACGAGGTTTAGTTGACACCTTCTAATATTAGAGGTTAACTAAGTTCGAAGTTAAGTTAAATAGGGTCTTGGTTTATTGAATTTTAGTTTGACTGATATGGGTATTGTTGTCAATGCAGGATGACGTAAGTTTGAATGTGCTAAAACACATTATTTTTCTATTTATGGGTTGGGGAGAGCTATAAATAATTCTATGCATTGTGTCAAAAAGAGTAGATATGATCAGAACCTATAATGAGATTATTCAAAAAAAGTTAAATAGGCCTTGTTTTTTTTTTTTTTTTTCATTCATAACGCTTAAATTTAATACATTAATTAAGGAATATCATATCATTATCATTATCAATATTAGACCTTGACTATTTTTTTCATTCAAATCCCTACACTTGACTGCTAACTTATTTTATAATATCATTATCAATGGAATTAATAATTCTTATAATTTTGTTTTTATCATATCTTATTTGTGTTTGTAAATTTTTAATAATAAACAAATTTGAAAATAATATATTAAAGTCGCTATATATTTTTGAGCTCAATAAAAATTTATTCATAAAAAATTAATATTTTACTACATAAAGAATCCATCAAAAGAAAAACAACTACTCTTATTTACATTTAAATCCAATTCACTACATATTTGTCGGTTATGGTTATCTAACAATTTTGCTATATCATAATTCTATCTCTCACCATCCTTTTCAATTGAATATATAGATTGTGAAATTGCCTTGATCCTCTACCATGTAACTTGTTATTCCTTTCTTGCCACAATGAGGAGACATAAGCATTTAAAGCTAATATGAGATAAATAGCCTTTGTTGAAATAGATAGTTGCTAATTGCTTAGAAATAGAGTGCTTGAATGGAAGTTATCATTACAATGGCCACTAAAGTTGGCACTATTATACGAAGAGAGAAAATAAGAACCCAACAAATTGTTTATGCAATTCGGTTTCTCGACGTCTACGAAGCCTAATTCAATGAGTAAATCCGTTATCTTTCAACCTAATACAAGAAGTGATTCAAGGCCTATCACACCACGATATAACAACCTCACTTTTGTACCAGAAGATCTAGATCACTCACTTCTAAGTTCTCTGGGAGAGAACTTAGGTTGTAAACAAAACTTATTTACCCTCTCAAATGCACTCTTAAAAATGCGTTCTACAATAAACAGATAAGTGCTCTCAATACTCAATTACAAAACCTATACAAGTCTCTAAAATATATAAGAGTTTTGAGACTTGCAACATACTAGAAATCAATTACAATCACTTCCCCTATCAAACAGCAACTAAAATGACAAGATACAATATAATAATAAAGACTAATGTAAAGTGGACTATTGAAGATATGCCATTAATGCTATCCCAGTCTAATCTCCACAATCCAAAGGATTCGATTGCTTGATCCGATCCAATATAATCTTTAAGATAAGTTACTCCAAATAGATTGATATTCATAGACAACTTTTCATACTTCCACAATATCAACATTGTTCGAAGCCTAAAGATTTTGTTGTAAAAGTTTTCAGCTCTAAACATGGTAAGTAACAATAATTTTTGTTATAGAGAGAATTGTAGGAAAGTTAATAAAGTTATTCATTTTGTGTAATTGGTTCGATAAACTTTGAGCCTACACTCAAAGCAGTTTGTGATTCGAGAATAACAAAAAAGTTCATCTGGTAGAAAGTCGGGATCAACTTTAAACCACCTTGTACAAAATATAGGTATATTTGGTTAAGTTTATTGCTATAAATAATACAAACGGCTCAATATTAGAAAAAAATTAAAACTTCCGGTATACCTAAAATAATTATTTTCTAAGCTGATTTTTCCAACGTATTCGAACACTATTTTCCAAATTCTTTAATCAAAACAAAATTGGATTAGAAAAGAAAAGTATATCCAAAATAATTATAGTTATAAGTCTTATAAATTATTTTTTACATTACAACAAAAATGAACAATAAAATATATAGCTTTATTTTGAAAAATAAATCACTAAATAAAAAATTTCCTCACTTTTAATGTAACATTCAAATAGAAATATGCACTATCTTTATAAATGATTTTACAATTTACGTTCATATAAAAGAGTTTGTAATTGCTCTATATACACACGTCTTGCTCGTTGTCTTGCAATTAAATGTAAAGAACATATACTTATACATAAGTACAAAAATAGTGCTTACAATCCACCAAAATTTATCTTTCATATACTTGTAAATATGTGCATTTTTTTAAAAAAAAATGTTTCAATAAAATTTCAGTACCTAATTACATGAAATTTGTTTTTTTTTTCAAATAAGGCCCATTATTTAGTCTACAATAATTAGATACAAACAACCATCGAGGAAAACATTCTTAGAGAATAATTTGACAAATTCTCTTAGCTCACAAAAAGTTTACAAAGTACTAAAACAATATAAATTTAATCTAATCTAAAATTTCAATCTTAAAACGTCTAAGCACTTTCAAGTTTTATTAGTACTAGTCTTAGTTTAACATATATGTTCAATAACATCACACAAAATGGCTTGCAAGATTATAGAACTTCATCCACAAGACATTTTATGTTTGGAAATTAAATCTATTTTTAATCTCCTGGATTGTCGTAGGAGCTTCTAATAAAGCTTTCATATCCTCAACCATTGATGCTTACAACAAACCCCTCGTTAACTCATTTGTGCTACTAATATTAAAGTCCACTAATCTCAAAGTTTGCCTCAAGAAACCAACCATCTATTTTGTGATTTGTTCAAAGGTATCTAATTTTTCTCCTCACCATCATAAAGCATCTATAATGATTGTCTTTTTTTTTTTGTTTCATTGGGACATGCTTACAAAAAAAAAAAAAAAAAGTAGTATGTTGATCCCATCTTTAACTTATTGCACCCTAGACTTTTGTTTAAAAAAATTTTCTTCACCAGCCATCAAGGCATACAACTTTGCAGCCACCATTATGTTGACTTAGCATTAAGGTTTGAATATTCTATACATTTTCAACAATTCTATTAGATTCCACTAAAGTAGACCATGTTAAACTCCTTCAAAATTCCTTTTAATCTCTTCATTTTTTAAAGAGTTTTTTTAATAGAAATATGATATTATGGAGCATTCTAAGTTTCCTCCATAACACTACTATATTCCAGATGGTCGCCCTATAAGCTAAAAATTTTAAAGGGCTTCAGATGATTGAATCTAATTGCTTTGATTTTGAAAAATCCTAAAGCATTTTTCTCAACATCTGAAGCAAGAAAACTCTACAGTGGAATTAAGGAAATTGCTAAGCCTAGCATAATTTATCAAAACCTTATCTAATTTCCTTGAAAGGGGGATTGTCTACTCTCGTGTTGCACTAGGTAAAGAGAGGGACAATAAAAAGGTGCTCTATTATCTCTAAGCTTTTTAGATAGTCAAGGAATTGCCCCATATATGTGGTGATGACTTGAGACTGGTTAAAGTCTAAGCTTTCCTTGGGTGGCATATCAAATTAGAATCCCCTATAATGATCTAAGGTTTACACCTAACGGTAGACTCGAGCATTTGTTAGCTATTTTAAAAGGTCTTCTTTCATGGCTACAATTACTCTCATACACAACAGAAAGAACCAAATACTTCCCACCAACATGTTACGAACAAGAGAGAACCTAATTAATAGCCTCAAGCTCATCCACTTGCTAAATATCTCTCCATAATATCTAAATTCTACCATAGTTGCATGAATATAATTGTGAAGAATGTTCCAACTAGCAAACTGTTGTAAAAAATCTGGTTTGATAACAGTTTTCTTGCATAGCAAAAAAATAATTTTTTTTGAAAATCGAGTTGGTTTGTGAGATTTATAGCAATAAACTTTTCTTGAAATATATATGTTCTTTGAGCGAGACGGATCCTTGTCGTTTCCGGCTTTCAACCGAATGACCTTCTCCGTTATTTTCATACTACAAACTGCTTTGAGTGTGGGCTCAAACAATTTTGAATCGAACATAGAACTAGAAATAATTTTTTTTTTACTTTCAGTAAGAAAGTAAATCACTCTTTTATAGAAATTGGTAGAATTGTTATTCTCGAAAAATAGAATTTGTACTTAGAAACAAATTCTCATTATTTTCGGGTAGAATAACAAGATCACAAAAGTTCTTTGTAACATATTGTGTTTTTAACTCTACCTTAGCCATCTATTTATAAGGAGAGGAAGTGAAACCCTAGTTGAATTAGTAGAATGCATTTAATTCCTATTTAATAGAGAAAAACCAATCCCCTAGTTGAACTAGGAGAGAGGGGCGACTAATAGGGTGTGCTTCCCCTTATACATATTATGATGGGGATTCGGACCTCTATTGTATTAGGTTCAATTATATGTGCTTATTAGACTTTTAACCCAACATTTTATAATTTAATCAAACTCATTACATGTTTTTCTATTTCTCAAAATATACATTATTTATTAAATTAATTAAATGTTCCAATTAAATAATTTTCTCAGTCCAATTCTAATTTTGTTAAAATCATGAAAACTTTACCGTTAAAGAATCTATGAGAAAATATATTTAATTTCTACCTTAAACGGATTTACAATGACCAATTAATTTAATTTCATTTTGAACTTCAATTACTTAATTAAACAATAATTCGAAAAACTTAAATTAATTCTCAAGTCATTTCCATACTTAGTGAGAAACCACATTCATTTCCAAATGTAACACCTTTTTCTAACTTTATCATTTCTATTCATTTCTGTTCATTTGATTCAATATGCAATTCATTTTTTGTTTCAACAAGCTAGCGGAGGGACCGATTGGACATATATAATTAGGGCTTAAATGATTTATAATTAAGTTCCAAGTTTTCACCTATTAATTATAAACTCATTTTGTCACAAAGTCATTCTACTATAGTATCGTGACTGAGCTCTCCCTAATAACATACAATTAGGAGAGCTACTCGATTAGTCCTTATTCAATGACCCTGTCATAAGTGTGTTACCTTCATAGGATATCCTTAATCTCTTTGTGAAAAATTCGTTCTCCCAATATGATCCTATTTTATCTCATGGTAACCATTACATATTCCTTCATGAAAAGTCAATTACTATCATATAGTAATTAAGTCATTTATCAAAAAGAAAAACAACTCGTGACCACATTTACTTTTCATCTATCATGTAATGCCAATGAGAGGATATCATTTACGCATGTCTTGGGCTATGAATTCCTCTATTGTGAATGATGCTACATAATGTAGAAGTCGTATACCCAATGTACCAACTTTCGCTTCCTTATTTATTTGAATTTAGGCTTTTACTTACATCAAAGTATACGAGTCACACATAGATATTCCATCATCCACTTAGGATTAAGGTATGCCACACTATAAACGTCACAAGTGAATAAGTCTACAAATGGATTAAGGATCTACTCTTCTTGGGTCCTATCCGATGTACTGCTAGTCCAATCAATCACATCTATGTCTCTATCTTCTGAGAGTCATCCGCTCCGATGCCCAAGACAAAGCATCTTTCCAATTGGACTTGATAGACGACATATTAGTCTTTTAATCAGTTTGCTCATTCCGATTAGATTAAGGACATGTTTAGGTTTGTCTACTAATATAAAATGTCTTTCCGTATTACAATCCGACCACGTAATATCGTTTAGTATTAGTTAAACATTAGACAACCAGTGAGCTAATATTTGCTTTTATTTTGTTTTACCTACAAAAACCACGTGAGGATAATATACAAAGGGTATTAATGCAATTCATGAATAATTTTATTAAACCAGTCTGTTTGAAAAAAATACAAGTGTACATAGACGAAAATACTACACTTAAGGCACCAGATCCAACACAAACTTCCTCTCTAGCACTAATGAAACATTAATGTACCTTATTCTAGCTTCAAAATGCATAAAAAATGAATCACTAATCTATTGACTTTCTTAAGAACCTTACTTTGATTGAAGGGACTATTGGATCCCCTTGTATTCCAAACTAGTATATTCATTTAGAGAGAGATTTCCTACCCCTTTAAGCATTTCGAGATGCTTTACCTTGCCTATGATTCCTTCCTTTTCCTTTTAACTTTAATTATACCCTCAAGTAAGTAACTCAACTAGTAGCCATTCTCTTCTGTATTGGTGAATAAGATTTTGCCACCATTTCCATAATAACATTAAGAAGATTGAATTTGTAGGCACTTTCAAACACTTTTTTTTTATTTCTCTTTATCTTCGAGAAATCTCTTCTCATTATTCTTGATTGGTTCATCCATTTATTCTTTTAGCTCTCTTTTTTGTACAACTTGGTTATGTACTGATGTAAGAATGACTACTTCAAGTACCTCTACAACAATTTTAGGAGCCCATTTCTTAACAGGCATAGGCTTGCTGGGACATTTTTCACATGATGCCCATAGGTCCTCCAGTGCTCACACTTTGTTGGCATTTATGTAACATCAAAAGAGATATCAATAAAGACTCCCTCGCTTAGCTTTAATTCAGTATTACTTAGGATCATTGTATTAACATCCACTTCAATACAAATTTTAGCCCAATCTAGCTTTTGCCTCAAATTATATCTTTATCAGTATACAAAGGCCCTTTTATTGCATTAACAAGGTAGCTTAAACCCTTCTAAGAATAAATTTTAAGTAGAATAGTAAACATCCTAATACAAATAGGGGTCTTATGCATATCAAACTTTAAAGAATTTAACCTTGGTTCCCACATTTCCAAAGCAATAACCATATGTTGAATGTGCTATAGCCCTACTTGTAACACCTAGACCCTAGTTCTTTGAGTTGGGAGTAAAACTCAAGTAAAGGTTTTCCTAGCTAACTTAATTTCAACATTTTCTTCCTTGCCTCATTGCAAATTAGCCAATTTTGAATGCAGGGAGCCTTTCCCAAAAATTGACAAACAGTGGCATTCTACCATTGAGCAAATCCTTCATTAGCCACTTTTTTAAGGGGCCTTATTACAAATTCCCCATTCTTTTCTTCAAAAGGAAAGAATTGTATAGTTTGACTAGCATTAAGAGAAAACAAGGATTTCCAATTATTAGGTTTACCTCACATGGTAATGGACTTTTGTAGATTCATAGTCGTCACATCATTCATCCCTTCATTACCTCAAAGCTTGTCAATAGGAAAGTTCAATATCACCTTTGAAAGGGTACCTTCATATTTTACCTTGATTCCATTTCACTTCTTAGTTATTCGAGGAAAATCAGAATTACATAACCTACTACTTGCTAATTTTACATTGTTTTCCCTAAAAATGGCTCAAAAATCCATCATTGCAACAAATTAAAACTCAGTAAAGAAGAAAAAGAAATAAGAAAATAACATATCAAAATCATATTTTGGAAGCAAAGAAGAAATTAAGCAATGAATCAAAAGAAAAAATCGAAAAAAAGAAAAAGGAAATTGTTAGTTTTCCCTAAGTGCATGTTAACCCTACTAAAGTGAAAAAAAATTATGTTTTCTTAAGCTCTTTAAATTAAAAGTGTTGATAGATTATGCAGCTATTTTTTTTAAAATTTATGTCTAACCCATACTCGAATTTAATTTTATAGATGATACCATTATAAAATAATTTATAATGAAATAAACATTTAAATTGAATAGACACTTTAATTTAAGTCATAAAAATAAAATAAAATAATGAAGCCCTCCAAACTAGTTGTAATAAAAAATAATTGAATGGTGCATGTAGGTATTTAAATTAAGCCCATTTTAGTTATGAAATGATGGACTGGATTCGTGATGATTATACTTGTTAGTTAAGGGAACAACTGCATTCTTTTGTTTATTTATATTCTTTTATCTATTTTTCATGAAAATAAGCAAAGTTGGATAATAAAACATAAATATGGTAGAAACAATATTGGTTCATGCTAAATTATTATATTAAATGAATATGTGGTTTTAATGATAAAGAAATAAAATTGAAATATGTATATTTTGTTATGGATGGACTGAGATGGGTTCACATTATAAAATGAAAAATGAAGGATGCTTAAATTTGTCTAAGGGCATTGTAATAAGGAAAATAAGAGAAATCAGATTATGATAAATAAAGGGAAGAAAAAAAAAAGGATCTCTCGAAAAAAGTATTATTGAGGTCTTTGTAGTAGGAATTAGATTGTATTTTACTTCTTTTACTTTAAAAATGGGTAAATTAGTCCCTATACATTAAATTACAGAGCAAGGTAAAAATTTCATCAATTTGTAGGTTAAAAAACTGACGTGGTTGATGAAATAACCAAATAGTGACATGTGACATACCACGTGTACCTCATGTTGACGTACAAAGACCAATTTTTAACAACAACAAAGAATGAAATTTTTAACAGAATGACCAGACTGCTCTTTGATCTAACGATAAGAACTAATTTATCTATTTTTTTAATAAATATGAATATAATAAAATTCATAAAAATATAAATAAAATCCCAAGAGAAAGTTTGGATTAAGAAAAAGAAAAGTGAGATTGAGGGTAGTCCATCTCCCAAAAGGAACAGGGTGTACAACAAACACTTGGGTTTTCCTTTTAGGATTACAAAAATAGGAGAGTGAAAGGTGGTTGTAATGATTCTTATAATAATTGTACCGAAAATGATTCTTATAGTAATCATAATAATAGCATAATAAGAACCTTGAAAGCCGCCTTTTTATTTTATTAACTTTTTTAAATTTTATTTTATATAACAAAATTCATTATTACTTTTCACAAAAACACACTTACTCCAAATTTTAGCCTAAAATATATTTACTATATTCAAAAGATTAAATTCTATAAAATCCCCTAAGATATATTTATTAACCAAATTTTAAATAAAATATAATTATATGACTGTTATTATTTATTTAATGTATTTTATATTTTTTCTATTCATTTTAATCATAAAATAATGGATATTTAATTACATACTGGATTCTTAACATTTTTATATTTAATTCAATTATATATTAACTTTGTGAATAATTCATTAAATTATTTTATGTAAAATTAATTAATTATAATTATTTAGTCCTAATTTTGATACATTTTTTAATCCATATTAATACTTTACCTTGGGTTTCGTAAACAATTAATCTCTTTTTTAACACCGTTAAAAAGTAACGATGTGTCACCTTCTTAAAACTCTGAAAAAATATCTAAAAATTATAAAAAAAATTTATAAATGAATATTCTGGGATCATCAAAATATCTCAATGTATGAATTTTGCATAGAGGCACATAACATCACTCCTCCATACTTAGGCTTTCTAAACTAAAAGTCCAAATCCAAAACCAAAAATAAAATCTGAAGGATGTATTAGTAGTGATATATTTGGAGGATAGCAATGATATTTTCTTTTTCTCAAGTTTTATATATGAACTTCCCCACAGCACAAGGCTTAAGACTGAAAATAATGCAGATAAAAGAAAATCGAAAAATTAAATTTGAGCAGGGTTATCATTTCGGAAGTTAAAATAATAAACTTATAATTATATATATTTTTATAATTACGGATATATTTATTTATTTTACAATTTAAACTTAATCATATTTAAATTAAGGTGGTATTTTGATAAACTCGTATTATTAATTATATGCGGTGCCATGTACATGTAGACCCTACATATGGGGTTCTTCTATCGAAATTTTGGCAAAGCTCATGCACCGTGCACGCAATTACCTAAGCTCAATGACTAATGGTTTTTAAATTGGATTGATGATCAAATCAGTCAAATTATTAATTTATTGGTTTAATTAAAAGATTATTATTTTTTTTTAAAATTAAAATTAAAAAGAAACTCAGTTTAATTGTTAATTTAATCGGTATTTTAGTTGGTTTAATTGATTCTTATCGATTTTTAATCTAATTAATTTAAAACCACTTTCTATATTGATCCCTCAACTAATTTCCGATCTGACCGATCAATCTAATTCAATTCAAACAACACTACAATATCCAAACATATTCATTTAATTTTTTCTTTTTAATCTTTTAAGCTCTTCATAAAATAATGTCTTCTTTCTTTGGTTTAAAATACTGAATAATTTTCGCTGCCAAAACCATTTCCCTCCTCTTCTTTTTTTTTTCCTTTATCTTTTTAAGGTTCTTTTTTTTTTAATTCTCTAATTTATTTCTTTTCAAGCTTTAATTTCGTTTATTGCATAGGAAATTTTGGATAAAAAATAGTTTTTTTTTATATTTTTAATATATTGCAAATGGTAGAAAAAATCAGCAAAGCTCTCTTACAAATGGGTTTCAACACTCTTTTTAAATGACTCTTTATTGATCAAATACATCAATGGAAATTACATCTACTTGTTTATGTAAATGATATTGTTATAACAAGTAAGGATACATCTCTCATAAAAAATCACATTTCATTTTTGTTTGCAAATTTTTTTATTAAAGATTTTGTTGAATTCATACTTCTAATGGCTTATTATATAAAACCAAATATGTTTGTGATATTTTTTGAGACCAACATGTATGAGAGTAAAGGTGTTCAAACCCCTATAAATTGTTTAGAAATTTTGGTCTTAAATAATGGAACTGGTTTGTTACTTTGTTAATGTCATAATTTATGCACAATTCATCTGAATCACACTAGGGAATAGTTTAGTGATTTAATATTACTTGCAACAAACATAAAATCTTTGTCTTCAAATATTTGATTGTTGTGACTCTAATCTCTACATGTCCAGTGGTGCCATTGGGCTGGTGACCTCAATGATGGTTTATCCACATCAAGATATATTCTATTTTATGGTCTCACTACCATCAATTAGGCATAAAAAAACAAGTTATTATTGCACAATTTTCAACCAAAGCTAAGTACCTTACTCTTGCAGTTGCTATGTCTGAAAATCTTTAGGTCAAATATCTTTTTAGAGAGTTTAGGATGCCTCTTTTGAATTCATCTAAAATATTTTGTGACAATTTGGATGCCACTTTACATTGTCAACATCATGCGTTGCACAACAAGATAAAACATTTAGAAGTTTATGTTCACTTTGTTTACTATTATGTTGATACTAAAAAACTTGATGTTCATCATGTTAATGTCGTTGATTAAGTTGTTGATATACTCACCAAGGAGCTCCCCAAGGCACCTTTTCACCATTATCCTTCCAAGTTAGGTGTTGAAATTTAACCCCAAACTTGAGGGGTTCATATTAGAGCGATTTGTTATTGATTTACTAGTGACTCGGTTTTTAATTACTGAATAAACTTTGTTTTTGAATTAGTCTTGAGGTTTTGCTTTGAATAAGTCTTTTATTTAGTAGATTCTTTTTGTTGAGATTCATTAACTTTTATTTGTTTATAAATATCCAACCTAATCAATCAATAAATTCACAACATCTATACATCATACTTAAAACCTCTATAACATGTGCTTATATTAAAATATGATGCAACTTGTAATTTAATTTAATAATAATTGTAATACCCATAATTTGCCCGGCCCGCTTAAGCCCAAAAATAAACAATCCAATGTTCATTCACAAAACAGACCCGGGCTAACAAGCCCAATTACCAAGACCCAAATAGAACAAAACTCAGCCCAAACTATAATTACCCTAAACCCAATAATTAAACCTAGCCCAATAAGCCCAAAACCTAAAAAACCCAATAAGCCCAAAACCTAAAAAAACTAAGTCAGTAGCCAAAACCCTAGGTTTCTTGGCGCTGTCGACCCCTCGTCTGCCACTGGCCACCGACCTTTGGCCTCACCGCGTCCTCCACACGCGCGCCTCGTATCAGCAACCCACGCACGCTGCTGTCAGTTCCCACCATCTTCGCCCATCACCTGCACCAGCACGAGCCTCGGACACCTGCAACAACAAGCAAGCACGCGCGAAAAAAATAAGAAACGAAAACAGAGAGCACAATGGCAGAAAACAACAACGCAAACAGCAAGACAGAAAAACGAAAAAGAAACAAATAATAGAATAAGCAAAATGAAATCAGTAAAAAAGGTCGGTTATAAAAATCAAACGAATCCATCAGACGGCTCTTCGGCCTTTTCGGGGACGAACGCTTAGGAATCAAAAGGAAAAACAAAATTTCAAGGTCGATTTCATATTTTCATATCTTGTTATCTACTGTTATTTATTTATTTTCTTTATTTTTTATTTCAAACTTAAAAAAACCGAATAATAAAAGAAAAAAGGGGGCCTTACCGAAGCCTTCGCGGCCGTGGCGTTGGAGCACTTTCCGTCATCGGAGATCGGCTTTAGGAGGGGCGTTGGGGGTCATTTCCTTTCGCTTCAGCACACCAAAGGCCCGGCCTTCAAAAGAGTGGCTTCGAATGGGGCGTTGAGGCCCATGTTTGCGCGCTGTCGACCATCGGACGTGGGTCACGCGACAGGCATCAACGAGCGGCCGAGGAAGCCTAACCGTCGGGTACAAGAGGGGGCGAGAGAGAGAGCATGCCTTTTGATTTCTGGAAGAAGAAAGGGAATAAAAAAAAATATAAATGAAAGCTTTTATAAAAGACGAAACGACGCCGTTTACCATATAGGGTCACTGCACAGGTTCCTTAAATGGAATATTTGCACTAGCAATCCCCCATTTCCGTGGCATTTTTGGATTAAGTCTTATTTCGTGTTCTCCCTTCTTTGCGATTCGGCCCCGTTATTTTTATTGCGTTCCAATCCGACCCTTGCTTTGACTGAGAGAAACGCAGCGCACTAGGGGCTGGGTTATTTACCCAATCAGTCCCCATAACTCCACGCGCGCACTGTTGGGGCCCCTGTCCATTTTTAATTTATTACAGCTTTGATCCTTGATTTTCATCCTGGTTTCAATCTAGTTCCCAACCTATTTTAAAGGGTTTATTTATTTATTTTTCTTCAAAATTACAAAATCATTTTTATCTACTTTATTTTTTTATCATCACTATTATTATTATTATATTTATATCTATTATTATTATTATTATTATTATTAATATAGTCATATTAGTAGTATTACTGTTATTATTATATTTATTATCACTATATTGTTATTATTATTATTATTATTGTTATTATTATTATTTTTATGTTGTTGTTATTATTATTGTTATTTTTGTTACTTTTATTATGTTATATATATATGTGTATACATTATTATTTATTCTTCATTCATATATTTATACTTATATTATTTCATATATACTTCTATTTTCATTCATATCATCACATGTTATATATTCATATTTATATTTACGTCTCAATATCATTTCGTCACCATTATTATCATCATTATTATTGTTATCATCTTTATTTTCCTGTCTGCTTGTAAAGCTGTTATGTCGCTCATTATTCTTTTGTTTTCTGTTTATTATCTTTTTTAGCATATCAGTTTTACTCATTTTATCTCCATCTTCATTTTATTATTATCGTTTGTATTTAACATATGTGTTCTATATGCTTGCTAGCGTTGTGCTTCATCCTCTGCATTTTGTTACAAATTCGTGCTCCATTTTACCCAATACAAAATTGATAAAGACAATATTCCGTGTTAGGAAATTCGGGAAAATCGTGCTTTAAAATAAAAAGTTTTGAATAAAAATAAAAGCTTATTTTGGAGAATTCGATATGTTGTGTCCTAACTTACTGGATGTGATATTTTGTTATTTCGAGATAAGATTTTCCAAAATAAGGCAATATTTTATGTTTGGAAACCCGAGGAATCGTGCCCTACATGTTGGGTTTCGGTCTCCCGCTTGGCCAAATAATCGAATATCCTCTCGACATTTCTAACGCATGAGTCTCGGGGATTAAAAGATGACTTTGGATTTGAGGGTTAAAATCATCGTGTCCTATGTATTGGATGTGATGTTTTATTCCTTCGGAACGAGAAAATCTTGCTATTCAATTCGAGAAAATTCAAATACTTTTAAAGGGATCATATTTTAAAAAAAATATTTTTACAATTTCCAACTTTCGACAAAAGGACATTAAGTAATCAATTTGGTACCAATTTTGGGCGTGTCGAGGGTGCTAACCCTTCCTCGCACGTGTGAATCGACTTCGAACTGTTTTTGAATTTCGTAGACCAAAAACACTGTTTTAGTAAATCAAAATGTTTTATTAAAACAAAGGTGATCCGATCACACCCCAATAAAGATCGGTGGCGACTCCCATTTTATTTTCGTTTTCAAAACCAAGTTCGATTCCTGCCTTTTCAAAAAATGGTTTCGACAGCTTGGCGACTCCGCTGGGGACCCAAAAAGAGAGTCGGGCCATAAAATTGATTATTTTCTGTCCTTTTGTCAAAATTTGGAAAATCGTTTTCAAAGATCATTCTTCTCTTGATTTAAAATAAAAAGCTTATCCTCGAGAGTACAAAGTGTTGTGCCCTAACTTACTGGGTGTGACATCTCGTTACTTCGAGGTAAGAATTTTTCAAAATGACAATGATCCGAATTGTGTCCTACCTTACTCTCGAGAATTCGGGGTGCTGTGTCCTAACTTACTGGATATGGCATTTTGACATTTCGAGATGAGATGGCCTTTGATGATTATCCCAATTCGTTCGAGTGTTTCAAAATCAGTGTTAATAAAATGGTCGTATTTTTCAATTCGATCTCTGGTTTCAACTTTATGGTGCTAGGGTTGTATTAAGGTTGAGTCTCGTAGGATATTTCTGCATTCATATTGCATGGCCATTGTGGTCGCACCCTTAAGTGGGAGTGAGAAGCTACTCTTTCGTGAGGTTTTTACCTCCGCACAAGATAGTGGATCACTTTCGGGATACATCCGTACCTATGTCTTCGTGAGATTTTCATCTCCGTGCAGCCATAGGGAAATGTGTTCCCCTGAACCAAACTCGGTCCATATGAGCCTATAATGGGTGAGGATCGAGGAATCTGCTGGTCCGGGTACCTTTACTTTAGCACCGAACCACATATAATGAACTTTAAGAACCAACCCTAGATAGAACCACGCCAAACCTTAGTGGTCACCCGAGTAGGGGTTTTATTTCTTGCTTGTGTGAAGTATTGACTTATTTTGTTGAATGGCTTTTTTTACCACGCTTAGTTCACTATTGCGCATCATATTGCATGACCGTCGTGGTCACACCTTTAAGTGGGAGTGAGAAACTAAGCTTTCGTGAGGTTTTCACCTCCGCATGGGCTAGTGGACTGCTTCCGGGACATATCTGTACCTATGTGCTTCGTGAGGTTTTCACCTCCGCATGGCCATAGGGAAATGTATTCCCCTGAACCGAACTTGATCCATATGAGCCTATAATGGGTGAGGATTGAGGAATCTGCTGGTTCGGGTACCCTTCTTTAGAACCGAACCTCATATTGTGAGCTTTAAGAGCTCACCTTAGGTAGAGTCATTCCAAACCCTAGCGGTCACCCGGATAAGTACTTTGTTTATTACTCCTGTGCTAATGTGTTTTCTTCTATTTTGATTGCATTGCATTGCATCATCATAGAAAGGAGGTGCTGATTAATATTCAATTCCTAAATAGAGGACTTTGTCATAAGAAAATGAATTTTTTGATAAAATGGATTGTAATACGGTTGCTCAAATATAGTCCAAGTAAACAACGAGTGAAGACTGACAGTCCACAGAAGAATACAAGACTTCGCTCGATGATTCAAGCCAACAATGATTATTCAAGAGTCGTCAGATCTTGACTTTTTGGGTTAAGAAGCTTATAAACAATCACAGAGGATGTACGAGTGAAGAGATACGGCCCGAACCAAGCCACCAAGAGCCAGAAGATGTATCTACCAAGAAAGCGCACAAGATATGGCCAAGATATTCGGTCACAAAGGAAGGGATTGGTGTTTTGCTTGGACTATGAAGACAAAACCGTATATGTAATCCGTTTTATGTAAAGAGCTTTATTTTCTAGAAAAGTTCTTCTAATAGAATTGAATTCATAATCAGCGCCTCTCTTTCATTTTGCATTCATTCCATGCATTGGCATTGCATTACATCATCTTAGAAAGGAAGTGTTGATTAGCGTTTGATTGCTAGATGGAAAAATTTGTCATAAGAAAATGTGTTACTTGATAGAGTGGAATACGATACAGTCGTCTGAACATGGTCTAGGTAAACAACAAGACAAGATATTACTTGAAGATTCAAACTGACAAGGATTGTTTGGAAACCATCTGAAGATTATGAGCATCACAGAGGATAGGTGAGTGGTGAGGTACGACCTAGATCAAGCAACAAAGAGCTAGAAGAGACGTCTACTAAGGAAGCTTGTGGAACATAACCATAACATCTGAATACGAAGAAGAGGATTTGTCTGAAGATTCAAGCCGACAAGAATTCTTCGGGAAGTCATCAGAAGATAATGAGCATCACAAAGGGTAAGTGAGTGATGTGGATCAAGCAAACAAAGAGCTAGAAGAGGTGGGACACGACCATAATATTCGGGTACGAAGAAGAGGATCAGTGTTTTCACCTAGACTATGAGAAAGAGGCCATATGCGGTCTACTTTATTAAAGGAACGTATTTGCTAGACAAATTCTTCTAGTAGGAATTGAATTCGTAATCAACACCTCACTTTCTTTTTTGCATTCATTTCATGCATTTTGCATTGTATTGCATGCATTTGCATTACATCGTATCACGTGCATTAAAATTTGTAGAAAGACTCTAATTAAGTTAAGTTATTTCAGTTAGCTAGGAGACATGGAACAAAGGTTGGAAAGAATTGAGAAAATACAAAAACGGATGTAAGAGCAATTGACCAAAATTCAACAAGAGATGCGGGAGCAAATGCAAGAATTGCAAAGGAATATGATAGGTCAGCTAGCCCAGTTAATAGCTGGAGGATTTGAAAAAAGGAGTGGCCAAGGGGTCAACAGTGCGGATGATGACGAAGAAATCATTTATTCCCTGATGAATATCCCGATTCAACCAAATACACAGTCGCAAGGGGTTCCCATCATTATCGAACCCCAATGCCAGACCAATACCTCGACCCTGCCAAACTTCCCAACGGGCTCATGTTTTAACCCTAAGGATGATCGAGTCAAACGATTGCTTGGGCAAAGGCGAAAGAAAAGAGGGAGCGGACATTGAAGACCTCAAAAAAGAAGGAAAAGGAAGCGGGTAGTACGAGTAAGCATGACGAGAGCTATCCAAAGCTAATGGCAATAGGACAGCCAAGGACAATGACTACCAGCCATCAAGGTCCCCTTAGACAAGATTCCAATCCAAAGCCTAACACGGAAAGGCTCCAGTTCACACCCATCCCGATGACATACAAGGAGCTTTATCAAAATTTATTTGATGCACATGTGGTGTCTCCTCACTATTTGAAACCGTTCCAACCCCCGTACCCCAAATGGTATGACCTGAACGCTCAATGCGACTATCATGCCGAAATAGCGGGTCACCAGATAGAAGACTGCACCACTTTCAAGAAATTAGTCGAAAAACTCATCAAAATAGGAGTTATAAGATTCGGTGACCCTTCTGATGCAGAAAATTCATTGCTCAACCATGCTGTTAAAAGGGTAACTATTGGGAGTACCGTGATAAATGGGGGTGTGAGATCAGGAGTACATCCAATTCACGGCTCCAGGGCAAAACCTGATACTGAGGAATTGGAACGTGCATGACGTATCTGGAGAATGAACCGAAGAATCAAAGTTTCCAAGACCTTGCATGTTTGGGAGTGTTTTGAACAATGGGACTGTGGAAGGGATCCCTGTGTTTTAGCTAATCTCGAGTAATAGACAAAACATGCTTGTTGCTTTAAGCCTAGAGGCAACAAGAGTCCTTTTATGAAATAGGCTTATTTCCAGAATTGTTATTTCAATAAAATACATCTTTGTTTTCACTCTTTGCATTTCATACCCTGCATCGTTTCATTTTCATATCATACTTCCAATTTTCCACCTTCATACCCACAACGGGTCCCCCGGATATCAATGACATGAGCGACGCTATTACCGACTCTCTTTTAACGAGATATGTGTCTAAAGGGATTGGAGGACTTTGGAGATGGCAGAGGCCACAACTTATTGTTAAGAATGGTGGATCCTATCCTACGAAGTGTCAGCAAACACTACAAGGGAGATGAAAATGGAAGCTTAGATGGCCGCAAGAACAAGGCAAGGAATCAGTGAGTTATCTCTAAGAGTTCAAAGGTATTTTCGTATGATCACGCCGAGACTACTAAGGCATGAGTATGCTGTCCAAGCTAAGGAAGTCACAGAAGAAGTCCATAAGGATATTTGAAGATCACAGGCTGATGATTCTACCCGGACTAAGCCAATCAAGAGGTTCGAGCCACTAGTCTACCAAAAAAAGAAAATTGCATCAAACGCCAAATCGAGGAAGACAGAACTTATATGCCTTTTCCATTCTTTCTACACATGGGGCATGAACGTTATCAAGTCAATCTCCTCGAAAGCTTCTGGTCCGCATCAGTTCATCTTCGTGGATGTCGATCTCTTCACCAAGAGGGTGAGGGTCGCTTCGTATGCCAATATTACAAAGTCGATAGTCATTAGACCGGAAAAGACAAAAAAAGATATTAACAAAAATGGCGAAGGGATCATATTTAACCGCACAATGTCAAAAATTTGCGGTCTTTTCAAAGAGCAAGTGCAACATCATAGTGCAAAAATAAAAAAAAATAAAAAAAAGGGCAAAAAAACAAAAAAAACAAAAAATGGGGCAACAAAACAAGGGTCGATGACCTAAACTTGTGAATATTGGCATGTAGAAGTTACGTTTACCCTTTATGCTCATCAAACGTCGGGCAAGACCTCTGCTTGGGCAACCCCTTCCTCGTTAGGATTCGCCTAGTGAAGTCAAAATCCTCTGTTCCCTAGGCACGGGCCGAGCCAAAATTGGATAAGGCAGAATAGATCCAATTCCAATGTGATCAAGAGAATTTGAAGAGAAAATGTTGAGAGCTATCTGTCACAATCAGATGAGCTACCTTAGAAAATTTCATGATAGGGCTTCGGAAAGGAAGATTCTCTCATGCAAAAGAGACTTCAGAAGAAAGTGAATGCCAAACTAAGAAGGACCTTATACGGTGAAGAAGGCCAGTGCTGGGAAAACATGAGTATCGATCGAAATAGATGGCAGGGATTTGCCAAATCCAAAAAAAAAAAAAAAAAAAAAAAAACAAAAAAAAAAAAAAAAAACAAAAAATCAAAAAAATCAAAAAATCAAAAAAATCAAAAAAAATCAAAAATCAAAAAATCAAAAAACAAGCAAGAAAGAAATCCTCAGCAAAAGAAGAAAGAAAAAGGAGAGGCCAAAGGCGAAAACCCGCAAAGGGCGTCTTGGGACCAAAGGTGGGTTTGAGTTGAAAACCCGAAAAGGGTGGCTCAAAATTTTGATGAAAATGGGGCAAACAGTAGTCTCGCTATACTTGAAGCAACAATGAAGAGGTATGTTACGTCTTGGGGCATCGACAAAGTACTCTGGATCCCTTAAGCACATATTGAGCTTAAAATGGTCCTCAAGAAGTTTGAACAGGGAAGCTCAAGCTGCGATATCTGGGGCACCTAGCTTCTATTCTACCCATTTTGAGTTTGCTATCTTTGTCTTTTCAAAATACACTCTAAATAGATCTCTTTGCATTTGCGAGCTTTGATTAACTTGTTTGTTTTGAGCTATACTCCCAATAAATTCTCGTTTCATCCATCATTATGATCTCTTTCATTTAGCATTGAAATAATGATTATTGGACTAATAATACTTTCATGAAAGAAGTTTTGTATATTACTCTGGAACCTCTAAACAATACAGGAGTCTGAAACAGGATTATTGTTTAGGATTCACCAAGCTTATGGATTGGAAACATCATGAGTCCAAATTAAGGTTATCTCTCCAGATCTTTGTCAAAAATGGCGATTGAACAAAATGACAAGGTATTGCGCCAATAATATAATCCTGACGAAAATGGGAATTATGAACCCAAGTATTGCCAAAGGAAAATGATGTTCTGCATTTACGCGAGTATCATATATGTCTGGTTGGGACACCCGAAGAGTGATCAATAGATGGAAGAATACAGATCTTGTACCCTCAAATAGCAATGAGATGGGTTGAAGAAGAAACAAATCCTACAGTTTGAAATTGCTTTGGGACGAATGAAAGGGTTTAGATCCTATACCCCTAGGTCACAATGAGGTGAACCCTGAACTTACAGTAGGGCAAATTTGTTGAGCAAGAAATTTGTTCTCCTGGATTTTTCATCATGAATACCAGCCGAACAAAATCGTAGCATAAGAAATCAGCGATGACCACCTTAAACTGTTAGAAGGGGATCATTCTCATGAAATTCTACATTCATGCAAAACACACCTATTTAGGGGGATTCGATTCATTCTGATCATTGCATCCTAATCATTGCAAAAAAAAAAAAAATCATTCTCATGACATTCTGCATTCATGCAAATGTCGACCATAATTAGGAGCATTTGAGTCATTCTGGTCATAGCATCCTCATCATTTGTTTAAGCATAAGCACATTCTGCAGGACAGGTTCCTCAAAGAATAATGTAGCGAGTTCAAATTTTGTTCCATAGAGATGATGGTGGAGCAGATTGAAGATAGAAGTCTTCCTGAAGATGGAAGAAAGCAAATTAAAAAAGTCTACTGGATATTTTCCCTAGTGGACGATGTAACAACACTAGCAAGATTATCCTGTTGCCACTAAACAGCGGTGGAACGGGTTGAAGATTGTCTTGTTGCCACTAAACAGCGGTGGAACGGGATGAAGATTGTCCTGTTACCACTAAACAGAGGTGGAACGGGTTGAAGATTGTCCTGTTACCACTAAACAGCAGTGGAACGGGTTGAAGATTGTCCTGTTACCATTAAACAGCGGTGGAATAGGTTGAAGATTGTCCTGTTACCACTAAACAGCGGTGGAACGGGTTGAAGATTATCCTGTTGCCACTAAACAGCGGTGGAACGGGTTGAAGATTGTCCTGTTGCCACTAAACAGCGGTGGAACGGGTTGAAGATTGTCCTGTTACCACTAAACAGCGGTGGAACGGGTTGAAGATTATCCTGTTACCACTAAACAGCGGTGGAACGGGTTGAAGATTGTCCTGTTGCCACTAAACAGCGGTGGAACAGGTTGAAGTTTATCCTATTACTATCGAACAGCGGTGGAATGGGTTGAAGATCGTTATATTGCCACTAATCAGCGGTGGAAGAGGTTGAAGAATGTAGATTTTGTCACCATAAACAGTGGTGAGACGAGATCGAAAGCGAACATTGTCCCTAAACAATAGTGGAATGTGATTTAAACCATAGTCATGTTGCCTTAACCAACAATGGAATAGGCTAAAAATCGCAAAAATGACAAAACAATAAAGCAGATTGGAGCTACAAACCCTCTCTCTCAGAAGTAGCAGAAGAGTGGAGCGAAGCAACAAGTTACAGTGGAGTTTGGAGCTACCTGACAAAGAAGAGTACCCAAAGGAATCAAGGCTCGACAAGACCGGGCAAATTTGGGTCTTTTAAAATCTTTGCTCTGTTCCCGTTTCACGACAACGAGCAAAGAGGGGCAGCTGTAATACCCATAATTTGCCCGGCCCGCTTAAGCCCAAAAATAAACAATCCAATGTCCATTTACAAAACAGACCCGGGCTAACAAGCCCAATTACCAAGACCCAAATAGAACAAAACTCAGCCCAAACTATAATTACCCTAAACCCAATAATTAAACCTAGCCCAATAAGCCTAAAACCTAAAAAAACTAAGTCAGTAGCCAAAACCCTAGGTTTCTTAGCGCCGTCGACCCTTCGTCTGCCACTGGCCACCGACCTTTGGCCTTACCGCGTCCTCCACACGCGCGCCTCGTATTAGCAACCCACACACGCTGCTGTCAGTTCCCACCATCTTCGCCCATCACCTGCACCAGCACGAGCCTCGAACATCTGCAACGACAAGCAAGCACGCGCGACAAAAATAAGAAACGAAAACAGAGAGCACAATGGCAGAAAACAACAACGCAAACAGCAAGACAGAAAAACGAAAAAGAAACAAATAATAGAATAAGCAAAATGAAATCTGTAAAAAAAGGTCGGTTATAAAAATCGAAACGAATCCACTGTATCGGCTCTTCGGCCTTTTCGGGGACGAACGCTTAGGAATCAAAAGGAAAAACAAAATTTCAAGGTCGATTTCATATTTTCATATCTTGTTATCTACTGTTATTTATTTATTTTCTTTATTTTTTATTTTCAACCTTAAAAAACTGAATAATAAAAGAAAAAAGGGGGCCTTACCGAAGCCTTCGCGGCCGTGGCGTTGGAGCGCTCTCCGTCATCGGAGATCGGCTTTAAGAGGAGCGTTGGGGGTCATTTCCTTTCGCTTCAGCACACCGAAGGCCCGGCCTTCAAAAGAGTGGCTTCGAATGGGGCGTTGAGGCCCATGTTTGTGCGCTGTCGACCATCGGACGTGGGTCACGCAACAGGCATAGACGAACGGCCGAGGAAGCCTAACCGTCGGGTACAAGAGGGGGCGAGAGAGAGAGCATGCCTTTTGATTTCTGGAAAAAGAAAGGGAATAAAAAAAATAAATGAAAGCATTTATAAAAGACGAAACGACGCCGTTTACCACATAGGGTCACTGCACAGGTTCCTTAAATGGAATATTTGCACTAGCAGTCCCCCATTTCCGTGGCACTTTTGGATTAAGTCTTATTTCGTGTTCTCCCTTCTTTGCGATTCGGCCTCGTTATTTCTATTGCGTTCCAATCCGACCCTTGCTTTGACTGAGAAAGAAACGCAGCGCACTAGGGGTCAAGTTATTTACCCAATCATCCCCATAACTCCACGCGCAGACTTTGTTGGGGCCCTGTCCATTTTTAATTTATTACGACTTTGATCCTTGATTTTCATCACGGTTTCAATCTAGTTCCCAACCTATTTTAAAGGGTTTATTTATTTATTTTTCTTCAGAATTACAAAATCATTTTTATCTACTTTATTTTTTTATCATCACTATTATTATTATTATATTTATATCTACTATTATTATTATTAATATAGTCATATTAGTAGTATTACTGTTATTATTATATTTATTATCACTATATTGTTATTGTTATTATTATTATTATTATTATTATTATTATTATTATTGTTATTATTATTATTTTTATTGTTGTTGTTATTATTATTGTTATTTTTGTTACTTTTATTATGTTATATATATATGTGTATACATTATTATTTATTCTTCCTTCATATATTTATACTTATATTATTTCATATATACTTCTATTTTCATTCATATCATCACATGTTATATATTCATATTTATATTTACGTCTCAATATCATTTCGTCACCATTATTATCATCATTATTATTGTTATCATCTTTATTTTCCTGTCTGCTTGTAAAGCTGTTATGTCGCTCATTATTCTTTTGTTTTCTGTTTATTATCTTTTTTAGCATATCGGTTTTACTCATTTTATCTCCATCTTCATTTTATTATTATCGTTTGTATTTAACATATGTGTTCTATATGCTTGCTAGCGTTGTGCTTCATCCTCTGCATTTTGTTACAAATTCGTGCTCCATTTTACCCAATACAAAATTGATAAAGACAATATTCCGTGTTCAGAAATTCGGGAAAATCGTGCTTTAAAATAAAAAGTTTTGAATAAAAATAAAAGCTTATTTTCGAGAATTCGATATGTTGTGTCCTAACTTACTGGATGTGATATTTCATTATTTCGAGATAAGATTTTCCAAAATAAGGCAATATTCTATGTTTGGAAACCCGAGGAATCGTGCCCTACGTGTTGGGTTTCGGTCTCCCGCTTGGCCAAATAATCGAATATCCTCTCGACATTTCTAACGCATGAGTCTCGGGGATTAAAAGATGACTTTGGATTCGAGGATTAAAATCATCGTGTCCTATGTATTGGATGTGATGTTTTATTCCTTCGGAACGAGAAAATCTTGCTATTCAATTCGAGAAAATTCAAATACTTTTAAAGGGATCATATTTTAAAAAAAAATATTTTTACAATTTCCAACTTTCGACAAAAGGACATTAATTAATCAATTTGGTACCAATTTTGGGCGTGTCGAGGGTGCTAACCCTTCCTCGCACGTAACCGACTTCCGAACCTGTTTTTTGAATTTCGTAGACCAAAAACACTGTTTTAGTAAATCAAAACGTTTTATTAAAACAAAGGTGATCCGATCACACCCCAATAAAGATCGGCGGCGACTCTCATTTTATTTTCGTTTTCAAAACCAAGTTCGATTCCTGCCTTTTCAAAAAATGGTTTCGACAATAATTAAAATATACTTATAATTAATTAAATTTTTATTATTTTAAATGAAAATGATTGATTAAAAATATTGAAGGTGACAAAAATTAATTAATTCAAGTTATCATTTTATTTAAAATTCATTTAATAATAAGCCTTAGAACAATTAAGCTTAGCTTAAATTCATATTTAATAATAAACTTCTTATTTAAATTTAATTATAAAAAAATATACATTTTAATATAAAGATAAATGTTTCTAAATAAACATTTAAATTTGTCAAAATATAACTTGACTTAAGCTTGACCTTAACCTAAGTCACGAACACTTCTTAAGAGTGACTTCATTTGAAATAATTAAAATTTAAAATTGAATTTAAATAGTTTAAGTTATCTGAATTTGTCAAAATTTTAAATTAACTCAAATAAATAATGCTAGTTACATAATTTAATTTGAATTTAAACTTAAATCATTCAAACTATTATAAATAGAGTGTGTTTATAAGTACAAATACATTTTCGAGTAACTATAATATAAAATTAAAATAGTATAAAGTACAATAGGCAAAATAATCCTGACTAAACTTGTACATATCATATGTATATGATGAAACTAGAAATTCATACACTACAGTTACACATAATAAAACTTGAACCTAAATATTCAAATACCTAGAATCTTCGCCTTAAACCGACAATGCCAAAACTTTATTCGCAATTTATGATTCTTAAATAAAGTAATAAATAACATAAGACTTTATAAAATTTATTTTATTGAATAATTATTTTAACCTTAAACTAATGTTCCAAAGGCTAACTTTTGTGGACAAGGAGCCAATATTTTAAGGTGGGGGGGCCATTTACAATTCTTTTTATTTGACACAATTACTTCACCTACTTAGCCTGGTCGGCCTCTTGCTTTGCATTTCGGGGCCATTTACACATTAAGGAATAATTGCAAAGGATTAAAGAAAGAAATTTGAGTCTTGATTAATGCATTATATAAAAGAAAGGATAAATTTAAGTTATTTATATTGACATTTTCAATCTAAATTTTTTAAAATCACAAAAAAAAAAAAAAGTTTTGGAAGAATCTAGCTTGTAAATTATTCTCCCATTGCTTATAAAACAAGAACATGAATTTTATAAAAAAAAGAAAAGAAAAAGAAAAACATGAACAATGAAACAAAAAGCCACTATTCAAACCCTAATTATGCTTCTCATCATCTTCATAGTTTTGGCTTTAATTTTTGTATTGAAATGGGATATTTCCACGTTCAAGAGGCAAATTATATGCTTTTACTTGGCCTTTTATATATATATATATATATGTCCACTTTGAATAGGCAGAATATATGCTTGTATTTGGCCATTTGCCAAAAGATGAGATAATAGGAATTATAGAGGTAATTGTTCCGAATATTTTTGAATTATCAATGTTATATTAGTAAGGTCTTTCCATTATTAAAATCACGTTTAACTGTTAAATAAGATGTTAGATCTTATGTGATATAATTTAAAATAAAAAATTTAAAGCAAAATGAATATTGTAAAAATGGATGTGGTAGAAATTTTGGTTTGAGATTTCAAAGCTTTTACAAAAACAATCTTTCACTATTTATTTATTTTTATTTTACTTTGTTTTTAGTTTTTCTATTTTAAAAGTTAGGTGGCAACATTTATTTTTCTTTAAAATTTTTATTTTATATTACGTCACATAAGATTTTACATGTCATTTAATGGTTAAATTAATGATTTTAATAATTTAAGGATATGATTGATATAACATCGATAATTTGGGGATGTAAATAGAACATGATTGATAATTTAGGAAAATCGATTTTCTAGGAATTGATTTAAGAGTTTTCCTTTTTAGTTGGCACTCGTCAACGAGATTTTGTTGACCTCTCTTCGTTTTTTTGATAGTTTTCCTAGCTTCAAGTTGCGAACGAATCTAGCTTCAGGTTTGACTTTTGTCTAGTTTGTTTATTTTCAGTGTGATTTTCTTGTTGCGGTCTATTGGCTTTTCTAGTTTGGCTATGAAGGTTCTTTGGGTTTTCCCTATTCTTGGCTTTGTTTTTTGGTTTTTTGGTTCTCCAAGGCACACTAGGTGCTCAACATTAATTGTAGGTTGTTTATTTGTTCGACTATGAACATACTTTCGTGGAATTGCCAAGGTCTCGGGCAATCGGCTACGGTTAGAGCCCTCAATCGTTTAGTTAGGAAACACAATCCATCTATTGTTTTTCTTATGGAAACTAAGCAGAAACAAGAGAAATTAGAAAGAATTTGAAATAGAATGGGTTTCGTTGAAGGTTTCTATGTTGATCCCTTAGGCCTATTTGGCAGCCTGGCTCTTTGGTGGAAGATCGATTGTGTGGTTAACATCACAAACTCTACAAAAAACTTCATTCATGCTAACATTGGCTAGCAATCAGATGGCATTCACACCTATTTAAGCCAAAATTTCAATATGCCAAAACTTGACACTATTTCATAACAAAACATACCAATCTCACCTATTTAAGCCCAAATTATACCATCGTGCCTATAAGTCATTCAATGTCATCCAATACAATACCATGTCATACTCAATTATGCAATTATAATTTCCATTCACACATCATAACCTAATATTAATTCACATACTCAAATTGGCATAACTTTCACAACATTAAGATTAGTCAAATTCAAACCAAATCTATAATTTTAGTTAACAAAACAACACCTATGTACATGCCACATAACCGATCCCAAAAACAAATAAAAGACTACAGAGTCTATGGTAGGATAGTGTGGTCTTTAAGTTGATCCGATCGACAGGTTTCGCAAATCAACAATCTACATGAAAAAGGAAAAGTAACAAGTAAGCATAATGTATGCTTGGTAAGTCCATATGAAATTTACTTAACTTACCTTAACATATAAAAAATTAGGCAATTAAAATACATTGGAATTAAGCATGGAATCCCTTTGGCATCTTATATACTTATATGCAAATAAACAAATACATAAAATAGGTTAATTTATTTGTATAACATGAACTTATATCTCAACCGTATAGAT
Organism: Gossypium bickii; assembly: GCA_025503065.1. Lineage (NCBI taxonomy): Eukaryota > Viridiplantae > Streptophyta > Magnoliopsida > Malvales > Malvaceae > Gossypium > Gossypium bickii. Next base: position 16,340,789 of record CP106710.1, on the reverse strand, counting down.
ATCACATTCCACCTTATAACAAATGCAAATTAAATCATATTCAAATTTCAAACATGTGTAATTCCACTTACATAAATTCATTTCAAACATTACAATACCTTTGGTACGTTTTCATTTCTATTTTTGCCCGAAGAACTATAGTAAATTGAATTCGAATTCATAGGACTAATTTGCTCAATAAGCTGACATATTCAGGCTGCTCAGACAAGCTTCAGACTAGGGTTGCTCACACAAGCTGACATATTTGATGTTGCTCACACAAGCTTCAGAGAATTCGTAGCACATGTTGGATCTCAAGCCATCATTAAATAAATCCCTTATCAAATGCCCTATTTCTTTTTTGAACCCTAATGGCATGCCATTTGTATCTTAATCGTTTACTAAGTTCACAAGGGCACTGTTATCGCTTCTGTATCATTTCCAACATTGTAAAATCATCATATACATATCATTCAATCATATAACAACTTCACATTCATTAAATACATTGCATCTATTCATAATAACCATATTTTCCATACTTTATGATTTAGTCCTTTAGATGCCAACATTATCAAATTACAATTAGCCTAAACTAATAGACATTATAATATGATGTAACAACCTGTTTTTGGTCAAATCGGAAAAGTGGTTTTGGGACCACACATCCGAGGTCAAAATATTTATTTTATTATTATTTTAATTTTTACAGCATAATTAAATGATTGTGTAAAAATTTCGTTAAGAAATTTTATCGTTTAAATGGTCTTTGATAAAAAGGACTAAATCACGTAAAGTGCAAAATTGATATTCTATTAGCTAAAGGTGCCTTAATAGCTATGGAACTTAAAAGAGAAGGTCCTTATATTGTAATTAGACCATTAATAGCATGAGTGGACATATATGGACATTAAATGGATGATATTAAATGGTTTATTAGTAAGGTTAAGTTAGTAGTTTGGTTATTAAGATAAAATAAATAAAACAAAACAAAACAATTGTTCTGTATCATCTTCTCAACCAAAATTAGCTAAGTAAAACACCATTATTAGGGCTTTGAAGCATTCGGCCATAGCTATCCATGCATGTAAGTGTTTTCTTGCTCGGTTTTTAATGATTTTTATGTTTTTGTAATCGTTGCAACTAGTACTAGCTAGCCCAGGGACTATTTTGCAAAATGTTAAAGATTTTGAAAGTTTCCATTGATGAATATATGTGTTCTTTGATGTTTGATGATGAAATATGAAATCTTGTTGTTAGATACACAAGTTTTGTAAAGTGATTTTTAGAGAAAATGCAAAATAGGGATTTAATTGAGAAATGTGAAAAGTTAGTGGTTAAATGTGTGAAAAAGTGATAAATATGGGCTGCTAGGGGTCTTATAGGAATTTGGATATAATGGGTATTAAATAAATTTCATGAATTTGTGATTTTGTGTAATAAGGACTAAATTGTAAAAATGTGAAAGTTTAGGGGTAAAAGTGTAAATGTGCCTTAAAGAGTGTTTTGGACTAAATTTAATGAATAGGTGATTAAATAAGTTGATTTTGAATATATTTAGATTAAGAAAAGTGAAATACAGGCTTGGATCGAGGAAAAGATAAAGTTATTGACTAATTGACTCGATTCGCCATTTTATCATCCAAGGTAAGTTCGTATGTATAATTTCATTTCAGATGTATTTTATATGCTTTGATATAACATGAATTGTGATTATGTGATTACAGACGAGTTCGGGAATGATTTGATGAAGATTCTACAGTTGGAAACCCGATTAAACCTTAGGAATAGTTTAGGATGCTAGTGACATGTCATTAGGTATATTTGAGTTGGCTTCGGGCCATGTTATTAGCACTTTGGGTGCGAGATATACCGATTTGGTTTAGGGCTATGCATATTGGTTGATTTGGCTTCGGGCCATGATATCAGAATTTTGAATAAGTTACCTTGATTTGGCTTCGGGCCATGGTATAGGTATTTATCGTGTGAGAGCTTAAGTATTCGACTTCTATTCCGAATGGTTCAACAGGTAAAAGAAGGATATGGTTGATTATGAGATTGGTACGAGATGGTACAGGTACGTACGGAAATGAATTAAGTATTGAAAACTATGAAATTGATGAGTTCCTTGGTAAGTTATATGAATGATCATTTGATAGCTTGAGATTTAATAGAATTGTTGCACATTGTTTTCTATTATATGAATTATTTGTGAATGATGATAGTTGCTCATTGTTAACATATGAGCTTACTAAGATATATAGCTTACTTTGTTGTTTTTCCATATTTTATAGTGATTTCAAAGCTAGCTCGGACTCGAGAATCGTCGGAGATCGCTTCACACTATCCACCTATAACTTGGTATCTATGAACTTTGGTAATTTGAGTATATGGCATGTATAGGGACTTTGGTCATGTTGGTTATGTTTTGGTAATAATTTTGGCTATTTGATTTGGCTTGTAAATGTATATGTCTTGGTTTGTATCTAATAGCCATGAGAGTTGGCTTAATTTGAGTAAATTTGCTTGTGTATATGTGTATGTGCTTATAATCTTTGTTATGTAAATTGAGGTTGGTTGTGTGATGCTTGATAACTATAGATATTATGAATGTCAAATAGTTTGGTTGTGGATAATGGTATGTCTATAAAACGTATGCCTGTGAAATTAGGCTAAACAATGCATACTTGAGTTTAGCCATTTTGATGTTTAAAGAAGTAAAGATTGGTATGAACTTAGATAGCATAATGTGGTATTTATGTTTTGTATTGGTTGGTGTTGGAATTGGTATAAATCATGCTTGATTTGGAATTGAATTATATGTTAATTGATGCTATGTTTGGTGCCATATGAATGGTGTAAGTGTGCACAAAATAGGGTGGCAAAATGGCTTGGTAAATAGCCTATTTTTGTCCACACGGGTAGAGACACGGACGTGTGTCTCAGCCGCGTGTGACACATGATTAAGTACATGGCCGTGTGTCCCTTGGTGTTGAAATTGAAATCAAGTCAGTATGCCCCACATGGCTTCACACACGGGCGTGTGACTTGGCCGTGTGGTATAAGTTAGTATACCCTACAGGTTTGGCACGGCCTAGCACACGGCCTGGCACACGGGCGTGTGTGGCCACTTCAAAGGGCACACGGGCTAGACACACGGGGGTGTGGTTGGCTGTGTAACCCAAGTCAGTAAGCTCGCTTGTTTGGACACGGGGTAGGACACGGGTTGGGACAAGGCCATGTGCTTCCATTTCAAATGTCCACATGGCCTGTACACATGCGTATCTGGTGGCCGTGTGAGACACACGTCCTGGCCACACGGGCGTGTGTCCCCTGTTTTGAGGAAAATTTTCTAAGTGCTCTAAATGTTTTAAAAGTTATCGGTTTAGTCCCGAACTACTCCTAATGCATGTTTAAGGCCTCGTAGGCTCGTACTAGGGACATATTGAAGTGAGATTAAATGATGAATGATTGAATTGACAAAATATATGCTAAAAGTATGTGTAAGCGTGATGTAAGTCTGGTAATGCTTCGTAACCCTATTCTGGCGTTGAATATGAGTGTGGGGTGTTACATATAATTTGAATATAACACAAATAACATAGCAAGTTTCATATGAATTTACCTGGAAAAAGCAACAGCAAACAAGACATCGAGGACTAAGCCGTAATTTTGCCTTTTTCTCGATTATCCTTTGATTGATTCAAATCCCGATCTGTACGATAGTTCATTTTAATTTATTAATTCCAAATACCTTATAAAATTCTATTATATGCAAATGACAGTTCAATTTCACATTTTGAATGATTTCTAAAGTTTTTCATTTTATTCAATTTAGTCCCTAAAATCGAAATTACCATAACTTTCCAATTTGAATCTCAATTTTAAAGCATATCTCAATTACATCCTTATAAGGTTCTCTAATGTCCATAATTACATAAATTTCATACCAATTTTGAAATAGTTACACTTTAGTCCTTATGTTAAAAAAATAGCAATTAAACTTTACAAACTAGTTTTTTTCACTTCTAAGTTTAAAATCTAACAAAATAACACCAATATCATCAAGTATTCAACATGGAAATTTTTGAAAATTTTAACAGTTTTACAATTGATACACGAGTTAACTAAATCAAACTCTTGAGAATTCAAAAACATAGAAATTACAAAAAAAGAAAAGAAAAAAGAGACTAGATTGAAATACCTAATTAAGAGCCAAAAGCGTCAAGCCTTTGAGAGCTTTTCTCAAATGGTGATTTCGGTGGAAGAGATGAAGATGAACAATTTTTTCTCTTTCCTTCCACCATTACATATTTGTTTATTTTATAATTTATATTAATTACAATTTTTAATATTATTTTAACTAAAATATCCTACCAACCGTCTACTATAATTTTAAAATGGCTTATTTTCCATTTAGACCTTAGTTTAATTGCTTAATAAGTCCTTTAGCTAATTAAAAATCTATAGCGATTAGTTTTTACTACTTTTACAATTTAGTCCTTACACCTTAATTAACTACTCGATTGACAAAATTAAGGGACCAAAATTAAAAATTTTATACTAACCTCATAAATATTAAATAATATATATACGAGTTCGCTCGTCGAAAATGGAGCCCCAAAATCGCCGTTTTCGGCATCATTGAAAAATGAACTGTTACAATAACCTTGATTGATCTATGGTTTGGGACCTGAAAACTCCGCCATAAGTTATCAATTTCATATGGAGGGCTTGTCATAACTCGCTCTTATCGAATGAAAATCTTGTCAAAGGACACCAGTCTAGATTCTCGTTATGGTGCGGAACTTGAATCCATCGAGTATATTCTATTCTTTTGTCCGATTGCTAAAGTTTTTTGGGAAGCCTTTTCGCCATCCACAACGGGTTTTGTCTCGTTTTCTAAATAGTGGGAGGAAATTAACTGAATCATTCCTGAATTCGGTTCTTTTTCTGGACTAAGTCTTGTGGCCTGGTTATGTTGGATTTCTCATAACAGTCGTCTTTTTTAAAGGTATGAAAGAAGACCCTGTGCAGGTTTGGCATCCGACACTTGGAAGTTTTAGCCCCTATGCCCCCTCTCATATGGTCACCTGTCATTGTTGATACGTTGTGGTCTCCCCCTCCCCCTCACTTTATCAAGATCAACTGTGATGCGTCGTTCTTGTCTCACTCTAATTCGGCAGGCCCAGCAATAGTGGCTAGGAATAGCAATGGAGACGTCATTGATGGAATCAACGTTCAAACACGTTTGTCAAATGCGTTTGTAACGAAGGTTTAGCGATAAGGCTTGGTTCCTCTTTGATTAATCGTCATGGTTGGGGAAATATCATTGTCGAATCTGACTGCTTTCGAGCTATCCAAATGTTAAAAAGGAAAGGTTCGTAAATCTTGGGTCGTGGGGGATATCATAACTCAAACAACAAGCACTGGTAGCATTTGTTTTAACTTTGTTCATAGAAGTGGCAGGAGGCCAAGAAAGAACTGCAATTGGCACATATTCACCACTCTGGTATTATTCATTTCGTACTAAACTTGTAATTTTACAATGTTGAATGAAATTATGTTTTTGATAAAAAAAAAAGAATATTAAGAAAAAAAAGAAAAGGAAGCATGAAGAAAAAACCCCCAGACAAAAGCTGGTGTATATTCTTTCACTTTTTCTTTTCTTTTTCACTTTGTAAATATTTTCTTTTATCATGAAATGAAAGCAACGTGAGATGCAAAGTGAAACCCCCTTACTAACTTACAAAGTCTCATGCTCCTCCTCCTTTTCCATTCCTTATTTAGCTACTAACTTTATGCCCTAATCCTATTATCCATCAACTTTTGAATTCCACAACTCCTACCAATTCTCACTCCACATATGATTGAACTTAGTTTTCATGTTATAAATTAATTAATCAAAATAAAATTCTAAACCTAAAATTTTAAAATTTTCAAAACTTATGTCCTCGTTAAAGTCATGAAATGGAAGAATTTGGTTAGCAGTAGCATTCGGTACGGTTATCACTAACGTTACATTCCCCATTTATTAACATAACTTGGCTAATAAGTATATAACAATGTTGATAGAGAAAACTTTTTTTTTCTTTTTCCTTTTTTTAATTTATAAAAACTGTCTTTCAATCCGATTTAATGGTATCTATTCGTGCACGCATACATATACCAATATGAAAGTAAAATAAAAATAATGTATTTTTAAAACATTATTATTATTTTAAAAAAATATTACAAAGTTATTAAGTTTTTCCATAAAAAAAGCAACTTGATAATTTTCCCAGAAAGGACAAATAAATTCAACCACTGGGCAAATCCTTCTTTAATTACTTTCATAACACAGCCAACCAAACTTCAAAGATCACAAATGAAAAATAAAAATACAAAATGGAAGCATTTCAATTAAAAGCAAATGTGTTTTTTATTTTTTTTTTCTGTTGGTGTGTGTGTGTTTTTAAAGGCATGATTACAAGCTTCAACGAACCCTTGAAGAAATCAATGATTCTCAAATCCCAAACTGCCTGGAGTTGCAGATTTCACAAAGGGGATTTGGGCCTATGTTTTGCAGTATTGGGAGTTAGGCCCAAAGAGGGTGGGACTATTGATTGAGGTTGATTGAGTTAGGCCCATACTGGCCTACTAATGCTCTACTTTATGTTCATTTTTCTTTCTCCATCTGGTCTTTTATTCGAGAGTTATATATGACTTTCTTGGCGGGCCAGGTATCAATAGGATCTAGTCTTTGACATTTTTGTTTTGTTTTGTATTTATTGACAAGCCGAGCTTCAGAAGCTTATAGATGAACATAATGCCATTCTGGATGAGAAGCCTGAATTTGATCTAGAAATTGATGAAAAGAGAAAATCCTTAGATGCAGATGTGAAAAGCAAGGTGATTGAAGTTTAGAAGAAGGAAGCTGAAGTAAAACACATGCAAGAAAATATTTTTAAATGAGAGCAGGCATTAGATAATAAATTGGAGAAACTACAAGAGAAAGAAAAGGAACTTGAACTAAAAGTGAAAAACCAAAAGGAAAGGGAGAAGACCATCAAATCTTGCTAACAAGGAACAACTTTTTATTTTAAATATAATAAAAAGAATTATAATGATAAATACAATAAAAAGAGAGGGTAATTTTGTCCTAAAATTTAAATTTCGTCCTTAATCTAATATTACTTAAAAAAGAGGCCATAGTGAAATTAAACATTATATTACAAGGTGATCGTAATGTGAGCTTATGGTGTTAACGTAAAGCCAAACTAGCCTATTTAGCTACTGAGAATACAACAAAAAAGAAATATTTGACAGATAGAACTCATGAGTATTGTATTGAATATCATAATTGTGTGACTATCAGAGCTTACAATTTATATATAATCTAAGTTGCATAACTATCTCAAGATGATTCGATTGATGTGTAAGTGTACATAACCGTTGACAAGTAATAAAGTGATAAGTATATTGAGTATCGTCTCCACAGAGATTGACTATGTGAATCAAGAATTGCAAAATTAATTATTAGCAAATTGGTTGGTGATGAAAATAAATTTAAGTGATGGGTTTGATTAAATTAGACTAATCTAAATATACTTCAAATTAAATTAAATAAATGAAGGAATGAGTATGCAAGTCTTTCAGAGAAATCACAATATCATGCATGTGTCAGAATAATTCTCCTTCCTAACTTAGAAATATTCAAATACTGCTAATGATGTTATGGGAAATTTCATGGCAACTTGGTATTTATTAATCCTATTTTAGTTACGAGTACTTTGGCTTCTCTCAAAGTCTGAAGTTTAATCTCTTGTCTACATATGTCTATGTGTGTTACGACTTTAAGGTTACATTTTCAGGAATCGTCTAAGAATTGAACTTATTAAATTATTGAGTATACCATATGTCTATGTCAACCACTTAGTAAATTTAATAAGCAAAAAAATAGATTAATGTGAGGTAACAGTAATATTTCTACACTTTAACAATTAAATCACATGAATCCTAGGATTATGCAATGTAATAAGGTTCTCTCGAATTATTACAAACTTTAACCTAATTCTCTTAAATATAGATTAAACATGCAACATTCAAACAGTGTGTCAATTAATTACAATACGATTAGGATTTAATAATTAATTCAGTTGCATTCCCTACATTTATAATGCATGAATAACATAGTTATAATTTTATCTAAATGTATAAACAGTTGAAGCATATAACATCACTAATAACATAAATAATCTAAGTTATGGAAATTAAATTATTCTAACACCGAAGGAATTAAGCAACCATAATTATATTAAAAACATAAACTTTAGTTGTAAACATTTTTCTTAAATTGAATGACAAAAAATTAAAAGAGTAAAGAGAAAGAAATACAAAGTCGTTTCAAGTGGTTCTCCGTGGCATAACTTCCTTGCCCCTCCTTTGTGCTTCACTGCTTGCCATAACAATTAAGCCAAAAATGGCAGAAAGGGCTGTTATCAAATCCTTGCACAATTCATTTGAAAAATAGAAAAATGGGAAAGAGAAGCAAAGAGAGAAAGATAGATAAATGAGGGATGATGAAATGAGGGGTGATGGTTGGTATTTATACCTGAAAGGGGCAGATTGCATTTGCTAAAAATAGCAACCATCTCCATTCCCATGGCCGACCACCTTGAGAAGAGGAGTGAGGAGGATGACTTTGCTAAAAATAGCAAAAACAAGGTATGTTTCAAGGAAGGAGTTAAACGATCACTTGAAAAACTTGTTGGGGGCAATTTTTCAATTTTTAAAAAGTCTAAAGACCCTTAATTTAATCATTCCATTGATGGTTGAGCTGCTAGTTAATTGAATTTTGGCTCTCCCTTCGTTAATTTGGATGGTTTAGCTTCAAAATTAAGTAGCAGGCTTGACTACTTCATTAGTCCAATTTTCAAGCTGGGTCAAGTCTGACCATTAACCATAATTCTAATTAATTTTGGACATCCATAGCTGATTAATTATCAACCCTCATTTGCATGGCTTTTGCTATAGAAGACTGCTACAGCATCGAGTATTGAACAGGTAAGCTTCGAGGTCGATTTACTCCTATTGCATAAAATTGCGACAAAAAGGTAAAAATATGTTAAATTAGCATGTAAATAATTAAAAATGGAATTTGACTTTAATTTAGTCCATCTAAGTAATTTTGTAATTTTATTACAAATTTTGTTATTTAAATACTCAAAAGTTGCATGAATTACTAGTAAAATGGTGCTGAAAAAGTCAATATAATTTAGAGTTATCACACCTCCAAACTTAATTCATTGCTCGTCCCGAACAATGCTAACTGACATTAGAACTCAAAGAATTTATCTTTGCAAGAAAATCTCTTTTCAATGAAAGTCAAAATTTCCCATAGTCATGTGGTCAACAAAATTATACTCAAAAATAGAAAATTTGAAAACATGTAACTTCAGTATACATAAAAAATTATTTCAAATATTAATATGCTAACAAAAATATGTACTAAATAACTTCCTTTAACAAATGTGTGCTAAATATTCCCCAATCAAATTTTATTTCCTTCGAATAAACTAAGCAATAATCCCAAAGTCTCCACTAATGTAATCAGCATAATAATCTAAATCAATAGGTCTTTCGTAAGGTTGTAATGGGGCTAGGGTTAAGGTATGAAAAAGAGATAGATAATTTTAGGCTAAAAACCTTAGACTCAGCTTACCTCGAACATTCAAATTTTGCAATTATCCCACAAAATACCACCTTTTTTTTTTTTCAATTTTCAATTTTGAGTATTTTCCAACAATTAGATTATTTTTTCAAGCAGTATTGCTTTATTCGAGCAAATAATTTCAACATTTTGAGCATTCCAGTATTCTTCTCTACTCCCCCAAACTTAATCACAAAAGATATATTCTAGATGTACTGAGTCTAATGTTTGAGATAAATAAGAATAATTATTAGAGAAGGGAATGACTCAATTCATGTAAGGTTCAAAAGAAAAATCAGGCCATATAGCTCAAAGTAAGGTTTCAAAGGATAATAATTATTAAGGTTGGCTTGAAAGGCTCAAATGGTCTGAACAAAAATTTGCTGAAATCATTTTTAAATTATCATGCCTCCTAAGATTTCACCTTAAGAAAGTTATTAAATCAAATCTAAAAGCTTAAACTTTCATGCATACCTAATTTTTCTAAAGACTAAAATTTTATGGATTGTCTTGTACACAATTACTAAATTTGGTATTTTTGACATAATTAAGCTTAACATAAAAATAATTGAAATAAAAGAATTTTATACATACATAGTTGAGCAAAAATTAAATTTCTGAGCAATATAGTACTTAAACATAACTTGATGGAAATAATTCAATTTTCGTCACAAATCCCCCCAAAAAATTTATTTCCTGTCCCCCCACTTAAAGAGAAACAATGTCCTCATTGTTTAAAATGTAAACTAGAAAGGACAATATTAAACAATTGAATGGAAACTGTGCACTAGGTAGGATCCCAAGAAAGGGAAATGAGTCAAATTGACTGCTTAAATGCCAACCCTTTACTTGACAAATCAAATCCTAGACATACACATAACCATTACCACACTTATTATTTTTCGTGAACTTAAAAAAAAAAATTGTTTGCAAAAATTTGTCTAATTTATTCATAATTGCAACTTTAATTTTTATTACGCAAAAAACAAAAACAAAATGAAATAATTAAACCTAACATGTCTTAAAAAGGAAATAAAAAGAACACCCATCTTATTTATTTGATAGAATCCTCGCTATCTGAAATTGTTTCCACTTTCCCATGACCCTTTGTGCGTTTAGCTCATCTTTCTGGAGTGATGAATTCGTCTCACTTGGCTTCCGAAGTTGGCGTCCATGGATTGAAGACCAAATTTGGAAATCCAGGCACAAAATCAAATGGTTTATGTTTGAGTTTTCTAAATGTACCCTTTATCGATTCGTTTCAGATTTTTGCATATCTCTAAGCTTGTTGCTGTTGATGCATGTGTTGTAGCATGCTCATGATTTTAGTTTGGTTCGATTATGCAACAACTTTGGAGGATTGAAAGGTAGGTATAAGCTTGGTCCATTTGGGAATAATATGTCTGGTGGGTGTCAAGAAATCAGGCTCTGGCTCAACTGAATGATCGGGTGGTTCTATATCGGATTGTTCATCAATGAGTTGCTTTTGCCTAGAAATGCCACCTACTATTCTAGCAACATCATTATTTGTGATATGGCCTTGGTGGTTTCTTACTTAAAATCTACCTTCTGAAGTACGTGAGATTGCAAGCATAGTAGTCTAATCAATGATGGAAAATGAGAGTAACCAGCCTACTTAGCAGCAATCTCAGATTTCTTTATGGATAAACTTTCCCACATTGATAAACCTAGGGCTAAGGACCACGACCAACCTTAACTTTATAAATAGGCTATTTAACACTTGTTGAAGGACAACTTTGATAGTTTAGAATTTTACTTGTAATTTATTTTTCAATTTTCAGCTGCTTTAAATTTGTTAGAATTAAGTGACCCGAATCCCCATTTAAATAAAATACAATGGTAAAATAAAATAAAAGAAGAATCCCTATATAACTACACTTCTTTTATTTTATTTTGAATAAGGATTTTTAAACCTTATTAAACTCCATCTATTTGATATTGATTAGAATAAGGTGTTTCAATCTTACTACACTCCTATTAGAATATGATTTTACAAGCTTATAAATAGACATGGTCTATTCCTCTTGTAATTAATTCAAATTCGACATAGTGAATTTTCTTCTCCTCTGCCCGTGGTTTTTCCCGAAAAGGTTTTCACGTAAAATCTGTGTGTTCTTTAAATTTTTATTTCTCTTTTCTTGGCGATATATTGATGGGCTCGAAACTAACTATTTTTTCGACAAAGGCAAGCGCACCTATCGAACAGTAGTGTAGTTGTGGTGAGTCCGGAATATCGTATCCTCAAGGACTAAAATTACTAGTAATTACTATCTTTTTATTATCTAGCTGATCGTTGTTTTGTCGAGTTTTAAAATTTATAAAAGAATGATCGAACCTGGAAACTAACTCTGGCAACGATTTAAGGCAAGTGCACCTATCGAACAGTAGTATAGTTAAGGCAAGACCGGATTGTCAAACCCAAAGGAACTAAAAGTACTAATACTAACTTTCTTTCTATTATTTAGCCTAAATATTAAGTGATTGGTTGATTAATCTAAAACTAACTAATTACTAAGCTAAGACGCAAAGACAAAAAGACTAAATTGGGGAATTAACTTTTAGAAAGACTCAGTGGATTAGACGATACCCTTAGGAAGAATCCACCTAGACTTCACTTGTTATCTAACACTGAACCATACGATTTATTCACTTAGTTTGATCCGTAAGACTCCCTAACGTATATTAAACCCTCTCTCTCGAGGTGAATAACGTCTAACCCTAGGTTAATTAATGGAAATCTCTTTCTCTATTAATAACCCCCTAGGATAGCAGTAAATCGATCTATGGACTCCCATATTAGGTTTCACCCTAATCCGGCAAAATCTCGTCACCCTATCTCTAGGCGTACGATCAACTCCGCTTAATTATGCTAGATCTACTCTTAAGCAGGGACTTTTGCTCCTCCACCTAAGCACATCTGACTTGAATCAATATCCCGGAAATATTAACACAAGAATTAAGTACACATAATTAAGAACAAACTAAGTATTTATCATATAGTTCAGAAAATAATAACAAGATTCATCTAGGGTTCATCCCCTTCAGGTATTTGAGGGGTTTAGTTCATAATAAATAAAGAAAACATCTCAGAAGAAAAGAGAAAATAAAACATAAGAACTCCCTAAAACTCCCTGAAGGAATTTAAGGAGAGATCCGTCGTCTTGAGTAGAATTCTGGCTTCTTGAGATGGATCAACTGGCTGTCTTCGAGTGATTCCCACAATTCTAACCTTTTCGGCTTGGCTCATTGGCCTAGCTAACCGCCTCCTTTCAAGTGACACTTAGGGGGTTTATATAGGCTCTTGGAATGAGTTTCTTTGCCCCAAAGTATCCAAATTCGAATGAAATTGTCTTTTGCCACGACAGAGACATGGCCATGTCACACGTCCGTGTGACTAGTCTTTAAGCCGCGTTCGGAATTCTTTAGTGAGACACGGCCGTGTGACTCGAAGTAAGACCGTGTTCTAGATGCTTGGTGAGGCACGACTGTGTGAGCTTTGGTCCAGGCCGTGTCAATTTCTTCCTTGGCCTAATTTACTCCATTTTGGGCTCGCTTCTCGTTCTTTTTATCCTCGGGTGCTTTCCTGGGTATAAGACATGAAAAGAAAGGATTAAGAGCACTGTTTTATATGAAACAGAGGATAATTCATCCAAAAGCGTACTAAATATGGGATTAAAATATGTTACTTTTACGGTTTATCAAATACCCCACACTTAAGCTTTTGCTTGTCCTCAAGCAAAATTCTCAACTTACAATTAAAACGAATTTTCCATAATTTGTAATTCCTATCGACAATGTCTCATCATAATTAATAGATAATTTATACATGGATAATTCAACTCAAATAGTCCTAAAGATTCAAACAAGATAAGTCATGTATTTGTATCACAAAAACATAGGTGTCTCCCCTTATCTGAATAATTACCTTTAATTCAAAACCCACAAGGATTGACATCCTCGCAAAAGATTTACTCAAATTACACAAAAAGTGTTTAAGGTTCAAAGTTAAAAGATCACTCATAAGTCGAACCTGAAAAGTTAATCCCATAGGCTTGCCTTAAAATCAAATCTCCACCACTGTAAAATGAGATGATACACAAATCAAAAGGTCTTTAACAGGTTGTAACTTGGGCTAGGTTAAAGGTGTGGATAAAAATTTGAATTAGAAGGTTAGAATCGAGATTGAATTGACAAGTTACCTATCTAGAAATACTGAGACAATAATAATTACATCAACTAGAAAAGTAATATCCCTAATAATACGAGCTTTTTCTTTTGATAATTAGACTTTAACTGTATAAGCTCGCTTTTCATAACACTAATACTGAATATACTTCGATTTTTTTTTACATAATTAAGTATTATAATAGTGAATGAATTTATAAAGATCATAGCTAGGCAATAGATCAAATCAAATCTCGACATAAGGGTAGTAAAAAAGAATGGTGATAACAAAAACAAAGGGGTTTTGAATTAATATTAGCGGGTAAGTCAATAAAAAGGGTATGTTAGGATCAACGGGGTTCACTAGGGGTTAATTACGAAGGTAGGATTTTTTTTAGTGGAGTAAGTAGGTTAAAACCTAGGTGCCTTTATCATCTCAGTATATCAAATCATAACTGTGGTCTTGACATGTATAATCAAGGCAAGTTCTAGAATAACAGTTCATAGTTGACACACTCACAATTAATAAAGTGAGCACGAAGAAGAATGTATGCTCTATAAGGCTCAAAATCTCACAAAATTATAGGTGTTTTGATATCAACCTTGTAAATTTCAAACTTCAAGATAACATTCAAATTCAGGTTAACAACCTAAAAAAAAATTAAATTTTTGAAAAATAGACTTATCATCCTTGATTCTCTAGTATTCTTCAAATTTAATCATCAATGCACAATTATCAATGACTTAACCCAAAACACATCAATAAAAATCATAAATCATCAGAAATTTCATCTTAATTTGTAATATGAGGAGATTACTTAAGAACAAGATTATAATCAGGGATTTGAGAATAATGAAGAAAGTTAGGCACTTTCTCCTCAGGTATTTGAGAATCATGCAGAAAGTTAGACACTTTTACCCCCCACACTTAAGATGTACATTGTCCTCAATGTACAAAGATAGATATGACATTTAAGGGATAAATCAAAAGAGAAGGGGAGAGGTGAAACTTCCTAAATTTTGGATGTATTCCTTGAGGCGGAAGTGAAAGGAGGATGGGGAGGTCGGTCTGGATGACGACCCTGCGCTAGATGAAGAAATTGGGTAGTGCACTGAGAGTAGCCAGGAATTATTAAGACCTAATTAAAATAAACTAAATATATAATTAAAGATAAGAAAGATAAAGAAAGAGGAAACAAAAATGTAAACAAAATGAAAATTAAAGATAAATGGACCGAAGATCCCTTATTTTTGGATGGTTCGCGAGGTGTGTGTGACCTCTAAGGCTGGGGAGGTGCTGGCGGTGGCGGAAGTGGCGTGATTCCCTAGCAGCCTTTTGAACCTGACACTATGAAACTAAAATAAGTTAAACTAAATTAAGCATAAGATTGTCAAAGGTAAGGAAATTGAAGCAAAAGAGAAAAGAAAAGTAAAAACTAAGTGGTCTCAAAGACCCTTGGCTTGTTGTTTGGATGAAGCTGCCAGCATGAACTCATGTAAATCGGTCCCCTTTGAGGAGATTGGCCTTTTATGCTTCATTGGCATGGTTTCGGTGTGGCTCAAGGGTTAATGAGACTTGGTATGGAGAAATCTAAGAAGAGGGAAGAAGAGAAAGGGTGGAGAGTAGAAGGGGAGGATGGGGAAGGGTTTAAATAGTGTCCAATTCTGGTGTTTTCCCATGCTCGTGGACCGAAGGCGTGTCGATTCACACGGCCGCTTCGCACGGCCGTGTGCCTAAGCGTGTTGATTCTCCATGCCCGTTTTTCCTTCAACCCCGCCCGTGTCTGAGAAGTCAGTATGTTGGCACTGTTTAAAAGGACGAGCGTGTTCTGCCCGTGGTTGGTAAGTCAGTAGCTTCACACGGTCGTAGGGTACGGGCGTGCTTCTTTTTTGGTACCCGTGTTGAAGTGGTTGGGTTCGTGATCTTCAGAAATTAGGTGAATCTAATGTTAGTACCAAGATTCTTGAGGTACACACGGCCTCAGCCACGACCGTGTGGCTTAGAAATCTTCACTTTTTGGTTAGTTTTAAATTTAGATAAAAAGAAAGAATAAAATAAAATGGAAAACATAAAAGTTAATGAGGTTAGTACGGGTTGCCTCCCGAGAAGCGCTCGTTTATAGTCTTAAGCTAGACTTTTCCTTGTATTTGAAAAAAAATCAGGGGGGTTTAAAGGTTTGAATATCTTCCCTCATGCTAATAGTTTTATTTTCTTGACAAATTTTAAGTCGAGAAGTGTTTTCCTTAAGATTGTCGGATGTTAGATTGCTTACCTCGACTGCTCTGTGTGGGAAGATGCTATGTACCTTAAGAGGAATTTCTTTGTTTGTTTTCAGGTGTGATGTGGTGATTCGAGGGTTGGCTTTGTCTAACAGTACCTGGTCTCCTATTTTGAAGTGGTTTGATGTCCCGACGAGCTTTTCTGGAGGCTTCTTCAATTTTACTTCATGCGGTTCCGGTTCATCTTTGATTTGTGTTTTCTGCTCTTTTAGTTTGTCAACCTCAAGGCTTCGTTCCTTATTTGATTCTTCTTTGTTGTTACTAGCTCCATGATTCGGCTCAGGTTTGTAGTCTTGTGGTGTTTCCTGTGATGAAGGTTGTACAAATTGATTATGAACTGAATTGTCTTTCTTACCTTCATCGGTTGTTGTCATCGCCGAGTCAAGAGCTTGAATACTGATTGATTTATCCCCTACAGAAACTATAAGTTCTCCTGTGGCAACATCAATTTTAGTCTTGGCAGTTGCTAGAAAGGGTCTTCCTAAAATTAAGGGGATTGAATTATCCTCATCCATGTCTAAGACAATAAAATCTACTGGAAAAATGAATTTATCGATTTTGACATCTTCGATAATGCCCCTAGGAATTCTAACAGTTTTATCAGCTAATTGAATACTCATCCTAGTTTGTT
This sequence comes from Gossypium bickii, assembly GCA_025503065.1. NCBI lineage: Eukaryota > Viridiplantae > Streptophyta > Magnoliopsida > Malvales > Malvaceae > Gossypium > Gossypium bickii. Next base: position 16,324,023 of record CP106710.1, on the reverse strand, counting down.
TGGGCTTTCCTAGACCAAGTCGTTTAAACAATGTATAAGGCATGGCATTTATACTTGCCCCTAAATCAGCTAACACATTATCAACAGTTAAACTACCAATTAAACATGGAATTGTAAAACTCCCTAGATCTTTTTGCTTTCGTGGTAGTCTATTTTGTACAATTGCTGAGCACTTTGCATTGAGTTCCACATGTGGTTCCTCGTCTATCCTTCGTTTTTTCGTTAACAGCTCCCTTAAGAATTTTCTAGAGTCTGGCATCTACGAAAGTGCTTCGAGTAGTAGTAAGTTGATGTGTAATTTCTTTAAAAGTTTAAGAAACTTACCAAACTGTTCCTCTGTATCATCTCTCTTTAACGCTTCGGGATAAGGAATGCGAGGTTGGTATTCTTTGATTACCGGTTTTGGTTTTTCTTGCGTTACCTCAACTTTACCTTCTTCAACCTCGTTTTCTTGTATTGAGTTGGATTTGTCTAACTCTGGATTTTCCTGAGCTGTTATGGCTTGGATTTGCTCCTTTGGATTAATCTCAGTGTTGCTTGGTAGACGCCCTTGTGGTTGTTTAGACATCAATTTCGCGAGCTGTCCAACTGACTTAGTAATTTCCCCAACTTCGTTCTCGATTGCTTTGATCGATGCTTATTGGTTGCTAAGTGTTGTCTCTGTTTTTTGGATACGAGTGTCAGTGGCTGCCATGAATTTCGCCAACATCTCTTCGAGGTTCGGCTTCTTCTCTTGTGGATAAGGCTGATTTTGGAAATTTTGAGAAGGCTGTTGTCTTTGATTTCCTTGATTTCCTTGACCTCTCCATGAAAAATTTGGGTGGTTCCTCCAACCTGGGTTATAATTATTACTATAAGGGTTATTATTCGATCTAAAATTATTACCTTTCTGTGTCTAGTTGGTAGGGTGGGTATTCAAGATTCGCCACAGTTCCGCTTGCATCGCACTGCATTACTGGATGTACCTGTGAAGAACACAAACTATCAAGCTTTTTATTCATTAATTCTACCTGATTTGATAGCATGGTTACTGCATCGAGGTTGTAAACTTCGGCTGATTTTGTCGGTTTCGTCCTTGTAACCTGCCACTGATAGTTGTTCAGCGACATCTCTTCAATGAACTCGTACGCTTTAGGGGTTTTGTTGTTCAGGGTTCCACCGGCGGCTGATTCGATTAGTTGCCTCGTTGAGGGGTTTACACCGTTATAAAAGGTTTGGACTTGAAGCCACAATGGTAAACCATGGTGTGGACACCTTCTCAGTAGATCCTTGTATCTCTCCCATGCGTCGTATAATGTTTCTAAATCCATCTGCACAAAAGAAGAGATATCATTCCGTAATTTGGCTGTTTTGGCCTGCGGGAAATATTTCAATAAGAATTTTTCGATCATTTGTTCCCATGTCGTGATTGACCATCGTGGTAACGAGTTTAACCACTGTTTGGCTTTATTCCTTAATGAAAAGGGAAATAACCGAAGACGTATGGCATCATCAGAAACACCATTTATTTTGAAGGTATCACAGAACTCTAAAAAGTTAGCTATATGAGTATTTGGATTTTCGTCCTGCAAACCATCAAATTGAACAAATTGTTGAATCATTTGTATAGTGTTAGGCTTTAATTCAAAATTATTAGCAGCTATAGCAGGCCTAACAATACTTGATTCTGCTCTTGTTAAATATAGTTTAGCATAATCAAACATAGTACGTGAAGCGTTGTTTTCTCCCACATCGTTTGGTTGTGGATTATTCTCATCCATCCCTTCAGTAGGATTGGATCTGTCTTCTTCCTCTCTTTCTGTGTAATTTAGGGCTCGCCTGATTTCTCGGCGATTCCTGCGAGCGGTCGCTTCAATATCACTGTCGTATACTAAAGGTCCTCTCGAGTTCCTTCTAGTCATAAACTAAAGGTACCTGCTAGGAAAAGAAAGAAAGAAGGAGCTTAGAAAAAACAAAACAAGACAAAAATAAAAATAAATTGTGAAAAATAAAAAAAATAATGGCTAAAGTAATAAAAATAGAGCTTTCTTAATATTTTAGTTCCTCGACAACGGCGCCAAAAACTTGATCGTTGTTTTGTTGAGTTTTAAAATTTATAAAAGAATGATCGAACCTGGAAACTAACTCGGACAACGATTTAAGGCAAGTGCACCTATCGAACAGTAGTATAGTTAAGGCAAGACCAGATTGTCGAACCCAAAGGAACTAAAAGTACTAGTACTAAATTTCTTTCTATTATTTAGCCTAAATATTAAGTGATTGGTTGATTAATCTAAAACTAACTAATTACTAAGCTAAGACGCAAAGACAAAAAGACTAAATTGGGGAACTAACTTTTAGAAAGACTCAGTTGATTATACGATACCCTTAGGAAGAACCCACCTAGACTTCACTTGTTATCTAACACTGAACTATACGATTTATTCACTTAGTTTGATCCGTAAGACTCCCTAACGTATATTAAACTCTCTCTCGAGGCGAATAACGTCTAACCCTAGGTTAATTAATGGAAATATCTTTCTCTGTTAATAACCCCCTAGGATAGCAGTAAATCGATCTACGGACTCCCATATTGGGTTTCACCCTAATCCGGCAAAATCTCGTCACCCTATCTTTAGGAGTGCAATCAACTCCGCTTAATTATGCTAGATCTACTCTTAAGCAGGGACTTTTGCTCCTCCACCTTAGCACATCTGACTTGAATCAATATCCCGGAAATATTAACACAAGAATTAAGCACACATAATTAAGAACAAACTAAGTACTTATCATATAGTTCAGAAAACAATAACAAGATTCATCTAGGGTTTATCCCCTTCAGGTATCTAAGGGGTTTAGTTCATAATAAATAAAGAAAACATCTCAGAAGAAAAGATAAAACAAAACATAAGAACTCCCTAAAACTCCCTGAAGAAATTTAAGGAGGGATCTGTCGTCTTGAGTAGAATTCTGGCTTATTGAGATGGATTAACTGGCTGTCTTTGAGTGATTCCCACAATTCTAACCTTTTCGGCTTGGCTCATTAGCCTACTAACCGGTTACTTTCAAGTGACACTTAGGGGGTTTATATATGCTCTTGGAATGGGTTTCTTTACCCCAAAGTATCCAAATCTGAATGAAATTGTCTTTTGCCACGACAGGGACACAGCCATGTCACACGCCCGTGTGACTAGTCTTTAAGCCATGTTCGAATTTCTTTAGTGAGACACGGTCGTGTGACTCGAAGTAAGACCGTGTTCTAGATGCTTGGTAAGGCACGACCGTGTGGGCTTTGGTCCATGCTGTGTCGATTTCTTTCTTGGCCCAATTTACTCCGTTTTGGGCTTGTTTCTCGTTCTTTTTATCCTCGGGTGCTTTCCTGGGTATAAGACATGAAAAGAAAGGATTAAGAGCACCTTTTTATATAAAACAGAGGATAATTCATCCAAAAGCATACTAAATATGGGATTAAAATATGTTACTTTTGCGGTTTATCACTAGCCTAAGAATTGGGTTGATTTGTTTTAAACTAAAACTTAATTAAAGACACGATAAAGAGAGAATTACAAAAATACTTTTAAAGAACTTATATGAATACTTAAGGAAGAATCCACCTAGACTTCACTTATTATGTTTGATTCGTATGATTTATGCACTTGACTTAATCCGTAGAAATCCCTGATTGATGTTAATATCTCTTCCAAGACTAAAAACAACTGACTCTAAGTTGATTAATTGAAATCTCTTTCTAATTAAAACCCTTATTGTCGCATTAACTCGATCTATGGATTCCCTTATTAGATTTGACTCTAATCCGGCAGATTTTCGTCGCCCTATTTCTAGGGTTGCAATCAACTCCGCTTGATTTTGTTGATCTACCCTTAAATAGGGAATTTTACTCCACTGAATAAGCACATTTGACTTGAATCAATAACTTGAATTATCAAAACAAGAATAAGAACTCACAATTAAGAATAAGAACAAGTATTTATCTTATAAATCAAATAATAATAAGATATGTCTTAGGTTTCATCCCCTCAGGTATTTGAGAGGTTTAGTTCATACTGACAGAGGGAAACATATTAAAATAGAGAAAACAACAAAACATAAGAAAACCCAAAAACTTCTAAAGAACTTGATGGGAGATCTTCAGTCTTGATGGAGATCCTTCTCCTAAGCTATTCTCGACAGCTGTCTTAGAGTATTTTCTGCCTTCTACTCGGTGTCTACTCGACGTCTCCTTTTAGATTGCCCCCTAGGGTGTTTATATAGGCTTTGGAACGCCTTTCTTGCCCCACAAATAACCTTTTCCGAATAGAATTAAACCTAGGGTGTGTAGAGACACGCCCCTGGTCGATAGTCTAGGCCGTGTTCGATCCTGTTTGTCACACACGACCGTGTGGTCCGCCCGTGTGCAGTGGTTCAGGCTGTGTAGGCCCATTTTGTCTATTTTTGGCCTGTTTCTCGATCTTTTCGACTCCCTAAGCTCTCCTGAGTATAAGACATGAAATTAAAGGATTAGGAGCATCGAATTCATTAAATCTAATAAAAATTCAGCCAAAAATAAGCCAAGTATGGGGTTAAAATATGTGTAAATTATGGTTTATCATATATTGTCATTATTGACGTTATATTTTTTACAAATTGGTATCAGAGCTTCTGATTTTTTTGATCACGGTAATGGCTTCTCTGAAGTATGAAATTTCACTGTTTGATCGCAACACCAGATTTGCGTTGTGGCAGATAAAGATGCAGGCAGTTCTTACACAGATGGATTTAGAAGAAACCCTGTTAGTGGTAGATAAGATGCCTTTGACATTGACGGAGGAAGATAAGAAGTGCAAGGATCGAAAGACGTTAACATAGTTACATCTGCGTTTGTCTAACAGAATTTTACAGGATGTGATGAAGGAGAAGACACTCGCTGAATTATGGAAGAAGCTAGAACAAATATGTATGGCGAAAACTCTAACTAGCAAGTTGCATATGAAGCAACGTCTTTATGCTCATCATTTGGAGGAAGGTGTCTATGTACGAACACTTAACAGTGTTTAAAAAAATTCTCTCAAACTTGGAGGCCATGGAGGTTCAGTATGATAAAAAAGATCTATGGTTAATTCCACTTTGTTCGTTACCCCCATCTTATTCAACCTTTAGAGACACGATTTTATATAGCCGCGAGTCTCTCATAGTTGATTAGGTTTATGATTCTTTGACCTCGTATGATAAGATGAAGCATCTTATGGTTAAAACTGACTCTTAGGGAGAGGGTCTCATTGTTCGTGGGAGACAAGATCGGAATGCTGATGATGATCGTAGAAGGACACAGGAACGGAATCCTCGCGGTAAATCTAAGGGTAGATCGAAGTGTTCAAACAGAGGTAAAACTTGTAACTTCTGCAAGAAGAAAGGGCATATTAAATCTGAGTGCTATAAGCTACAGAATAAGATTAAAAGGGAGGCTGCGAATCAATAGGGAAAACAACCAAAAAATTTCTGTGAAGCTGATGTTGTAGGAGACTACAGCGATGGTGAAGTTCTAGTCGCTTCTGTCAACAATTCTAAAGTGAGCGATGAGAGGATACTTGATTCAGGTTGCACCTTCCACAGTTCCAATCGGGATTGGTTTACAAATTACGAAACAGTGTCTGAAGGTGTTGTTTTGATGGGAAATGATGCTTCATGTAAAATCGCAGGTGTTGGGACAATTAAAGTTAAGATGTTTGATGGAGTTTTCAGAATACTTAGTGACGTACGACATGTTCCAAAATTGAAGAGAAATTTTATTTCGTTAAGTACCCTTGATTCAAAAGGGTACAAAAACACAACTGAAAGTGAGATTTTGAAGATTTCTAAAAGTTCCCTCATTGTGATGAAAAGGCAGAGAAATACTGCCAAGTTATATGTTTTGTAGGGTTCTACTGTTATTGGTGATGCAGCTGTCGCTTCCTCTTCCTTGTCAGATGATAATATTACTAAATTTTGGCATATGCGCCTAGGGTATATGAGTGAGAATGGCATGGTAGAATTGAGGAAAAAAAGACTTCTTGATGGGCAAGGAATTTGCAAACTGAAGTTCTGTGAACACTACATTTTTTGGAAGCAAAAGAGAGTTCAATTCACAGAGGAATCCATAACTCGAAGGGAATGTTGGAGTATATTCATTATAATCTGTGGGGGCCATCAGTAGTGCCTTCGAGAGGTGGAGCTAATTATATGCTAACTTTTATTGATGATTTTTTCAGAAAAGTTTGGGCATTCTTCCTGAAACAAAAAAGGGATGTGTTTTTCGAATTTAAGTCTTGGAAAACTATGATTGAAAAACAGACGAAAAATAAATAAAATACCTCCGCACAGACAATGGCTTAGAGTTTTGTTCTGATGAGTTTAATAAACTGTGCAAGTTAAAAGGGATCGTGAGACACTTGACAGTTCATCATACTCCACAACAAAACGACGTTGCAGAACGATCATGGAGAAGGTTCGATGTATGTTGTCAAATGCCAACTTACCAAAGTATTTTTGGGCCCAAGCAGCCTCTATTACATGTTTTTTTATCAACCGATTTCCATCCATTGTCATTGTGAAAAAGACTCCAAAAGAGGTATGGTCTGGTAATCCTGCTAATTATTCAGATTTAAAGATCTTTGGGTGTCCTACGTATGCTTATGTTGATAATGGAAAATTGGAACCGAGATCCATTAAATATGTTTTTCTTAGTTATAAAGCTGGTGTAAAAGGGTATAAGTTATGGTGTCCTGAAAATAGAAAAGTTGTGATTAGCAGAGATGTTATTTTTGATGAAACTGCTATGCTACCTAACTTATCTTTTAAAGGCTCTTCCAATAAAGAAAATCAAAAGCAGATGGAGCATCAGATTAATATAGAGTCGACTCCTCAAGCTAGTACAAAAATTGAGAATAGAGTTGCTTCTTCACCACAATACTTAATCGCCAAAAACAAAACTAGAAGAGAAATTAAACCTCCAAAGAAGTATTCTGAGGCTGATCTAGTTACTTATGCTTTAAATGTTTGCTATGTAAGAGAAGATGGTATCACTCCACAAAAATAGAACATGGGATCTTGTGAAACTTCCTAAAGGTAAAAAGGCTATTCGCTGTAACTGATGTTTAAAAAGAAAGAAAGGATTCCAGTAGTTGAAGAACCCAGATATAAAGTAAGGCTTGTTGCAAAGGTTACAGTCAAATTCCAGGAGTAGACTTCACAAATGTGTTCTCCCTAGTTGTGAAGCATAGTTCAATTCGAGCTTTGCTTTGTATTGTGGCCATGCATGATTTGGAGCTTAAGCAGTTAGATGTAAAAACTGCATTTTTGCATGGAGAACTTGAGGAAGATATTTACATGCAACAACCAGAGGGTTTTACAGTCTTAGAAAAAGAGGACTATGTTTGCTTCTTTGAAAAAGTCTCTTTACTGATTTGAAAGCTTGATCACCAAGACAGTGGTATAAGAGGTTTGATTCCTTTATGACTTCTCATGATTTTAAAAGGAGTAGTTTTGACAACTGTGTTTACTTTAAGAAAAACAGTGATGGTTCTTTTGTGTATCTACTTCTTTATATTGATGACATGTTGATAGCAGCAAAAGATAAATGAGAGATAAGAAAGGTCAAATCCCAACTAATTGAAGAATTTGAGATGAAAGATTTGGGGCCAGCAAAGAAGATACTTGGTATGGAGATTCTCAGAGATAGAAAAGCAAGTAAATTGCACCTAATTCAGAAGGGGTACATTGAGAAAGTTCTTTGTAGGTTGAATATGCAGAGTGCTAAGCCTGTAGTACTCCTTTAGCAGTCCATTTTAGACTTTCGTCGGCTTTGTCTCCACAATCAGATGATGAAATTGAGTACATGTTACATGTTCCATACTCTAGTGCAGTGGGATCTCTCATGTATGCTATGGTTTGTTCATGTCCAGATTTATCATATGCAGTCAGTGCAGTTAGCAGATACATGGCAAATCCTGGTAAAGGTTATTGGAAAGCAGTTCAGTGGATTTTAAGATACTTACGAGGTACTACTAATGTTTGCTTACAGTTTGGAAGAACTAGAGATAGAGTCATTGGGTATGTTGATGCTAATTTTGCTGGAGACCTTGATAGAATAAGATCTCTCACTGGTTATGTCTTTGCAATTGGAGGTTGTGCAATCAGTTGGAAAGCTACTTTGCAAACTACAGTCGCTTTGTTTACCACTGAAGCTGAGTACATAACGATTACTGAGGCTTGTAAAGAAGCTATTTGGTTGAAGGGACTCTTTAGTGAGCTTAATGAAGACCTTCAAATTAGCACAGTGTTTTGTGACAGTCAGAGTGCCATCTTCCTTACAAAAGATCAAATGTTTCATGAGAGAACAAAACAAATTGATGTTCGGTATCATTTTGTTCATGATATTATTGCTCGTGGTGATATTGTTGTGAGCAAAATTAGTACTCATGAAAATCCTGCAGATATGATGACTAAGTCACTTTCTATAGCCAAGTTTGAGCATTTTTTAGACTTGGTTGGTGTTCATTGTTGAAGTTAAACCCTTAAGGGATTTTATGGAAGAGGTGGGGAACTTGTTTGTTGAGAGTTCGCCATGAAGAACTTGTTCATTGAGAATTCATGTCAAGGTGGAGATTGTTAGAATTAAGTGACCGGAATCCTCATTTAAATAAAATACAATGGTAAAATAAAATAAAAGAAGAATCCCTATAGAACTACACTTATTTTATTTTATTTTAAATTAGGTTTTTTAAACCTTATTAAACTCCATCTATTTGATATTGATTAGAACAATGTGCTTTAATCTTACTACACTCCTATTAGAATATGATTTTACAAGCCTATAAATAGACATGGTTTATTCCTGTTGTAATTAATTCGAATTCGACATAGTGAATTTTGTTCTCCTTTGACCGTGGTTTTTTCCCTAAAGGGTTTCCACGTAAAATTTGTGTGTTCTTTAAATTTTTATTTCTCTTTTCTTTGCGATATATTGTCATTACTGACGTTATATTTTTTACAAGATTTATTTTCATTTGTTTTGTTTGTGTTCAACGAAAAATCTGATTTGTGGATTCGACCAACTCTCGGTGGATTCTGCGCTTTCATAAATCATTATAATTAGGTTTCTCTTAAACCTTATTCTTGAATTGTTCTTTATGTTTATTCTACTTATCAAGTTTATTGTGTTTATGGATTCCATGAGGAATGGAGGATTAGTTAGTGGAAGTGTGATTAATTAACTGCTTCGTAGGGTTTTCTCAACAGATTAGCTGTTTGGGAAAGGAAGAACTTAAACCCTAGGATTGACGACCCTAGAAAGTCATTTAGGTGGGAAACCTAAAATTAGCATGGCTTATCCGTGAACCCCTTACCCTTGAACCTGTTTGGACTGTGAGGTCGAAAGATAAGAAGTTATTGTCGACTCGTTAATTTAGTGGAAGATCGAAAGATCCTGCTAGGATAGCGTCAATTTGATTGAGTAAAAACCTAGAATAGGAATTAGTTATGACCATCGAAGGGAGCTAATTTCTCATGCTTAGAATTGATTGAGTTTAAAGATTAGGTTTTTTTTTTGTCACTATCTTCTGTATTTTATTTCTTTCCTTAGATTTATAGATAATTTCTTTATTTTATGTTAATTTTAATATAATTTATTTAAAGCATTAATTAGATCTATTTTCATTTTGGTTAATATTAAATTAGTACTCACCTCCATTGGGTACAATCCTCGGAGTACTCAGCTACTTCGTTGTAAAAAAATGTATTACAACTTGGCCCGTAAACTTGCAGACACCGCCTCAATTCCATACATTTAGTTGCAGTATTTACACTTTGGACGTTAGTACGTCCAGAGGCGGTCAGAGTAATGGTTATCCAAAATCTTCAGTTTGAGTGCAGTTTGTTTGTGACATAAAGTAAGTGTCATTCTTCATGCTTAAACAAGTACCATTTGTTTATGATATGTATGATATGATATGATATGATATGATATGCGGTGATATAGATGAGGATATATGCTTGTGTAGCCTCCAGTAGGGTAACTATATTGCAAACTGGATTGGCATATCACGATAAAACATGTTATTTTGAATGAAAATAATATGAGGAGTTAAGGAGGAGAATGTATATGAATATAACTGAACGATATGCTTTTGATTCTGAATTCTGGGTACGTGGCTGGTATGAAGATGGATTTGTCTGAGTTAAGTTCGCGTACAGTATATGCCCGAATGATAATCAAGTTGGCGTACCGAGTTTGTCTGTGTCCTATACTCACCATTGAGCGTACTATGAGTGTGTGTGTGAATCCTTCATAAAGTTTCAAATGTAATACTAATAATGTTATGTATGATTTATCTTTGGAACTCACTAAGTTAATTTGAACTTACTCTGTTACCCTTTTTCCTTCTCGGGTTTGCTGACTGAAGGAAGGCTTTGTTAGAAGGACTATGCCAGAGTGCTGCTTTTATCGTGAGTGTAACACCCCTTACCCATGTCCGTCGTCAGAACAGAGTTACGGAGCATTACCGGAGTTTATAGAATAAATATAATTAGTTCATGTCATTTACTATTCATATCAGAATCCAATCATATTCAATTATATTTTCCCTTAAATGGACCCTCGAGGCCCAATTTATGCATTTGTATCAAATGGGGACTAAATCGGGAACTCAGAGAATTTTGTGCAAAATTTCAAAATTTTTCTTAAATGCAGGGGACACACGACCGTGTGGCCAGGCTGTGTGGCTAACACGGCCAAATGACACGCTCATGTTCTAGGTCGTGTGGGCATTCGATGTGAGGCACATGGCTGTGTCCCAGCTTGTGCTCAAAATTAGGGTAGCTACTGACTTAGGTCACATGGCCAAGCCACACGCTCGTATGTTAGGCTGTGTGAACATATTGACTTGTATTAATTAGGTGTAGGGTTCATACGGCCAAGTCACACGCCCGTGTGCTAGGCTATGTGTCACACATGGCTGAGACACATACCCGTGTCTCTGCCCGTGTGAAAATACCTGAGCATTCTGTTTTTAAATTCTAAGGATACAGGGGACACACTGTAACAGTCTGAATTTGACCCTAATCGGAACGGTGGTTTCGAGACCACAAATCTAAGTTTGAATAATATTTTAATATTATTTTCTGTGTTGTTGATATGTGACTAAGCATGTGTTAAATTTCCGTAAGCTAATTTGTGCATCGTGTGTTCAATTTTGACAAAAGGACTAAATTGCATAATTTGTAAAAGTGGCTTTTATTTGATTAATGGCTAAATTAGTGTGGCTTTTAAGTGTTAAGGACTTATGTGGCAATTTAGCCACTATTTTGGTTAGTGGACGGCATGAGTAAGAAAATATGTATATATATGTGTTTTTATATATATATATTAAATCTTATAAGTTAAAGATTTATTATATTTATTTTATAAGTTATATTTATATTATAATAAAAGAAACATGGTTAGTGGATGAATGAAAGACTATTATACCCATATTACATGTTTGTTTTATTTGTTTAATGAAAGGTTAAAAATGTAAATGAATTATTATGTTTGTATATTAGATAAAACATAGAAAAAAATGGCCATTTTAGTTCATCCTTTAACCGAAATAAGAAAAAGAGAAAGCAAGGGATGAGTTTTGCATATTCCGCCATTTGGGAGCCAAATTAAAGGTTAATTCTTGTTCGGTTTTTGATAATTTCTACGTTTTTGAGATCGTTGCTTAGAAATGTTCAAGACCCTTGCCTTAATTTTTGAATTTGATGAATATTTTGAGTTGAGCCATTGTTGATAGTTGGTTGTTTATGTTATTTAAGGATGGAATATAAAATATATGTGATAGATTTACATGTTTTGAATTGGAAGTTTTGGTGAATTTGAGTATTTTGGGCTAAATTGAGAAAATAAATTTTTGAGGGGTTAAAATGCAAAATAAATGAAATGTAGGGACTTATATGATCATATGGAAGATTCAGCCTAGCTATGTTGTTGTGAGATTTTGCATATTTTGTGTTTTGTGCAAATAGGACTAAATTGTAAAAGTGTAAAATATTAGGGGCAAAATGGTAATTTGCCCATTTAGGTGTTTTTGGATTAAATTGAATTGAAATGTGCTTGAATGAGCTTAATTTGAATATGTTGAGATCAAGAACAAAGAAAAACAGATTTGGATCGGGGAAAAACAAAAATAGTTGAATAAGCGGGTCTTGCATCATGCATGATAGATAAGCGAGGTAAGTCTTTAAGCAATTTAATATCAATTATAACCTTGAGTACATGTGGAAATTGAATTTATAGATTGAAAATTTGGCCAAAGCCGAATGTGATATAGTGTTTAAACAATGAAATGTAGTTAAACTTAATTGTGTTCATTATGTGAAAGTGATATTGAATTATGTGTGATATATGTGATATTGGTAATATGTGAAAGTGATATTGAATTATGTGTGATATATGTGATATTGGTAGTATGTGATGTGAATGAGATGGCTCAATAATATGAATATTCGGGCTTGAGCCTAGCCAGCCTTGTGCCGGTGAAGTTTATCCAGCTTATTGCCTAGCCAGCTAAATGCCCGGTGATTCAATTTCGGACCTCGGTCTAGCAGCGAGCTTAGTGCTTGGGTGAGTAATTCAGCTTACGCCAGCGGTTTTAAACCGGTGATGAAATTTCAAGTTGCAAGACATAAATTTTTCTAGCTATGTAATCATCGAGGAATTAAGTTGATATTGCGAGTTATATATGTATGTTCGGCCATACAGGTACGTGCCTACGAGTTATTAAATTTATCTTCTATATTTGATCAATAAGGTAAGTATATATGTGTTAAGTTGTCGAACGCGAATGATATTAATTGATCCTGTATATTCGGCCTTATGCTTATGATTTCTTTGATGCCATGTATACGAATGTATGAAAGGTCAAATGGATATATATATGTGAATATATTTTCTTTTATGTGAAATTACTAAGTGTAAAGTATATACTTATTTGTATATTCATATATATGTAATCCTATTGAATTATGTGTATCGAAAATATGAGTAGTTTGAACGGCATGATGAGATAATAAATTGAAGTTTAAAGGTAAAATAGTGATGATGGTTGAGCTAAATGAGGTATTAGTAATCGGCATTAACAGACCAAATGAGTATTAAGTTTTAGATTTTTATGATATTATGTATGTTATTGAAATGATTGATTGATTACTTGACTTAATACATTTGCTTAAGACTTACTAAGCTTGTAAGCTTACTCTGTGTGTTCATTGTTCTGTTTTATAGATTTTTTTATCAAGCTACGAGCTCAGGGGATCGTCAGCGAAGTCATCCACACTATCAATCTATTTTGGTACTTTTGAGTTTGGATTTTGAACTAAGGCATGTATAGGCTAGACTATGTTTTGAATTAATAAATTTTGTCCTTGTATATGTATATAGCCATGCGAATATGGCTAAATATGATGCTTAAATCTAAGTATAATCGGTCATGGCATACAAATGAGATATGTTTGTCATGTTTTGTTATGGTTTGTGTTTAATTATGTTTGATGGTGATTGAAACTAATTTTAGAAAAAATGTTAAATGGCATATGCGAATGGTAAATGTGAAGTGTTTGTTTTATATAAAATATTTGGCATGAAGTAGTTGTTTGTGACTTAAGGTTATTATATTAAGTAAGTTTGATATAGGTGATTGTGGATTTCATAATTGGTTATGAAGTGAAATATGAATGATGGTTGTGTACTACTTTTAATTTGATACTTATACTATGAATATGATTAATTGGTTTGAAATGATAAGTATAAGCCGAATAGGTATTTGGATGTTTGATAATGTGATTTAGTAGAAATGATAAAATATGCATAAGTTGAGATGATCTTTATAAGTTATATTAAACGTCTGTATATGAAATAAATTAGTTAATTTGATTGTATGAAATTGAACATATATATATGGTTTTAGGATAGATGATGAAATCTTATGTTATGTATTTAGATTGACATATTCGCATGTGGTTCAACTATGTGTATATACATCTAGTTTAAGTTTAGGTGTTTCGGACAAGAAAGGACATATATTATGTTCTAGTTGGATGTGAGTATGTTATTATAAATGTTTTGATTTTGGAATTGTTGAAAAATGCAAATGTACGAATTTGGCTTAGATGGATTAGGATAAGTTGTTAATGTTTAAGTTTGCTATAGAAGTACAAACTCGTAATGCATTTGTCCATATCTTTAATAATAGTAAATAAATGATATGACCTGTGCTATGCATGTAATGCCCTGTAACCTTAATCCGGCAATGGATACGGGTTAAAGGTGTTACACACACGACCAAACCACATGCCCATGCGTATTGCCGCGTGTTAAACACGGTTGAGACATACGCCCGTGTGGACGAAAATAGACCATTTTCAAGGCCACTTTTCTCATCCAAATTTGCCTTCAACCTACAACAACATTTAAATACATTCACCAACCAATTCAAGACATCAAAACCAAGCAAAAACCAATCTATTACATGATATATTGTCATATGTATTTAAGTATTCAAACTTACCTATTTGTATAATCATATAAGTTTATCAAAATTCAATCTATCATACCAAGCACATATATATTAAACATGATATAACCTCCTATACAAACATTAAATATACCATCACTAGCCATTCCAATGGCTAGTTACAACCAACCATATACATGCCATTATTGGGTAATTTAGCCTACACATGCCATTATACCAAAATAAGTTTAGTGTGATGATGCTCCGACTAAATTCTAACCTTTACGAGCTTCTGAGCACTATAAGATAGAGGAAAATAAATAGAGTAAGCATATAATGCTTAGTAAGTTCGTATAACTAGAAATTTAACTTACCATTCATTTCTATTAAAATAAACATGCAAAATACATCAAATAAGTTTGGCTAATAGCCTAAACACCCAACTTCATCAAAACCTGTTAGTCATTATAATTCACACAATTGTCAAGAAACATGAATGAGCTCATCATGTAATAACTTTCATACACATATATTCTTCTTATCATATTTCCATATAACATGTACACTTCCATGATAAATCAAGTTCAGTTTAGCCATGTCAGAACTTTGCCCGTTGAATTTATTTGAAATATCGATGGATACACATGCAGTACACTTAAAGTGTACAAAGCTATAATCCATCAATTCATATTCAGGGGTACTCATTAGAGCAAATAATCAGGAAGCACTCTCTCAAGCCATATAATAGGAAGCTCGTGTGAGTCATGTAATAGGAAGCTTATCCGGGCTTAATAATAGGAAACTCATAAGAGTTTTAAACAAAAAGTTCATGTTAGCTTAACAAGATAACTCCGAAGAGTTATTATTAGGAAGCTCCGGATAGCCATATAACAGGAAGTTCAATCTAGCCATATCAGGAAGCTCACAAAGAGCCTTTTATCGGGACGTTCATAAAGAGTTGCAATATGTCTACAATACATGCAAGATCAATACCGATCAAATAACATGACGCTCACAAAGAGCTGCGGTATATCCGCAACACATGCAGGATCAATACCGACCAGGAAGCTCGAAGGAACCATTTAACAGGAAGCTCGAGAGGGCTTCTAACAGGATGCTCTTCCAAGCTATGGTGTGTCCACAACATATGCAGGACTACAACCAATACGGGAAACTTGTATCCATCGATTTTCATTTGTTCAAACGGAACTTAGCATTTATCGGGCATTTTCGGATATTTAATCACTTTCACATACATGGAAATTATACAATTTACATATACAATATTTAATTTAAACATATAAATATACACAACTTAGTTACACGAACTTACCTCGACACTTGTTTGTATACGAGAATCTACTAATCCAATAATTTTTCTTTTCCTTGATCTAACTCCTTATTTGATCTTTTTAGATCTACACAAATGAATTTAACATCAATTTAACACATTTCATATTCAATTCAATCCAATTTACATCTTAGGCAAAAGTAATCCTTATTCCAATTTCGTCCCTAGGTTCGGAAAATGAAATTTGTGCAATTTAATCCTTTTTCCAAGCCTAGCCGAATTTTTCATATAACAATAACAATCCATGTATTTCACAAAAATTAGAAATTTTCCATAAAGTTTACATATTTACAATTTAGTCCCTAAATCACAATTTCATCTAAATTTCCTTTACAAAATTTGTTTATCTATCATCAACCTTTTATTTTCTACCATAAATTTTAAATTTTCAGCATATTCATCCATGAAAATTTTTTAATACTTTGATAACTTTGCAAATTGATCCCCAGAATAGATAAATTAGGTTATTACAATCTCGGAAATGTAAAAATTACTAAAAACGGGACATGATTACTTACCCAATTAAGCTTGCTTGAAATTCTCTCTCTTAGCTAAGGTTTCCATAGAAATTTTGGGGAAGATGATGTTGTGATATCATTTTATTCATTTAATTAACTTATCATTCATTAATTTTTCAACTTTCCAATTTAGTCCTTTTCTTTTTCTAATTTTCCATAGATGAATCATCATAAATATCTACAAACTTCTCTTAATGGTCTATTTACCATATAAGGACCTCAAGTTTTGAATTACATAGCTATTTGATCCCTCTAGCTACTAGAATTTAACTTTTGCATTTTATACAATTTGGTCCTTTTATCAATTAATCTTGTAATCAGTAAAATTTCCTAACGAAACTTTTCATACGTCATTCCTAACATAATGCAGACCATGCAATAATATTAAAATAATTTTTCAATCTGACTCATATTTGTTGTCCCAAAACCACTATTCTGATTTCATTGAAAACAGGTTGTTACAGTGAGCCAACTACTTTGTATTTGTGTCATGCATGACTCGTGGGGGTGGCACATAAGAGTATTTTGGAAATGATTTGTATACAGAACTTTTGTTTTTGATAAGACTCTATTTTGTAATACTTCTATTAAGTATCAATACGTGGTTTGAAATTAATACATTTTGTTTAATGAAATTATTATATTTGCACTTATACACCAAAATGGCTTGAATGTTATTAAACTATTAATTATTCCATTTAAACTGAGTAAAGAAACAACTATCAAATGGTTTATATTTATAACTTTATAAGATTTTAAAAACTTCTGCCAAAAATGATTTCAAGTTAATTTGATTTCAAGTAGTGACACACCATACTTGGATCCTATCATAAGGTCAGGTTTGGCGTGTTATAGGTACCATGTTAACATAAAGCTAAAGTAGCCTGTTTGGCTATTGAGGAAACAACAAAAAAGAAATATTTGAGAGATAAAATTCATGAGTACTTTACTGAATATCTATCAGAGCTTACAACTTATAGAATATAAGTTGCATAACCAACTATTGCCAGCAACTGAACAGCTACTAATAATTGGAAATAATTGCAAGCTAACTAACCAACCAACTTAATAGCCAAACTAACAAACTAGCTAATAGACGATAGTCTAACATATGGGATGGCAAGAATGTTGAAATCCAAATATCACAATCTCATTCCGAAATGTAATATTATGGGCTGTAATGTTACATTCGGCGAACTAAACACCTCCTAAGTAAATGTAATTAAGTTTAAAACTTAAAACTCAAATGTTTGTCATTTTAAAATTAAAATGAAAATAGAATTACTCCAACTAACTCAGTAAGCCATTCATAATAAAATAAACATTATGGCAGTTGTCTATCCAAATATGAAAATTTAAAATTTATTTGTAGACTTAGGTTTTGTTATAATCAATAGAACAATTATTGAATGTGTCATTACAATTTATTGTCAACCAAAAAACCTTAAAACCATTAACTCTTTTCAAATTGAAATCATATACGTCTAATCTAAGGTAAAGTTTACAAATAATCTTAAAGGAAGAGTTTATAGTGTGATAAAAGGTAGGTCTAATTCATCGACCCTTGTAATGACCCAATAGTCAGAGGTGTCGAAAAGTGCATTTTCGAGACTCCGTTTTCGTAAATCGGACTTGTAAATATTTATTAAAAGTATTTACGAAGTTAGTTGTGTAGTTAATTAGGTTTTGGTTAAGTGAATTTGCATGAATTAAGAGTAATTAGGTATAAGGACTAAATTACATATAGGTTGAAAGTTGAATTATAGATTAAAGAATAATTAAAGGGACTAAAGAAGCAATTATGTCATTGTTATTTAATGAGGCGGCATAAGGTGTAAAATTATTATTATATATATTATTAATCAATTAAAGTTAATATATATATATTATAATACGTTTTACTTAATATTTAAGTAAATATATATTATAGTAATAAAAGAAAAAAAGAAAGACAAAAGCAAAACAAAACAGAAAGAAAGAAAAAGAAAAAGAGAAAGAAAGAAGAACCCACTGCTTAGGGGTTTCAAAGTTCCAAGTTCAATTGGTAGTCAATTTACTCCTCTTTTCTTGTAATCTTTATGTTTTTGGAATCCATGTGTTAAGTACTACTCAACCCATGTCGAAATTTTAGCAATTATTGAGTTTTTAAGTGTTGTTAATGTTGAATAATTTTAGTATTAGGGATTAAATTGATAGATTTTTAAGTTAGAAATGAAAAAGGATTAAATTGTAGAATGAATTGTAAATTTTGAGTAATAGGGACTAAATTGTGAAAAATTTTGGGGATTTAAATGAAAACAGGGAGTTAAATTTAGTTTAAAGTGAAAATTTTATGAAAATATAGAATTAATTGTGAAGAATAAAAATTAGTCTCGATTTAGGGACTAAATTGGAATTTTGGTAAATATTGAATAAAAATTAAAATATTCAATATGAAATTGAATTGTGTTGTGTTATATTGATGAATTTTATTGTTTTAGTTTAGTAGCTAACGTCGTACTGGAATCCTCAACTAAAAAGGGGGAAGATAAAGTTGACGTGAAATAGCTCGGAATTCTTGGTTTGTATTTCTATAATCTAAAACTAGTTATTAATTATTGAATTTTTTATTTAATGCATATGGTAAGTATTGAGGTGAATATTTGGCACTTTGACATTGAATTGAATTAAAAGTTGATTGAATGGATTGAATTGATATATATATTATGAATATATTGATTATTTGAATTGAAATGAATATATAGGTGCAAATATGACAATTGAATATTGGTTGTATTTGGAAAGTGAAATTAAACCCTATTAACTGTATCCAGCTGAGTCAGATATAGATGGCATGCCATAAGATTGGAAGAGTTCAGGGATTTCTTCGACTTCGAGTCGATTAGGCATTAGGTGCCAATTTACTTTGGTTTAACCGATGAGACATTGGGTGTCAAATTTATATAGCGCTGGGCGCAGTTGTTACTTCAGATTTATCCGATGAGGCACTGGGTGCCAAATTGGTGTGTTAGTTGGATCCGTGTATCCGTCCGAGTCCGAGTCATGTTAATAGGGGTAATTAAATAAAATAGTACTATAATTGATATTGGATGATATTGTATGTGAATGAAAATGGGATAGTGAATTGAAACATGGAAATGAGATACATGAATTACGTTTTCATGAATTGGATATAGATTGAATAATATTATTGTTTAAATGATATATATATTAAATTGTGAAAAGCTATTACATAGCAAGTGATGAGATTTGAGAATGGTATGAAATGATGTATTTATGGATTGAATATTGAATGGCTAATGCCATTGTATGAATAAATGTGGTCTTAAATATTCAAATGTGCTTATAATTAAAATATGCATATTATATTATCTTGTTTTTAAATATTCGGATTAAATAAATGCCACTGAGTTTTACTCAACGTACGGTTTTGTTTCCTGTGCACATATTAGGTACTTCAATTTTGATTGTCGATTCAGCATCCAACAACGCTCCCAAACTCAAATCTGGTGATGTCTATCTTTTGTGTTGGCATGTACCTAGGGTGTCTAAATAATAGTTATTTTGTGAATTGAATGTAAATGAGATTATAAGTTTAATATTGGTTGGTTTTATACATATAAATATGTGTTTGTTTTTGAAGCCATATTATGGCATGGTAAATTGAACTAAATCTAGATAGGTGCATGTAAATTTAATTCTTTCTTTAAGTGCTCATGAATTAGGCAAATTGCTTTGAATTTGGTATGTTTATAATTTGGATTAAAATGATGCTTTGATGACTTGTTTTGATGATATGAAATGTTTTAGAATTCTGCCTGTATGATTGATAAACTTTGGTAATGCTTCGAAACCCTATTCCGGCGACGGATATGAGTTAAGGGTGTTACAGCCCTTTAGTATTTTATAATATTAAAATAAAAATTAAGATCCATTATTAATCACAATAAATAATAATTTTATCTATTCTTGGAATTAAATTAATTTTAAAAATAATTTTTTAGTTTTGGAACCAATTTTATTAGATGTATTTTTTAATTTTATATTATTAATGGATATTATCTTTTTAACCATTTTTATAATTAGTAGGTTTTAAATATTTGATGTACCCTTGTAATTTTCATTTTATTTTTTGTTACTTTTTAAATTCACTTAGAATTGAAACTATTTCAATATCAATTATCAAGATTTATTTTTTAAGAACTCTAAATTGTGATCTAATGGTAAGATATTCATCTTCTCCAAAAGTAGCTTGGGTTCGAATATTTATTTAAAAAAAAGAATTTTTTTCTGTCGGTACAAATTACAACTAGGAGAGAGGGATAACAATTAAAAGTTTTGAGTTAGGCATGACAATGGAGCGAGGCGAGGGTGGATATTACTAAATTCACTACTGCTTTACAATTGACATGCTTTGCTTCATTCCCTGCTCCGTTCCATTATGAATATATAATCTTGGAAACCATTATCACCTCCATGGATGTTGGATTCATCCATCCCCGTCCCACCTTGCTCTGCTTCAATTTTTTTTTTTACTTATCTTTAAATTTTTTTCAATATTTTTAAGTAAAGTAAATATTTAAACATAAATCTTCAAAAAAAAAAACCATAAAATATATGATTTTTTTTATATATTACGTTATTCCATTTGTACCCTTTTAATAGTTTATGTATACAAGGATAAAATGATAATTTTATATAGTGGAGCGGGTCAATGCGAGATAAGCAATTACCATAACCGCTCCAAACCTACTATCTAAAAAAAAAAAACCCCCGCTTCAGTTATGAATCCATCGAGTGTTTCGAGTTTTGCCATCCCTATTTTGAGTCTTAACTTTTGCGATGCCAAGAGGGGCTAACCACTACTGCTTTTATGTTATTAGCCAACTATCAAGATTTTAGAATTAAACATGTGTTTTAATTTCTTAATCATATTAATTGTGAAATATTATATTTTTATAAAAAAGTTAAAAATAATTTAATTAATTCATACAATTAATCCATGTATCGTACCAATAAAAAACTAATAATTTATATGATCTTTTTTCAACAAATTGAAATTCGAATTTTGCTCACCCTAATTATAATATTGACTGTGTTTTTACTCTAATAGATGGGGCATTTTGGGATCTTCCATACCACCAATTTACGACAGATGCAAACGTTTTAGATTTTGATTCACGGGAATCCTAAAAGGTTGATATAAATATATTAGTAACAATAAAAACCTTCTCCATGCCACTACCAATTTTGGACAATTTTCTTATAATTATCCATACCCAAGACTCATGCATTGTCCCACTTGTCTTGTATTCTAACACCTATTGGTGACATCACAAACTAACTAAAATACGATAAAGACAAGTGCACCTATCGAATAGTAGTATAGCTTTGGTGAGTCGGGAATATCTTATCCACGTGGACTAAAAGTACTATTAGTTACTATCTTTTTATTATCTAGCCGAATAAATTGAAGTGATTTATTTTAACCTAATCTTAACTAATCTAATTACTAAGACGAAACAGAGAATAAAGTAGGAAAATATTTGAAGAAAATCGATGAGAGAGACAATACCCATGAAAGAATCCACCTAGACTTCACTTATTATTCTAAATCCGTAACACCCCAAACTCGGCCTGGACGTTATGGCCGAATCTGGCGATGTCACATGATAGTGTTTTTAGAAATCGTAACTGCGTTAAAACCATTTTTAGGTATCTTCGGTTATTGTCAAAACGTGTCGTGTATTTGTTCATTATCCATTTTCAAAACTTTATACGTTGTGGAAGCTTTTAAAACGATTTGCAAAGTCGTACGTATTTTGATAAAACATTTGTTTATTTTGAGAACTCGCGTTTTGTCATACTGCTAGCAGTTTAGAAAACATAATCCCAAGTTTTAAACAAAAATCCGAATGGCCTTATTACATAAAATTTACCCCAAATATAACCAAATCATAATTAAAACGAAAAGCGTAAATAAGTGTCCGTAGAAGTGGTTACCGTGAGTCCTTCATTGCATGCGATCCGCTCTACTCGGGGATTACATGCAGATTAAACAGAAAAATGGTGAGTTTTCGCAAACTCAGTGTGTAACCCCCACAAAAAAACATGCACACAATATCATATCAGAAAACAATCATGCATTTACAGTTCGGGTCAGAGCCCATTAAAGAAACAGTATGGACTTTAGCCCACTCAGATACAAAAACAGACATATTATAGGGCCTTGGCCCATTCTAGACAAAATATGCAGAAAACAGAGTCCAGCCCATCAGCCTCTACACATAAACTCCGTCCAACCCTACACACCATGTGGGGATAAAATCAACCCACCCAGCCCTACACACTATGTTGTACCGAATGCGGCACATAATCAGAGATTTGCAGCTGAGCTGCCAGATAACAGGCTTAAAAGCCTTTCAGATACTTCCTCCAATCATAATCAACCCACCTCGATGTAATGCAACATATAAGAATGACATGCTATTATGCAATTAAAACTCATATATATATATATTCAAATCAGCATACATGCTTAGTATAGAAATCAGACAAACAGATCATTCATTTTGGGGTCTAAGTATTGCTTATCGACCCTACGGTAGGTCCACAATCGACTTGGGAGACCCATGCAACCTTACAGAGTTTTCAGCAAAATGGGCTCACACGCCTATGTGGCCTGCCCGTGTGGGCCGACACGCTCATGTGGCCTACACGGCCCAAATTAGCCTTAGTCATATGGATCACACGTCCTGGCCCAGAATCCCACACGCCTGTGTGGCCCACACAGCCCAATTGGTCGAGCCTGTGTATCGCACAAGGCCTCGCTCGGCCCTCACACGGTCGTGCGCCTGGGTCGTCGTCGATCACACGGCCGTATGGTGACTTACAGTCTTGCAAATGGCCTACCACACGAGTGACCACACGCCCGTATGGCGTCGACAGGAAGGTTTTCGATCGCTAAAACCTCGTTTTCTATATTTTCGGGTACACACCTAGTTTGATTTCGACTGTAAGCACTCCTGAGCCTTCAAGAACCTATAATTGACATTACCAAAGTCGATTTTCAGCGGCACTTATCGAATTAAAATCGGGTTTATTCCACAACGAGACCCTAGAATATTGAAAAAAAGTGAACCCGATCACTTACCAACAGCGAATCGAGAACCCAACCATTCAAAAACTGCAGAAGCCCCAATCGCTACTTGATTTCCACCTAATCCGAAAGAACCAAAACATACCCTTTTTAGAAAACTAACTATGAACGAGAGGAAGAGGCAAAAAAATTACTTACCGAATCAAGTGGATTCACTCGTCGAACAAGGTGGAAGCGCGAAAGAAATCAAAAAAGAGGAGGAAGAAAACAATGAAAATTCGGCAGAGGAAGGGTAAAAAGACCAGAATGATGGAAGAAGTTTGGGGAAGAGAGAACAAAATTTTCTTTTGGTGGACAGAAATTAGCAAAACAATTTTGACAGAATCCCGAAACCCCTTAATTTCCCCCCTCAACTCCCACTACGCATCCACTACTCAATGTCCTCTTTCAACACAACTTTAGCCGAATCTTTAAGCAAAAATAATGCCTACGCTCCAGCATGGGTTCGAAGTCAAGACCTCATGCAATCCAACACCCCACCTAACCACTAGACTAGCAGGTCCATTCTGTTATTTAATTACCAACTATTAAACTTAAGCCCTTTAGGCCAGGTTAAAGCTGTAACATCCCGGTTTAGACCCTAGTTGAAATAGTGGTTCGAGACCACAGATCCGAGGTCTTAAAAATATTTTAATGATATTTTTCTATGTGAATGATATGTGGCATAGTCTGTGTGAAAATTTTGTGTGATAATTTAATTGTTTATGTGTCGAATTAAGAGAAAGGACTAAATCGCGTAAAGAGTAAACACTGTATGCTAATTTATAAATATCAAAGTGTTGATGTCTTTATATTGTGGAGGCCTTATATGGAAAATAAGCCATTTATGAGATAGTGGTTGATTGAATGACTAAATAACCTTAGTATAAAATTTGTCTTATATGTTTAATGGATGGATAAAATGGTAAAATGTTTAATATGATAATATTAATGAAACAAATGAAAGAAAAGATGCATGTTATCATCTTTTTTAGTGCCAAAAATACAAAAGAAAAGAAGGAAGAAAAGCTTTGAAAATTTTGGCTAGAACTTGGCTTGATTAAGGTATGATTTTGAGTCGGTTTTTGATAATTTCTACGTTTTTGTAATCGTTGCTTCGTGCTTTAGCTAACCCATGTTGTAATTTCATGAATTGATGATGTTTTGTGATGAGCCATTGATGAACATTTGAGCTATGTGCTAGTTGGTAGTAAAATATGAGAACTTGGTGTTGGATTAACATGTGTTGTTTTTTGAATTTTTGGTGAATTTAGCTAATTAGGGCTAAATTGTGAAAATAGCAAATTGAAGGGTTAAAATGTGAAATAAATGAAATTTATGGGTTTATATAGACACTAGTAAAATTCGGCTAAGCTTGTGCTAGGTGGAATTTTGTGATTTTGATAATTTTGTGATTTAGGGACTGAAGTGTCGAAATACGAAAATAAGAGGGTTAATTTGTAAAATGCCCTAAATGTGTGTGTGTGGACTAAATTGAATGAAATGGTGATTGAATGGATTGATTTTAAATGTGTATAGACCAAGAGAGAAGAGGTTTGGATCAAGATCGAGGCAAAGATAAAGTACTCGATTAGTCGATCGTATCGATAGTCGACGTCCGAGGTAAGTTCGGACATAATACCTGTATTTAGCTATGTTTAATGTTATGGAATAAATGGTATGATATTATTACTATGTGAATGCTATGTGATACATTGAGTTAAATGACACTAAGTGTGCGAATTCAAAAACATGATCGAGATAAACAACACTGTGTGTACGGAATAATTAAGCTTCGGCTTTGTGGTTGGCACCATGTGTGCAATACCGATTTAAGATCGGTTTGGGATGGATGTACTAAGTGTACGATGCTAATTAATCTTATGCTAATTATTTATGCACTAAGTGTGCGAATGAATCGAGGAAGAAACGAGAGTGGATCGAAATGAATCGTGATTATTGATTAGCAAAAGTATTTGACAACTAAGTGTTGGCTAAGGTACGCTCGGAATCTATGTGGTTGGTGAAACTATGAATGTGGGTGTGGATGAGTTAATTGAACATAATGGTTGTGGATGGTATTATATTTGTGGTAGTAAACATTAATCTATGTGATGACATGTTGATATTATGTATTATGTTATGAACTTACTAAGCTTTATAAACTTACTGTGTGATTTGTTTCTCTGCTTTGCAGTGTCAGTAAAGCTAGCTTGGATCAGAGGATCGTCAGCTTCTCAGTCACACGATCGATAATCTATTTTGGGGTATTTTGGAAAGATGTATATAGTTAAGATATGGCTTGTATAGGCTGGTTATTTGAATTATGTTTAATAGTTTGTAAGTAGCCATGAGATGTGGCTAGTTATGTGTTAGTTTTAGCATGAATGAACTTGGTATATGTGATGCATCTTTTGGCATGGTTTGTGGCTTGAGAAGTTGACTTATGAATGGTAACTTGGTGTTGATAAAATGCTAATATGAATTAGTGAATTGAGAAGAAATGATGTTTGGTATTGGATGTATTATGCTTGTGATGAGATAAGTTTTGGTATTGAATTTGTTATGGTTGGAATGGGAATTGAATGCATAGATTAAATGGTCAATTGGTAAGTTTTTGATTGCCTTATGTGCATGATATATTTTGGTATGTGTTGGTTGTAGGTTTGACCCTAAGTGGGTGGCAATTTGGCCTTGGAAATGGCCTATAATGTCACACGGTTGTGGCACGCGGGCATGCTTAATGACCGTGGGTGAATTGTAGGATGTAGTTTAGCATCACATGGGCTCGACACGGGTGTGTCATCTAGCCGTGGTGTGCAAGTCAGTAGCTAACTAAAAAGTACACGGCCTCGACACGGGAGTGCTTGGTGGCTGTGGTGGGGAAATCAGTATATGACCTAAAAGTACACGGCCATGGTACACATGCGTGCCTAATGACCGTGTTGGTATAGTTAGTATATAGACACAAAAGGACACACGGGGGTGTCTAGAAGCCGTGGAGGGAACACGGTCTCCTCCCACGGGCGTGTCTCCCCTGTATTTTCGAAAAGTTTCAAAATTTTCATGAAATTTTGTATGTGTTTCGCTTTAGTCCTGACTCAGTTTATAAGTATGCTTAGGGTCTTGATGACTCATTTAAGGGACACTATGTTTGTAAATAAATGCGAACAGTAATGATTGACTTTGTGTTGAAAATTCTGGATGTTAAAGGTTCTGTTTGATCGGTAATACCTCTTAACCCTGTTCCGGCGACGGTCTCGGGTTAGGGGTGTTACAAAAGCTTTATTCATAACAAGACCAAAATTTTTCCAAGTCAATGCTTGAACTTGGGACCTCACACACACACCCAGAACACATAACCACTGAAGCAAACACTCATTCATGCAAAAGTTACAAAAGCCGAAATTAATAAAAAATTGAGGCGTTAGAAAATCTGAATTAAACGATTTATTCACTTGCCTTGATCTATAAAAATTCCTAAATTATATTAATATCCCTTTCTAGAGTAAAAATAACCGACTTTAGGTTGATTAATTAAAATCTCTTTCTAATTAAAACCCCTATTGTCGTATTAACTCGATCTATGAATTCCCTTATTAGATTTTACTCTAATCTGGTAGATTTATGTTGTCCTATTTCTAGGATTGCATGCAACTCCACTCAATTCTGCCAGATCTATTATTAAACATGGACTTTTTCTCCACTGAATAAGCACATCAATCATGAGTTAATATCCTGAAAACATTAAAACATGAAATAAGAACAGATAATTGAGATCAAGAACAAATATTTATCATGTAATTCAGAAAAAATCAAATAATAAGATCCATCTTAGGTTTCATCCTCCCTAGGTATCTAGGGAATTTAGTTCATACTTTTGGGGGAAAACATCTCAAATTTAGGAAAACAACAAAACATAAAGAAACCCAAAAACTTCGAGAGAAATTGAATGGAGATCTTCAGTCTTGAAGGAGATCCTGCTTCTAAGTTGAATCCGTTGGCACTTTGAGTTTTTTTTTTCGTTCAGCTCCCTCTCCCCCCTTAGGTCTTCTTCTAATATGGATCCATACGTATGTGTATCTACTACCGCCAATTGAATAAGCTGGCAATTAAGAACAAGTACCCACTACTGAGAATAAATGATTTATTTAACCAGTTTAGAGGGGTTTCTGTGTTCTCCAAGATCGATCTGCGATCGGGATACCATCAACTAAAGGTTAAGGAGACCGATATGCATAAGACGGCATTTAGGACTCAGTACGGTCATTACGAGTTCCTAGTAATGCCATTTGGACTGGCGAATGCCCCAGTAGCTATTATAGATCTGATGAACCGAGTGTTCCAACCCTATTTGGATCAGTTTGTGGTAGTCTTCATTGACGACATTCTAGTGTATTCGAAGACTGAGGATGAACATGATGAGCATCTTCGAGTGGTATTACAGACGGTTCGTGAGAAACAGTTGTATGTGAAGTTCAGTAAGTGCGAGTTCTAGCTCCGAGAGGTAACCTTTCTGGGGCATGTGGTTTCTGCGGAGGGGATTCATGTTGATCCTCCCAAGATTGAGGCTGTGTTGGAGTGGAAACAGCCGAAGAATGTGTTTGAAATTTGTAGCTTTCTAAGGCTAGTGGGTTACTATCGACGCTTCGTGGAAGGGTTCTCTTTAATCGCAGCACCATTGACCAAGCTTCTACGTAAAGGAGTTCCTTTTGTCTAGACTGATAAGCAAAAAGAGAGCTTCGAGAAGCTTAAATCTATTCTGACGCAGGCTCCGATTCTGATACAGCCTGAATCTGGGAAGGATTTTGTAGTATACAATGATGCGTCGTATGTGGGTCTGGGTTGCATTCTGATGCAGGATGGTAGAGTGGTAGCTTATGCGTCTTGTCAGTTCAAAACACATGAGGCTAATTATTTGACGCATGATTTGGAGCTGGCTGCTGTAGTCTTTGCTCTAAAGATTTGGAGGCATTATCTGTATGGTGAGAAGTGTACTATCTACACTGATCACAAGAGCCTCAAGTACCTCCTCACCCAGAAGAAGTTAAATCTTAGGCAGCGTAGATGGGTTGAACTGCTTAAGGATTACGACTGCACCATCGAGTACAATCTTGGTAAGGTTAATGTGGTGGCAGATGCTTTGAGCCGTAGGGCTATGACCGATCTGAGAGCAATGTTCGCTCGACTCAGCTTATTCGACGATGAGAGTCTGTTAGCGGAACTCCAGGTTAAGCCCACGTGGATTGATCAGATTAGAGGTAAACAGATGGAGGATAAGTCACTTTGAGTTGCGGTTCCGTCAAATTGAGAATAGGGATACTATCGATTTTGGGATTAATAGTGATGGGGTACTTTGTTTCCGCGGTCGGATCTGTATGCCGAATGATGACGATTTGAGACGGTCGATTCTGAGGGAGGCGCATAGTAGCCCTTACACTATATATCCCGGTGAGAATAAAATGTACCAAAATTTGCGAGAGTTATACTGGTGGCCAGGGTTAAAGCGAGAGGTTACTAACTTCGTTGCTCGTTGTCTGACTTGTCAGCAGGTTAAGGCTGAGCGCCAGTTGCCTTAGGGTTGTTGCAGCCAGTAAAGATTCCGATGTGGAAATGGGAACGAGTAACAATGGACTTTGTTAGTGGGTTGCCCTTAACACCTACTAAGAAAGATTTTGTCTGGGTTATCGTGGATCGATTGACCAAGTCTGCTTACTTCATTCCGGTCAGGACGGACTTTTCGCTCCAGAAATTTTCTAAGCTGTATGTGTCCAAAATAGTTAGATTGCATGGGGTTCCTGTCTTGATCATCTCTGATACGAATCCTCGCTTCACGTATCAATTCTGGAAGAAATTGCTTGAGGCTCTAGGTTCAAG
Organism: Gossypium bickii; assembly: GCA_025503065.1. Taxonomy (NCBI): domain Eukaryota; kingdom Viridiplantae; phylum Streptophyta; class Magnoliopsida; order Malvales; family Malvaceae; genus Gossypium; species Gossypium bickii. The sequence goes on along the minus strand of CP106710.1, from coordinate 16,294,635 downwards.
GTTGGACTTCAGTACTATTTTCCATCCTCAGACAGATGGTCAGTTAGAGAGGGTGATTCAAGTACTGGAGGACATGTTGAGGGGTTGTGTTATAGATTTTCGAGGCAGTTGGGAGGAGTATTTGTCGTTGGTAGAGTTTGCCTATAACAACAGCTATCAGGCTAGCATCCATATGGCACCGTATAAGGCCCTATATGGTCATAAGTGTCGCACTCTCTTATGTTGGACTGAGTTGGGGGAGCGACGTGTTCTGGGTCTGAAATTGGTTTCTGAAACGGAAGATAAGGTCCGGTTGATACGGGATCGTCTGAAAGCGACATCTAATAGGCATAAATCCTACGCTGATCTGAAGAAAAAGGATATTAAGTATTCCGTGGGAGACTTAGTTTTTCTCAAGGTCTCGCCATGGAAGAAGGTTCTGAGGTTCGGTCGTAAGGGCAAGCTGAGCCCTCGGTTTATTGGGCCGTACCGCATTCTGAAGCTAGTGGGGCCAGTCACATATCAGTTAGAGCTTTCTCCAGAGTTGAATCACATACATAATGTGTCCCATGTCTCAATTTTGAGACGCTACCGCTCTGATCCCACGCATGTTGTTCCTATTGAGGACATTGAGGTTAGACCAGATCTGACATTTGAGGAGGAGCAGGTTCAGATTCTGGAGTGCGACATTAAGGTTCTGTGGAGGAAATCTATCCCCTTAGTGAAGGTGCTGTGGCGGAATCATAGCACTGAAGAGGCCACCTGGGAGCCGGAGGATTCGATGCGTCAGCAGTTTCCTCACATCTTCTGATCAGATTTCGAGGACGAAATTTTCTTTTAGGGGGTAGAGTTGTAACGCCCCCATTTTTGCTTAATTTCGGCTTTTGTAATTTTGGTATGAATGAGTGTCTGCTTCAATGGTTATGTGTGCTGGGTGTGTGTGGGATGTCCCAAGTTCAAGTCTCAACTTGGGTGAATTTTGGTATTTTTATGAATAAAGCCCAAACTCTGGTTAATAGGCTTATAAGTTAAAGTGCGTAAGTAATTAACAAACTGGGCCTGCTGGTCTGGTGGTTAAGTGGAGTGTTGGAGATGTTGGTGGTCTTGAGTTCGAATCCCTGCGTGAGCAATATTTTTGCCTGTCACATCTAGAGTGTTTGTGTTGGACTAAAAATTTGATAGTAGGGAGAGAATTAAGGGGAGAGATTAGGGGGTTAGCAGATTTTTTTTTTCGAAATTCTAGGCTATGATCCGTTCCCAAAATATCCTGACGCTGTTCTTCTTCTCCTTCCCCATCTTGATACCGATTTTTTTAATCTCTCTTCTCCACTCTCTCCGTTTTCTTTTACAAAAAGTCCCGTTGTGTGCAACCGTCATTTCGCTTGTTCGGTAAGTTTTGCTTAAGTTTTATCTTGAATATGATCATGGATAAGTGACTTAAGAAAAGTGGTTATTTTGATTGTTAGAAGTCAATCAAGCGACTAAATATCGTTTTCAATCGAAGAGTTAAGCGCGTAGAATTCTCGTTTTGATCGAAGGTAAGGTTTCGTTAATTAGGGATGGACGCCTCGTTTCAATTCCTTTTAAATCTCGGTTATGTTACTAAAATTGGGGCTTTAATTTGTTGAATATAAGTTCTGGAGTGCTTGGGAGTCGTTTTAGCTTCAATTGAAACCAGGTGTGTACCCGAAAATGCAGAAAATGAGGTTTCGAGAAAGCCAAAAACCTTTCTATCAACATCACACGGGCGTGTGGTCGTCCGTGTGGTAGGCCGTGTGCAAGACTGTAAGTCAGCAGACGGCTGTGTGGTCGACGAGCTCGCGCATGGCCTTGTGAGGGCCGAGCGAAGCCGTGTACGACACACAAGCTCGACCAATTGGGCCGTGTGGGCCACAAGAGCGTGTGGGATTTTGGGCCCGGCCAAGGCCAATTTGGGCCTGTGGGCCACATGGGCGTGTAAGCCCATATTTCTGAAATGCTCTTTAAGGTTACATGGGTCGCCCAGGTCGGCTGTGGACTTATAGTAGGGTCAGTAAGCAATACTTAGACCCCTAACTGAATGCTCTGTCTATCTGATTTCTGTACTAAGCATGTGTGCTGATTTGAAAATATGATATTTGTCTGCATACTAGCATGTCATTCTTATATGTTGCATTGCATCGGGGTGGGTGGATTATGATTGGAGGAAGTATCTGAAAGGCTCTTAAGCCAGTTATCTGGCAGCTCAGCTACAAATTTCTAATTATGTGCTGTATTCGATACACTATAGTGTGTAGGGATGGGTGGGTTGATTTTATCCCCACATGGTGTGTAGGGTTGGACAGAGTCGGTTTGTAGAGGTTGGTGGGTAGGACTCTATTTCCGCATATTCTGTCTGAAATGGGCTAAGGCCCGATAATATGTCCAATTCTGTATCTGAGTGGGCTAGGGTCCACACTATTTCTGTAATGGGCTCAGACCCGAACTGTGAAAATCATGTGTGCTATCTGATATTTTTGTGTGTATGTTTTCTGTGGGGATTACACACTGAGTTTACGAAACTCACCATTTTCTGCTTAATCTGTTCAGGTAATCCCCAGCAGTAGATGGATTGGTACGGCGGAGGACTCGAAGGTGACCACGGTTCTGGATTTCTATTTTACGGTTTATTTTTAATTATGATTTGGTTATAATTGGGTAAATTTCATGTAATAAGGCCTTTACGGATTTTCACTTAAATTTGGGATTATTATTTTATGAATATTATAGTGATAGAGGACAAGACTCGAGTTTTTAAAGTAAACAAATGTTTTATCAAAAACACACGAATTCACAAATTACTTTTAAAAAGCTTCCGCAACGTATAATGTTTTGAAAATGGTCAATAAATAATTAAATAACACGTTTTGACAAAAGCCTAAGATATTTACAAATGGTTTTAACGTAGTTAAGTTTTTCAAAGCACTATCATGTGACACCGCCAGATTTCGCTGTAACGTCTAGGCCGGGTTTGGGGTGTTACATTCCGTATTACGATCTGACCACGTAATGCCGCTTAATATTAGTTTAAACATTAGATAACTAAGGAGCTAATATTTGCTTTACATGTAAAAACCACATGAGGACAATATAAAAAAAGGTATTAATGTAATCATGAATAATTTTATTAATCAATCTTTTTAAAAAAATTACAAGTGTATATAGATTAAAATACTAAACTTAGGGCAGTAGATCCAAAAAAGATCCTTGTGGAGCTGATGGATACCTCATCTACCAATTTTGAAAAGGGAAGGCAAAACATGCATTTTTCTAATCAGGTGGTGGCTTATAATTTGTACTCTTGTAACTTATGTCAAATCAACAATTACATTAGCCCACCAAGTGACCTATCTTTTCACAAAGTTGACACTGTTGTTGAGATGAATTAGAGAAGCATTTATGACCATGACCTCGAGAAGAACCATAGCCATTGGAAGAACGATAGACAATCTCACTAGAATCTTCATTAGAAACTAAACTTGATTGCTGTTGAACAACAACATGAGCTAAATCATTTACATCAACCACTAAACTTTATTGTTGAGCCTTAGCATTCAACAAGATGGCAGTGACTCCTTAAAGGCTACAAGACACTTGATTGGCAGATATAACAATAATATTAGACTCATATTCTAGAGAAAGACCATTCAAGATAGCAGTAATATGTTCATGCTCACTAATAACCTCACCGCAACTAGTCTTCATCAAAAAATCTTTCATAGGTAAATCTCTTTTTCTCTGAGAATGTAACGCCTTTCGATAATACGTCAACTTGGAAGTAGTTTTACTACTACAAAGAGAACTCAATGTTTCGAAGTCTTAAAAGTAGAATCATGTCCAATCAGATAAGGAAGAACACTTTGACTTGCAGAGGAAAGTAACCAAGAAGCAAGAGCACTGTCTTACTGCTCAAATTGGTTGAAATCTAGATTGACTTTAGACACACTGGCAACATCTATGATATACTGAGGTAGAGGAACAGTTGAGGCATCAATGAATTTCTGAAGCTTATGAATTTTGAGAGCTAACAACACTTGTTGATGGCATAACATGTAACTTGAATCATCATGGACAATATAAATTTTCTTCGTAGAAAACAACTGACTGTCCACAGCTCCTTCAACAAGATCGATAAGAGTGATTCAAACTGCATTCCCAGTTATGCGAGTGTCAAAAGAAACATGATTGGAGGTTGGATTATAGATATATAATCTTGAAAATCGTTACCACCTCCATGGATGTTGGATTCATCCATCCCCGTCCCACCTCGCTCCGCTTCAATTTAATTTTTGTTACTTATCTTTAATTCTTTTCAATCTTTTTAAAATGAAATAAATATTTAAACATAATTCTTCAAAAAAAAAACCCATAAAATATATGATTTTTTTCTATATTATGTTACTCCATTTGTACCCTTTTAATAGTTTATGTATATAAGGATAAGATGGTAATTTTATATGGTGGAGTGGGTCAGTGCGGGGCAAGTAATTACCATAACTGCTCCATACCCACTATCTGAAAGAAAAAATTCTCCCCTCCCCACCCTGCTCTGCATCCACTTTTTAAATAAAAAAATGCACTTCGGTTCTGAATCTATTGGGTGGTTTGAGTTTTAACATCCCTAACTTGAGTCTTAATTTTTGAGATGCCAATAAGGGCATTAATCACTACTCTTTTTATGTTGTTAGCCAACTATCAAGATTTTAAAATTAAACATATGATTTAATTTCTTAATCATATTAATTGTGAAATGTTTTATTTTTATATAAAAAATTAAAAATGTAATTAAAAAATAATTTAATTAATACATATAACTAATCTGTGTATCGTACTCATAAAAAACTAATAATCTATATGATTTTAAATCTTCATCTTCTTATAAAATATTAGTATTCAACATAAATATATAAATATCTAACAATATAAAAAAATTGAAAATTAAATGCATCCATTAAAAAAAGAGAGTAGAAAATGACTATTTTAATTGTAATCTTTTAGATATTATATATATAAATAAAAAGGGTTGGGTGGTTTAGAATTTGTTGTTAAAATGTATTGGTTTTGTTGAAGAAGTCCTTCCCATTTGATCCTAAGTATTTTTTTGAAGGGTAATAAATACAACACAACTGAAGTATAAATACAAATTTAAATAATTATAAGTAATAAATTATAATAAAGGAGCAATTAATACAAACCAAACTAAAACTAATCTCAAATTTTGAATCTCTGTGTGTTTACTCGGATGTTCCATACCACCAATTTACGACGGATGCAAACATTTTAGATTTTGATTCACGGGAATTCTAAAAGGTTGATATAAATGTATTAGTAACAATAAAAACCTTCTCCGTGCCACCACCAATTTTGGACAATTTTCTTATAATTATTCATACCCAAGACTCATGCCTTGTATTCTAACACCTCTTTCTCTTGGGCTGGTTTCCCCTTCTAACTGTTCATTTCTCAGGCATCTTCCTGTAGAAATAGCAATAGAGAGAGAATATTAGCATTTGTTGTGAAAATGGTGATGCCACCCACGAGTTTTTCTTTTTGGTTTTATAATTCATGTAATTTAGAGTTATTGATTGTTTTGTCAGCAATATATTATATTTATAATTATGTGTTTTTAATATTTACTCATACATTTGTCAATTTGTATTAATAAAAATAATTAATATTTAAACGATTACTGATCTAGGATACATTAATCTCTTAGCTATTTACTGAAAAGCAAGAAAAGCAAAAAATTGAAAGCTGTCAAATCCTGAAACTGAAAGATAAGAAAGAAAACGAAATTCGTTTTTAACTTTCGTTTGTTTCAGTGACGACAACACCAACACCTCCCTCTACGTGTCCACTAAACCTTCCATTTCCATCAATTACACTCTTTCCTTCCCAGGAAAACAGTCATTATCCTACTCCACCTCGAAAAAGGCCAAACCCAATCTCTAATTTCTCCTTTATAGTGGTTTTGTTACAGTCATTGCTCTGTTGGGTCACTTCCTTTTTTTTTTTTTTTTTCTTTGCTTTTGTTTTGTGTTTTTGGAGGGAGAAGAGAGATCATGGATCATGCAGCAGATGCTCATAGGACTGATTTGATGACCATAACACGTTTCGTGTTGAACGAGCAATCCAAATATCCCGAGTCTCGTGGTGATTTCACCATCTTGCTCAATCACATCGTTCTTGGTTGCAAGTTTGTTTGCTCTTCTGTTAACAAGGTCTTTCTCTTATTCCTTTCAATGGGGTTAAAGTTTCCTTCCCAAATGAATTCTGGCTCATATTCTGTTTATTGGTATATAGGCTGGTCTTGCCAAACTCATTGGACTTGCTGGGGAGATCAATATTCAGGCAAGTACATGTTCAAATGAATGTTTTGTTTATTATATTCTTGGTATTCATATTTCAACCAAGTTTGCTCTTTTAAATAAAGGGTGAGGAGCAAAAGAAACTGGATGTGCTTTCAAATGAAGTCTTTATCAAGGCTTTAGTGAGCAGTGGCAGAACTGTGAGTAAATTGGATCAACTTTTTTTCAAGTAAACATTGGAGATGTTATGATTTTTCTTTGTAACATATTTGAATGTTATATCAGTGCATCCTTGTCTCGGAAGAAGATGAAGATGCAATTATTGTGGAGCCCTCAAAGCGTGGAAGGTGCTTTCACTTGTTCTCTGCTCTGTTTCTAATGAATAATTGCTTCCATTATGAACTTGGTACAGTGCAGGTACTGTGTAGTTTTCGATCCACTCGACGGTTCCTCCAACATTGATTGTGGTGTTTCTATTGGAACAGTAGGAATCTTAATCCCAAAATGCCATGCCATATTAAGATAACTTGATATTGCAGGGATCAACTGAATGAGTTGTGTTTCATCTAGATTTTTGGGATTTACATGGTGAAAGATGACCATGAACCAACACTAGCTGATGTGCTGCAACCTGGGAAGCAAATGGTAGCCGCTGGCTATTGCATGTATGGAAGTTCTTGCACGGTATAATGTTTACTTGTTTTTATATACTTGTTGAGTAATTTCTGTTGTATGGCCTTGTACTTCCTTCTTGAATGAAATGGTATTGCAGCTTGTGTTGAGCACTGGGAAAGGAGTTAATGGATTCACCCTTGATCCATCTCTTGGAGAGTTCATACTAACTCACCCAGACATCAGGGTATATTCTTTTTTTGTCTTGGATTAATCATATGATTATCTCTTTTATGGTTCAGATTCTTACACCCTTAGAATAATTGGTTTATCACTCAGATTCCAAAGAAAGGGAAGATTTATTCAGTTAATGAAGGAAATGCCAAGAATTGGGACGGACCAACGGCTAAGTATGTTTTAGTTCGGTTTACAAGTTTCTTATTTTATATTTGTCTTTCTACGCAGTTGCCATAATCTCTCTCGAACTTCAGGTATGTCGAAAATTGTAAGTTCCCCAAGGATGGTTCCCCTTCGAAGTCTCTGAGATATATTGGAAGGTAACTTACCGTGCCTCTTTATCTCCATTTATGGTGTTGGAATATTGATACTGGCATAGAATGAAATCTACCATTTATTGATTGTGATATGATGAATGTTTCTTTTAGAGAAAAAGAAAACAACTTCCCTTCCTTCAAAAGGTGCCGCCGAGGGTGGCGGCTATGGGACCTCTGGTGCTATTAGCTTAAAAATTTGTTTGAACAGAGTAGGAATAGGTCCAAGTCTTGTAAAAGAAAGACTTATATTATTAAACAAGGAATTGAATGTATGAGTGACCAATCGAGAAAAAAGGAAATCAGTATGAACTACATATTTAATCTAGATTGTTGAGAAAACCTAAGCAGATTTATCAATTTAGCTGAAATTGAAGAATCTGATCATGAACATATCTTGAGACTATCATATCTGTTCTGTTTGTTTCCATTGAACAATTCTTACTTCATGAACAAGTAACTACAATTACTCTCTAGTTGTGAGTTCCATCTGTTTTTTTGTACGAGGTTACGGGGATGATGCATTGTTTTTCAACTGTTTTTGTTGTCATTTCTTCTAATACGGACTTGGTTTTACGACAATGACATTGTGATGAACAGCATGGTAGCGGATGTCCATCGCACGTTACTCTACGGAGGGACCTTTATGTACCCTGCTGATAAGAAGAGCCCCAGTGGGAAGCTGCGGTATGTTAAATGCAGTTTGTGCTCCCATTTACTTGCAGGCTTGTTTGTTAAATATGTTTTGCCAACACAAAATTTTCATTTGCCATGACTATGAGGCTTAGTTTCTGACCATGTTTTTGTGTGAACCAGTGTTCTCTATGAAGTCTTTCCAATGTCCTTTTTGATGGAAAATGCCGGAGGTCAAGCGTTCACTGGAAAGCAACGGGTACTTACACTGAACTTTTTCTGGTACCAATCTGATCTAGTGATATCCGTGGAATGCTTTCTTGTGGAGTGTGGGATGGTCTTAAAGTTTTCGTAGGCAACAATGAACGGTGGCCGGTAAAATCGATAATATCTTGCTCATGGTGACCTCTGATTTTTTAACCTGGTAACTTTTGCAGGCACTTGACTTGGTTCCAACTAAGATACATGATAGGTCACCAATATTTCTTGGCAGCTATGATGATATTGAAGAAATTAAAGCACTCTATGCTGCTGAAGGGAAAAAGGAATGAGTGTACAAATCTCATTCTTCTCCCACTGTATCTTTACTGGCTTCAGGTTTCAATCATCAAAGTATTTAATCCATTTCAAAGCTTATTTTGTAATGAGATACTATATTAATATTGAACAATAGTTAAGTTTTCCCAAAAGATGTGGGATGAGAATAAAAAAAAAAGAAGTTATTTTAACTGTTATGCTTGATATTTTTTTATCATATAATTACTAGACTGTAATATTATTTACTATTTACTCGAAAAACGATGGCATGAAATAGGGATATTATTCATTTCTAATAGTTTAATGTCATATCAGCAATTTCATCCTGAATTTTAAGACTTTTATTTGGATTTAAATTTTTTTAGGATGAAAATACTAATATTCAAGATGAAAATATTGATATGACATTAAACTATTAAAAAATGGATACAGATTTCGTGGCGTCCCTATTTCATATAATCTTTTTCCCTGTTTACTGATGCTATCTTACGTGGTTTGATTCATTTGGCTAGAATAAAATATTTTGTTGTTTGGTTAACAAAATATAGAATTACCTGAAAGCATATTTCATTAAATTGTTTTCATAGATTTTTTTTTTTAAATTTTAGCATTTCTAATTGGATTTGAATTTTTTCAAGAGGAAAAAGCTGAAAAGTAGAAGAAAAATTATGATTTATCATTCTCCTATTAGAAATATATAAGAATGACATGGAATCATAGTTTCATATAATCCCTTCTTGAGAGAGAAATAATTAGTACACATCTTTAAACTAAAGAGACGAGAAAAAAGAAAAATATGTTTTCCTAAAAAAAACAGTTTAAAAGTGTCATTTGTTATGGTTTAAAGGTAAGTTTGACAAAAAATTAGATTTGTTATAAAAGTAAAATTTGAAGAAGACAATTGTAATAAAATAAAATAAATTTGAATTTATCAAATTTACTTAACTTACAACAATAAATATATAGTTTTTTTTATTATAATTTAGTTTTGGTTTAAATAAAATTAATTGAAGTAATTAAAAATAAGGATAAAATTGATAAAAATGTTACATTATCAAGAGATTGTAAGGTAATTTAAGGAAGATGTAAATTTTATATAAAATACATAAACAGCATATAATTCCAAACTTTTAATACAAAAGATAATATGTAGATTTTAATCCACGTTGTCTAATTATTATAACAATAATATATCATAAAATAAAATTTTTTAATAATTTGACTTTCGTACTTTTTATTAATTCTACCTAAACAAAAATGAAAAAAAATATAAATTAATGAATGAGATCCTCTGGTATTATAAAACACTAAGCCACCCGCCATTTAAAATTTAAGAATAAGAATTCCAAGTTTCTTTGGGTCAATAATAAGAATAAGAACAGATCTAAAGATGGAATTCAATCCTGTTCACTCTGACTAAATTCACATCAAGTTTAAACCAAACCATAGTTCCAAGCAATCATTAAAAAAATGGTTTGGGTTAATTACATTAGGCATATCAAATTATAGCTTATAGTTTAAACTAAATCTTAAATTTTTAAATCTTTTAATTAAATCTTCAAATTATCGATATCGTATAATTAAAATTTTTCATTAGCCTAACATCAGTTTCGGTGTTAAATACATGCTTATATATGAAGTGGAATCATATATAAATCATATGGATAAGATTTAAATTACATGTATATCATTTTATAGAAACGTGAATTTAACATAAAAATTTAAAAGGACTATTTATTTCTTTAACATGCTTTATAGCTAACTTTTACCGCTCAAGCTGACGGCTAGGCTAAAAGAAAAAAACTGATGGATACCATATTAATATTTTTAGGACTCAATTAAAACGTTTTAAGAACTAATTTAAAACATATGTCATAGTTTGGAGACGTTTGCTGTTATTAACCCAAAAAGTTTTGAGTCAAAACTCATGGTCATGCATGATTATGCCTTCCAAAACGAAAACCTACCGAAAACCATGAAGTCTGCTTTGGCTGTTGTATAATTTTCCTTTTTTGTATTAAGGTTTGAACTATTCAAAGGCTTGGTATAGGAGAAATGAAAGTAACATTCTCAAGACAGAATCATTTGGATCCAACGAGGAAAGGAATTTGATATTTTTTTAAGTAAAGATCTGAATGAAGAATTTTGATATATAAAAAGCATTGGAAAGGAAAGTCAACAAGCCAATGGCTGCTGAATCAAGATTTGTAAACTATTTTCTTCCCGCTAGACCCGGTTTCAATTCAGAAAACATCATGTTCCATGAAAGCTGAAGGGCCCAGAATAGTGACTTATTTTTCTGTGGAATCTTCAACCTAATTTCCAACTTAAACTTAACCAGGCCTTCAAAAATGGCTGAAACCTATTCACAAAGAGACAAACTAAAGTCCCAAACTTCCAAAAATGGCTCTCCTCTTTTCTCTCTTTCTTTTAGTAACAACTTGCATAATCTTCACAGCACAAGCTCAAACAACAGTTTCCAACATTTCTTTAGCTTCTTCTCTTTCGCCAACCGGTGATTCACATTGGTTATCAGAGTCTGGTCAGTTCGCCTTTGGTTTTTATCCTTACGGAAATGGCTTCGCTATAGGCATATGGTTTCAAAACATTCAGCCGAGAACCGTCGTATGGACGGCAAACCGAGATGAAACGCCGTTTTCGAGCCATGCCACGTTGCTTTTCAACACGGAAGGTAGGCTTGTTGTGCAAGAGAATCAAGGACGGGAGATAAGCATCATTGGAAATGCGAGTTTTGCTTCCTCAGCTTCCATGCTTGACACTGGCAACTTTGTGCTGTTTAATTCAAGTTCAGAGATCATATGGCAGAGTTTTGATTACCCAACAGACACCATTTTGCCCGGTCAGCGGCTTTCCCCAGGTCACCGGCTGGTTTCCGATGTATCCGAAGCGAATCATACGAGTGGAAAGTTTCAAATCGTGATGCAGCCAGATGGGAACCTGGTGCAATATCCAATGGGTGAAGTAAAACGTAATACTGCTTACTGGAGTGCTGGAACATTTACTGCGGGAGATAATGGGACCATGAATCTTGACAATAATGGTCATCTTTACCTCCTGAATGCTACCGGATTCATCATAAAAAACTTTACCGAGACCGTTAGCGTCTCTCGTGACCCCATCCACCGAGCAAGTATCGATGCAGACGGTATATTTCGAGTGTATTCACATAGTTCTAGCCAATCTGGTAATTGGTCCATCCGATGGTCATCCACTGAGAATAAGTGTCATCCCTATGGCTTGTGCGGTGTGAATAGTTACTGTACTTTGATGGATAGGAATCCTATATGCAAATGTCTCCCTGGGTTCGATTTCATCGACCCGGACTGGACTGACTCAGGATGCAGAAGAAATTATTCAGAAGATGCCTGCATCAGAAAGGATCAAAACTTTGATGTTCAAGATATGAACAGTTTGTCTTGGGAAGAAGATCCTTATGCTACGTTCGAATCAATATCCAAAGACGATTGCAGAGAAGAATGTAGAAGAGATTGTAACTGTGAAGTTGCCATATATAAAAACTTAAAGCAAGTTTGCCACAAGTTGAAACTACCATTAAGATTCGGCAGAGGAGGAACAGGAGGCAGAGTGACAACGTTCGTGAAAATGGTAACCGGTTTTCAGACAATAAACGAAGGCCGAGTTAAAAAGAGTAAACTCCGAATGGACTTTTTCATTACCGGAATTGCATCTTTGACGGTCGCGTTTCTCGTTTTAGCGCTTTCCGGCGTTATTATATACCGGCATCGGATTCAACAGTACAAAAGGATTTCTGACCAAAGAGATGCCAGATTTGTGGAGGATGTCACATTGAAATCGTTCACATATGAAGAGCTAAAGAGTGCAACTAACAATTTCAGGGATAGCATCGGTAGAGGCGCATATGGGACGGTTTTCCGAGGAATCATATCGAACGGGAGGCGGATAGTAGCAATCAAGAGACTAGAAAGAGTGGTGGATGATGGAGAAAGAGATTTCAGAAATGAAATGAAAGCAATTGGGAAAACTCATCATAGGAACTTAGTTCAATTACTTGGTTATTGCTATGATGGGTCGAATAGGCTCTTGGTGTATGAGTACATGAAAAATGGGTCACTTGCAGATTTTCTCTTTAAGTCCAATTTAAAGATAAATTGGGAAGGTAGACTTGCAATCATATTGAACATAGCTAGAGGGATCTTTTACTTACATGAAGAATGTCACATCCAAATCATCCACTGTGACATCAAACCCGAAAACATACTGATGGACGACAAAGGGCACGCGAAAATCGCGGATTTTGGTTTGGCCAAGCTACTACTGCCTAACCAAAGCAAGACATTTACAGAGATAAGAGGGACAAGGGGATATGTTGCACCGGAGTGGCATCGAAACATGCCTATAACGGCGAAAGCTGATGTATATAGCTTTGGAGTAATGTTGTTCGAGATCATTTGTTGTCGTCGAAGAACGGAAACTAATGTACCGGACAATGAAGCAATGCTTGTGGATTGGGTGTATGATTGTTTCAAGGCTAATGAGGTGAACAAGCTAGTGCCTGAAGATGAAGTGGATAAGAAGAAGCTAGAGAGGGTAGTTAAGGTAGGGCTATGGTGCACGCAAGATGAGCCATCATCGAGACCATTAATGAAGAAGGTTATATTGATGCTGGAAGGGACTGTAAATATAGCTGATCCTCCATGTCCTACCTCCATTGTCAGCTCCCAAAGTTTGGAGTGAAGGGGTTTTCTTTTAATCTTACAAATTCATTCATTGGTTTATAAATTGTGATATATTGCTATTTGATAAATTATAATTTGAGTATCTGTTATTCGAATTTATTATGCTTTGTAAATAATAGATTCTGAAACTATATTTCTAAAAAAATTTATTTAGTAAATATTTTCATACTTACTTAATGCAGTTTTTTAACATATACAGCAAATAATTTAATTTATAAATTTAAATTTGGATAATAACACTATTTAATTCAAATGCTAATATTATTATATAAAAACAATTTTAACACATCTAAAATTTCACAAAATAATTAGATTTGAGTGTAATTGTTTTGTGACTATTTGTCTAATCACTTTTGACTGATGTGCTTTAATTATTTCCAATTTAATAAAACTCACTAATTATAGTAATTACCCATACATACCACGAATCCGTAATTACAAACAATTATACAAATCCATCCTTATCTAAATTTGATAAATATCGGATTCCCTTGCCACAACAAAATACATTAGGGTTGAATACATGATTGTTTTATATTTTGGGCTTTACTGAATAATGTTTCTAAGACTTAATCTCCACCCAAAGTTCAAGCACTTTAGTTGTAACACTCCAAACTCGGCCTAAACGTTATAGCTGAATCTGGCGATGTCACATTGAAGGGATTTTGAAAATGGAGCTAACTCGATCAAAACCTTTAATTTCTTTATTTAATTCAAATCGTATATTCCATTAGTCGACTTGTCTTAAAAAGTATCATTTTAGCGGAAGCTTAGGAAAATTGTTGTTTTTAGGAAACCGTTCAAGATTTTAGAAAACCTTTGTTTTGGTGAAAACCGAGTTATTTCGAGTTTGGCAGTTATAAAATCATTAAGATGGCAATCAAATCCAAAGTAGAGATGAAAACAGTCCGTAAAGTCCGAATTACATAAAAACCAGCATAAACCAGATTATAGAAATTAAATCGTAGCTAGGTTCAAATCGAACGTGTGGTCATCGAGGGGCTCCGCAGCATCGATCCGCCTAAGACTGTGGGTTACTTGTACCGATTAAACAGAAAGGAGTGAGTTTACGTAAACTCAGTGTGTAACCCATCACAATTAAGCATGTACACACAGAATATCACAAATCATACAGATTCATACTCGGGCCTAGGCCCATGTCAGATACATATTTGGGCCTGAGCCCATTTCAAACGCAGTCATCGTTACAGATATACAGATCAGATATCAGAAATCAGAATCCTACCCCCATCCTTTACACACCATCTTCGTCCATCCCTACACGCCATGTGGGGTTTAAAACACCCACCCAGCCCTACACACCATACTGTACCGATGCGACACATAATAGATATAATACAGCCATGTTGCCAAATAATAGGCATAAATGCCTTTCAGAGCACTTCCTCCAATAAGCGTCATCCCATCCCCAATATCAAATAATATAACATACATACAGAATTAACAAACATATAATACTTAACATGCTCTTACGAACAGATAACATATATACAATCATAGGCATGCTCAAAATCCTATCTCAGTCTAATACATCACATGGTTTTATGGTTTAGTAGCCTTTACCGAACCTTCGGTAGGCCCACAGTTGATTAGGACAACCCGTGCGACCCTACAAAAAATTTCAGTATAATGGGCTCATATACCCGTGTGGACCACACGCCCAGATTGGCCTTGCTGGTGTGGATCACACGGTCTGGCCCAACATTCACATGCCTGTGTGGCCCACACGCCCAGTCTAATTTAACCAGTGTAGCCCACACGGCCACACTCTGGCCATCACACTGCCATGTCTTGCACATGGCCTAACCTTCGTCAATCACACGGCCGTGTCGTTGCACACGACCTACCACATGGCCGTGTGGCATCGACAGTAAGGTTTTTGGCTTTTTTCTAAAAACTCATTTCCTTGCGTTTTGGGTACACACCTGATATGTTTTCGACGCAAAAGCACTCTCGGGATCACCAAAACCTAAAATTGACAAATCAAACCCCGAATAAATCTCTTAAAACGATATTAAACTGAACTATCTCGTAAAAGAAAACCCTTTGATTTACCAAAAACCCTTACCTTAGAATGAACAACACTGCTTACGAAAAATTAAGGCACGATTGTAAACCTCCAGCCCCTTAAACTTCTCCTAAACACAAAAACGAATCCAATTAAACCAAGATTCATTAACCAATGTAGGAATCGGACTTAATAACTTATCGATAATGTACAAAATGCCTGAATAACGAGGCATAGAAAATTGATTCAAAAGAAAAAAAAGCCAGCAACGAAGGGAGGAAAAGGAAGAAAAGAAAGAAAGGAAAAAAAACAATAACAGTCAGATGTTCTTGAGGAGAGAGAAACAATATTGTTTTTGAGATATTCTGATAACTCCCCACTACTTCACATCCTAACCACCCACTCTCAGTCTTTCAATACGTTCAAAACTCTTTCAATCAAATGAGCAAAAATAACTCCCTCGCTCGCGCAGGGATTTGAACACAGGACCTCCAATATACCAACACACAGACTCCCTTACCACTCGAACCAGCAGGCTCATTCTGCTATGGTTTTACAATTAATTCAATATAATAGAAAATTTCCAAAATTTACCAAATACAAGGCTTGAACTTGAGACCTCTTACAGACTCCTAGAAAAAATAACCACTGAAACAAATTCACATTTGTGTAACATTTTCACAAAAGTAGAGATAAGAATTTTGAGGCGTTACAACTCTACCACCTAAAAAAAATTTCGACCTCAAAATTTACCTGATCAGAACAGATGAGGATACTGCTGACGTATCAAGTCCTCAGGCTCCCACGTGGCCTCCTCAGTGTTATGATTCCGACACAGCACCTTCACGAAAGGAATGAACTTTTTCTGCAGAACTTTAACATCGTGATCCAGAATCTGAACCGACACCTATTCAAAAGTTAGGTCCGACCTAACCTCAATCTCCTCAACTGAGACTACATCGAATGGGTCAGAACAGCACCGCCTCAACATCAAGACATGAAACACATCATGAATACGGTCCAGTTCAGGGGGTACCTCCAACTGATAAGCAATGGTCCCACACGTTTCAGAATTTGATACGACCCGATGAACCTAGGGCTCAACTTGCCATTGCGACCGAATCTCAGAAATTTCTTCCATGGAGAAACCTTGAGAAAAATGAAGTCCCCCACAGAATACTCAATCTTTCGCCTCTTCAAATCCGTATAAGACTTCTGTCTATCAGAAGCCGCCTTCAGACGATCCCGAATCAGTCAAACTTTATCCTTAGTCTCAAAAACTAACTCAGGACCCAAAACTCGACGTTCACCCAACTCAGTCCAACACAAAGGAGTACAACACTTACGACTATTCAGAGTCTCGTAAGGTGCCATCTGAATACTAGCTTGGAAACTGTTGTTATAGGCGAACTCAGCTAGAGGTAAATAATCCTCCCAACTACCTCGAAAGTCAATCACGCAACTCCGAAGCATACCCTTCAGTATCTGAATCACCCTCTCAGATTGACCATCGATCCGAGGATCGAATGCAGTATTGAAGTCTAACCTTAAACCTAGAGCCTCGTGCAATTTCTTCTAGAATTGAGAACTGAAGCAAGGATCTCTATTAGAAATGATCGAGACAGGAACCCCATGCAGTCTTACAATCTCAGAAGTATACAACTTTGCTAGCTTCTACAGAAAATAATCAGTTCGAACCGGAATGAAGTGAGCAGATTTGGCCAATCAATCCACGATGACCGAAACAGAATCCTTCTTAGTGGGTGTTAAGGGCAACCCACTAACGAAATTCATAGTCACTCGTTTCCATTTCCACAAGGGAATCTTGACGGGCTGCAATAAATCTAAAGGCAACTGGTGCTCAACCTTAATTTGCTAGCACGTCAGACATCGAGCCACAAAGTCAGTAACCTCACACTTCAAACCTGGCCACCAGTATAACTCACAAAGGTCGCAATACATCTTATTACCGCCGGGATGCATAGCATAAAGGCTACTATGGGCCTCCCTTAGAATCGACTACCTCAGATTCACATCATTCAGTACACAAATCCGACCACAGAAATAGAGTACCCTATCATTATTCAGTCTAAAATTTGAAGTGCTACCACTCTCAACCTGACGGAACTGTAAACTTAGAGATTCATCCCCCAATTGCTTATCTCGTATCTGCTCAATCCAAGTCGACTTAACTTGTAACTTGGCCAACAGACTCTCATCATTGAACAGACTAAGACGAGCAAACATCGCCCTCAAATTAGACATCACTCTTCGACTTAAAGCGTCGGCCACCACATTGGCCTTACCAGGATTATACTCGATGGTGCAATCATAATCCTTGAGCAGCTCAATCCATCGATGCCGCCTAAGATTCAACTCCTTCTGAGTAAAGAGATACTTGAGACTCTTGTGATCAGTGTAGATGATACACCTCTCACCATACAAATAATGTCTCCAGATTTTTGATAAACCATAATTTACATATATTTTAACCCCATGCTTGGCTTAATTTTGGATGACTTTCTATTGAATTTGATGATATTGATGCTCCTAATCTCTTAATTTCATGTTTTATACTTAGGAGAGCTTAAGAAGTCGAAAAGGATGAGAAACGGGCCAAAAAAGGGCAAAATGGGCCTACCTAGAAAATCAACACGGCCTGGACCATTGGACACGGTCGTGTGTCACGAGCAGAATCGACCACGGCATGGATTATCAACCACGGGTGTGTCCTTGCCGAAACTAGGATGAATTCTATTCGAAATAGGATACTTGTGGGCCAAGTAAGGCATCTCGAAAGCCTATATAAACACCTTAGGAGACAACCTAAAGAAGAGGTCGACAGGACGTCGAATAGACGTCGAGTAGAAAGAGAAAATACTCCAAGATAGTCGTTGGGAACAACTTAATAGAAGGATCTCCATCAATACTGAGGATCTCCCATTAAGTTCTTTAGAAGTTTTTGGGTTTTCTTATGTTTTGTTATTTTCCCTATTCTAATATGTTTCCCTCTATCTTTATGAACTAAATCCCTTAAATATCTAAGGGGATAAAACCTAAGATGAATCTTATTATTATTTGATTTATGAGATAAATACTTGTGCTTATTCTTAATTGTGAGTTCTTATTCTTGTTTGATAATTCAGGTTATTGATTCAAGTCGAATGTGCTTATTCAGTGGAGCAAAAGTCCCTGTCTAAGAGTAGATCAACACAATAAAGTGGAGTTGATTGCAACCCTAGAAATAGCGACGAAAATCTGCCAGATTAGGGTCAAAACTAATAAGGGAATCTATAGATCGAGTTAATGTGACAATAAGGGTTTTAATTAGAAAGAGATTTCAATTAATCAACCTAGAGTCAGTTGATTTTAGTCTTGAAAGAGATATTAACATAAATCAGGGATTTCTACGGATTAAGTCAAGTGAATAAATCGCATGAATCAAAAGTAATAAGTGAAGTCTAGGTGGATTCTTCCTTAGGTATTGCCTATCTAATATAAGTTGTCCAAAAGTATTTTCCCAATTTACTCTCTGTCGCATTCATAGTTAGTTAAATTAGTTAGTTAATTTTAGATTAAAAATAAATCCCCTTAATTATTAGGTTAGATAATAAAAAGATAGTTAATACTAGTACTCTTGGTCCTTGAGGATACGATATTTCCGGACTCACCACAACTATACTACTGTTCGATAGGTGCGCTTGCCTTTGTCAAAATAATAGTTAGTTTCGAATTTCAATGCAAAGATCACTATAGCCAACTCAAGATCATGCATCAGATAGTTCTCTTCATGTGTCTTAAGCTGACGGGACGCATAAGCCACAACCTTACCATCCTGCACCAGAACATAACTTAAACCAACGTACGAAGCATCACTGTACACCACAAACTCCTTTCCAGACTCAGGCTGTATTAGAACAGGAGCTTGAGTCAGAATAGACTTGATGTTCTCAAAGCTCTCTTGTTGTGCATCAGTCTAGACAAAAGATACACGCCTTGGACATGGCTGAATTTAGCGTAAAGTTACTTCTCACGCAGAATCTGAAGCACTACTCTAAGATACTCATCATGCTCATTCTCAGTCTTAGACTATACCAGAATATCGTCGATGAAGACCACGACGAACTGATCCAGATAGGGCTGAAATACCTGATTTATCAAATCTATGAATGCAGACGGTACATTCGTTAACCCGAAAGGCATAACTAGGAACTCGTAATGTCCATAACGAGTCCTAAATGTCATCTTATACACATCCACCTCTTTAACCCTCAACTGATGATACCCTAAATGGAAATTGATCTTAGAGAACACTGAAGCCCCTCGGAACTGATCAAATAAGCCATCGATCCTCGAAAGTGGATACTTAATCTTAATGGTCAGCTTGTTCAACTGTCGATAATCGATACACATCATCATGGTCTAATCCTTCTTCTTAACGAACAGAATTGGTGCTCCCTACGAAGACACACTGGGACGAATGAAGGCACGGTCCAACAACTCTTGCAGTTGAGCCTTAAGCTCTGTAAGCTCTTTCGGTGCCATACGGAAGGGAGCGATCGACACCGGAGTTATACCCAAAAGGAGCTCGATGGAGGCAATCCCAGTAACTCCTTGAAAGTGGATACTTAATCTTAATGGTCAGCTTGTTCAACTGCCGATAATCGATACACATCATCATGGTCTAATCCTTCTTCTTAACGAACAGAATTGGTGCTCCCTACGAAGACACACTGGGACGAATGAAGCCACTATCCAGCAACTCTTGCAGTTGAGCCTAAGCTCTGTAAGCTCTTTCGGTGCCATACGGAAGGGAGCGATCGACACCGGAGTTATACCCAAAAGGAGCTCGATGGAGGCAATCCCAGTAACTCCTCAGGAAAAACATCTAAAAAATCCCTTATAGCTCTGATATCCCCAATCGAAGAGTTCTTGTAACACCCCTTACCCATATTCGACGCCAGAATAGGGTACGAGGCATTACCGGAACACATACACTTGTAAACGTATTAAACCAAGTCATAAAATTTCATCCAAATTAAAAATTTTCAAATTTTTATCTTTAAGTCCCTAAATAGGGTCTACAAGGCCCAATACATACTTTGGAAGTGGTCTGGAACTAAACTGAGAACTTTGGAAAACATTAGAAATTTTTTTTAAAAAACGGGGGCACACGCCCGTGTCCAAGGCCATGTCCTTCACACAGCTGAGATACACGCCCGTGTGTTAGGCCGGGTAGCGTACCGAATTTCTGAAAATCAAGTGCAGGCTTCACACACCCTAGGCACAAAGCTGTGTGACTGCCCATGTGGCCACAAGTAAGGATATTTACCAAGCCCTTTGTCACCCCAAAACATTTATACATTTATACAAATTTATTATCACACAACATAGTATTATTAAGCATTCAAACATCCACACTAAGACATCCATATACTATTTACAAACCACATTCATCATGCATAATCACACACACACATTTAACCATTCACATGCAAGCATACACATCCTTGAAATGCATCATAATAGACTTATAACATAACAAATATTGGCCACATTAAATGGCCTTATACAACAATAACCATCAAATAGCATAGGCCAACATTCTAGGCCAAATCATAATAACATATACACATAATCAAGTCCCTATACATGTCGTAGAGTTAAAAATACCTGAAGATCGTTGATACAATACCAATCAATAACTTGTTACTGTGATAGAATCTCTGACGACCTCCAACTCGAGCTAGCATCTCTGACACTATAGGAAAAATAAAAGAAAGGGGGGTAAGCATTACAGCTTAGTAAGTAGGTATGTAAATAATAAGTGATTTATTAACAGGCTTTTATAAATCTTCACAATATGTTCTCAAGATAATACAATCATAACTGCACATAGTTCCACTATTTATTCATGTTCATCTCAAGCTGTCTACTCGAGTCACAGTCACTAAATTATTTATATCTTGAACTACGGAACTCCAAATTAAGATCCACTAATTTTATCTGAAACTAGACTCACATATATTCTTTCCATAAAATTTTCAGAATTTTTGGTTTATGCAATAAGTACATTTTATTCTTTAAAGTCTCCCCTGTTCTTTTATCTGACAGCTTCGACTATTCTTCACTAAAAATTAACTATCTCCTCGTACAAGATTCGGATGATGTTCCCGTTTGTTTATTTTGAAAATAGACTCATTAAGGAATTTTAATCATGTAAATTATAGCCCATAATTATTTTTTTTACAATTTTTAATGATTTTCCCAAATTAGAATAGGGGATTATGAGATCATTCTAACTCTCTCACACAAAAATTCAAATATCTCAGAATATGAAATTCTTTTTCTTACACAGTTTCTTTTATGCGAAAATAGACTCAATAAGATTTAATTTCATATCTTATTCAACCTATAATTCGATTTCCACCATTTTTGGTGATTTTCAAAGACACAAAATTGTTGCTGTCCCAAAACTATTTTATTGCAAATTTTACTCTTTCATAGTTTCTTTGTATTAACATTCATAGTAACACTTACCCCACATCAAACTTACCAAATTTCGATCACCTATCGAGCACATTGCTCATAAATTGACACACACATACCTGTACGTAGTCGTATTCGTTTATACTTAGTCATTTCCCGTTGAACGCATCGAAATAATAACGGATACACGAAAATTTGCACATAAGTGCCACACTTGTAGCTAAAGATACTTCATATCACACTTTTCACATAGGCTTGCTCTCGAGCTAATCACATTCACGGGTCTGCTCACACAAGCTGCCGGTCATACATAACTACTCAGTGCTACTCACACAAGCTGTCAGGTACCCGCAACACATGCCGAATTACCCAGCCACTAGTAGAACCTATAAGACCAACACCAATTTCACATAGTCACAATCTCGGGTCTTCTCACACAAGCTGTCGGTCATGACGAAACTACACAATGTTACTTACACAAGCTGTTGAGTATCCGTAACACATGTCAGATAACTTAGCCACCGGTAGAACGTATGGACCAGCACCCGGATCACTTATTTCACTTAGATTTCACATAGGTTTCTAGTGAACATGTCACTCGTATCCATTTTTATTCCTAAAGTTCAACTGGGAAATTTCTCACTTGTCGATATTTTGTCAATTACATCAAATATTCAGCCACAATTCCTATCATTTATCAAAATATGAAAACGTAAGTAAAAATGATGCATTATTTACATAAAAACTTACCTCGGTAGCACAATCAGTGAAAATGACTTATTCGTCATATTCTTTGTTTTTTTCCCATTCTATGTCCAAATCTCGTCTTCCTTGATCTATAACAACACATTTAACTCATTTATTCATCCTACTACTCAAATTAGTCTAAATTCACATTTTGGAAAAATTATATTTTTGCCCCTAAACTTTGTCATATTTACACTTTTGCCCCTAGGCTCGTAAAATGATTTTTATTCAATTTCCTTGTATTTTAAGCCTAGACAAACCATTTTCATAACTATAGCAGTCCACAATTTCCATTTATTCACACACTTACACACATTTTACAACTTTTTACAAACTAATCCTTTTTGACAATTTCACCGAAAATCACTTAGTAAAAGTCGTTTATTACACACCGAGCATTCATATTCTACCATTAAACATAAAAAAAAGCATTTCTCATATGGATAAATTTTCAAACATCAACCCTAGCTCAAATAAATGGTAGAAATAGAGAGATCGTGTTACGAAGATTTCAAAAACGTAAAAATCATTAAAAATGGGGCTAGAACGGGCTTACAATCGAGCTTGAAAGCTTGAAAAACCCTAGCCATGGTTTCTTCATGCAACATTTGGCCATAGCTTGAAGATGGACACACTTTTGCTTTTATTTTGGCTTTTTAATTCTTTTAATTACTAAATGACCAAAATGCCCCTAACTTAAAAATATATAATTGCACTTATCTCATGTCTATTTTTGTCCAACAATTTAACCAATGGTCTAATTACCATTTAAGGACCTCCAATTTAAAACTTCATAAAAATTAGACACTTCTAACATGTGGAACTCAACTTTTGCACTATTTACAATTTAGTCCTTTTGACTAAATTGAGTGCCCAAACGTCGAAATTTTTGAACGAAATTTTCACGAAATCTTTCCGTGAAATCGTAGACCATAAAAATAGAATAAAAATAAGATTTTCCTTATCGGATTTGTGGCCCCGAAACTACTGTTCCGACTAGGCCCAAAATCGGGCTATTACTAATTCAATTTCCACAATTTTTGGTGATTTTTCAAAGTTATAAAACTGTTGCTGTCCAAAACTGTTTTATTGCTAATTTTACTCTTTCATGATTTCTTTGTTTCAACTTCCATTTACACATATATAACACCAAAACATGTCCATTACTAGCCATTTACAAATATTTACATGCCATTCATTGGCCAATTTAACCTATACATCAATAACAAAAACTTAAACATATCATGCCTCAATTTAATTTAGCCTAAAAGCCCCACACATGATCATCAATCACGTTTACCACATATTTATACATCATAAGCATAGACCTATAATCACAAGGTCATCGCAAGATCATTCTCATAGGTATAACTTACTCGTTTATATTCTTACCAAAATTCGATCACATACCGAGCACATTGCTCGTGAGTGTACACATACATATACCTGCACCTAACCGTCACATATTCACATTCATTTGCACTTTAGTCATTTTCCCGTTGAACACATCGGAATATTATTGTATACATCGGAAGTTTGCACATAAGTGCCACACTTGTAGCCAAAGCTACTTCACATCACTTTTTACATAGAGGCTCGTTCTCTAGCTATTCACTTTCACAAATCTGCTCACACAAGTTGTCAATCATTCGTTACTACACAGTGCTGCTCACAGAAGCTGTCAGGTATCCGCAACACATGCCGGTATACTCAGCCATTAGTAGAACTTAAGACCAGCACCCAGATTCACTTAGTCACAATTTCACATAGGTCCCTAGTGACATGTCACTTGTATCCTATTCTATTCCTAATATTCAACCGGGAAATTTCTCACATGTCGATACTTTGTCAATTTTGTTCAATATTCAGCCACATCTCATAAAACATATCAAAACATAAAAGCGTAAGTAAAAACGATGCATTATTTACATACAAACTTACCCCGGTAGCACAATCGGTGAAATGAACTTATTCATTAATTTCTCGTTTTTCCATTGTTCTAGTTCCATACCTCGTGTTCCTTAATCTATAATATCACATTTAATTTATTTATTAGTCACATTATTCAATGTGACCCAAGAATCATATTATGGCAAAATTATGTTTTTGCCCCTAAAGTTTCACATATTTATAATTTTGCCCCTAGGCTCGTAAAATGATTTTCATTCAATTTCTTTGTACTTGAAGCCTAGTTGAACCATTTTCATAACTATAACAGCCCACAATTTCCATTAAAACACACTTTTATGACACATTTTATAACTTTTACAAATTAGTCCTTTTAGGTATTTTCACCGAAATCACTTAGTAAAAGTCATTTCTCTAACCATAAACATGTATTTTCTACCATTAAACACAAAAATACACACATATTCATCATGGGTCAAAACCCTAGACTTTAACCATATCGTAAATTAGTGGTAGAAATAGATAGATCTTGTTACGAGGATTTCAAAAACGTAAAAATCATTAAAAACAAGGCTAGAATGGACTTACAATCGAGCTTGAAAGCTTAAAAAACCCTAGCCATGGTTTCCCCTTGTGAAGTTCAGCCATGGGGTTGAATATGGACAAAAATTGGCTTTTAATTTTGTTTATTTAATCATTTAATCACTAAATGACCAAAATGCCCCTGACTTTAAAATATTCTATTTCACCTAATTCATGACCATTTTTTTCCAAAAAATTAAACAATGGTCTAATTACCATTTAAGGACCTCCAATTTAAAATTTCATAACAATTGGAACCTCTAACATGCAGAACTCAACTTTTGCACTTTTTACAATTTAGTCCTTTTGACTAAATTGAGTGCCCAAACGTCGAAATTTTCGAACGAAATTTTCACGAAATCATTCCGTGAAATTGTAGACCATAAAAATATAATAAAAATAAAATTTTCCGTGTCGGATTTGTTGTCCTGAAACCACTGTTCCAACTAGGCCCAAGTTCAGGCTGTTACAATTAATTTCTCATAATCACAAATCAAATCAACCTTGTATCTCTTTCTAGTCACCTTTGAACTTTAACACCTCGTGTCAGAGCATATCGTCAAAGTTTTGAATTACTCTCTCAGACTTACCACCGATTTACAGGTGTATTACCGTACCAGGATGCAATTTCGTATTCATAGTTTCTTGTAACTTTTTCCATAATTGGGATTTAGCCCTCGGATCTCAATCTAAAATAATGGAGACTGATACTTTGCATAATCAAATAATCCCAGAAACATCTTACTCGACTGGTTTGTTAAACAAGAAATCTTTACACGAACGATCAATCACAATCTGATAACATCTGTGACTATATCTGCTTTCCCAGAGATTAATCAATAGCTACTCACGATCTTTCAATAGCTTAAGTCTTTAACACTATCTTAACTTCAGATCTTTCTATGACATTTGATACTTTAATTCTTGAAATTAGGCAACATGTGACATTAACCGTATGAAAACATGAGCCATCACTTTACATTCTAGTAAAAAAAACACATTCTAATCCGTTCAATAGTACATCACTAAAAAATCATGAATTCATTACTCAATTCAAACTGAACTCAGAACCAGAGCTTCGGTTAATAGTATCTTCTACTATTTTCAACTTTGCTAACATGCACAGACCATCTGAATTTTTGTAAATTTGATAACCATATCATTCAGAACAGCTTTAGCTCATAATAGCATCATCAGATTAGAACAAATCTAATAGGTGTACCTTGGTATCATACTTTCTAGATTATCAATCCTTCATTCAGACTGTCTATCTATATACTCATGAATGCACAAAATTTATTACCATAACTGAGGATGCTTTAACTACATGTAACTCAAATCACATTTCAACTGACCAATTCACTTTGATAAGAACAACTAAGTCGATTTCGATTATCAAATAATAACATAACAAAATGCTCATTTCTTCATGTTGTTAGGACAGTTCAAACATACAATCTTTCATAGTTCTTTCAACATGCTAGTCACAGATATTTACTAACTGTATTAACTCAGATGAAACATAACATCTTGCTTGAACTCACTGATAACAATCAAAATTATCCGAGGGAAGAAAATCAGTATACAATTTGAACTTGACTGTCATAATCCACACTTTTGCCGATATCAACTTCAAAGATAAGCCATACTTGATAAATTAAACAATAAAGATCATAAAAAACCGAGATGATGAAATCCGAGATATAAGACCATACTGAATGTCCGAGCAAACCACTCATATGAAATAATAGAGATCCTGACGATTCCTCAGAGAAAACCAGAAGAAAAAGAAACACTGTTCATACATTCTGAAGTCAATTGTAACAGAGATAATACATTTTCCATATAAATGTAAACAGGACAACAACCAAAAGAAATAGAAGAACAGTTTCATATGAATTCATTATCAACTTGTTATCTCAAATGTAACGGAATAGAACACCAATAGAAGATAGTGGAATGTCGATCATAGATCAACCAGACCAACAATACTTTCATCAGAAAATGATAAATTACAAATGCCTATGAGAATATATAAACATATAGAATACCTAAAAGAGATAGTCGTAAATTGCTCAACTGTAACTGTCATACTCAAACATCTTTACATTTCAAACATTATTCTTCTGACTAATTCTGTCATCACTAATCTCATAATATTTCATTCATTAACAAAATCAACTTAGAAGAATTCCCGGTAAATACAATCTTTAGAAATCATACCTGAATAAGTCGATTTAACCGAAATTAACTCCTTCTCTAGCTGTGGCTTTGTGCATTCCAAATAATCTTTAAAATAATCTGATATCTCTCTCATAACCGTCTTTGCTCGCTAAATCATTCCCATCTCTAATCACATCATTAATTATTCCACCACTGAACTCTTTAGTTTCCCCACTTGTGAGCTTATTCAATATAAATCTCGTGAACTTTGTCATATGACACTAAGGGGGTG
The DNA here is from genome assembly GCA_025503065.1 of Gossypium bickii. Taxonomy (NCBI): domain Eukaryota; kingdom Viridiplantae; phylum Streptophyta; class Magnoliopsida; order Malvales; family Malvaceae; genus Gossypium; species Gossypium bickii. Next base: position 16,267,048 of record CP106710.1, on the reverse strand, counting down.
AAGATTGTAAATCTGTTAAAGTTTTGACTCTCATACACACACACATACAATATAGCATTTAATACCAACACAATATCATGTACTTTGATTACACATCTCTAGGTTTCTACTAATCATGAACACATTTTCAAATATCTTAGTAACACACTCAGCATTATCACATATAAATATCAACCAATCGTAATAAGCTCATCTCAAAATAAATTTTTCATGTTATTCACTGCAAAAAGTCACTTTGATTTATCAAAATGCAATGATCAATCAAAACGATAACATTTTATCCATATTCCTCAACTTATAGTTAATCCATTGTATCCATTAACATATACATATCATCGCAAATTATAGAGAATCAATTCAGGAAAATCAATATATTCACTAAGTTACTTACTTAACCCCTTTTAGCATTATCGATGGTAGCTCAGTTGGAAAGCATCCCTACTTTAACCAAAACAAATCTCATCGGAGTCGGGAGATATCACACTATCACAGTTCACTTATGGCATGTATAGCTAGACTTGCATACGCTACATTAGTCCGAGAATAGACTAAACCATAGCTCTGATACCACTAAATGTAACACCCCTTACCTGTATTCGATGCCGAAATAGGGTACGAGGCATTACCTGAACACATACACTTGTAAACGTATTAAACCGAGTCAACAAATTTTATCCAAATTAAAACTTTTTAAATTTTTATCTTTGAGCCCCTAAATAGGGCCTACAAGGCCCAATACATACTTTGGAAGTGGACTGGGACTAAACTGAGAACTTTGGAAAACATTAGAAAATTTCTTAAAAAACGGGGGGCATACGCCTGTATTATTAAACATTCAAACATCCACACTAAAACATCTGTAAAAACTGTAGAAATCAGATTCTTACATTAGCTAATTAGGTTACAGGTATAAAAAGAGATAAACTACTCTAAGGAAGGAAATAATCCCTAAAAAACTGTAATTACCCTAACAATCAGTAACTATGATTAATTTCTATTTACATAAGATTTCCTTAATAATCTATCCTTAATTCTAGGATTTCCAACACTCCTCCTCAAGCTGGAGTGTAGATGTTTATCAAACCCAGCTTGCCAACATGTTGTTCAAACATGTTTTTGTTTAAACTTTTTGTCAACATATCTGCAACTTGTTGTCTGGTAGGTAGATAGGTAACACTCACGTCCCCTGAGTGTATCTTCTCTTTTATGAAGTGTAGGTCTATCTCAACATGTTTGGTATGATCATGATGCACAGGATTGTGAGCTATACTGACAGCAGCTTGGTTGTCACAATGCAGTTGTATAGGTCTATTATAAGGAACCTTTAGTTCTCTCATCAGCCTTTGTATCCAAATTCCTTCGTAAATACCTTGCACAAGTGCTCGATACTCAGCTTTTGCACTGCTGCGTGCTACCACAGACTGTTTCTTACTCTTCCATGTCACTAGATTACCCCAAACATAGCTGCAATAACCACTGGTTGATCGTTTGTCATTAATAGAACCTGCCCAGTCAGCATCGGTATACACTTCCACATTTCTGCTGTCATTTTTCTTGATGTATAGGCCCTTACCAGGAGTTCCTTTTAGGTACCTTAGTATCCGATATGCAGCTTCTAGGTGTTTTTCCCTTGGGCAATGCATATATTGACTTATGACGCTGACACTAAAAGCAATGTCAGGACGAGTGTGAGCCAAGTAGATAAGCCTTCCCACTAGGCGTTGATATCTCCCCCTGTTGACTTCTTCTCCATCTTCGTTAGTACCCAACTTGAGATTAAACTCCATAGGAGTTTCAGCCGGTTTACAACCCATTAACCCAACTTCTGATAGTAAATCGAGGACATATTTCCTTTGGGAGATAGAAATACCTTTTTGAGACCTTGCTATCTCCATACCAAGAAAGTATTTAAGATTTCCCAAATCTTTAGGTTCAAAAACTGTTCCAAGAAAGTCTTTCAAGTATTTAAGATTTCCCAAATCTTTAGGTTCAAAAACTATTCCAAGAAAGTCTTTCAACCTTCCAATTTCACTTGTATCATCTCCTGTTACTATTTTATCATCCACATAGACAATTAGAATGCAACATTTTCCTTGTTCCGAATGATTGTAGAACATGGTGTGGTCTGCCTGTCCTTGAGTATATTTCCTGCTCATCATAGCTTTTGCAAATCGACTAAACCAAGCCCTTGGAGATTGTTTCAGCCCATATAAAAACTTTTTCAACTTACGCACTTGGCCCTTTCTTTCTTCAAATCTAGGTGGGAAGTCCATGTAAACATCTTCATTTAACTCCCCATTGAGAAAAGCATTTTTAACATCCAACTGGGTTAATTGCCAATTAAGGTTGACAGCAATGGACAAAAGGACTCTAATTGTGTTTAGTTTGGCAACCGGTGCAAATGTCTCCTCATAATCCAGCCCATAAGTTTGAGTGAAGCCCTTAGCCATAAGACGAGCCTTGTATCGATCAATCTGACCATCAGGCTTGAATTTGGTTGTAAAAATCCATTTGCAGCCTATTGTTTTCTTTCCTTCAGGCAGATCCGAAACTTCCTACGTTCCATTATTTTTGAGGGCCTCCATTTCTTCCATCATGGCTTGTCTCCATTCTGCTGACTCAAATGCTTCTTCTATAATTTTTGGAGTTTTTATAGAATCAACATAAGTCACAAAAGTTTGATAAGACTTAGATAAGTTTCCATAGGATACAAACTGAGAGATACGGTGTTGAGTGCAGCTCCTTGTCCCCTTTTGCATTGCCATTGGAAGATAAATAGATGGTGATTGAGGTGAGACTTCGTTTTTAGAATAGTCTTCGGTTGAAGATGTGAGTGGCATTGTTGTATCAGTTTTAGCACGTCGATTCCGTCTGGAATAAACCTACAGTTCGGGCACCTATTGTTGCTATTCACTGATGGTGTTGGTATCGGGAAGTATAGTGCTAGTTTCTTTCGGCATAGGAGGAGAAATAACAGTGTCAAGGTTGGGTTTAGGTTTAGTGATAATAGTGGTGGTAAGGTCGGAAGGTATAATAAGGAGGGTATTAAGGGTCTCATCTTCATTAAAAATCTCCCTCTGAAGATGAGAAGCTCTAAAGAAAGGTTCGGTTTCAAAGAAGGTGACATCCCGAGAGACAAATAGCTGATGTAAGGTTGGTAAGTAGCATTTATAACCTTTTTGAGTGGGAGAATATCCAACAAATATACAAGGGTGGGCTCGAGGATCAAGTTTGGATTGGTTGGGTTTGATGATTATGGACAAAGTTTTTGCACCCAAATATTTTGTTGGAATATTAGGAACATGAAATAGAGAAATGGTTTATGAAGAGTGTTTAGAGGTGTTTGGAAATTTAGGACTTTTGATGGCATCCTATTGATTAGGTAGCAAGCAGTAAGAACAGCTTCGCCCCATAAATATTTTGGGACGTTCATTGTGAACATTAAGGCTCGAGCAACAGCAAGGAGGTGTCGGTTTTTTCTCTCAGAGATCCCATTCTGTTGAGGAGTGTTTGGACACGAACTCAGGTGTATAATTCCTTAGTCTGAAAGGTATGAACTTAGGACAGTATTAAAGTATTCTCTCCCATTGTCAGTGTGGAGAGTTTGGATGGTAGAGTTGAATTGGGTTCGAACCATTGAGTGGAATTTTTGAAATACTTTGGGAGTTTCAGATTTGTCTTTTAAAAGATAGACCCCACATACCCTAGTGTGATCATCAATAAATGTAATAAACCACTTCTCACCAGTAATGTTTTTCACTCGGCTAGCTCCCCATAAGTCATTGTGTATTAATGAAAAGGGTTTGGACTGAGTATATGGTTTTAAAGGATATGGAACATGGGTATGTTTGGACAATTCACAAATATCACACTTCAAGGAATTTATTTTTTTATTTTGAAATAACAGCGGAAGATGCTTTTTTGATACAAAATATTTGGATGTCCTAACCTACGGTGCCATAGCATAATAGTATCCTCTTTTGCAGTAGATAGAGCTAATCCCCCTTGTGTGCTATCTTTATTCCACACATACAGTCCATCATCAACCTTAGCAGTGCCAATCATCTTCCCTGATTTCTATTCCTGTATTACACAAAAAAATGCAGAAATTTAGCAAGCATTTTCCCATCTTTAGTAAGTTTACTTATTGAAAGTAAATTATAGGATAATTTTGGAACATGTAGAACATTATCAAGGGAAAAATTCTCAGCTACTTTTACTTTCCCTACTCCAGCCACAGGTGAGTATGAACCATCAGCAATCCTGATTCGGGACTTGTTATGACAGGTGGTGTAAGTTTGGAATAGAGTGAGGTTACCTGTCATGTGGTCCGAAGCACTCGAATCTAGTATCCAAGGTGATTGGTTATTAGATTCAAGAGCAATATTGAGAGCAGTACCTTGAGTGGCTAGATTCCCATGACCAGTAGAGGTACTAAGAATTTTATGGAGATTTTCGAGTTGCGTCTTGGTTAGGCGCACATCCAGCACCTCATCAGCAATATTGGAAGATAACAGGGCAGTTTTCTTGTCTTTCTATTTTTTATCTGGACAACCATGGAGTTTAAAACATTTTTCCTTTGTGTGACCAACACGGTTGCAGTGGCTACACCATGGTCTGTTCGATCCAGACTCATTCCCAGCATGAGGTTTTTGTGTTTGAGGACCTTTGGACACAAGAGCAGCAGATTCAATAGGCTGGTCAGTAGAGATTATTGGTTTGGGTTCCCCCATCATGACAAGATGACGTTTCTCTTCTCTTCTCACTTCTGTAAAAGCTTCACCAATGGTTGGGAGAGGTGATCTGCCCAAAATTCTACCTCGGGCCTCGTCTAACTCATGCCTCAGTCCAGCTAGAAATTCATAAAGACGTTCGTTGTTGAGGTGAGTCATAAACCTAGTGTGTTCTAGGCCTTCTCCCCAATCATCCTCATAGTACATATCTAACTCCTACCACAAGATCTTCAGGTTGTTGTAGTAGTGAGTTACCTCGAGTGTCTCTTGACGAATGTCTTTCAACTTGAGTTTGATCTCAAAAACTTGAGAAGCGTTTCCAAGATCAGAATAGTTCTCTGTAACTGCATCCCACATATCTTTTGCAGTCTTGAAGAGAAGATAAGTACGGCTTATATGGCCTTCCATCGAGTTAATCAACCACGCCATAATAATAGAGTTGTTGAGTTTCCAAGTAGCATAAGTCGGGTCTGCTACATTAGGACGTGGGAGGTCTCCATTGATATATCCTAACTTGCCACGGCCACGAATCACCATTAGGATAGATTGAGACCATTGTAGGAAGTTTTTTCCATCTTGTCGATGACTAGTGATTATTAGTGAAGAATTGAGGTCACTTTGATTGATCCCTCAATTGACAGTCTGAGATATTTGTGAGATCTTAGTTTCAGACATGGTGTCATTGTGAAGATCACCCATGAAAAAAAATAGGAGAGGAAATTTTAGGAAGATGGCTGAGAAATCGGAGAAATTTTTAGGAAGATAGATAAGAGGATCGAATAATTCCTAAGGCTCTGATACCATGTAAAAACTATAGAAATCAGATTCTTACATTAGCTAATTAGGTTACAGGTATAAAAAGAGATAAACTACTCTAAGGAAGGAAATAATCCCTAAAAAACTGTAATTACCCTAAGAATCAGTAACTATGATTAATTTCTATTTACATAAGATTTCCTCAATAATCTATCCTTAATTCTAGGATTTCCAACAACATCCATATACCATTTACAAACCACATTCATCATGCATAATCACACACACACACACACACACACACACACACACACACACACACACACACACACTTAACCATTCACATGCAAGCATACACATCCTTGAAATGCATCGTCATAGACTTATAACATAACAAATACTGGTCACATTAAATGGCCTTATACAACAATAACCATCAAATAGCATAGGCTAACATTCTAGGCCAACTCATAATAACATATACACATAATCAAGTCCCTATACATGTCGTAGACTTAAAAATACTTGAAGATCGTTGAAATAATACCAATCAATAACATGGGGGGTAAGCATTATAGCTTAGTAAGTAAGTATGTAAATAATAAGTGATTTATTAACAGGCTTTTATAAATCTTCACAATATATTCTCAAGATAATACAATCATAATTGCACATAATTCCACTATTTATTCATGTTTATCTCAAGCTATCTACTGGAGTCACAGTCACTAAATTATTTATATCTTGAACTACGGAACTCCAAATTAAGATCTACTAATTTTTCCTGAAACTAGACTCACATATCTTTTTACCAAAAAATTTCAAAATTTTTGTTTTAGCCAATAAGTACAGTTTATTCTTTAAAGTCTCCCATGTTCTTCTGTCTGACAGTTTCGACCCTTCTTCACTAAAAAGTAATTTCTCCTCGTACGGGATTCGGATGATGTTCCCATTTGTTTCTTTTAAAAATAGACTTATTAAGGATTTTAATCATGTAAATTATAACCTATAATTATTTTTGTACAATTTTTAATTATTTTCCAAAATCAAAATAGGGGATTCCGAAATCATTCTAACTTTGTCTCCCAAAAATTCAAATATATCAAAATTTGAAATTCTTTTGCTTACACCGTTTATTTTATGCGAAAATAGACTCAATAAGTTTTAATTTCATATCTTATTCAAACTCTAATTCAATTTCCACCATTTTTGGTGATTTTTCAAAGACACATAACTGCTGCTGTCCTAAAACTATTTTATTACAAATTTTACTCTTTCATAATTTCTTTGTATTAACATTCATAGTAACACTTACCCTATATCAAACTTACCAAAGTTCGATCACCTATCGAGCACATTGCTCATAAATTGACACACACATACCTGCACTTAGTCATATTCGTTTATACTTAGTCATTTCCCGTTGAACGCATCGGAATAATAACGGATACACGAAAATTTGCACATAATGCCACACTTGTAACTAAAGATACTTCATATCACACTTTTCACATAGGCTTGCTCTTGAGCTAATCACATTCACGGGTCTGCTCGCACAAGCTGTTGGTTATACTAACTACTCAATGCTGCTCACACGAGCTGTCAGGTATCTGCAACACATTCCGGATTACCCAGCCACTGGTAGAACTTATAAGACCAGTACCCGTTTCACATAATCACAATCTCAGGTCTGCTCACACAAGCTGTCGGTCATGAAGAAACTATTCGGTGCTATTTGCACAAGTTATCGAGTATCCGTAACACGTGCCAGATAATTCCTCCATCGATAGAACGTACGGACCAGCACTCGGATCACTTATTTCACTTAGATTTCACATAGGTTTCTAGTGAACATGTCACTCGTATCCATTTTTATTCCTAAGGTTCAACAAGGAAATTCCTCACTTGTCGATATTTTGTCAATTATATCAAATATTCAGCTACAATTCCTACCATTTATCAAAATATGAAAACGTAAGTAAAAACAATGCATTATTTACGTACAAACTTACCTCGGTAGCATAATCAGTGAAAAGGACTTATTCATCATATTCTTTGTTTTTCCCCCATTCTAAGTTCGAATCTCGTTTTCCTTGATCTAAAACAACACATTTAACTCATTTACTCATCCTGCTACTCAAATTAGCCTAAATTCACATTTTGGTAAAATTACATTTTTGCCTCTAAACTTTGTCATATTTACACTTTTGCCCCTAGGCTCGTAAAATGATTTTTATTCAATTTCCTTGTATTTTAAGCCTAGACGAACCATTTTCATAACTATAGCAGTCCACAATTTCCATTTATTCACACACTTACACACATTTTACAACTTTTTACAAACTAGTCCTTTTTGAAAATTTCACTGAAAATCACTTAGTAAAAGTCGTTTATTACACACCGAGCATTCATATTCTACTATTAAACATCAAAACACAAGAATTTCTCATATGGGTAAATTTTCAAACATCAAACCTAGCTCAAATAAATGGTAGAAATAGAGAGATCGTGTTACGAGGATTTCAAAAACGTAAAAATCATTAAAAGCGGGGCTAGAACAGACTTACAATCGAGCTTGGAAGCTTGAAAAACCCTAGCCATGGTTTCTTCATGCAAAATTCGGGCATAGCTTGAAGATGGACACAATTTTGCTTTAATTTTGGCTTTTTTAATTATTTTAATTACTAAATGACCAAAATGCCCTTAACTTAAAAATATCCTATTTCACTTATCTTATGTCCATTTTTGTCCAAAAATTTAACCAATGGTCCAATTACCATTTATGGACCTCCAATTTAAAACTTCATAAAAATTGGACTCTTCTAACATGTGGAACTCAACTTTTGCACTATTTACAATTTAGTCCTTTTGACTAAATTGAGTGCCCAAACGTTGAAATTTTCGAATGAAATTTTCATAAAATCTTTCCGTGAAATCCTAGACCATAAAAATATAATAAAAATTAGATTTTCCTTATCGAATTTGCGGCCCCGAAACCACTGTTCCGACTAGGCCCAAAATCGAGTTGTTATAGTTCCCAAAAGCTGTAGTACTGACGTAAGCCAAATACGCCTCGCACCTTTCCGGACCAGTTTCTCAGCTACTAATGCGGAGATCACATGTGACAGATAGTATCGACGCTCACCAATTATAACCATTTCCACATCATCCTTGGTCCTTAGAACAACCCTCTTAGATGCGCAGTCCAAACTGACTCGATGCTCCTCCAAGCAGTCCATACCTAAAATCAGGTCGAACTCCCCAAACGGAAGCTCCATCAAATTAGCCAGCAATATCTCCCCTTGCACCTCTAACGGAACATACTTATACAATTTACTAACTTGAACAGACTGACCCAACGGACTTATTACAGTAACCTCACTAAAAGTACTCTCAACCGATAACACCAGATTTTTGGAAACATAACAGGCTATATAGGAAAAAGTAGATCCTATGTCTATCAGAGCAAAGTAAGGTACATCAAATATAAAGAACATACCAGTAACGACGTTAGGAGCATCTCTGTCCTCTCGGTAATGTGCAGCATAAATCAAAGTAGGCTGTCTCACCTCAGTCTGACCAGCACCTCTGCCCGGTACTCTTTGTCCTCAACCCATACCATTACCACCCTTAGCCTGACCACGCCCCCTAAGTAGTTGCTGAACTATTCTCTGCGGCTGCGTGTGACCTGATGTTGGAGCTTGCACCTGATCAGCCCTCAACGGACACTTCCGAATTCGGTGCTCTAAAGACCCACATCTCAAACAGGCCCCAATCCTCCTCTAACACTCGCCTGGATGGTGCCCACCACAATAACTGCACGGTTGCAACCAGTAAGAGCAATAGAAACTGGGGCCCCACTCTAATTGGCCCATTAGATCTGGCATTTTTCTTAGGCATCTGCACAGAACTCGAGGGTTCCTGATCCCTCTTGTTCTTACCTCTCTCACTGTCCTTGTTCTGGCGTTTTGTGCACTTAACATACCTCTGTCACGGTCCTTGTTCTGGCGCTTTACGCGCTTAACATCCTCAGCAATCTTTGCCTTCTCTACTAGAACAGAAAACTCACGTTCCCTCTGTGGAGCAATCAAAACCCTCAAATTATCTCTCAGCCCGTCCTCAAATCGAACACACCTCTCATACTCCGATGCCACCATACCTTGAGTATAACGGCTCAGCCTCAGAAATTCATCCACAGATCGGTCACATTGCGTGAGGTTCAAAACCTCATACCTGCGAGTATCAACGTAGCTGGCTCTCACATATTTGCTCTGAAATTTAGTCTTAAATAACTCCCAAGTCAAATTGTCAGGCTGAGTGCCTTCCTTAACAATTAACCACCACTGATATGCTTCGTCGCGAAGCAAGGAGACTGCACCCTTCAATTTCTGCTCGGGGGTACAGTATAAATCGTCCATAATCCTCTCAGTGGCCTCTAACTAATACTCAGCCACGGTAGGGACGACTTTTGTGACACCCCTAAACAACTCAGCTGCATTAGACCGAAGTCGCTCAGTTACCGACCCATGGCCCACAGATCCAGAACTGGGTCCATCCACCCTCTCCAATATCCTCAGCATGGCTTGGGACAGTGCGTCATCCCCATCCGGTCGACTCTGAGACCCAGTCTTAGTAACAGGTGACACAGGTGTCTCACTAATGTCTAGATTCAACTTGCTGCCCAAAGATGAGGACTCAGCTCGAGCCCCCCTACGGCCTTTATCTCGGCCTCGAAAATCACGTCCACGAATATGTCGTGCACTCATTGTGACTTAGAAGTTTTATCTACATTAAAAATTTTATGCATCAGTTTCGATATTTATTAACAGATGTTTTATGTGTAGAGTACTAGAAATTCAAAGTTGTTTCTGAGAGTTTTCGTCTTAATCAGTTTCACTACAGTTTCAGACTTTACTAACTATAGTGTTTTCAAGTATACTATCAATAATGGTTTCAGAATTTTCTATCAGGAATCAGAAATACTTACAGGATCGGTGCCGAAGACTCGGTGGACTACATTCTCAATAAGAATATTTTAAACTATTTTGTAAACCAATTCTTTAAAACATATTTTGGAACCTAAAATCTAAAGCTGAGTTTTGTAACCTGGCTCTGATACCACTAAATGTATCGCTACAAACCTGGCCTAGATTTTATAGCAGAATCTGGCGATATCACATGGAAGGGATTTTGAAAATGGAGCTAACTCGATCAAAACCTTTAATTTCTTTATTTAATTCAAATCGTATATTCCATTAGTCGACTTGTCTTAAAAAGTATCATTTTAGCGGAAGCTTTGGAAAATCGTTGTTTTTAGGAAACCGTTCAAGATTTTAGAAAACCTTTGTTTTGGTGAAAACCGAGTTGTTTCGAGTTTGGCGGTTATAAAATTATTAAGATGGCAATCAAATCCAAAGTAGAGATGAAAACAGTCCGTAAAGTCTGAATTACATAAAAACCAACATAAACCAGATTATAGAAATTAAATCGTAGCTAGGTTCAAATCGAACGTGTGGTCACTGAGGGGCTCCGCAGCACCAATCCGCCTAAGACTATGCGCTACCTGTAAAGATTAAACCAAAAGGAGTGAGTTTACATAAACTCAGTGTGTAACCCAACAGAATTAAGCATGTACACACACAGAATATTACAAGTCATACAGATTAATACTCGGGCCTGGGCCTATGTCAGACACAGATTCGGGCTTGAGCCCATTTCATATATAGTCATAGTTACAGATATACAGATCAGATATCAGAAATGAGAATCCTACCCCCATCCTCTACACACAGTCTCTGTCCATCCCTACACACCATGTGGGGTTTAAAATACCCACCCAGCCCTACACACCATATTGTACCAATACGACACATAACAGATATAATGCAGCCATGCTGTCAGATAATAGGCATAAATACCTTTTGGAGTACTTCCTCCAATAAGCAACATCCCATCCCCAATATCAGATAACATAACATACATACAGAATTAACAGACACATCATACTTAACATGCTCTTACAAACAGATAACAGATATACAATCATAGGTCTGCTCATAATCCTATCTCAGTCTAATATATCACTTGGTTTTAGGGTTTTAGGACGACCCGTGCGACCTTACGAAAAATTTCAGTATAATGCGTGTGGGCCCATACGCCTGTGTGGGCCACACTCCCTGATTGTCCTTACTCATGTGGATTACACGGCCTGGCCCAATATTCACACGCCCATGTGGCCCACACGCATAGTCTGATATTGCCCGTGTAGCCCACACGGCCACACTCTAGCCATCACATTGCCGTGTCTTACGCACGGCCTGGCCTTCGTCGATCACACGGCCGTGTCATTGCACACGGCCGTGTCATTGAAAACGGCCGTGTGTACCTTTTGGAGCACTTCCTCCAATAAGCATCATCCCATCCCCAATATCAGATAATATAATATATATACATAATTAACAGACATATCATACTTAACATGCTCTTACAAACAGATAACAGATATACAATCATAGGCCTGCTCATAATCCTATCTCAGTCTAACATATCACTTGGTTTTAGGGTTTTAGCATGACCCGTGTGACCTTACGAAAAATTTTAGTATAATGGGCCCACATTCTCGTGTGAGCCCACACGCCCGTGTGGCCCACACTCCCTGATTATCCTTACTCATGTGGATCACATGGCCTAGCCCAATATTCACACGCTCGTGTGGGCCACACGCACAATCTGATTTAGCCTGTGTAGCCCACACAGCCATACTTTGGCCATCACATGGTCGTGTTCTTACGCACGGCCTGGCCTTCGTTGATCACACGGTCATGTCATTGCACACGGCCTACCACACGGTCGTGTGGCATCGACAGTAAGGTTTTTGGCTTTTGTCGAAAACTCATTTCTTTGCGTTTCGGGTATACACCTAGTACGTTTTCGATGCATAAGCACTCTCGGGATCACTAGAACCTAAAATTGACCAATCAAACCCCGAATAAATCTCTTAAAACGATATTAAACTGAACTATCTCTAAAAGACAACCCTTTTATTTACCAAAAACCCCTACCTGTGCTTACGAAAAATTAAGGCGTCGATTGTAAACCTCTAGCCCTTTAAACTTCTCCTAAACACAAAAATGAATCCCATTAAACCAAGATTCATTAACCAATATAGCAATCGCACTTACTAACTTACCAATAACGCATAAAACCCCGGAATAATGAGGCACGGAAATTGATCCAAAAGAAAGAAAAGCCAACAACGAAGGGGGGAAAAGGAAGAAAAGAAAGAAATGAGAAAAAAACAATAACAGTCAGATGTTCTTAGGGAGAGAAACAAAATTGTTTTTGAGATATTCTGATAACTTCCCACTACGTCACATCCTAACCACTCACTCTCAGTCTTTCAATACATTCGGAATTCTTTCAGTCAAATAAGCAAAAATAACTCCCTCACTCGCGCAGGGATTCAAACACAAGACCTTCAACATACCAACACACAGACTCTCTTACCACTTGAACCAACAGGTTTATTCTACTATGGTTTTACAATTAATTCAATATAAGCCCACTGAGTAAGTAAAAGGCTTAAGTCAGAAAAATTCCAAAATTTACCAAATATAAGACTTAAACTTGGGGTCTCTCATACACACCCGAACACATAACCACTGAAATAGATACACATTTGTGTCACATTTTCACAAAAGCAGATATAAGAATTTTGGGGCGTTACATTAGTTGGTGGGAAAGCTAATTTTGCTAACCATCTGACCAAGTTAACATAGCCATAAATACTTAAAAATTTAACATAGTCATAATTATTTATGTCCTTTAATTAATTTTCCCATCTTTCTAGCTAATTCTAACTTTTTAAAAAGAGTTAAATCGATTTTTTAACAAAAACGTTAATTAAAATATTAATTTTTAATGGTATTGGTATAACAGTTCACATATATTTCATATTACATGACATTATTTATCTTATATGTCACATCAATAAATAATTTAAAAATTATAAAAATATTTATAAAATAATAACAATTCAAAAGTTTTAAAAATATTATTAAAAGTTCATAAAATTTCAACAAAATTAACAATAAGTACGTATGGATTATCATGTAGGTCACCATGTTTAAAAGTTAAACGTTTAATTAGTATTTTCATTAAAAAAAATTTAAATTTTTAAAAGATTTAAGACCAAATTTAATTTAAAAAATAAATAAACATCAAATTAACAAAAAAGAAAAAAAAGAAAAAAGAAAAGGATGTTTAGGGAGATTTCTATTTATATGAACAGTTTTCCGCGTCATATTTGTTACATGAATATGAGCTTTTAATTTTAATTTCTTTAATAAAAAATTTTTATTTCGAATAATTGATGTAAGTAGTTTGAGAATTCTAAAATTATTAAAAATTGTAAAAAAAAAAAGTTAAAATTTAGGTTAAAATATCAAATAAGCCCTAAAGATATTTTAAAAATAAAAAGTAGTTAAGCCCCTCACAAAAAAATACATCAATTTGAGCATGTGAATCATGATATGTACGCAATTAAAATGCTTGAATTCATTAGTCCCTGACAGTTGATGAATTATTAAGTACAAATAACGATTTAAAGACTCAATTAAGTGCAATTTTTCTACAAGGAACTTAATTGATTTTTTTAATTATTTTTGAAGGATTTATTTAGCATTTTAGCAATATATATATAAGGAAGGATTTATAAATTGGTGAGTTGTTAGACTTAGATGCCACCATGGGATCATCAAGGGGTGAAACTAATTTTTTTAAATTATAATTTAATTATAATTTTTATGATAATAAAATACTTACAATTTACAAATATTAAACAAGAGTGAAGATACCACATTAATATTTTTCCTATTTTCACTGCTTTTTCAAATGCTTTTACTCCTTAACCTTTCTTTACCAAGAAATAGGCATTAACCAATAATAAAACATGCAAAATAAAAAAGGAATATAAACTTGTAATTTACAATAATGAAAAAAAAAAAAAACAGTCAGTGGTTTCCTATTAATAATTTTTAGAGTTCTTTTTATAAATAATTAATAATTAATTGAGTCGAGTCAAATCGAGTGAAATTGTTCAAGTTAAATTAAAAAAGTAAACATGTCAAATTAAAATCTTATTATAGTATAATTAATTTCATACTAAAACACATAAATTTGAAAAAAAATTCAAAACAAAATAAGAAAAAAATGATAAACTTGAATCATTAATTAACTTATTTAAATCCCAAAATTACTATTTTAGAAATTTTAGAAATTTTAACTTTTTTTATATATTTTTAGGTTTTTTTTAAAAACATTATGATTTTTTTAAAAATATATAAATTTTAGAATTTTTATAAAAATTTTAAATTATTTTATAATTTTTATTGAAAAAGATAAATTTGGTTGTTTTTAAAATTGGTAAGGGGTAAAGAGGTATTTAGATGAATGATGTTCCTTGTTGGCGAAGAAGTGCAGACATTAGGGTTGAATATATGATTGATCCAGTTTCAACAAATAGTGAAGCGAAAGGTCTCTATTCTGGGCTTTGTAAATTATTGAATCATGTGTTTGAATGAGAGAGATTCCATGCCTTTTAGTTGGAGGGACTGATACAAACATTGGGCTTAACAAACTATAATTACCTTCTCTTTACTTCGGGGGTAGGAAACTAATTGGGCAACAACCTAACCAAGTTAAGAGCCCAATCATAATTCCTTTCCACTTCAATCTTTTAAGCATTTTGGAAACTTGTGTTACACTCAGTTTTTCTTTAAATTTATTTTTATTAATATCATGTATGTATTTTATTTAACTCATTGCATTTTGTCTTTTTTATTCAAAAAATGAGTAAATTAGTCTTTATATGATAGATTAAAGACTAAATCGGTCATTTTATTAAAGATTTCTAATGTTATAAATTAGTCTTTAAATGATATAAATTAGTCTCTTTTATTTCTAATGTTAAAATCTCGTTCATGTACATCGACATGAAGTACACATGGCACGCCATGTGTAACTGATTGGTTATTTCGTCAGTCATACCATTTTTTAACCGTTAAAATGGATAAAATTTTTAACTAAAAAACCAATTCAAGACTAATTTATTTACTTTTTTAATAAAAAATAAAATATAATCTAACTCTTCACATTACCTATCTAAATTTGAATATATTTTAATTAGTATACATTGAATTTTATAATATTAATTATGGAATGAGATTAATTAATGTAGACCGAAATCTAATGATGTGATATTTTTTATAAAAGAAAGACTTCATATTTTTAAATTATATTTTAATGGATGTCGATAAATATGCCCACGTTAACTGAATAAAAAAGGTTTCTAGGTTTAGATTATTCTGGCCGATTCACCATCCTAAATACCATTTCAGCTTTTCATCTTTGATGGCATCTTCAATGGCATATTCCTAAAAAGGCACATTATTATTATTATTATTATTATTATTATTATTATTATTATTATTATGGTCATAGAAATGACATTATTATTTTTTATAGAACAAATCACATCATTGATTATTATTCCATGTGCATGGTAATCGTACCCAAAGTTCTATAAAATAAAGTTTTGATTTATTATCCTATGACTTGATTGGACTTCGCAAAATTTATACTCAAAATCTTAAGACTGGAAGAGTGAAATAGTTATGACTCTTCTTTTTTTCCTTTCGATTGAGAAGATACTGCCAGCGAATACTAAAGATATTATAATAAATTATTTCAAAAAAATTTAATTTTAAATATTTATTTGATATTTTGGTTTAATTTTTTATCATTTTAATCTCAACTTTCAAAATTTAGGTAATATGTTTTTTATAAATAAATTAATTCAATTTTTAAAATTTAAATAGCATTACTGATATTAATATTTAAAAATTCATGAAATTTTAATTTATTAAAGTTTCTATTAATTTTAATTTATTATTTTAATTTTTTTTGAAATACTTGCGAACTACTATGTAAGTAGTCAAGTTCGCGTCGTTAAAATTTTATGGTTTAATCAATTTTTTCATCTAAAAAATAATAATTTGACTAAATTTTTGAAGTTAAGAGTTAAAGTGACAAAAAAAATGTAAACAGTATAGAGATAAAATTTTCATTGTCAATTCAAAAAACTTTAATTTCTTTACTAGACTATGATATATCCATGATACGAGAGAAAAATAGTATTATATAACAAATAAAATTATAAAAAGTTGTTATAAAAAAAAAACACATATATTTTTGTTGAAGGAAGAATATTTGATGCACTATCGGTGCATAAGTTCTATGCACCACTGGTGAATAATAACATAACACATCATCATTAAATAAAACAAAAAATAATGGAGGGCTTATAAATAAATACTAATAATTTTATTTAAACATAATTAAATAATAATTAGTTATAAATAAATGTTAAAGTCTTGAAATCTAAACCCGATACCTTAAACCCATAAACTTAAGATCCTAAATTTGAGAATTATTAATATTTATTTATAATAGTAACGAATAATGCTTAATTATATTTAAATAAAATTATTAGTATTTATTTACAAGTCTTCCACATTTTTTGTTTAATTTAATGATGACATGTCATGTTATTGTTCAATATGATGGATGAGGCTTATGTATCGTAAATGCATCAAATATTATTCCTTTGTTGAAATTGTAAACTAAAAAGTAACCACCACTTCTCCTTCTTACATCCAAAATGAATCTAGACAAATAAATATTCATATTTAAATGAATTTGGATATGAACTTGAATATTTTCAATAATTTTTATATTCTTTTGAATTTTTTATTTTTGACTGACATTAATAGTAGAATGGCTGACTCAAGGATTGTTATTAGTGGCATAAACAAAGTAACAATTAATGATAAAAATTGTTAGTCAAAGAACTTAATTGATACATTTTCAACATTTAAGAACTTAATTGAGTGCATTTTTTGCAAAAAATAAAAATAAAAAAAATACTTCATTGATATTTCTTTTGGAAAAAGCACTTGACTTATTTAATACTTAAGCCAATAAAAATAATTTACTTAATTGCTTATTAAAATTTTGATTTATAGTCCTGTAAAAAAATAGATCTTTCATATAAAAATTATGTAACATCCTAAACTCGACTTAAAAGTTTAAGTCGAATCTCAAAGGGTTACACTAACGTATTAAAAATTGATTCCTTTTCAGAGTTTTAACTCTGAAAATCAGAAATTCATTTTAGTCGATTTAGGTGATTTTGTAGTTTTTTTTAGAACTTGGCAAATACTGACGGGATTATAAAAAAAAAAAAAAACAAGGTAAGTCCAAAACATATTATAAACCCAAAAGATTAAATCGCAGTTTTTTCAGTGTAAAACAATTTGAGCTCTCGTACGTCGTTCGATCCTAAATCAGATGTTTTCCTGAACAGATAAAGGTAAGACAAAGGGTGAGTTACCAAACATCGCGTAGAACCAAACTCATATATAAATAAACAGAGCATAATATATAAATCGTATTAACGCAAAGAACTTAATAATACCTGTATAACCAGTATGGAACAGATCTAGAGTATCACAAAGATTTCAACAAAGGTAGTACAATAGCATAAAGCAAAACAGAACAAAACAGAGCAGAACAAAACAAATCAAACAGATCATAACCGAATAGAGTAGAACAGAACATAATGGAATGGAACAGAGCAAGACAGAACAGAGCAGAGCATGTATGTTTACGCAGATACAGTATTTTTCAAACAGATCAGAATGTAAATTTATTAGAAAACATCCTACCCAACTCCATTACACATCAAAATAGAGTTCCCTTAGAACTTGTCCAGCCAGATCACACCAATAGATAACTGTGGACAGTGCCACCAAAATATTTGCAGTTGAAACTACTAGACCATATATACGTGTTCAAACCACTATATTACAGTCGAGATGCCAAAATAGAATTGTTGATTACCCATCAGATAATACAAATCATTAAACTGCCAGAAACTTCCTCCTTTCACATCAACCCAAATCCCACGTAATGTGTCATGGCATGCAAATACAGAATCAGAGTGATAAGCATGTAAGACATGCTATCATTTAATAAAAGAATCAGTAAACATGGGAATTCATGTTTTGTAAGACAAACTTATCAAAGCTCAATAGATCATATCAGATTTTCCATGAAGTCACATGTACGATTATGAGTCAGAATTAGTAACAATCAATCTTTCATATTCAGATATTGCATAT
The DNA here is from genome assembly GCA_025503065.1 of Gossypium bickii. NCBI lineage: Eukaryota > Viridiplantae > Streptophyta > Magnoliopsida > Malvales > Malvaceae > Gossypium > Gossypium bickii. The sequence goes on along the minus strand of CP106710.1, from coordinate 16,248,318 downwards.
TCTTCATCAACAGAGTAATGCAGAGGCGTACCAGCAAACTTAACAGAATACAGATCGTACCTGGATAATTCACATACATTATACAATAGCACATTACGTTCTGAAAGTTCCTACGTACTTAAGTTCAACATAGTAGACATGCGTATTATTCCCAAGTTGTTTATCGTCAGATCATCAGATATCAAGTTATACAGTATAATTTAGATCATACAGACACTACAGTAGGTCTGCATTCGTTTCGAACAACGCTTGTGGCCCGAGTAAAAAATTACAAATATTGTTTCACACGCCCATGTGGTTTCACACAGCTTGGAGAACTGGTCCGTGTGACTCCACATGGTCTAGCACACGCCCGTGTGCTTGCCCATGTATCCTACATGGCTTGACACATGCATGTGCCATTTGCTCGTGCGATCTTAATTTGCAAATAGTGAGTTACACGGCCTGGACACACGCTCATGTCACTGGCCCGTGCGAATCCTGTACAATTCAAACACACAAAAGGTCTAGGCACACGCCTGTGTGCCTAGCTTCTATGCCTCTAATTTTTGTGAACAGTAAGTTACACGGCCTACCACATGGCCGTATGACTTACACGGCGTACCATATGGCCTGGCACACAGTCGTGTGGTGTCTATAGTCTCATTTTTATTGGCTAAAATTCGAAGAAGAAGGGGTTTTTAGTACCCACCCGATACGGATTCGAAGTAAAAATAACAAGGATAAGTTCCCGTCCCTAAATGAAAAACAATTGTTCGACAAACGATTAACTTGCAATCAAATTGCTAAAAACTAACATTCCAAAATCAAAGTTACGTCGAAGTACTTTTGACACCAAAACTTTAAATCGAACTTACCGACCAAGGAATTAAACTAAAAGGATAAGTTAGATCCCGTACAGAATCAACGCAACGTAACGTAACAAAAAGAAAGATCACTTTGAAAGGAAGAAACCAAAACGAAGAAATTAAATAACGGGAAAGGAATGATAGAAACCATGGCAGGAAAAAAAGAAAGAACAAAAAATGAAAACCTCACCGGAGGTTTCTGGAAGGTTTTAAATAACCAACCAAATCTAACTACCACACAACGAAATGCAAAAAATAAAACATTCCTTATTTCTTTTGTCGGGATTCGAACACAAGACCCAAAAGTATACAAAAACATAACCATTGAACCAGCAGACTTACTCTTGATAGTAATTGACTGAGTTTAACTTATAAACCAACATTCAAAGGTAAGCATTTAAGCAAAATAACAAAATTTCGAGGAACAAGATTCGAACCCAGAACCTCACACACATGCCCAAAACACTTAACCACTGAACTAGATCAATTTACTGGTCAAAAATTTTCAAAGTCTAAACTCAAATCGAGGGATGACCATTTTTGGTTTTAAAACTCAATTTCTTGTAACCCGGTTTTTGGGATATTACAAAGTAAATGAGAAATTATTTATTAATTAAAAAGTTTGTTATTTTTTTAAAAAATGTATCATTTTAAATAAGGGGTTAAATATAAATTTGGTACTTGAATTTGACCACTTCTCCTAGATTGGTACTTAAGGTATCTTTTTTGTCCCAGATTGGTACCCGAACTTTTTCTCCATCAAATAGTTTGGTACATTTTATTGACACCATCAAGTCTCAAACAGGTGGTGGTATCAGACAACGACATATGTCATTAGTGACATCAAAATGATGTCATCATCTAAAAATTAAATTAAAAATGATTAATAAATTTAAAAATATATACAAAAATAATGATATTGCCTCATTTCTTTTCTTTCTCAGATTTCTTTTCTTTCCTTCCCCCATTCTCCTTATCATCTTCTTTTCTCATTCTTCTCTCTCAACCCTAGCCAACACCTAGCCCACACCACCATGATTGGCTGCTTTTTTTGGCCCAAAAGTGGCGCCTAATTGTTGCTCTCCATTCCCTCTTTTGAATGCTCCAATTAGATTTCTCGGAAAATTTTCCAAAAGCCACAAAAATGCCTCCAACTTTTGAATTTCTCTAACGTTGATCTAAAGATCCGATTGTTGAACCATCTTGCAACTTTAACCATGGCTTCTCCTTGGTATGATAAACTTCTTCATAGCTCAGATCTCTCAACTGGGTTTCAAAAATACTGACCTTAAAAATCTGAAATATTGGGTTTCATGTGTTTGATGGGTTGACTATTACAGCCATGGTGGTCGATATTTGACCCTTTGCTGAATTATTTTCTGCAACCATAGGGTTTAAGGTTTTGGTATTTTGAAAGATTGAAGGGTTGGTTGATGGGGGTTAGGAGTTAATGGTTCAAGTACATTAGATCCCATTGTTGTAGTTTCTTGTAAGCAAAGAAAGTTGTTACAGATTTGTGATTTTCATTTTTTATAATTCCAAATTTGAGTTTTTTTTTCTTTATATTCTAATTGGTTTTGGGATTAAATGAGTGATGTTTTTCCTTCTTCTTTTTTCGATAATATCTATTTCAAGTATTCATTTGATTATTTTATTTGTTAATAAAATAAATATTTATGTTATTTTGTTATTTTAAAATAAATATTTTCAAATTTTAGTAATTAAAATAAATATTTTTATTATGTTTTTTTTAATATTGCTTTATTGTTATTAAACTTGTTGTTAAATTTCTTTATTATATTTTAATTCTTTTGATGTTACATTTTTTTTTACTTTTTATTTTTTTATAGGAGTTATAGAATTTTTTTATATATATAGTGTTGCTTGATTTTTTTGTTCACCACTCCATTTTTTTAGCACGCCTTGGTTAAGTTTTCCTTTTTTCATTTTTTTTAATATATTACACAAATAATGATTATCTTGAACTAAAGGTAAAAAGAATATGTTTCACCACTTGACATTTTGAATTCAAAGTAAATGAGAAATAGATGAATTAGCTCGACAAATAGAGATGCCATGTAACTGCCCTCTCTGCTTTGCTTGGCTCAAGAGAAAGTTAAGACCTTATGTACAAAGAATAAAAAGGGTCCTCTTACTTAACTCCACACTTTGAACTTCATTAACATTAAATGAGATAAAAGTAATTTATTATCCAATTTAGGGTCTGTTTGATAGGGGGAAAATGTTTTCCGGAAAATATTTTCCCCATTTTACAGTGTTTGTTTGGTTGGAAAATGAATTCCCAAGGAAAACATTTTCCAAAACACGGTTAAATCCCTTCCTTATTTTTGGAAAATGTCTTACCGATTTCTTTTCCGTAAGACATTTTCTTGATCTTTCCCTTCATCCAGGTAAGTCTTTCTCCCTTCTTCCCTTCTTCATTCCTTCTCCTTCCTTCTTTCTTTCTCAGCCAACAAATCCGATTTTGGTTTTTTTCCTCCTTCCTTCATTTTTTTTCCTTCCTTCCATCGTATGGGTTTTCATTGTAACAACCATGCCAAGCTTCTTTCACTGATTTTGAAATCCATCGCATGGGTTTTGATTGTTCTGATATTTGCCTTTTTGTTGTCTTTTCTTATTTGATTTCTTTTCTTTTTCGATTGTTCAGTAAACAACTTTTGAAACCAGAAGAGGTGGATGTGGTTCATCAACAAGATAAAGATAAAGGCATCAGGCTTGAAGAATTTAAGCTGATTATGGCGAATTGTTTGTTCCCTTTCTCTCTTTACTCTTTTGTTTAATGGGCTTCGATCCTGGTTCTCTTGATTTTGTAAATTTTTTGTATCTTCGGTCCTCGATTATTGTCGGTTTCATCAGGTGCCTGGCCGCTCGAACAAGGTAGGTTCAAAGTAATTCTCAATTAGCATTTGCCTCTTATGTCTGATGCTTTCCTCTTGCTTTCTTTAGTAGATGTTTAATCTTTCTGGAGTGGCATAAATGGGGCCAAAAAATTCCATTCTTTAGGAATAGAATGGCTTTCTTTTTATACTTGATTTCCTTAGCCACTTCTTTTTGAAAAAGGAAAACGTGTTTCTAGGATATTCAATTCCATATAACAAACTGACTCTGATCTTCCTTGTTTCCTTCCTTTGCATGTTCTTGTTCCTGTTTGAAGGAGTGCAAATCTTTTGATGAGAGTTTATTCGAATGGACACAAAGAGGCTCTGTGAGTTGACATCTGCTCTTGTGACCTTCGATTAAAGCCTCTAGTTGATCTTACTAGTCGTGCCCTACACACGAATTATTGAAGGAAATCTCCGAGGAGATAGGTGAGATATTTCATTTGCTGATGATCTTATTGAGGTGTCTCGGTGCTAGTTGAACTGTTTTATTTTTTATCTGTTCTCTTAATCTCTTTTCTTATTTTAGTACTTACTTTGTTGGTTTAGGAAGAAAATTTGGAGCCTCTGAAAAATGCCACCGATGACCCACGCATTCGATCATTAAATAGATTGTATGCGAAAAAAGAAAGGAACTAAAAGAGAGGAGAAACTAAAGGTGACTGGGCTCTTGTTTTCTCACGCTTTCATGCTGGTTATTTATTAATTATTCGCTTTACTTCTTACTTCTTAGTAGCATGTTTATATGGTTGACATTGCTTTGTCAATTAATTTTTCAATGCATCATTTTTCAACTCCTACTTAAAAATGCATGCAAATAAGTCGGGATTTCTATGTTTCAGAATGTTGAGGTTGATGAAGAGCTTGTTGATGATCGTTCAGCTGATGGCATCTTGTCATTTATTAATGGAGATGATGAATGTATACTTAAGTTTTTCTCTAACATAGATTGTCAGCATATATTTATTTTTCCATCCAAATGATTGTAGTTTCGTATAACTTTCTCGTGTTTCATGACTATTTTGATTGGTTGACTCGCTTAAATTAATGTAAGAGATGGTTTTACTGATTAAATAGCTCCTCCTATAAAGAATAGTTTAGCACTTTTGCTGCTGTGGTTGCGTCTCATGTGTCAATCCCAATGTCCAAATGTCTTCTATTTCTCTGCAGTCATTTGTGAGCGTAAGGAACTGAGGAGTGAATGATAGGGGCCAAAATTGAAGAAAAACAAATTGTTTTGTGTTCCTTTATCATAATCCTGTTTGATGGTAAATTATGAAGACATCAAAAGGATAGGACCTTTCTTGGAAGATGTTACAAGATGACCTGTTTCGAACTTTTTATAGCATAGGATTGAAAAATAATTGATGTTTCCTTCAATCATCATGGTCTAGGAACTTAATCTAAGAATAATTTTCCAACAAACTACGGTTAAAATTTATTGAGATTTCAGACTGTGGCAGTCATAAAGTCAGACTATGTCGAACCATGTTCTATTATATACTTTTCCTTATTTTGCTTCATTTTGAAGGTTTAATTGTTGGACAGATACGGTGGAAGACTAGGCTTGGCTGTAATTGAATTGATGAGCGAGCCACTAGCACCTGGTGTAACTTTCGATGCACTTGCGAAGTATTATAGAGCTGGATACGATGCCGTAAGGAAGCACACAGATGCATATGTGATCCTATCAGCACGTTTAGGACCAGCTGATCCACAGGAGTTCTTCTCGTTGACTAGTAGCATGAATAGAGTAGTCATCGATGTGCATAACTACAACCTATTTTCAGATATGTTCAGCAGCATGTCCGTGCAACTGAACATCGATTATACCTATAATCAACGAGCTTCTGATCTCGGACGCTTGAAAAATTTTATGTGGTGTACTACTAATTATGCATTTGGATAATATTATTAATTTTTAGTATTAATTGTGGTTTAGAAGTTTATTTATAATTATTTAATCCTTATTTTTTATTTTTTGAACACAATTACAAAATTTGACTTTGGTTGTTTTCATTTTATGACGGTTAATAATAGCTTAATAATTGAGTATTATTATATATTTAATTTGATTTATTTATTTATTTATAAATAAATCATTGCAATATATGTAAAAACAATTTAAAATATAAAAATTTATTAATATGTATATAAAATTTATTAATATATGTAAAAACAGCTTTTCCGGAAAATATTTTCAGGAAATCTGCCAAACAACAGAAAATATTTTACACAGATTCATCCAAACACCAGAAAATATTTCAGTAAATCATTTTCCAAAAAAGTAAATCATTTTCCAGAAATCATTTTCCGAAACACATTTTACTGGCAAATAAACGGAGCCTTACTCACTTCTCATCAAAATTCAATTGATCAGTATAAACAAAAAGATAGTTCCAATCAACTTTGTAATAGATCTTGTTAATATCAGAAAAAGCATTTTCAAAAACCAATTCATCTTTCATTCATTCTTCCTACACAAGACTAGTAAAATTATGAGAAATTTAAGAGAGTTGACAATGTTATTTTCCTCGAGGCTTTATACATATTAATCTCAAGGATAGAATAAATCTCTGCATTTTGCATTTAGGAAGCTTGTGAGGAAGGTTGAATTTTTTTTTGTTTATTTAAATTTAAATATATTCTAATTATCAATTTGATTATACATTAAAATAATTAATTGGGATTGTAATCAATGTATTATCATAATTATACTTATAACATTTTAAAAGATCACTGAATGATATGATCTAATGATGTTATTTTTATAAAAATGAATAGAACAATTCATACTTGTTATGAATATCTTATTAAGTATATGTCCATCAAAATCAAGATAAATTTTGATATACTTTATATAGAGGCCCAATTTTGTCCGATCCAACAAAAACAAACAAACAAATAATAATAAAATCCATTATTAAAGTCTGTTTACAAAAATAATGGCCCAAATACCAAAAAAAAAAAACCTAAAATCCAAAAAAAAAAACCTAATCCCAAAGCCCACTATCTTAAACACATCAGAAACCCTAGTTTCCCCTTAGCCCTTCCAGTCGCCACCTCTGTCATGTCAGCAAGCACGCCTCCTCTGCCACCATTTCATTGAAATGGCAAAGCGTGGCTTCCCATCGCCTTTGACCTAGCCACGAATACCTGCAAAAAAAAAAGAAGAAGAAAAAAACAAAAGCAAAGAATAGAAGACAGAACAGAAAAGCAGCAAAAGGAAAAAAAAACAAAGAAAGAAAGAAAAATAATATTTTGTAATTGATTTGGTTATAAAAGCCAAACAAAAACTCTTTGTAATTTTTACGGAAGAAATAGAATAAAAAAAAAGGTTTATAAAAAGTTGTCCCATTTACTATTTTTTTAATTTTTGAAAAACATACATATATTTAAAAAAAAGAAACGAAAGAATTTTTTTTTTGTTTACCTGCACCACCATCGATGTTCCCTTCTGGCTTGAAAGGCTTTCGAATCCCTAGGGATTTGCCTAAGGCCGCGTCGAAAAGGAGGAAGAAACCACAAGGTTTCTCTTGTTTTTGTTGAATTTTGACTTAACTTTTAGAGATTTTAACCCCAAATCAGAGTTTTATGTGAAAAAGGGAGACAAATGGGGTATTTTGGAGATTTTTCGGCCATCAGAGGTGGCGGTCATCGAGAACCGAAGGCCGCGGCGAAGCTACGGCGGCTCCTATGGCTAGACTAAGGAGAGTTTGAGAGAAAAAGAAAAAGAATGAATTAAAAAAAAGGTTAAGAAAAAGAAAGAGTTAAAAAAAAAGGTTTAGAATGATTTTTTTTAATATTTTTAAACTTATATATGCTTACTAAAACGACGTCGTTTTGAACATGACCCGATGACCCGACCCAGATCCTCTAGGATCCGCGTATTTTTGAAGGAGGGGTCAAATTCCCGCTCAAGTCCTTTCGCCTTTAGGCGCTTTTCAGTTTGGTCCTAATTTTGGTTTTTCTTCTTTTTAAAATCATGCCATTTAATTTCAATTTATTTTCATTTTGGTCCCCAGACTGTTGACTCTATGAGGAGTGACACGTGTATTGGGGTTGGCTTATTTGCTCTTTTGGTCCCTACATTTTTATTATATTTTAATCTAATTCTTTATTTATTGTTTTATTTATTTATACCTTAAAATCTTTTATAGTTTTGATTTAGTCCCCAGTTTATTTAATTAAGTCCATGTACTTTTTTTATTTAATCCTTTGTTTTTATTTAATTTATGCTTAGAATTTCTTTTAGCTTTCAATTTAGTCCTTTGCCTACTTATTTTTATTTTATTATTTCCAACACTTTTACATCCTCGAGTAGTTTTTTTTTTTTTTGTCATTAGATATGATTATTATTACTATTATTATTATTATCATGTTATAGTCACTTACTATTATACCCTCATTACCTTTATTACAATCATTTTATTTTATTTTTTATTATTTCATTGTGATGTTATTTTGTTTGTACCTATGTAGCTATTTTATTTTATTTTTTTGCCATTATTTTATTGAATATTATGTTTATTTTGTTAATACCATTATTTTGCCATCATTGTACATTGTAAATTATGTTACATACATTCATCCATTTGCATAAAAATAATTAAAACCGAGGCAATGTTCGTTATTTTTGAGATTTGAGGAGTCGTGCTCCTAACTTACAGAGTATGGCCTCTTCCTAGAAGTGAAATAACCAAATATCCTATTTAAAGTTCAAGACACGTAGGACTTAGATAATAATCAAATGACGGGTATTATTGTTTTCGAGGATTCGAGATATCGTACCCTAACTTACGGGGCATGATAATCTTTTCTTGATTAACTCAAAATTAGAAGGCTTTTTCCATAAAATTTAATTTAATTAGCGATATTTTAATTAAATAACATCATGCATACAAAGGGGATCGTACTTTAAATTTTCTTTGAATTCTCAATTCTCGACACTAAGTAATCAAGTAATCAACTAGGTACCAATTTTGGGCATTATGAGTATGCTAATCCTTCCTCATGCGTAACTAACTCCCGAATCCACTTTCTGGATTTTGATCATCGTTTTAGTAAATCTAACCATTTATAAAAATGATCAAATTACGAGGTGATCCGATCACACATAATAAAAAGAATTAGTGGTGACTCCTTTTTTATTTTAAAATAAAAGTCGAACACCAAAAATAAAAAGTTTCAACACTTTAAATTCTGTTAGTCATTAGAATCAGATCTCTACTTTATTTATACTTATCATGTTTATAAATAGAGACTTTAGAAAAATTTTGTAGATATCTCAATTGATCAATAAAATACGCTCTACTCTACCTATTTATTTTATAATAATATTTTAATTTGTTTTCAATAAACACCCATTAACTGAATAAAAAAGGTATATAAGTCTAGGGTAATCTGGCTGTCCCATTCACTATTCTAAATATCATATCAACTTTTGATCCCTGCATGGCATCTTCAATGGCATATTCCTATGAAACACGTACATTGTTATTATTATTATTATTATTATTATTATTATGGTCATAAAAATCACATTATTGATTATTATTATATGTGGATGATAATCGTACCCGAATTTCTATAAAGTAAAGTTGTAATTTGTTATACTATGTTAAATCAATTAATTGATTGGACCATAGTTGTACCGCTTACAATAAAAAAATATTATGACAATTTTAATGATTTTAATTATTCATTGAAATAAATCGTTTTAAATTTAGGGCTTTTTTATTAAAATAACTCAAAAAATTAATTAATTATTAAAATAATCCACCTTTTTAATTAAATACGAAAATAACTTAAAATCTACAGTAAAAGTTGGTGGAGCCAAATTATATGACGCCACCAACTTGCCACGTCAGCAAGGGACATAAAAAAATAATTTTTTGATGGAGCCATGTTGAATGGCGTCACTTGTATAAAATATAAGTGAAATACTACAAAATCTGGAAAATTGGGGGGGGGGGTTTAAAACAATTTCCCATTTTTTGTGGAGCCACTTTAAATGGCGTCACCACCTGACACCCTCCTCTGCCAGTTTCATTTTTTTTTAATTTTTTTAAAATTTTGTCTTTTTCTTTTTACTTTTTTTGAAGTATTATATTTTTTTCTTATTTTATTTTGTTTATTTATTTATTTTATTTTTTATTATTAATTTTAAAAAATTAGAAATGTATATTTAAAATGTTTATAATATATATTTTTTAAAATTTTAATTATTATTTTTAAATTATTTTTTAGATTTTAGATATATATTTTTGAAATTATTTTTTAAAAATTTTAAAAATATTTTCAAATTAATTTTTTTTAAATTTTTAAATATTATTTTTTTTAAATATTAACCATATTTTTAATAACATAAAATATTTAATCATTTAAAATTTTTAAATACAATTTTTTCAAATACATTTAAAAAATCATAATTTAAAAAATTATGAAAAGATAGGAGACTTTTAAAACAATTTCCCATTTCTGGTGGAGCCATTTAAATGGCGCCACCAGCTGCCACCCTCTACCCTTTTCTTTTTTTTTCTTTTTAATTTTTTTTAAAATTTGTCTTTTTCTTTAATTGTTTTCTTTTTATATTATTTTCTTATATTATTTTGTTTATTTAATTTATTTATTTTATATTATTAATTTTAAAAATTTTGTAATATATATTTAAAATGTTTTATAATATATTTTTAAATTATTTTTTAACTTTAGATATATATTTTTGAAATTATTTTTTATAAATTTTAAATGTATATTTTTCAAATTATTTTTGAAATTATTAGTTTTATAATATTTGAAATGTATGTTTAATATTTTATTAATTTTATATTAAGATTTTTTAATTTTTTAAAGATATTTAAACTTTTTTAAAATTTTATTTAAAAATATACATTAAAAAGTGATGTGACTATTAATAAATTTAAATATAAATATAAAAAAAAAGAAAATTGTGTTATATATATGGGTGGGGCTTGGTCCCCCTTGGATGGATGAATGAAGTAAAAACGTTATTTTGAGGGAGAGAAAAAGGCAAGTTTTATAAAATTTTATTTTGTATTTTTATATTTTATAGTTAATGGAATATAATAAATAATTGTATTGTATTTATATTTTTTTATATTATACAGATATCAAAATGTCTTCTGGAGCAAATACGGATCACACTTCATCGATGATCGACGAAACAGTAAAATTAATTATAAATGAAATAAAAAATCCTTTTAGTTTCTAGTTTTTTCTTACTAATCACTACTCTGTTGAACTTGTTTTGACTGCTTTAAAATACTTATCTCTATTTATTTGTTATTATTCCTTTTTAACTGCTTTAAAAAATATTTTTTAATATATTTAAAATTTTAAAAGGAAAAAAGGAGTGGGCAACTTCACAACTCCGAAATAATTATAATATGTTTAATTATTTATAGTAAAAGAATATTATAATTTAATAAAATTTATTTTAAAATTAAAATTTTAACATAATCAAATAAAAATTTTAAAAATCTCGATGTAGTAGGGTTATAATGTTAGTATATTCAATATCTAAAACTATTTATAATTCCTCTTAAATTTTAACCTTAAATAGAAAAAAAAACTTCAATACACTTAAATTTATAATAATTCAAATAACAATCCAAGTACAAAGAGCATAAATATGCAATAAAAAATGTTGTTAAATTCCACAACTTAAACCTTTAGAACTAAACTTCATTTCGACATGTTATTATTACTAATAATATCCAATTAAAAATAAATATAAGAAGGTAGAGAATGTAGTTATTATAATATCCTATTAAAAATTAATATAAGAAGGTAGAGAATGTAGTTATATAGTTGTCTTTAGTTTTAATGCTTAACTATGATTAGGACATAATAATCACATTTGATTTCTACGTGTTATTATTAATATTTTATGACAAATTTTTATTCTATTATTAATATATTATTACTTATTTAATTTAACTTAAATAAAAAAAATACTTAGAATGGCTACGTTGGTATAGTATAAGTGTGATGTTTTTGTTTTTTCAACCTTTCAATTTTACTCTTCAATATATTTTTTATGTTTAAATTATATAGATAATTGATTTATCATATTTTTATAAAAAATTTACCAAACAGGATGGTTATCGGGTTTTGAGGTTGCGGTGTCATTTTCCTAAGTACGATCCAGACGAGCGGATCATGCCATACTTATGGTTGGCGGGATTTGGGGACGTCGCATTGATCCGGAGGTTTGACCTGAGGCCGAACTTAATATCCGCCTTAGTTGAGCGGTGGTGTACGGAGACCCACACCTTCATTATGCCGTGCGGGGAGGGCACTATCACATTAGAAGACGTCGCTATGCAACTTGGGTTACGAATTGACGGTGCTGTGCTCACGAGTCGAAGCAAAGTGTTGAAACCTTCAGTAGTATGCCACAGACTGCTTGGACGGTCCCCTAGTGATGGGGAACAGAATTTCACATGCTTGACATTGGCATGGTTGAGAGCAAATTTTAAGCGGTTATCGAGCACTGCCACTGAGCAGGAGGTGATGTGTGCTGCTCGAGCCTATATTATGCAGCTGATTGGGGGGTACTTATGTCGAACAACACGTCTAATAGAGTCCACTTAAAGTACTTGCCTCTATTGGAGGATTTTTCTCGTACCGGTAGTTACAGTTGGGGATCAGTAGTGTTGGTCGCATTATACTATGAGCATGAAATATGCCCATGATTCAGAGTTCTCCGACTCTACGATGGCAAAAGCGATTGGTAGTACATTTCCATTACCGTCTTGTGCAACCGCAATCAGAAGTATCTGCGTGTACTTTCCATAAAGCCATGTTCCATCAACTTGCACTAGCAGTTTGCAGTGGGCACATGGACCGAAAGTCTAGAACAGTCGACGAAAAACTCTTTTTCCCAGTTCCAATTGTCCATTAGGACCTCTATAAGGCAACGTTTGCAAGTCCACGACAGTTCCTGGGATGTACTCCACCATTGCTGAAATCCAACTCTGAAATTCATTGTATGACTCGTCCCAGTCGCCGTACAATTGTTGCATGGCCATTTGCTTCGCCCGCCACGCTTTCCTGTATGACACTCTGTACTGAAATCGAGCTTGCATGTCTGCAATCAATGTTGACACAGGAATGATTGGGCTATCTTTCACTAGTGGCATGATGCAGTTGCAAATACTTTTGGCATCCAATTTTTGGTGGTCTTGAGACATACGTGCGACATTACATGTATGACACCCTTCTAATTTTCGTATTTGCCACTGTTGAGTCCTCTGTATAAATACAACATGAACTCGCCAACCACACCCATCCTCGGCTCTCCAACATTCCCTAACATATAATGTCGGTGTAGATTTGGCAACCTTATAATCAATCGACAACTTCATGCTGTATTGTTTGATGGTAAACACACAATCCACCTTGTTCTCGAACTGTTGCCCAACGAACAACTTCTTCAACTGTGAATTTGACGCCAATCTATGAGTAGGTACTATATCGGCGTACCCAGGGAACTCGGATGCATGCGCTGCATCTGGATCTACGTTCAACATGTTGCCCCCAGGTTCATTTTGTAAAATAATGCCACGACCCGGGTTACTGAATGAAGGGTGAACATCTTCAACCTCCTTCGGGCCTTCATCATCGATATCGTCCGGAACCTCATCAACATCGGGGTCACTAAAATCTTCAATGTCTTGATCAGAATTTTCAATATTATTGGTCATTTCTCTGGCATTTGCGTCTGTGCTTATTATCACCTTCGGATGTATTTGTAGATGGGGACCGAGGGTAGGGTTGTTGTATGAACTCCCACCATAATTAGGAATTTCGAGTATTTGCGATGTTCCACCGCATTCTAATTGGTCTGTCCATCCAACATTAGGATCAAAGTCAAATTCGTGATGTTGACTTATTGGACTAACATTCTCAACAGGTTCTAAGTCTGCTAACTCAGCAAATAATTCAACTGGTTGGGGGTTCTCACTCCCAGTCGACCACCATATTTCCATCATAGTGCCCAAGTCATCATCATATAACAGCTGCATCGCACAAAATTTTAGCAGATCTGTAGAGATTGGAAACTTATAAAATAATTTGGACATCGCCCTTCCACAACAGATAACTATTTTCGCACTGATCTTCCTTTTCATTTCTGCTAGCTTCACATTTTTTTTGAATCGCAAACCTACTCTTTGCCCACCTTGAAATACACAACCAATATCACCTTTTACAATTTCACCATAAAAAAAAACATACACCAAAAACACCTCATTATTCATTTTTAACAGATTTTTTGAACTATCCTACTGAACACAACAATTACACCATTCTATATATAGAAGAGAACTAAGAGGTGGAGCCATTTACTGTGATTTTTGAGAGTATAGGGGGACCTATAGCAATTTTACCATTTCCTGGTGGAGCCAAATAATTTGGCGCCACCAATTTTCGAGTCTGACAGCCAAGTTGTCTGTTTCAGCCTTTTTTTAAAAAAAATTTTGACTTTTTTTTTTTTACTTTTTTAAGTCCTTATTTATTTTAAAAAACTTGAAATGTATTTTTTAAAAATGTTTTATAATATATTTATTTATAAATATTAAAAATATATTTTTGAAATTATTTTTTAAAATTTTAAATATTATTTTTTAAATATTAAATATATTTTTAATATTATAAAACATTTAAATATTTTAAAGATATGAGCTTTCAAATTTATTATTAATTTTATAATATTTTTATTTATTTTTAAAAATATTTAACCTTTTTAATTTTTTTATAAAAATTTTATTTAAAAATTTTAAATGTTTAAATGTTTTATATTATTAAAAAAATAAAAACAAGTAATAAATTTGAAAGATCATATCTTTAAAATATTTAAATGTTTTATATTATTAAAAATATGGTTAATATTTAAAATTTTAAAAATTAATTTGAAAAATATACATTTAAAATTTATAAAAAATAATTTCAAATATATATATATATCTAAAAATTTTAAAAATAATCTAAAAATGATATTTAAAATTTTAAAAAATATATATTATAGAACATTTCAAATATAAATTATAAATTTTTAAAATTAATAATAAAAAATAAATAAATTAAATAGACAAAAATAAGAAAAAATATAAAACTTCAAATAAAATAAGAAAAAAAATTAAAAAATCTTAATTTAAAAAATTAATAAAATATTAAACATACATTTCAAATATTATAAAACTAATAATTTCAAAAATAATTTGAAAAATATACATTTAAAATTTATAAAAAAATAATTTCAAAAATATATATCTAAAATTAAAAAAATAATTTAAAAATAATATTTAAAATTTTGAAAAATATATTATAAAACATTTTAATTTTTTAAAATTAATAATATAAATTAAATAAACAAAATAAAATAAGAAAATAATATAAAACTTCAAAAAAATTAAAGAAAAAGATAAAATTTAAGAAAAAAGTTAAAAAAAGAAGAAGGTAAATTGCATGTGTGAGCACTAGTAGCCCCATTTGAAATGGCTCCACCAGAAAATAGAAAATTATTTTTAAAGGCCCCCAAACTTTTCAGAAATTTAAAATAAGTTAAAAAAATTAAACATGCATGGTGTCAGTATAGTGGTGCCATTTAAAATGGCTCCACCAGAAATGGGAAATTGTTTTACAAGCCCTCATCTTTTCATAAATTTTTAAATTATGATTTTTAAATGTATTTAAAAAATTGTATTTAAAAATTTTAAATGTTTAAATATTTTATATTATTAAAAATATGGTTAATATTTAAAAAATAATATTTAAAATTTAAAAAAATTAATTTGAAAAATATATTTTTTAAAATTTATAAAAAATAATTTCAAAAATATAAATCTAAAGTTTTAAAAAATAATTTAAAAATAATTTTTAAAATTTTTAAAAATATATATTATAAACATTTCAAATTTTTAAAATTAATAATAAAAAATAAAATAAATAAATAAACAAAATAAAATATAAAATATAAAACTTCAAAAAAGTAAAAAAGAAAAGAAAAAGACAAAATTTAAAAAAAAAAGTTAAAAAAAAACTGAAACGGGCAGAGGGTGTCAGGTGGTGGCGCCATTTAAAATGGCTCTACCAAAAATGAGAAATTATTTTAAAAGCCCTCCAATTTTCCAGATTTTACAGTATTTCCCTTATATTTTATACAAGTGGCGCCATTCAACATGGTTCCACCAAAAAATTATTTTTTTATGCCCCTTGCTGACGTGGCAAGTTGATGGCACCATATAATTTGGCTCCACCAACTTTTACTATAGATTTTGGGTTATTTTCGTATTTAATTAAAAAGGTGGGTCATTTTGATAATTAATTAATTTTTTTAGGTTATTTTAATTAAAAAGCCTAAATTTGGATTTTGTATTTATACTATTATATTAAAAAATACTCAATCTTTTCCTATTTCTTTTTCCATGTAATTAAAGTATTATAGTTTTAGATTTAATTTTTGTATGGAGCAAAAAAAAAAAAATTGAAACGGAAAGCAAGAGATTCAGGTTAATTAATCAATTTGGATATTAGGTTTTTTTTCCTTAATTGAAAAAATTGATCAACTATTTCATTTTAAAACTTTTGGGATTGTTTTCTTAATTTACTTCAAGCATATCACAAGAAAAGTGAGGTAAGTTTTAAATTTTTACACTTGAAATTCTATGAGTACTTGATAACAACCAAGAAAAAAATCCCAAAATTTTTAGAATGAAATGGTCAGTTAATTTTTTCAATCAAGAAAAACAAATACGTAATACACAAATTGATTGAACTTATAATAACCCTAATCTCTTACTTTTCATTCCATTTTTTTCTCAAAAAAAAAAAATTGAAAGTAAAAATTATGCAATTTTTTCTCATTCTAAGAATTCAATTATGCAATGAAAAGAAAAAAGAAGGAAAGATTGGGTATTGGTTTTATTTTAATAAAGTAAAATAAATACAAAACCTAATGCTTAGAACCATTTATTTTGATCTAATAGCTATGATCATTTTGGTTCTCATGATTCTTATTTTAAAAATTCTCCCTATAGTTATGCGTTTTGCTTTTCAATTTTACTGAAATTTTTTATTTTTATTTTTGCGTTGATTTGATTATGGAGAGTGGATTTGAGGGGCTAAACATAAGGGATGAAAGAAGATGTTGCGTGGCAATTTAATGGATCAAATGAAGAACATAAGCTTCTGTTTGACTTCAATTTGGTTGGGGTTTTTTGACGACAAGTGTGGTACAGTTTCCGGCTATGTATAATACTCTTACCAACCTTTGGCACTCGTTGGGAGTTTTTAGATCTCAAATTTGGGTGAGAAGCATTTTATGTTCAACGTCTTTAATATGTGACATCCCGAAATTGGGCCTAGTAGGATTGGGCCCATTGGGCATTGGGCTTAGGAGTGTTTAAAATTTTGAGAAAAAGAGAATGGCATTATTTCAATATTTGACTAATTAGGAAGGTGATTTTGGAAAGTTACGAGGTTTCTAGGAAGTTCCGGGTTCAAGTTGGGCCTTAGTATAAATTTTGTGTTTAAGCCTATTAAAGAGAAATAGTAAGTGACATCAAGGCTTATGGAAATAGGTGGGTAATTTGCTTGCATAAATGAGCAAGTAGTAAAGAGGTTATGGCATCAAGTGAAGGCATTGAGGGAAGAGGTTCGAAACCCACTTGGTACAAAAATTTTGACTATTTTTTTTTTGTATACTTTCCCTAAGTGTCGGCCAAGATGTATATATGGCAAGGTGGACTTTTTAATTTTGGCAAGGTGGCTAAGGAAATAAGGAAAGGGTGAAGGTAAGGTAAGGAATCAAAAGAAAAAAGGCAAGTAAGGGGAACATGTGGCCTTTTTCAAGGGAAGTGTTATGGAAAGTGTGGTTGGTCAATTTTTGACCATTATTGTCATGGATGTGGACGGTTTTGGCATAGGGAGGGCTTAGCCGAATTTTTCTTTGGCAATTGGTAAAAGCTTTGGTGTTGTTTTTTTGGCCAAAATTCCTATTTGCAACTTTTGTGTCATTTTTTTCTCTCTCCAAATTCCTTCTCCTCCTTGCCGAATCTTCAAGCTTTGAGTGTGCATATTGTTTCTTCGTTTCTTCTTGTTGCCGAATGTACCTAAGCCATTGAAATTAAATCGTTCACTCTTTCTCCTTTGGAAAAACCGAATCCTCATAAACACTCCTTTTCATCCTTCTTTTCCTTTTTACAAAATTTTCCAACCCTTTCTTCTTCCTCTCAAATTCATATCCTCCATAGCCGAATATCATTGTTCATTTTCCTTTATAGCCGAACCCTTTATTTCTTCTTTATCTTTTCTTCTCATCCGTATTAACACTCATTCCTTGATAAATCGGTAAGTGGTTCTCTTCAACATTTTATTTTCTTTCTCTTAATGCCGAATTATGCCTTGGTTTGGGATGGTCATATTGACCGAGACCATCATTTTATTCTACTCTCTCAAACGAGATCACTCTCCCTTTTGTAGTATTCTAGTGGGAGGCCGAACATCATTCTAGCCTTAAGTCAAACGGAGAAATCGGATCCAATATTAATAAGGTAAGGAGTTCTTATGGATTATTGATATTATTCAATATTCGATTGGTTGCTAACAGAGTAATAATTTGAAATAATCGACTATATGTTTTAGGGACAAATCACTCGATATATTCTACCTTTGGACATAGTGGTAAGTGATTCAAGTGTAAGTGATACGAAATCTTTTGGAAATCCGAGGCTAACTTTTGGTTGGTATTGTTCTAGGTCATCAACGAGTGGTTCTTTAGGAAATCAAAATCAGGTGTGTAATCCCATACCTTTCCGAATACATGTTTGAAATAGTGTGTAATCTCACACTTCTCTGAAAGTTTGCATGAAATGTTCTGTGATTTGGTCGAAATACCAAAGAAAACCAAAAATCGGCATCCGTGATCACTCGGGCGTGCGTATGATCGTATTGGTAATCGTATTTTGTAATAAAATAGTTTTGGTTAGAAGCAGTGGCTTGTTTTTGAAAAATCACGAAAAATAGGAGAAAAGAATTAGAAAGTGAATAAGACATCAAATTAAAGCTTACTATGCCTATTTTAATATGGAAGAAACGGAGAAGGAAAAGGAATTTTATATTCTGAGATATGTTAATTTTAGTGAGACTGGTTCTGAATGACTTCGTGGTTCCCTGATCTGTCTTGGTAAAATCAAATAAAATTGTACAAAGTGGATTATGAGTTAAAAATTATATGTATAGATTCCTTAGTGAGCCTATTTTCAATAGAAATAAGTGGGATCAGTATATGAAAACCGTATAGTGAGATATTTGAAATTAAGGTAAGAGAGGTCAGAATCATTGGACAGTGACACAAGGAAAACTTTAAGGAATAAACTGTACTAATTGGTAAAGCTAAAAATTCTGGAAAAATTGTTTAAGAAGATATATGAGTCTAATTTCAAGTAAAATTTACGGATTTAGATTTTGAGATTCCTAACTCAAGTTATAGTCAATTTAGTCAGTACGACGCAGATGGACAGTTTAAATTTTTTTTAGCCCAAGTTAGTAGTTAAGTCTGGATTGCGAAATTACCGAATTATGAAAATGCCCTTACGGGCTGAATTATGGAAATGCCCCTAATGGGCCGATTTTGCAAAAGTGTTAAATGGGCCGATTTGATATATTGCCTTAACAGGCCTATTTGATAAATTGTTACAATGGGCCGAATTGAGATATTGCTTAATGGGCCGATTTGATATATTGCTTAATGGGCCAATTTGATATTTTGCTAAATGGGCCAATATGATATTATGGCTAGATGGGCCAATTTGATAAATTGTTATAATGGGCCGTACGTTTGTAATGAATATCCGAATAAATTACTGTTGTTATATTGTAAAAATCATAAATTGCTATGCATTATATACAGGATTTTGCATGGGATTGGATAATATCGAAGAGAAGTTCTGGTGGCTCTGCCACATATTTTGGTGGCTCTGCCACAAATCTGTATAGTGGCAATGCCACGTATATTCTGTTATTCTGGTGGCTTGTCCACAATTAAATTTGTTATAAAAGGCATAATGCCTGTGATGGGTGTGTTGGCGGGGTGGGTTGACTTGATCCCCACAAGTGTGTTGGTTGGTACGGGTGGTGTGGAGTGGATGGATTATTAGGATTGGTTTGGGAATTACATTTCTTTCACATGATAAAATTGATACGTTATTTTGTAAATGGGCTTAGGTCCAAAATATTGATAAATGGGTTTCGGCCCAATGGATAACGGTAAGGGGATTACACACTGAGTTCTTGTAACTCACCCCCCTTTTTCTCTTATCCCTTTCAGGTAATTCTCAGTGACGTAGACTTGGGCCATGGATGACTCGGTGGAGGCCATACTTTAAAAATGGTTTATTTGGACTTTAGACTTCTTTCTCGTTTATTTTATTACTTTACTATTTTGGGTTAAATGTTGTAATAAGGCCTCTGGTTTTTTTATTTATTTTTGCTTTATGGTTGGGATGTTTTTATTATTTTTTTCTTAAATTGTTTAAAAAGGGAACTTTCTAAAAACTTAAATAAAGGTGTTCCAAAATCGATTAACAAATGGATTTCAAAATAAACTTTTACAAATATTTTTAACACAGAAATTTTCTTTCGAATTTTCAACGTCGTTTTCAAAAGTCACGTTTCATAAGATCACTAGTTCAAATTTATCGATTTATCAATAAATCTTCGAGGTTAGTAGTATTTTAGCATATATTTCAAATCAAACTTGTTTTCTTGATTTTAACAAAGCAATACCTATTCTAGTACGAATAAAAAGGGTTTAACATGTTTTGCTCTGTGACATACCAAATCCGCTCGTAACGCATGGGCCGGGTTTTGGGTGTTACATAATAGGCTAGACTTTGATATAGTGGTAAAAAGAGCACATTGGACATTTAATAATCATCTATTGATTTTTCATCGAATATTAGAGAACGAAGATCCAATGCAGGTACATTTAATATACTCTTATTTTTAGGTACAGTGCATAATCTACCTCCAGGGTTTTTCTCAGAAACGGTAGTGAAGCAATTAGGCAATTTTATTGGATCTTTTGAAGAATATGACATGAAACAAATTAGTAGGGTTTTCAAGAAATTCATGCGAATAAGAGTAAGACTGAATGTTTGAATCCCTATGAAATGAAGAAAGAAAATTCTAATTTATCCCTAAAACCAATTTTATGCTAAATTCACTACAACAAAACAGGCCTACCGCGACACTTTTTTTGACTTAGGACGACAAAAAAAGGTTAGCATAGGTCATCATGACCATTCTCCTGACGCTTCCAAAAACATTGTTTTTAATGCCGTTGGCATAGGTCCCAGCATAATTCAATATAGGTCGACCTTTATTGAAGAGTTGGCAAAGACTTAGTTAATACCGACCTTTAAAAATGGTTGGGATAGGAGGAAATAGATTATGAAAAAAAAAAAGGTCAAAATAAAGCATTCATATGCTGACTTTTAAAGTGTTGGCTCGTGCCCCAGTCAAAGGTGACTTTAAAAAGGTTGGGATAGACTAGTTTAAGTCAGCCTTAAAAAAGTTGGGATACACCCATCTAAGGCAACCTTAAAAAGGTTGGGATAGACCCGTCTAAGGAAATTTTAAAAAGGTTAGGATAGACCCGTCTAAGGCAACCTTAAAAATGTTGGGATAGACATGTCTAATGTAATTTTTTTCTATTTTTATTATTTCAATTTTAATATATTTTCATAAACATTTACAATGATAATGATAGAAATTGTGCTTTAAATAAAACTAAAAATATAAAATATAAAATTAAAATAAAGGTTGAATATTCACTACAAAAATCGATCCAACAATTAAAATACACTAACATTTAGTCAAAATGTATACCACCAACATTCAACCCAATGTACAAAAGTAAACAAATAAAAAAGTACCTAAGACGATGGACATTGATATTAATGTTGTATTACATAAAAGCTAATACAGTCTGAAACTGCAACTTCAATTCCAGATGCTATGATTAAGTTTATCATATCTTCTTTTGTCTTCTACCTATTCAACTTCAAATCTTCTTTATGTAACACCCCCAACCCGTATCCGTCACCGGACTAGGGTTAAGAGACATTACCTGACATATCGGAATATTTTACGCTTATTTCACAATATCAATCATACAACATCGTTTCATAATAATTCATACTCATATAGTCCCTTTAGAAGGTCTACGAAACCTTAAACATGCTTTAGAGAAGGTTCGAGACTAAACCGATCTCATACGGAAACTTTGCAGAACTTAGAAAATTTTTCTTTCAAAATAGGGCATACGCCCGTGTGGCTAGGCTGTGTGGCTCGCACGGCCGTGCCTTGGACCATGTCTCAGTCCATGTGCAACACTGAATTGGGTCACACAGTCTGGCACACGCCCGTGCTTCTTGCTTGTGTGGCATCCTGACTTGCTTCGAATTGCAACCTTGAGAGACACGGTCGAGACACACGCCCGTGTGGGCAAATATAGGCCATTTACAAGGCCAATTTGCCACCCAAAATTGGGTCATACCTACAAGCATCAAACAAGTATCAATACATGTCCCAAAGGCAGCCAAAAACATACCAAATTATGCATCACATAGCATGCACTAAATTCACTCCATAATCACATTCATTATCAAGCCATATCACATGGCTATATTTACACATTTCAAAACATAATCAAAGTTCTCTAGTCTATACATGCCATACTTCAATATTCACAATTACAAAAGATACCAAAATATAATTTGATAGTGTGGTGATAATCCTCGACACTCCCCAAGCTTCCAGTAGCTTCGATAATTTATAAAATAATTGAAAAACATACGAAGTAAGCTTTCAAAAGCTTAGTAAGCATTATACAAATAAACTTATCATTTAATGCAAATATGCATCATAAAATACATATAATCCATAGCCAAATACTGTCACAAACCTCATAGTTTTAAATTCATTTCACCTATTCCCAATTCATTGCACATATGGCATATTTTCTCATATAATCCAATTGTTCATAATCACTTACTTATAAACACATTACATATTCATGTAGTTCACATAACAAATGATCATATTCATACTTATCTTCCATTGCCAAATTTCATATACCTTTCATACGTACCTGAAACGGATACATATTCACATATTCAATCATATCTTGGAATGCCCGTTGAACCGTTCGAAATCAATAAGGATACTCGGATAGCTCGTAAAGCTCGTACAATGCCAACGTCCCAGACGTGGTCTTACATGTAATTAAATATTGATGCCTCTGTCCCAGACAGGGTCTTACACGAAATCATATACGACACCGATGTCCCAGATATGGTCTTACACATAAATCTCAAATCGATGCCAACGTCCCATACGTGGTCTTACACGATAACTCATATCGGAATCCTATGTCATGACATATGTATCCTCACTACTTATATAGTTCGTACGGGGCTTTTCGGACGTCATCACATTATCGGAATTTTCTCAGATTTCACATATTCAGCTCCAATAGCCATTCATCACATTTCATTAACATATAAGCAATAATAATTCAATTCAAACACATTTATTTGTATATAGACTTACCTCGTATGGGAAAGAACGGAAACGAACGACTATTCAACTACTTTCAATTTCCCCTGATCTAATTCCGTTTTCTTTGGTTCTTGATCTATACGTATTCAAATTTAACTTTTTATTCACCAAATCATTCAATTCAATCCATTTACACATATTTAAGGCATTTTACAAATTAGCCCTCATATTTTCACATTTTAACACTTTAGTCCTCATTTCACAAAACCACAAAATACACATAATTTCCTTGTACAAAGGCTTAGCCGAATATTCCCTTAGCTCATATAAGCCCACATATTTCATTTATTTCACATTTTAGCCCCTTAATTTCTCATTTTCACAATTTAGCCCAATATACTCAAATTCATCAAAAATCCAAATACAAAACATATTAATCTCATACCAAGCTTTAATAATTCATCAATTAACATCATTAAAATCACAAAATCATCAATGGCATAACTCAAAATTATCATCAAATTCTGAAATTGAGGCATGGGCTTGATAGAATGCTAAGCAACAATCACAAAAACATAAAAATCATAAAAAAACAGATAAAAATACATACCTTGATTAGTCAAAATGAGTGTCGAACCTAAGGACTCTTTTTCTTTTCCTTTTATTTGTAATTTCGGCAAAGATGAACATAGTATGACTATTTTCATGCATTGGTTTTATTAATTCATCATTTAATATGCCATTTACCATTTTTTCCATTAAAATTAAACATATAAAACATGCCAACAAAGGCCATTAATGTCCACTCATAATTCTTATGGCATACTTGCCATTTACGGCCATCATATTTAAAAGCCAAAGTAATCCAACACATTAAACATATAGAATGCCACTTTTATCTTTTATGCTATTTAGTCTTTTCAACAAATCGGGCACTCAAATGATTAAATTATATCACAGAAATTTTACATATGTCAATTCACATACTTTAAGCATAGAAAATAATATTAAAACATTTTTTTGACTCAGATTTGTGGTCCCGAAACCACTATTCCGACTAGAGTCTAAACCGAGTTGTTACACTTTCTATCTCTTTTACGTTGTATTTCAACGTATTAACTTATTGTTTAGCTTGTGATGAAGCACACCATTTGGAGTTGCTTCCAAAGTAGTTTGTTAGAAACATACTGTAGAGTTTGATGGAGAAGGGAATTATTGCAAATAAGTGAACAGGATGTACCAAAAAAAGACAGAAAGGAAGACTGGAGCAAATCTCGTAACATTGAGCACAATATGTTGTCAGTTTGTTGTCCATTACATCACTTGGTAACTGCAAATCTCGTAACAAAAATAAGGCATTAAACATACCAACTAATTCATTCATTCATTGCAAAAATGTAAAAGAAGTCAGAAACCATACCAACCAATTCAAAAATAAGACATTAAAATAAATTTAATTAAGTTAAACTAAATCATACCGTTCTCAGACAAAATTACAATTGGATTCCCAACGTACATTGTAGAGCCAAAGAGAATATGCCTGCAAGCAATAAGATAATTATATCAAATGAATTCAACAACCATTCTGTGGGAGCCAATATCCCCAATGTGATTTCTCCTAGACTTACTCTTGGATCGATTGCCACTCCTTTTTTTACATCTACATAGATGCCAAAGAAACAACTGTTCAAGCCTTAGAGAATATGCATTCATCAACCAGATCTAGTAGGTATGAGTACTTCATCAACTATCGTAGACAATAAAATCGATAAATCCCACCGAGAGAACAACAAATAAATTATGCTTACAATCCCATTTCACCATCACTTTATTGACATCGAAGAAAATAAACAGAAGACATTTCGGAATAGCATTTGTGCCATGCACTCATAAGCAAATAAGCTTCTTCAAGCTACAGCTAAACACAATGTCACTGATCATTAAAATAGAGAACAAGTTTTGTTCATGTCATACTTAATTCTTGCTAAACACACTTATCTGCACATATTTATTGGCAATAAACACAAAAAAATGGGCGAAAGAAATAACCATTAAAAGGTTCTAAGATCTCATAATAATGTCAATGTGAGTTTGATTATCTCTTCTCAATTCATGTTTTAATGATGATTCATATGCATGCATATGCAAATTTCATTAATCATATGCCCAATATAAATAGATCATTAAACCTTCAAGTTCTAGACTTGAAGCACATCTACGGTCATATACCTTTATGTAAAAACTTGAAGTTTAATAATAAACTCGAATTATTGAAAATTAAGGTTTCAAGTATCAACAAATTAATGCCCCCTTTCAATTGTGTTAAACTCTGCTATCATAAACGCAAAATTACACAAAAGGGAAACTAAGCAAGTCATGTTAGGAAATCACATAAAAAGAAAAGCAATACCTAATGCTTGTCTCCATGGCCATGAGAATGGTCATCGTGGCCCTCGCAAAGGTGTCGCTGATGGTCTCAAAACTAACTATTATTTCAACAAAGGCAAGCGCACCTATCAAACAGTAGTATAGTTATGGTGAGTCCAGAATATCGTATCTTCAAGGACTAAAATTACTAGTAATAACTATCTTTTTATTATCTAGCCTAATAATTAAGGGGATTTATTTTTAATCTAAAATTAACTAACTAATTTAACTAACTAAATGATTGTGAACTTGGCAGAAAGTGAATTGGGAAAATACTTTTGGACAACTTATATGAGATAGGCAATACCTAAGAAAGAATCCACCTAGACTTTACTTAATACTTTTGATTCATACGATTTATTTACTTGACTTA
This sequence comes from Gossypium bickii, assembly GCA_025503065.1. Classification (NCBI taxonomy): domain Eukaryota; kingdom Viridiplantae; phylum Streptophyta; class Magnoliopsida; order Malvales; family Malvaceae; genus Gossypium; species Gossypium bickii. Next base: position 16,222,180 of record CP106710.1, on the reverse strand, counting down.
TTCCATAGAAATCCCTGATTTATGTTAATATCTCTTTCAAGACTAAAAACAGCTGACTCTAGGTTGATTAATTGAAATCTCTTTTTAATTAAAACCCCTATTGTCGCATTAAATCGATCTATGGATCCCTTTATTAGATTTGACTCTACTCCGGCAGATTTTCATCGCCCTATTTCTAGTTGCAATCAACTCCGCTTAATTGTGTTGATCTTCTCTTAAACAGGGACTTTGCATCACTGAATAAGCACATTCGACTTTGAATCAATAACCTGAATTATCAAAAGAAGAATAAGACCTCACAATTAAGAATAAGAATAAGTATTTATCCTATAAATCAAACAATAATAAGCTTCGTCTTAGGTTTCATCCCCTTAGATATTTAAGGGATTTAGTTCATACTAATAGAGGCAAACATATTAGAATAGGAAAAACAACAAAACATAAGAAAACCGAAAAACTTCTAAAGAACTTGATGAGAGATCCTCAGTCTTGATGGAGATCCTTCTCCTAAGCTATTCTTGACGACTGTCTTGGAGTATCTTCTGCCTTCTACTCTACGTCTATTCGACGTCCTGTCCACCTCCCTTTTAGGTTGACCCCTAGGGTGTTTATATAAGCTTTGAGATACCTTACTTAGCCTATAAGTATCCTATTCCGAATAGAATTCATCCTAGTTTCTGCAGGGACACGCCCGTGTTGGACTCCATTGGCAGTGGTCGATTATGCTCGCCACACACGGCCGTGTAGTCTACCCGTGGACGATAGTCCAGGCCGTGGTTGATCTTTGCTCGTAACACAGGATCGTGTCCAATGGTTCGGGCCATGTTGATTTCCTAAGTAGGCCCATTTTGCCCTTTTTTTGGCCTGTTTCTCGTCCTTTTCGACTTCCTAAGCTCTCCTGAGTATAAAACATGAAATTAAGAGATTAAGAGTATTGACTAATCCAGTGAAAAATCATCCAAAATTAAGCCAAACATGGGGTTAAAATATGTGTAAATTATGGTTTATCAAATATCCCCACACTTAAGCCTTTGCTTGTCCTCAAGCAAAATCCTCAACTCACAATTAAAATTAACTCCCTCAATTCATAATCCTCATCAATAATGTGTCATCATAATTCATAGATAATTCATACATTGATAATTTAACTAAAAGAATCCTAAAGATTCAAACAATCTAAGTCATAGATTTTTATAGCATGAAAACATAGGTGTTTCCCCTTACCTAAGTAATTACCTCTGATTCAAAACCAACAAGAATTGACATCCTCACAAGGATTCACTCAAATCACTCAAGGTGTTTAAAGTTCAAATTAAGCATTCAAAAAGTCAAACATGAAAAGTTAATCCCATAAGCTTGCATGAAAATCAAATCTCCACCACTATAAAATGATATGATACACAAATCAAAAAGTCAAACATGAAAAGTTAGTCCCATAAGCTTGGGTTAAAGGTGTGGATACAGGTTGAATTAGAGGGTTAGAATCGAGATCGAATTGACAATCACCTAACTAGAAAAATAACTAATACTGAATAATTACATTGATTGAAAACTTAACATTACATAACACGAGCTTCTTCTAACGATATGGAATTAACAGTTTCAGCTCATACTAATAATGAATAAATCTTCAACTCAACTTTTTTTAAAAAAAAAAACATACAATGATAAGAAAGAACTTTAACAACTAAAATAGAGAACATAGTTAGGCAACTGCTCAATTCAAATCTCGACAAAAGGGACGTCAAAAGATTAGGGGAATTAAAATTTTGGTTTTGGGTTAATATTAATGGGTGATTCAAGAAATGGTTTATTAGGCTAAAAAGGGTTCACTAGGGGTTAATCATGGAGGTAGGCTTTTTGGGATTAGTGGGTTAAATCCTAGGTGCCTTTATCATCTCAGTATATCAAATAAAAAATATGGTCTCGACATATATAATCGAAGCAAGTTCTAGAATAACAAATTAATGTTGACACACTCATAATCAATAAAGTGAGCAAGAAAAATATATGCTCTAAAAAAGGTTCAAAATCTCACAGACATTATGGTTTTTGATGTTTAAGATTAGGGAAACAACCTAATAAAATTTTTAATTCTGAAAATAGACTTATCATGCTTGATTCTCTAATATCTAAAGTTTAATTCATCAATGAACAATTACCTATGACTTAATCCGAAACATATTAATGAAAATCATAAATCAATAGATGTTTCATTCTAATAGTAAATATGAGAAAATTACTTAAGAACAAGGCATAATTCAGGAACTTTCAAATAGTATTATAGTTAACCTCCCCACACTTAAGATGTACATTGTCATCAATGTACAAAGATAGATAATATATTAAGAAAATCATAAGAGAGGGAGAGGAGTGAAACTTCCTGAATCCTGGATGAAATCCTTGAAAATGAAACTTGAAGAAATGGAACCAATGAAACGCATGATGAACTAGGCAAGGGTGGAGGTGGGTGAGAATATTCCAGTTCCTTCGTAGCACCTTGAACCTTTTGAACTGTGGAGTCATCAATAAAGTTTTAGGGGGTTGTACTAAATGATTGTATTTATGATTACTCGATAATAAACAGCCAAAGAAAAAGAAAATCAACATAATTAATATAATTTAAAGACAAGAAAAAGAAATAGTTTAATATTTCAAAACTTTAAATAAAATAAAGAAAACAAAAAGAAAAATAAAAATGAATGGACTCAAAGGTCCTCATCCCCTGATGGATTGTGAGGCGGGGGTGACGGCGATATGTGGAAGTGCTGACAAATCTGTTGAAGAGTCGCCTCTATGCCACCGAATTGTTGAGCATTGTCGTTAAATTGCTGCATACAATACTGCTCGAACCTAGTGAGGCGCTCAGAAATGTCAGCCGGTGAAGTTACCACATGAGTTGGTCGGCGTGGCGGTGGTAGTGCAGACGGTGGCTTCTCGTGCTGTGGGCAAACATCATCAGTAATGTCCTCTGGGTCATCCTGCTCGGTGGGTTACGAGAGTCGGTACTGGCGAGGATCAAACCCACGTCGGCACTCAATCATCCTCATGTGAAGCATAGTCTGAATACCCTGTGGGGATATCTACTCGATAAGGGTGAGCGAGGAGGCTTGAGCTGCAGCGTTGAGGAGCCCAAAATATCGAGTCAGGCGCATGATGTATAAGTCCATAGAGGTGACCCCTCTCCTATGCCACTCCGTCTAATGTTGAATGGTGTGGGCGATGAAGTAAGCTAAGTTGAAGACGCGCTCATTCGCTATGTACCATAAATAGTAGGCGTCTTGAGTGTTGACGACGCCAGTGCTCTCTCGCCTACCCGTCAAAGTATGAGCAAGGATAGCGTGTAAATATCTCAATGAAGGGGCGAAAACTGACGCTTTGGAGCGGCTGGGGTCAAAAGTAGCCGAGTCGGGGCTAAGTCATTCCAACGTTTAGAAGAGGAGTAATGGGTGTGGCAATAGAGGTCCTCGAATTCGTCCTCCTCCATGAACTCCTCGGTGTAAAGTCCCAAAGCGGCTCTGAACTGTGGGACACTCAGCTCACGCACAAGGCCTCCGAGATGGAATTGAATTATGTTGGAGTCGTCAAAGTTTGTCATGACTGTCTGGAGGTGAAAAGTGGAACCGACGTCTAGAGTGAGCTCTAGGTATATAGGCTCAACGATATCAAAGAAGTGCCCCCACGGGTCGATGGATAATAAGGCTCAAACCGCGTCGGCTAGCTAGACCTGCTCTAGGGCAGCCCAATCAATACACCTCCCCACGTTGAGGGGTCGTGCGCGAAGTAGACGAAAGAGTTCCTCCTGGGGTTCCGAGGGGAACTGTAGGAATGGTAGCGTACTTTGGCAGAAGCGCTTGAGCAGGTTGCACCGGCACTTTTTTGCTTTTTTGAAGCGAGAATGACAATTTTCTTCTCTCGTGGTGGAGTCATCACGTACCTGAAAAAGAATAAAAAATTTCTATGAAGAAATTATCGTTGCCAGCCAAAAACGTACTTTCCTAGTATTCCTAAATAACCTATAATAGTGAGATCATATTATCAATGGATTCTAATATTAGTAGAGTTAAGATTAAGCATTATTATCAAACTAATATATCCAAACTAACTAACTATCAAAAATATAAGGGAATAGTAAAAAATAAAGATAATAATATAAACAATAAATAATATCAAATAAATAATTAAAGATGAAAGAAATAAGTAACAATGGTGTAGAAAGGTGAACCGGTGGAGGTGGTCAAGTTATGGCTCGATCGTGGCGGTGGGTAGGGGCATGGCGGATCGTGCACGGGCGTGGTCTACGGGTTAGAGTGCGTGGAGAAGAAAGGGGAAAGAGGAAAAGGGAAGGGAAAATGAGGAAAATATGGTAAGGGGGTGAAAGGGTGGAGGGGAAGTTGACGGTGATGGCCGGAATAGGGAAGGTAAGTAGAGAGGGTAGAGAGTGGCTAGGGTTTTTGGGAAGGGGATTTGGGGGGAAGATGAATAGACGGTTGGTTTAAATAGAAATAGGGGCACACGGCCAGGAAACACAACCGTGTGCCTACTGTTTAGCCCGTGTGTTTCGTAAATTTTGAATTAGGGCACGTCTGATCCTTGTCCCATGACCGTGTTCCTTGGGCGTGTTGAGTTGCACGGCCTTCTCGCATGACATACGATGGTTTATTCGTTTCTTCCACGCTCGTGTTTAGAGTCACACACTCGTGGTAAGTAGTCAGTATCGACCACGACCTAAAGGCACGAGCGTGTCTTACGCTCGTGTGATTCTTTCACTTTCAACCACGGCTTCTGGGCACGGGCGTGTCGTACGCTCGTGTCATGTACTTAGTATTGACCAAGGCTGAATTACACGATCGTGGCTCTTTTATCGCAGCCCGTGTTTTCAAATCAGTTTCGACTATAGCCGTATCGCACGACCGTGGTGTTTTATCGTAGCCCGTGTTGGGGGAAAGTTTTTCTTCCTTGGCTCACACGGTCTTCGCCACATCAATGTCTCTTCCCGTGGTGTCCACACGGCCATACCCGTGTGCTAGGCCGTGTGGGTAAGAAATCCTACGCCTATTAAATTGGTTAGTTATTTAGATGCTAAAATAAAAAATATGGATGTCAGTGTGGTTAGTGCTCGGGTTGCCTCCTGAGAAGCGTTCATTTAAAGTCTTAAGCTAGACTTACCCTACTTTCATTCCTATATGAAGGTTCACGAAGCTGAAGCTCCTATCTCATATCCCTAAAATCTTCACCATTATATATTTTAAGTCGCTGACCATTTACCTTGAATGTGCCATAAGTCGGATGAGTTATCTCGATTGTGCCATAGGGAAAAATAGTTTTAATTACGAATGGACCTGACCATCTTGACTTTAGCTTTTCGGGAAACAATTTGAGCTTTGAATTGTATAGTAGAACAAGATCTCCCACTTTGAATTGCTTTGGTTGCTTCAAACGAGCATCATGACGTCGTTTTGTTGCCTCTTTATATAGATGTGAGTTCTCGTAGGCATTAGCTTGACATTTATCTAGCTCGTTCAACTGCATCATTCTTTTTTCACCTGCAAGTTTAAGATCGTAATTTAAGAATTTTATTGCCCAAAATGCTTTGTGCTCTAGCTCAAATGGTAGATGACAACTTTTTTCGTAGACAAGTCTGTATGGGGATGTTCCTATGGGAGTTTTAAAAGTGATTCTACAGGCCCATAAAGCATCGTCTACTTTTAATGCCCAATCTTTCCTGTTTGATTCTACTGTTTTCTCTAGAATACGCTTAAGCTTTCGATTTGCTACTTCCACTTGTCCATTGGTTTGAAGGTGATAAGGGGTAGCTGTTCTGTGGTGTACTCCATATTTCTTTAGGACTTTATCAAACTGAGTATTACAAAAATGAGTACCCCTATCACTAATAAGTGCTCTGGGTTTTCCAAATCGAGAGAAGAGTTTCTTAAGAAATCTCAGTTCTAGCATCATTAGTAGGTAAAGCTTGGGCTTCTACCCATTTTTGACATATAATCCACTGCTACTAAGATGTATTTATTCCCAAATGAACTAGGGAATGGACCCATAAAATCAATATCCCATACATCAAATATTTCACATGATAGCATATACGTTTGAGGCATTTCATCGCGTTTAGAGATATTACCTGTTCTCTGACATCTATCACATGAAGCGATCTACCTATTAGCGTCTTTGAACAGTGTGAGCCAATAAAAACCTAATTCAAGCGTTTTATGTGTTGTCCTAATCCCACTGTAATGTCCTCCTGATGGTCCTGAATGACAATGTTCTAGGATTTACTTGCTTCTGCCTTTGTAAAACATCTCCGAATTACTTGATCCGTACATATACGGAAAAGAAAAAGGTCCTCCCAAAGATAGTTTTTAGCATCAGCAAAGAATCGTTTCTTTTGATAATGTGTTAACCTCTTTGGTAAGATGTTAGCAGCTAAGTAATTTGCAATGTCTGCAAACCAAGGCATCTCGGAATTAGATATAGCAAATAGTTGTTCTTCAGGAAACGAGTTGTTTATCTCACTCTCATCGAGTTCTTTGATATATGGATTTTCAAGCCTAGAAAGATGGTCTGCCGCAAGATTTTCAGCTCCTTTCTTATCTTGAATCTCCAAATCAAATTCTTCTAAGAGTAAAATCCATCTTATGAGTCGAGGTTTTGCATCAGATTTAGTTAAGAGATAACGAAGGGTTTAATGGTCAGTGTAAGCAACAACTTTAGATAATACCAAATACTGTCTAAATTTATCAAATGCAAAAACCACAGCTAGCAATTCTTTTTCTGTGGTGGTGTAATTTTCTTGTGCGGCTGTCAATGTTTTGCTAGCATAATAGATCGGTTGAAAATGTTTGTCTCTTCATTGTCCCAAAACTTCACCTACTGCAAAGTCACTCGCATCACACATTAGTTCAAAGGGTAAATTTCAATCAGGTGCAATTATAATTTGAGTATTTATTAATTTATTTTTAAGGGTAAATGCTTCTAAACATTCTTGATCAAAATCGAAAGGCACATCATTTTCTAGTAGTTTTATTAGAGGCTTAGTTATTTTAGAAAAATCCTTAATAAATCTTCTATAAAATCCAGTATGCCCTAAAAAGCTTCTAATAGCCTAAACTGAACTAGGAGGAGGTAATTTTTCTATGGTTTTAATTTTTGCTTTATCAACCTCGATATCTTTACTAGAAATTTTGTGGCCTAACACAATCCATTCTCAAACCATAAAGTGACACTTTTCCCAATTAAGCACAAGGTTCGTTTCCTCACATAGCATTAGAACTCGTTTTAAATTTTTAAGGAAAAGATGGAAAGAATTACCAAATACCGAAAAGTCATCCATAAATACCTCTATAATATCTTCCACGAGTTTATCAAAGTTGGCTAGCATGCAGTGCTGAAAAGTAGTAGGAGTAGTACATAATCTAAAAGGCATTCTACGATAAGCAAGCATACCGCATGGACACGTAAATGTTGTCTTTTCTTGATCCTCAGGAGCTATTGGGATTTGAAAGTAGCCAGAGAGTCCGTCTAGGAAGCAGTAGTACATATGCCTAGTTAATCTTTCTAACATCTCATTAATAAAGGGTAAAGGGAAGTGGTCTTTTCTCATGGCATCATTCAACTTCCTATAGTCAATGCAGACTCACTAACTTGTGACTGTTCTTGTAGGAATCATTTCATTCTTTTCGTTAGATACAACAGTCATGCCTCCTTTCTTTGGAACAACCTGCACAGGACTTACCCAAGTACTGTCAGAAATAGGATAAATAACTCTAGCATCTAGAAGTTTAATTACCTCAGCTTTAACAACTTCCTTCATGTTGGGATTCAATCGTCTTTGAGGTTGCACACATGGTTTATATTTATCTTCTATTAAAATTTTGTGGGTGCAAAATGATGGACTTATCCCTTTAATGTCAGAAATTTTCCAAGCTATGGCTCTTTTATGCTCCTTTAGTACCTGTAGCAACTTGTCTTTCTCTCTGGGTTCCATTTCTGAAGAGATGATTATTGGTAGTGTAGAATTATCTCCGAGGAATCTTGAATAAAATGATCAATGGCATCAATAAAATAATAGGAATCATCTTGCTCTCTAGAATATTGCGTAACATCGTAAATTTTAAAAATTATTTCCTCATCGCCTACCCTTAGTGCAAGTTTACCATCACTTACATTAATAACAGCCCTAGCAGTAGTTAAAAAGAGGCATCCTAAAATTAAAGGTACCTCAACGTCCTCATCCATGTCAAGCGCAACAAAATCAATAGGGAATATAAGTTTATCAACTTTTACTAGAATATCTTCAATAATTCCCCTAGGATATTTAATAGATCTGTCAGCTAATTGAATACTCATCCTAGTAGGTTTTGGTTTCCTAAGACCAAGCTACTTGAACATTTTATAAGGCATTAAATTAATACTGGCACCTAAATCAGCTAGTGCTTTCTCAATATTTAAACTACCAATTAAACAAGGAATAGTGAAACTTCCTGGATCTTTCAATTTGGCTGGTAGCTTATTTTGGAAAATAGCTGAACATTCCTTGTTGAGTTCCACGGTCGATATCTCTTCAAACTTCCTTTTATTTGTTAGAAGCTCTTTTAAGAATTTTGTATATGTCAGCATCTGCGAAATAGCTTCAACAAAAGGTATGTTAATATGAAATAGCTTGAAAAGTTCAAGAAATTTACCATATTGTGCGTCTAAGCAATCTTTCTTCAGCTTTGCCGGATATGGAATCAGTGGTTTATATTCTTCACGTACCGGTGTTACATTCTCGTTTATTTCCTCACCTTTTTCCTTATCAGTTTCTTGTGGCATCTTCTTTTCTGCTTCAACCAGTACCTTCCCATTCCTTAATGTTACTGCCTTTACTTGCTCTTTTGGTTTAGGTACGGTATTATTAGGTAAACTACTTGGTTGTCTTTAGGAAACTAACATGGTCAGCTGTCCTATTTGATTTTTAAGCCTTTAAATTAATGTTTGTTGATTTTTAAACGCCATTTCAGTATTCTGAAAATGAGTTTGACACTGAAATAAACTTTGCTAGCATATCTTCAAGGTTTGGCTTTTTCTCTTGTGGATAGAGTTGCTGTTGAAAGCCTAGAGGAGGTTGTTGTCTCTGATTTCCTTGGCCACCCCATGAGAAGTTGGGGTGGTTCCTTTAACCTGGATTGTAAGTGTTACTATAAGGGTTATTTTGAGGTCTAGAATTATTACCCATATAGTTCATATGTTCGCTTTCTATGCCAGGGTTGTAAGATGGATATTTTGTATTATTCATCCCTCCTCCATTCGTATCACACTGCATCACTAGATGTACCTGCGAAGAACCACACAAACCATTAATTTTTTTACTAAGAAGTTCTACCTGATTTGATAGCATGGTTACTGCGTCGAGGTTGAAAACACTGGCGGCTTTTACTGGCCTTGTCCTTGTAACTTGCCACAGATAGTTATTCAGTGACATCTCCTCTATAAACTCATAAGCTGCTTCAGGGGTTTTGTTATTTAGGGTTCCACTGGCGGCTGAATCAATCAACTGCCTGGTTGATGGGTTCACACCTTTGTAAAAGGTTTGAACCTGTAGCCACAAAGGTAACCCATGGTGAGGGTACCTTCTCAATAGATCCTTATATCTCTCCCATGCATCATAGAGTGTTTCTAGATCCATCTGCACAAAAGAAGAAATATCATTCTTCAACTTAGCCTTTTTAGCCGGCAGAAAATATCTAAGTAAAAAGTTTTCGGTCATTTGGTCCCATGTAGTGATTGATCCTCGTGGTAACGAGTTCAACCACTGTTTAGCTTTGTTTCTCAACAAGAAGGGAAACAATCGAAGGCGAATGGCATCGTCAAAAACGCCATTAATTTTGAAATTGTCGCAAAACTCAAGAAAAGTTGCCAAGTGATTGTTTGGATCCTCATCCTGCAAACCATCAAACTGAACAAATTGCTGAATCATCTGTATAGTGTTAGGTTTCAGTTCAAAATTATTTGCAGCAACAGTAGGTCTAACAATACTTGATTCAGTTCCTGTTAAATTAGGTTTAGCATAATTATGCATAGTACGAGGAGCAGGATTTTGATTCACCGGGTTTGCGGCAACCACAGGCGGTAGCAGGCTATTATCAGCCATCTCTTCGGTAGTAGTTGGTTCGTCTTCTTTCTGCGAATTGTACTTTCAATTTCACTGTCAAAGAGTAATGGTCCTGGCGGGTTTTTTCTAGTCATAAACTAAAATTACCTGCTAGAAGCAAATAAAAGAAAAATTAGTAAAGTTAAAAATAAATATAAATTACAAATAAATAAAATGGCTAAAGTAATAAAAATTTAGTTTTCCTAATATCTTAGTCCCCGGCAATGGCACCAAAAACTTGATGGTCTCGAAACTAACTATTATTTCGACAAAGGCAAGCGCACCTATAGAACAGTAGTATAGTTATGGTGAGTCTGGAATATCGTATCCTCAAGGACTAAAATTACTAGTAATAACTATCTTTTTATTATCTAGCCTAATAATTAAGGGGATTTATTTTTAATTTAAAATTAACTAACTAATTTAACTAACTAAATCACTGTGAACTTGACAGAGAGTGAATTGGGAAAATACTTTTGGAAAACTTATATGAGATAGGCAATACCTAAGGAAGAATCCGCCTAGACTTTATTTATTACTTGATTCATACGATTTATTCACTTGACTTATTCCGTAGAAATCCCTGATTTATGTTAATATCTCTTTCAAGACTAAAAACAACTGACTCTAGGTTAATTAATTGAAATCTCTTTCTAATTAAAACCCCCTGTTGTCGCATTAAATCGATCTATGGATCCCTTTATTAGATTTGACTCTAATCTGGTAGAATTTCGTCGCCCTATTTCTAAGGTTGCAATCAACACCGCTTAATTCTGTTGATCTTCTCTTAAACAGGGACTTTTGCTCCACTGAATAAGTACATTCGACTTTGAATCAATAACCTGAATTATCAAAACAAGAATAAGAACTCACAACTAAGAATAAGAACAAGTATTTATCTTATAAATCAAACAATAATAAGCTTCGTCTTAGGTTTCATCCCCTTAGATATTTACGAGATTTAGTTCATACTAATAGAGGTAAACATATTAGAATAGGGAAAACAAAAAAACATAAGAAAGCCCAAAAAATTCTAAAGAACTTGATGGGAGATCCTCAGTCTTGTTGGAGATCCTTCTCCTAAGTTGTTCCCGATGGCTATCTTGGAGTATCTTCTGCCTTTTACTCTCGTCTATTCAACGTCCTGTCCACCTCCCTTTTAGGTTGCCCCTAGGATGTTTATATAGGCTTTGAGATGCCTTACTTGGCCCACAAGTATCCTATTCCGAATAGAATTCATCTTGGTTTCGGCAGGGACACGCCCGTGTGACATGCCCGTGTTGGACTCTTTCGGTCGTGGTCAATTCTGCTCACCACACACAGTCGTGTGGTCTGCCCGTGGATGATAGTCCAGGCCGTGGTTGATCCTTGCTCATAACACACAGCCGTGTCCAATGGTCCAAGCCGTGTTGATTTCCTAAGTAGGCCCATTTTGCCCCTTTTTGGCCTGTTTCTCGTCCTTTTCAACTTCCTAAGCTCTTCTGAGTATAAAACATAAACTTAAGAGATTAGGAGTATCGAATTCGAAAAAACCAATGAAAAATCATCCAAAATTAAGCCAAACATGGGGTTAAAATATGTGTAAATTATGGTTTATCAGTAGCCAACCCTACAAGTTGAGAAACAAAATCCACGTAAGAATGAAATAAAGTTACAATGAATAAGGCTGATTATGAAGACAACTGAAAAGAGAAACTTCTTACCAACACTACGAGACCATCCTGATTAGCCCTATACAGGACCCAAAACGTGAAACACCAGATATTTCAAGAAACATTAGAAATTCCACCAGCATTGTAGTATTATCTTTTTCAATGTTTGCAATGAATTTTCTTATTATTATTATCGATCCAAAGGATGATGGAGCAATAATTATTGGAAGAAAAATAAAAAATTCTATAGATTATGAAATCTAAGATTGTTTTTTATTTTATTCTTTAAAATGGTTTAAAAAGTCTTAAAATAACCCTTGCATAGTTTACAAATTCTACTTAGTAGGACCTAAACAAATAAAATGTTTGAAACCTAACCTAGAAAATAAGCGTAACCTAAGACCTAAAGTCCTTTTAGAATAAAAACAATTTTATTTTGATCCAAATTGAAGCCTTTACTGTACTCTAGGAATTAACTCTTCCCTCTAAAGGCATATCCATAACTTCTTCTTCTTCTTCTTTAGCTGTGCTAGTGAAAATTGCACCCAATTTCCCAATTTCTAAAGCTAAACAAATTTATTCAATAAACTAAAACCTAACCTCCTCAAAAACTGATGAAGAAGAATTGAAGAAGGATGGAGGGTTTGATTTAGGGCTTTTAATTTTTGATTGGGGGGTTTGATTTGAGATAAGAATTAGAAATATGTAACACCCCTAACCCGTCTCCATCGTCGAATTAGGATTACGGAGCATTACCGTTCAATTGGAAATCATTTAACATTATAGCATTCAATAAGTTAAACTTATAATAAACCAATCAATCATATGCGTTTTGTCGGAAGGTAATTTTGTTGCGTACCCTTTCATTAGTCCTAGATTAACCGGTGAGGTCAGAAGATAAGCTAACCTAATTAATCTAAGCCAGTAACATTTAAATCGAAAGATAAAATGGAGCCACTTAGTAATTTAAGTGATTTATATCCCGAGTTTGAAACTTGGTGAACCACATCGAAGTCAACCAACCCCATTAGTTATTTGATCGATAATCCCTCTAGATTACATTTCTTGCAATTTAGTCCTTATTGTAAATATCTAATTTTCTTGTAAAAATAATCTTTTATGGACTACTATACTATAAAATCATATTAGTGGCCACTGAGACTCTATTGTGTATACTAGTTATTGCTCAAGCGCCTCTTTCTTTGGGTTCGATCCTTGGAATATTTCGGTGTTTCATTGTAACAGTATAAATATTACAACTGACTTAAGCGCTTGCAGTAAAACCAAGCTTTAAAATTTATTATATAAATTCAGTGTTTTAATGCGCACGCATGCAGCCGGTCAAGTTGTTGGCGCCGTTGTCGAGGAAGACGGTGTAAGTTTGAGTAATTTTTAATGTACACTTTTAGTTAGAGATAAGTAGCCAAAGTAAGATTTATCAATACGACCTTATTTTCTGTTATTTTTATTTTGTTTTCAAATTTAATTGACTTTCTTCGATCTCTCGTGCTTGTAGGAATATTGTATGACTCAAACAAGTAATAGTATATTACTATTTGAGCCGGAACTGAAACGTATCATCACACACGCAAAGAGGGCACAACGTCCAAGAGACATACCCTTTCCACTAAGAGAGAAACCTTTTGAAAATCCTCAAGAAGAAATTCGACAACCACCACAGCTACCCATGGAGAAAAGAACTTTACGTGACTATGCGATGCCAAACCTAGATGTTGTTCGAGGTAGAACTAATCGCTCGACGATTAATGCTAAAAACTTTGAAATTAAACTGGCGATAATAAAATGATACAATCGAACCTTCAATTTCGAGGGTCAATGAATGAGGATCCAAATCAACACTTTAAGCGGTTTCTAACCATTTGTGATACTTTTAAGTATAATGGGGTATCCGATGACGCTATTTGTCTTCGATTATTCCCTTTCTCTCTTACTGACGATGCTTTTATGTGGTTAGATTCGTAGCCAATAGATTCAATCAACACTTGGGATGAGCTAGCAAGCAAATTTTTGGCAAAATATTTTCCACCAAGCAAGACCATGAAACTTTGGATAGACATTACGAATTTTTTAAAATTCGTAGGAGAGTGATTATATGAGGCTTAGGAAGTCTTCAAATTGATGTTGTGCAAGTGTCTGTACCATGGTTTACAAGGTTTGCTGCAACTTCAATTCTTTTACAATGGACTTGACAGGAATTTACGCTCTAGCCTTGATGGACCATTCGCCGAAGCCTTCATGTCAAAATCATATGTCAAGACCTGTCAAATCATTGAAGATGTGACAATGAACTCTTATATGTGGTCAGCTGAGTGGTTTATTTATCGAGCCAAATAAGTGGCAGCAAACGCTGTTAGTGGCGAGGATAAGTATCAAGAAATCCTTGAAAGGTTAAACCAATTGGAGATGAACGCGACTAAGGTGCAAGTCCAAAACTAGCCCAATCTAACTAATTTTAATGTAGGACACGATGAGGAGAGCAACCAGATGGAGTTGAATTATGTGAGGAATAAAGGATATAACCCTTACTCCAATACTTATAACTTAGGGTAGCATGACTATCTTAACCTTAGGTGGGGAGAGAACCAAGTAGGACCGTCGAATCAAGGCAACCAAAACGCTAACCCTCTAAACCCCAACACACTATTCCAACCTCCATTACCTTTTATAGCACCCCAAGGCCAAGAAAGGCAACCAACCAATAGTAGTGACCCGTCATTATCAATTAGAGTGAGTAAGGTAAAGGAAGGTTTGCATGTAGTGCAAGCCGATGTGCACCAAATCAATAGCCAATTGGATCAAGTTTTGCAACTGTTGCAAAATAATTTAGCATCTAGTACACCCAATAATACCGAAACTATTCTAAAAAGATAAGGAAATGAGCATGCCAAGGCAATCACTCTTAGATCTAAGGATGTGGTTAAGGAACCTATCTGACCAAATTGTGAGGAGAATGAAGTGAGTGAGAAAGACGATAGCATCCACACTCCTAGTGTTGGAGACGGGGTGCTCGAGATGGAAAAACCTAATAGTATGCCCACACAAGTCGAATTCGAGGATAGAATCGTTCCACCACCACCACCTACCCCAAGGCCCATACCCTTTTCGAGTTCCTTAGAGGAGAGGAAGAAGAGGGATGATAAGGAGTTCATAGACTTCCTCAAGATGTTTAAAGCCTTGAACATGAACCTCTCTTTATTTGAAATCCTTGAGAAAATGCCTAAATATACCCAGTTCCTTAGGGAAGTTATGTCTCATCGAAGGAAAATTGGGAGAAAAGAGCAAATTACACTTAACAAAAAATAAAGTGCAATGGTATCTAGAAGAGTTCTGCCCAAACTAAAGGATCCCAATAGCTTTACCATTCCCAATGAAATAGGTGGAGTGAGTTTCAGGAAAAACCCTGTGTGATCTAGGTGCCAATATCAACCTCATGCCATTGTCCATTTATCGGAGGTTAAGTTTGGGGGAGCTTAAGGAAAGGGAAGTAACCTTGCAATTAGACCACCGATTATTAGTCTGTCCAAACAAAAGTAGCCTCATGACATCATTAATATGTCAAAACTCACAATAACAATTTTCAAAATTAACCAAAATTATCAGATTTTCCTACAATGATCATATTAATGCACATATATGTATTATAACATAATTTTTAGATTTGTAGGCACATGATTTGAATGATGCCATACAGTTTCGAGTTTAAACAGAATAAATCCTACCCCATCGCTATACACCATAATGAAGTTCCCTAGAATTCCCTTCTCCAACAACTTCTGGTTTACAAATAGTAACTGCAATTAAGCTGTGGACACACAGCAAGTCCCCGCAATTAGAATCCGTATTTGGTTGTGGGTTCACAGCAGAAGTCCTACAGATGAAACCTACTTTTTAGCTGTAGATTTTACAGTATAAACTCGTCTTCAAAATTAGCATTTTGCTTTCGATACACAGTAATTTGTTGATAAGAACTATCGTATGGTTGTGACTTGCACCCCCATTTTTCTTGCAAATAGAATGTCTGATTTTTTTCCATACATATCGTCCTAACCTATGCAATACATTATGAAATATTGAATACAAACAAAATATGACAGTATCTAATGTACTAACACAAGGCAAATTAGTAACATAGTCATGATTTTATTAGGTATTTGGATTAAAAATATCATAGTGCATGTTATACATATATTCACAAGTATAGATTCAATAGCAACATAACTTAATCATATCTCATGCAAATATTCATAAATATAAATAAATATTGCAATAAATTGATCAATCTTGAATTCTAGCATATTTCTTATCATCAGGGACCTAATTGCATAATTTAATTCACTAAAAGTAGTTCATAACATATTTAATGACTAATCTAATCAAAACAGAAAATTTTGCGTCAAAATTGTAAATTCTGAGTTACAGAAGACACACGGACGTGTGACTGGATTGTGTGGGAATCCCTGGATCGTATGGATGGGGTACAATGTCGTGTAGCTAGGTCATGTGAGAAATTGTGGTCGTGTGGCATTCGAAACTACAACCTACAGAGGTTACACGATCTTATGGTAGGCTGCGTAGGGTGTCCTAGAGTGTGTGAGAAGTGAAATCTAGGGTTTAAAGGGGGACATGGCCAGGTATGGTGGTCGTCTGGTCCACACAGGCGGCCCGTGTGGCTAGCCATATGGTCTATCCTAAGCTCGATTTTGCCTTGACTTTATTGTAACACCCTAACTTTTTATTTTTGTTTCTGTAAATATCTGACATAACTGTGTATCTACTTCAGTGGTTAAGTGTTCTAGGTGTGTGTAAGAGGTCCGAAGTTCAAGCCCTACCTTTAGTAAATTTTGGTTATTTTTGGAATTATGCCTTATCCTTGTTCAGTGGGCTTATATTTAATTGTCTGTAAATCCACATCAGAATGAGCCTACTGGTTCGAGTGGTAAGGGTGTTGGTGTGTTGGAGGTTCTATATTCGAATCCTTTCGTTAGCGTGGGTATTTATTTTTTCTTAATCGTCTGATACTGTTTCAGTGGAGCCAAAATTCTGAGTAGTGGGTTAGTGGAGATAATTAAGGGATTGTAGGATATCTGGTAGTTTTTGTTTTTCTCTCAACTTTGTTTTTGACAATTTTCTCTTTCTTTCAGCAAAATTAACGTCAATTTTTCTTTGCCTCTACTTCTTCTTTTTCTTCTTCCTTTCCAACGTTTCGATTCTTTCTTTCTATTGTGCTAACTTTGTGGTCCTTTTTCGATATCTTCGTGTGTTTTGGTAAATGAGGTTACGTTGACTGTAAGGTTCGGTTTTGTTAAAGTTTATTCGAATGGTGGAGTTTCTTCTTAATAAGGTAATTCAGGAATAGTAATTTGTTAAGAACAATTTGTGCAGGAATTGACAGGGAAACTTTCGTTAGTGCTCCGACGGTTTAGTACATGTTAGCAGTGGTTGTCGTGGCCGACGAGTTAGTTTCTTGTGATTTCTTGTTATCGAATTTGTTAGTAAATCTGCTAAATCATTGTTGGGTACTCTATTTTTAGGCTTTGGAAGGCTCGAGAGTGTTTTTGTAGCGAATCAACATCAGGTGTGAATTTGAAACGCAGAGAAATGAGATTCGACAAAGCCAAAAAACTATTTTGCCGATGCCACATGGGCTAGTGGCCACCCGTGTGGTTGGCCGTGTGTGAGAGCATGGCCGTGTGGTCGACGAATACATGGTCGTGCGCAACACACCACCGTGTGATGGCTTGAGTGCGGCAGTATAGGCCATATGGGCTAGGTCGAGTTGGGCGTATGGGCCCACACAGGCATGACACACGACCGTGTGGATTCTTGGGTCAGGCCGTGTAGGCCACACAGGCAAGGCCAATCTGGGTGTGTGGGCCCACACGGGCATGTGGACCCTAATTTTTGAAATATTCTCTAGGGTCGCGCAGGTCGTTTCGTTTGACTATGGACCTACCATAGGGTCGGTAAGGGCTAATTAAACCTCTATCTGTATGCTATGAAATTCTGTTAGACTGATCTGATTAGGATACTAATGTATGCCTGATTATACTGATATATGTGTATTTATTAGTTGTATAAAGCATGTTGAGTAAGTTTTAGTCTGATAAGTCCATATCTGATTTCTGCATCTATTTTGGGGTGGGTTTTATATATGTGGAGGAAGTGTTTTGTATGGCGATCATTGCCTATAATCTGGCAGTTTTGCTGTACTATATCTAATACATTTGTAACGACACAATGTGGTGTGTAGAGATAGATGGGTGTTTTTAACCCCATATGGTGTGATGGGATGGTCGGAATTAATGTGTAGAGGATGGGGGTTTGCATATTCTTAATCTGTTATCTTATTTGTACATCTGTTTCTGTAACTATATCTGATATGGGCATAAGTTTGATTCTATATCGGTTTTTCTGAAATGTTTATGTATGTTTTCTTGTCTAATTCTGCTGGGTTACACACTGAGTTTACGTAAACTCACATCTGTTTCTTTGTTCTGTCAGGTAATCCACAGAGAATGCACTCTGTGATTTGATGACCCTCTTTAGTGTGAAACTAACAGTAGTTCCTCACTCCTTTGGGTCTCTCCTCTAAATCTTGCATGATTAATCCTCCTTCTACCAACTTTTTCCAAACCCATATCAATGGGGTTTTTACTTCCGCCACATCAATTTTGGTTCTTTTACCTCCACTACAATTATCGTGTTTACCCCTTTATCAAAATGACTGGGTAACGGATTTCCTACCACATTAGGTCCTGATGGGTCATCAAACTTTACAATTCCCATATTAATTAACCTTTCAATAAACTTTTTAAATGCAGTGTAGTTCTCAATTGACTGTCTCATTATCCCCGCATGGTACTCGCATTGAGCGTTCTCATCATACCATTTTGGGAACGGAGGTTGCATGGGTTTCAAGTAGAATGAGGATACCACATGTGCATCAAACAAACTCTGATACAACTCCCTATATGTCATCGGGATAGGTGTGAACTAGAGTCTTTCTATGTTAGGCCTTAAGTTAGATTCTTGCCTTTGGGGGCCCTAATGGCTGGTAGTTATGGCTCTTGGCTGGCCTACAGTGATCGGTTAAGAATACCCTTTATTATATAAGCTCGCGTTATTCATTTCATGTTCCTTATTCTTTAGGGCTGATTTTTTGGCATTTTCCCCCGAATCTATCTTCCCACTTCTCACTGTGTTTTCAATCATTTCGCCGAACATTACTATATCTGAGAAGCTCTTGGTAGTGCTTCCCAACATATGGTTAATGAATGGTGCTTTTAGAGTACTGATGAAAAGCATTGTTGTTTCTTTCTCCAGAAGAGGTGGCTAGACTTGCGTTGCCACCTCTCTTTATCTTTGGGCATACTGCCTGAAGCTTTCACTTTGTTTCTTTTCCATATTCTGCAGTGTAATTCTATCAAGTGTCATGTCTGTTAAATGGCTGTATTGCTTCATGAAAGCTTGTACCAAGTTTTTCCATGAGTTGATTTTCGCATGGCTCAACTAGTTGTACCACTTGGTAGCTAACCCGATTAGACTATCCTAGAAGTAATGGATTAGTAATTGGTCATTATTGACGTATCCCGTCATTCTTCGACAGAAAATTGTGATATGTGCTTCAGGATAACTAATCATGTTATACTTTTCAAACTCTGAAGTCTTGAATTTTGGTGAGAGTATTAGATCTAGGACCAAACTCAAATCCTTAGCATCAATCTCGTAATGGTAATCAGCATTCTCTATTGTTCTGAATTTTTCTTCCAACCACCTGCATCGATCTTCTAGTTGTTTTGGCATACTACCCTTGCTTTATCCATTTCAGCCATATCGTTTAAATCAGGAACAACCGAGTTGGTCGGGTTATCTCCAGGATTAGAACCTGGACCTATTGGGTAGCTCATCGGTACTTAGGTACCAGCTTGATACTGTTGGGGTCTGATGGTGACAGGTAACCTTCATGGGTACACATCGGATTGGGCCTAAACATTTATCAGGGTAAAACCTGGGGGATAGGCAGGGTCTTCATTATCATCCCCCGAGTTGACCACAGTGCTCTTCCCTTTTTCAAGTCCTCCAGCCAGCAACTGCGTCAATTGGCTTAACATACTTCTTTGGGATTCATGTATTTGATCTCTCATGTCTTGTTGTACTTTTGCTAACTATTCTTACAGCTGCGCTTGCATCTGATCTTGCATGTCCTTTTGAATCTATTCTAATCTCTCTAATCTTTGATCCATTGCTTTGGTTTTGGCACGAGTAACATAACGATATTCAGTTGGTAGACTCTTGTTGGTTTCTAGGTTAACTGTCATAATTTCGATTAATTAGGGTCTTTTTATTAAACTTATTGCATATGATTAAATGTAATGAAGATGAATGCAAAAAAAAAAACAACATTGATTCTGATTCAATTCTATTAGAACAACTTTGCTAGAAAAAAAATTTCTTTACATAAAATGGATTACATATACAACTTTGCCCTAATACTCAAAGCCTTAAATTTCCTAAGAAGCCAAGCTAATTCTAGGCCTTGATCCAATTCTAATTCGTATTTTAAGCTCAGCAAGTCGGCTTGAACTTCTAGGGTTTGCAGATGGTCAGCTACTTCTCGTACTTGAGTCACAGTTTCACCCATGATGTAATCTCTGTCCCTAATCTAATCTTAAGAGCGTTGGAGTTGCTATTTCTAGTGTTCATTGTTTTTTTCAAGAAACTCAGCTCGAAGTTCGCAATTTTGCAATGTGGCCTCGAGCTCTCCTATCTTTCCTTTCAACTTTTCAATCTTATTTAAGCTTACTCTCAACTCAATCACGGAATTACGATTACGATATTGGTGCAGCGACCTGTCTAATTCTACTACCTGAGCTCTTAATCCCACCTTTTCATTTCGGCTTTCCAATAGGTCTCTTTCTAGAGCATTTTCTCGAACTCGAGCATCTTGTAATTTCTTTTCCTACTGATTGGCTCTACTGTTTTCTTCTTTGATTTTTTGCCGCCATTATTCTGATGTTTTTCCCAGCCCGGCAGTCCTTATCGACAAGCGCAACTTTTTATAATTCGTTTTTATACTGCCCAAGTCTTCCTTAGCCTTGTTCTTTTCTTTTCTCAATTTTTCAACTTTTAACTTCTGGACGTCAACATCTAATCCCAACTGCATCTTTTCCTCCTCTAATTATTCTATCTTCTTTTTCCTCTTTTCAAAATCCTACTTTATGATCTCTACCTCAGACGGGATCACTTGTAGGCGTTCTTCCATTGTTCGAGGGACTTCTTAACTTGGCACAGGGATGTTGTCATTAACTCTTTTACCCTACCACCAAACATATTTGGGGGTTGTCATCGGATTTGTAGCAAATATTTTCACTTTATGAGTTTGGTTTCAAGCGTTAGATATTTCTTGAACCTTTTTCTTGTAATTATCACGCTTGTACGAAAACTCACACTGAGCCAACCCTTGCCTTGATCTATACTGTCTTAACACAAGTAAAGGAGCATATCCTACAGCTCCCCATATCCCGAGTAGAAGGACCCAGTCAAAGTTTCCACATTAGTACATAATCTCATCGGGGATCATCCAAGGAGCCCTCCATTCAATGTTTTCGTCTTGGAGATTTTTAAGAATCGCCATCCATTTTTCTTTTGAAATGTCTTCTCGCCTCGGTGTAGCCACTAATTCTTTCAATGGAGAGTAGTTCTCGGAGAATACTCGATAAGAAACTTTTTCTACCTTTCAAAAGTGGTTATGAAACCATGCTAACAAGAGTTGCGCACACCCAATGAACCTTCCTTCACCCTCTCTTTGGCATGCACTCAAAGATCTGAAGGTTTCGGCCAAGATTGCGGGGATGGGCATGACCCTTTTGTCAAGCCAGTTACACAAATCTGAAACTGCCTCATCTATATGCCCTTGTGCTCTGGGGAAGATTACTAACCCTTAGATACTAAAGACGAAGACATCGACCCTTTTCTTTGTGTCTGGATGTGTCAAAATCAAATCTCGCAAACTTTTCCAAGAGATACATTTACTATCTCCTTTTTGCTTGATCCGGGCCGCAACCCATTGCTCACACTGATGCGAGTGGAATCCCACAATTCTGACACATACCCCTCCGTCAAACTATCACCTCTCTCTTGTTACATTTTTTTGAACCATATTCGGACAACCACATTATCTTCCACTTTATCAAGAAATCCCTTTTCCATGGCAAGCTCTCTATTTAGTAATTGAACGTGAATCAACACCTTTTTTATGATGAAAATGCCATGCAATCACAGTCAAAACAAAACAAAACAAGTCAGTACATTTCGTACCAAGCTAGAATTCAAAGCAAGCAAGAAATAATAAATAAAGCATCTATTCGGGTAACCACTAGGGTTCGATGTAGCTCTACCTAGGGGAAGCTTTTAGGGCTCATTATATGCGGTTTGGTTCTAAAGTGAGGTTACTTGAACCGGCAGATTCCTCGATCCTCACCCATTATAAGCTCATATGGACCGAGTTCAGTTCAAGGGAATACATTTCTCTATGGCTATATGGAGATGAAAATCTCACGAAGACATAGGTACGGATGTATCCCAAAAGTGATCTACTATCCTATACGAAGGTGAAGACCTCACGAAGGAATAGTTTCTCACTTCCACTTAAAAGGGTATAATCGACCGGTTATGCAATGCAATATGCAAAAATATATCCAAAGACTCGAACCAATAAAGCAAACATATCAAAATGGTGAAGACCATAAAAATGAAATGCAACGAAAATATCGTAAATTTAAACCAAATTATCAATTGTCGACAAAAAAATAAAAAATTATCAACTTGTGGCTTGACTCTATATTTCCCCAGCGGAGTCGCCAAGCTGTCGAAACCAATTTTTTGAAATAGACTCTTATTTAAAAAAACGAAAAAATGGGAGTTGCCACTAATCCCTTTTATGAGGTGTGATCGGATCACCTCGTAATTTGATCGTTTTAATCAAATGTTTGATTTATTAAAACAACGATTTTTGGTCTACAAAGTTTAGAAAAAGGGTTCGGGAGTGGTTACGCACGAGGAAGGGTTAGCACCCTCATTACGCCCAAATTGGTACCGAATTGATTACTTAATATCTTGGTGTCGAAAGCTGAAAACTCTAAAAGAATTTAAAATACGATCCCTCTTTATATTAATGTTATTTTTACTTAAAAATTGCTTGAATAAATCAAAACGTATTTTAAAGACCCTCTCATCTCGAGGTAACAAAATGTCACATCCCGTAAGTTAAGACATGACACTTCAAATCCTTAAGAATAAACTTGCCTTTTATTTTTTATTTAAATCTCATGTATTTTGATTTTAAAAAGATATTCGGTCATTTAGGTTCAATGAGAAAAATTGAAACCCCATAAGTTAGGTACGACTTCTTGAATCTCCAAATACGAAACATTGCCTATTTTTAAATTTTTCTTCTTTGAAAAATAACAAGCGTAAAATTTAAAACAATGGGTATTTATCGTTATTTTAAAATTTCCTTCCTCAAATAATAACTAATATGGCATTTAAAATGATATATACTTAGTTAATTCGGGTATGGTATAAAAATGACTAAAAGTAAGGAAAAAAAAAGTCATGCTTAGCGAATAATAATAATGCGACATAAATTAGTAGTAATAATGGCATGGTATACTTAATAAAATATAAAAGTATAATAATAATAATAATAATAAATCATGATGCTAATATGCGTAAATAAAAAATAAAAAAATGATAATAACAACAATAATGATGATGATAACAAAATAATAATAATAATAATAATAATAATAATAAAATCTAAATTTTGAAATATATTGAAAGTAGTAAATAAATAAACAAAAAGGCACAACAAAAGAAAATATAAAAAAAGCCAATTGTAAAAATAAAATAAAGGAAATATTAAGTAAATAAATAAATAAGTGAATATCAATAAAACATTTGATAAAAAATTGAAACTAAATAAATGAATAATAACATAACAAATGAAACAATTTATAAAAAAATAAAAAAATTGAAGTTAAATAAACTAAGGATCGAATTGAAATTGAAATAAAAAATAAGGGGTATAAATTTTAAATAACAAAGTAGACTAATAAGGATTAAAATATAACTCGCTAAAAATGATAGGGGCCGAATGCAAAAATAACCCTTGTCCATACACTCACCATTTCTCAGAGGACCAAAATGAAATAAAATTAAAATTTCGTGCTAAAATTAAAAGAAAAAAAGACTAATATGTGAATCTTCCAAAAAGCAGAAGGACCTATCGCGAAATAGACCTTTAGTTAAAAACACGCGGATCCTTTGAGCGGATCGAGTCAGACGTGGGTCAAAGGCCAAAGCGACACCTTTTTGGGGCTATTGGAATCAGCCCTAAACGGCGTCATTTTACAAGGCTTATAAAAGTTAATTTTTTTTTTGAAAAATTCATTCTTCTCCCATTTTCTAAAAAAAAAAAATCTGAAAAGCTCTCTCAGTGTAACATCCTGAATTTTTAGGCCTATGCGTTTAATGGGTGGATATGTTTAATGTGTTAATTTAAGTGTTAGGGGTCCAAATTGGGCTCAGGCTTAGGTAGAGGCCTTGATTAAAATTATCTTTTTGGGCATTATAGGGTTTAAAAGGTAGTATCTATGTTTAAAATACCAAAGTGGGCTTGTGGCCCAATCTTAGGAGGTGACGCCACACAAGGGAGTAAGGGGCCCAAATTTAAGTTTCATGGAGCCCAATTCTTTTAATTTAAGTTAGCTAAATTTTGGGCATTAGGATTAGGTGGAGTGGATGGCAACAAGGCTAAAATTTAGGGGTTTTAATGTTTAAAATATGTGAATAATAAGTAGATAAAGGCTATTATTTAGGAATTTATTTTATGTGGATAATAAGTAAATAAAGGCTAAAATTTAGGGATTTTAATGATTAAAATATGTAGATAATATGCTGATAAAGGAGGGAGGAGTTAGAGATAATTAAGTCTCTTTTAGATGAGCTAGTAGATTAAGATAAAGGAGAAAAGATAGGATTTATCTGCAAGGTTAGGTAAGTGCCGAAATTTCTATAAATAGGGGGAATATCTCTTCAATTTCGGCATTTGGGTTTTTCTCTCATTCTTTTCTCTTCTTCTCTGAGTAAAAGCCGAAAACTCCTAAAGTTCCATCTTCTTCTTCATTCTCTGCAAAAGCCGAAATCTCTAAGCCTAATCCCTCATCTTCACCTTGATTCAAAAGCCGAAACTCTTTCCATTCTTTTTCTTCCTAGCCGAAATCTTCATGTCCCTTCCTTGTTTTCTTTTCTTCTTCTCTTTTCCTGTCAGAAACCGAAACTCTTCACTCAAGTATTTTAAAAGCTAAAGACACATCAGCCTTCTCTTGTTCATACTTTTTTCAGGATTTTCCTAAAAGCCGAAATCCCTAGATCTCATCTCCTGTGATTGCCGAATTGCTTCTGTGATGCCTACTTGTGCCGAAATCTGAAGGGAACTTTAGTGCAGTCAATCGCATAGATCTCTAAGTTATAGATCAGTGCACTCGAATCGTGTTACTTTCGAGATTTCAAGGTAAGAAGATCTATTAGTTTCAACGTGTAAATTTGGGATTTACTAACCCTTGGCCGAATATAGGAGAGGCCCTATTTTCACATCTTTTCGGCTTTTTGAGCAAAGTTGTAGATCGGTCTAGCAAAGGTATCGACATTAATCAGGTGTGTAACTCTCCACACCATCTAGATCTGTTTGTTAAATATATGATTATAAGTCTTATATGTTCTGTTAAATGCTGAAATCCCGGCACAACGTTTGAAACCCCAATAGGGTAAAGCAAATCACCAGGTTAGTGATCCCTGTCGTTTTAAATGAATGTTCTGATTAAATGATATGAGTATGTCGATTTTCTATAATTGCATGGGTTAGGTTTCATGAAAGGAGGAAGTTATATGTTGTAGCGGTTTTCATCGTGATCTGTTGTAGCGGTTCCTTACCGTGATCTGTTGTAGCGGCTTTTGCCGTGATCTATTGTAGTGGCTATGGCCATGATCTGATGATGAGCAGCACGACTGCCATCAAGGCGTGTAGCGATGTGGGTTGATTGTAGAAATCCCCAATGGTATGGCTGGTACGGGTGGCGTTAGCGGATGGATACCTAGGAAATGGGTTGGGCTTTGCATATCATTTGTTATATACATGAATTTATTATTTTGTTCTGTGGGGTTAAGGCCCAAATCTAATGGTGCATGAGTGTTGCACACTGAGTCTCACGACTCACCCTTTTAATTCAACAATATCAGGTGACACCTAGTGCATTGGACCGGGTTGGAGAGGAACGCGAGGTGGCCATGTAAAAGAACATTTGGATTCAGCAAAAAGGCTTTCAGTTTTTATTTAAAAATCCATCAAGATAATTTATAACTTAATATTTTACACTTTAATGAATTCTTAAGCTTTCGGAATAAAGGTTTAAACCTAGTAATTATTTTCCAAGATGCGGCATGTTTTGTGAACTCCCTTAAGTGACATACCAGATCCGGTCGTAGCGTTTGGGTCAGGTTTGGGGTGTTACACTCAGTCTCTCTTGTCCCCTCTGAGCTCAGATCGTCAGGACACCGTGACGGTAGCGGTCGTCGGTGACAGCGCCACTGTCCACGGTGGCCGAAAAGTATAAAATGGCCATTTTTTTTGGCCTTTCGATTCTCCTAGCTGAATAGTGTCATCTTTCATCGAAGATGACGATCCTCGGCCACCCACGGTGGCGGAATGCAAAAAATCGATAAGATTTTGACTTTTATTTCTATTTTATGCTTATTTCTTTAAAAAATAAAATAAAAAATAAAAAGCGAAAAGAGAAAGCGAATAAAAAGACCACCTTTAATAAATCTTTTTTTCTTCTTTTTTATTTCCTTAAAAAAATAATAGATAAAAAAACTAAAGCAAATCACCTTTGAAGTTTTTGATTTTTGCTTTTTATTACTCTCGTGTGTGTAAAAAAAATACATGGTCTGTTATGGCCTCTTTTATAGCCGAAGTTACAAGATTCCTTTTGTTTTTTTGCTTTTGTTTGCTACTGCTCTTTTGTTTTTTTTTCTTTGTTGTTCTCTATTGCCTTGCGTGCTTGTTCTGTTGCGTGTTCGTTCTTTTTTTGTAGGTGACATTGGCAGCGGAGTGGTGTCATATCGCACGCGGAGAGGCGGCGCGGCACAGACATGCGACTAGGTTTCTTCTTCTTCTTTATTTTTTTTTTTTTGTGCTGAAAATAGTTTAGTTTTTGGGCCTTTTGGGCCATTATGGTTTTCTTGTATTTGGGCTGCAATTGGGTAGTGTATTTGCGCCTGATATGTAATTGGACTGGGACTTTATTTTTATTTGTGTTTTTTATTTGTTGTTGTTTAAGGCCTGTGCAAAATTGGCCCACTACAGGCAAAAGCTGAAAAACTATTCTATCGATGCACACGGGCGTGTAGTCACCCGTATGGTTGGCCGTGTGCGAGAACACGACCGTGTGGTCGATGAAGGCATGGTCGTGAGTAGCACACAACTGTGTGATAGCTCAAGTGTGGTCGTGTGGGCCACACGGGCTAGGCCGAGTTGGGCGTGTGGATTCTTGGGCCAGGCCGTGTGGGCCATAGGGGCAAGGTAATTTCTGAAATATTCCCTAGGGTCGCGCAGGTCGTTCTGTTCGACTATGGACCTACCGTAGGGTCGGTAAGGGGTAATTAAACCTCTATCTGTATGCTTTGAAATTCCGTTAGACTGATCTGATTAGGATACTAATGTATGCCTGATTATACTAATATATGTGTATCTGTTAGTTGTATAAACCATGTTGAGCATGTTTTAGTCTGATAAGTCTGTATCTGATTTCTGCATCTGTTTTGGGGTGGGTTTTATATATATGTGGAGGAAGTATTTTGTATGGCGATCATCGCCTATAATCTGGTAGCTTGGCTGCACTATATCTGATACGTTTCGTAACGACGCAATATGGTATGTAGGGATGGGTGGGTCTTTTTAAGCCCACATGGTGTGATGGGATGGTTAGAGTTGGTGTGTAAAGGATGGGGGTAGGACTTTGCATATTTTGAATCTGTTATCTGATCTGTACATCTGTTTCTGTAACTGGATCTGAGATGGGCATAAGCCCGATTTTGTATCGGATTGTCTGAAATGTTTCTGTATGTTTGCTTGTCTAATTCTTTTGGGTTACACACTGAGTTTACGTAAACTCACATCTGTTTGTCTATTCTGTAAGGTAATCCACATACTTAGACGGATCGGTGCGGCGAAGACACAGTGGTGACCACTATGTCGTAAAATAGTTAAACTTGGTACTTTTGGTTCATTTTAATTTTTGGACTATTTGAGAGTTGTAATTTTTGGGGACTCTCTGGACTGTTTGGTTTTTAACTGTTATTTTTGGGTTGTTTGTCAATCTGATTGCTTTGGTAAAACTATTTTATTAAAATGAAGGTTTCATGCAAACAACGGTTTTCCTAGAAAAACACGACTTCGTTTTCAAAATATAATGATTAAGGCTTCAGCTGTAATAAGTTTTGGTAAAAAAAACTGACTAATTTGTGGTTTAGTAAATTTCAAAAATTGATTTTTTTCCAAGTCAACACGGTTTCCGAAACCCATTCCTTATGGCATCACTAGATTCGGCCATAACGTCTAGGCCGGGTTTGGGGTGTTACATTTATTGTGAAAAAATACACACTTGACTTTTTGGGTTTCGAATGACAATCCTCACTTCCAAGTTTGATCTAGGATACCTATAACGAGTCTCAACTGAAAAATACACAAGGGTTAATAACGATCTTGAAGGAAAAATCAAGATTTCTGGAAGGAATCGGTAAGATTTGTAAAAAGATCGTTTAATCAATCTTGAAATTAACGAAAATAGAACCTACGAGCATTTTGAGATCTAAATGTTGAAATTGAGATGTTCTTATCTATTCTTGGCAACATTTAATACCAGATTCGACAGTGTTACACTAAATCGATTAGAAGATTGGTTGAATGATCGATTTCAAACTTAGGATCAAAATAAAATTTCCATCAATGTAAAGAAAATAATTGAAGAAGAGAAGATGAAAAAGAATAGGGGAAGAAATAGGGAAAAAGAAAATGAAACCCTTGTTCAATTGGAAAAGGGAAACTAAATTTTTATTTTGATTTGAAAAGATGATTAAATAGTTAGAGTTTTCAAATTTTAAAGGGCTGATTGGGAAAATTGCCCTTCTTGGTGTCCAAAAAAGAAATGAGAAGGGACAGTGGTGGGACTTTAAACTAGGGATGTAAGGGATAAAAAGAGTGTTTAATCATTAGGCTACTATTCATGCTTCACATATTTTTACCACATTTAATATCTATACTAGATTGATTTTGTTCCTTAGTTGCTAAAAAGAATGAAAGAAATTGGAAAGAAGGGTTTAAACCTAGAATTTTTTAAAGACTTTTCTAACTATATAACCATCAAAACTAAACCATTTTTTGATGATTAATTAAATTTCTAACTTTATGTATTTTGGGTGTTACAAAATATATAAATTGTTATTTAGTTTGAATATATGAACTTGAATTTTGTTAACTATAAAAAATCAAAATGAATTTAGATAATAAATACTCAAATTTGTACGCACTATAAATCAATATTGAATAATAAAACTTTGGAAAAAAATAATAATAAACATGGAAATTCTCAATGTGTATCGTTTTCGATGAGCAAAAAAGAAAGAGAGAGAGTTTTCTTAAAAGTTGAATTCGAATTTCGAACGGAATATTTGCTTAAAATATTATTTTTATATCAATATTTATATATTATTAACACTGAATTTAAATAAAAAATTAAACTGAATTATAAAATATTAACCTATTAAAAAATGTTACTCCGGTTTTGGGTAATTGTTTGATAACTTGTTGGTCAGAAGAATGACAAATAACTTGTTGGTGACATAAAATGACAAATATATTTATTATTGTGTTATTTCAACGTTTCAAAAGCTGTAGGGTTGAAAATACCTGCTGCTTAACCAAGTTGTACCATCATTAAAGTATTTTAATTTTATAATTTATAAAAATTAATCTTTCGAGGTTCATGACCGTTACTTTTAATAATATCAATTTTTAGTGATTAAACTTAAATTGTCTTTATGAAAGTGATTAGGTTGATATAAACCAAAAGCAGACTTATGTCAAGATAACATTTTCCCATTTTGAAACATTTTAATAGTATTCCTATACCAGTGATGAATTAGAACATACAAAATTACCTTCTTTATATTTATTTTCATAGAAAAAATATATATACGTAGGGTAAGGGTTAGCCTAGCGCAGAATAGTTGGAATCATTTTCATAATAATCAATTCCACCTGTTTTATGGAGAAAATTTATATTTATTGATGATAAATTATAGGTCTGGAGTTTTTATTCCTTTATCCCCACGTTAAAAGAAAATAGCAGCTCAATTTTTTCAATAAAAATTATTGGATTCCATGACAGCCGTCCGATAGCAACAGTTTAATTAGTCAAACACTTATCAACAAAATTGATAGCAACAGTTTGATTAGTCAAAGTTTACCATCGTTTATCTGTCGGTGGTTTAAATATGCATTTATCGAAATTTAAATGAAAGTTAACCAACCAAACATTTGATCTAATTACAAAATAATAGATAAAAAAAAATGCAACCCCAATTGGCACCACATTTTTTATTTTTAATTATCCTACTTCACATTATTTTATTATTTTCATAAAAAATAAGATCTAAGATATGTTAATTGATAGTAAAAATATTACAGAGTTTTTTATAATAAGAGTTAAATTGTATTTTATTTTTTATATTTTAAAAATAAATAAATTAATTTATGCTATCAAAGAGTAATTTAATCTTTTCTATTAAAATAATAATCTATTTGCACCATTTTACAGTTTTTGGTGTTTCAGAAATAGGAATGATTTTTACACTCGAATTCTTCAACACTACCCCAGGTTGGAAGCACTAAGGATTCACTGCCCAAAAGAAAGGCTGGATTAAAAAATATTACATTATTCAATGACCAAAATTAAGATCCATTTAAAATACAAATCAAGCCTAGGGTATGAAATTTAGGCATTAACGTTTGGATTTATTCTTATTTTGATCATCCATTGTTAAATTGATAACGAGAAATCTTTTTCTAAATGGTAAAATAATACATATTCTATCAATTTGATCCTAATTCTAAATAATTCAATAAATTTAACCTTTCACATTTACAAATTCAATCAATTTGATCATCAAGCTTCCTAACCAAAGCTTTCAACATTTAAAATAGAAACATTTCACATCTATAAATTTGTAAAACCCCAAAAAAAAAAAAATTTAATTGATACACACATCTAGCTCCTATAGTTTATGTTAATAGTTAGATATATCAATTAATTGATACATGAATTTGATTTTATATATCAATTAAAAATATATTAAATATATTTTATAATTTTGTATAAATTTTACAATTGATATCCTAATTAAGTTTAAATAATTTTATATATTTTGTAATTCAGTGTCTTATTTGATAAAATTAATGTCTTAAATCATTATTATATGTATATGATATATATAATTTCTTAGATTAAACATATATGAAAAAGTGTTTATAAAATCTATTAATTTTTTATTTATGAAATCTATTTGTAATAAACATTTTTATTTTTTTTTTAAAGTATTTCTAAAATTTGTTTAATTTTTTTAGAAACTTGTTTTAACTTTTTAAAAGTTTAATTTTTTTTAATCTATTTCAAAAATATTTTATCTGCATAGTTTAAATTTTAAATTCAAGTGTGCTACTTAAAAAATTAAATTATTTTTAATTTATTAATAGTTGGATAGCTACTAGTATAGTTTATCCTTAAAAGAACACTCGAAACTCACATTTATAAATTGCAAAATGATTAAATATATTTTAATTGATACATACACATCTAATCTATGCATTGCATGAGTAAATTTTATTGCATGGGATATAAAAGGGTGTCTTTGTTTTCTTGGGATGTCCATTTTATTACTTACTAATCATTTACTTATTGGGTTAAGTGATAAAAAAATTTTAATATCTAGAATTTTAAGTTTGAGAATTGTAAATTAGGAAAAAAAAAATGTTTATTGGGTTACTTTGATACCAATATAGAGCCTCTTGCCATTTGTTTTGTTGGATTTTTTTGGAGGAGGTGTTACAAATTTATGGACGTGGAATACCTCTGTTTTAAATAACTAAAAACTTTGGTTAGGAAGTTTGAGGATTAAATTAATAGAATTTGTAAATGTGAAAGATAAAATTTATTGAATTATTTAGAATTAGACTCAAATTTGTATAATATGTAAGTATTGTGGTTGAAATGTATTATTATACTAGTTAGAAAAAAGGCTTTCCATTATAAATTTAACTGTGGGTGATCAAAACAGGAATGAATTTAAATATTAGTGCTTAAATTCAAATTTTTTAAAATTGGATGATCAAAACAGGAATACGTATAGTTGAGTGACCATTTGTAAAATTTACCCTATTAATAATATAAATATTTAAGATGATATTTTTTTCTACTATTATAATTTTTGTAGATATTGTAATTACAATCATAATTAGCAGTAATATATTCAAATAACTACAACCGTATAACTGAAATATATTTTATCTATATATAAAAATTAATCTGGATATAATCAATACATAACGAGATCTATAAACCACAAAGAATTTGGATTTGAATATAATTTAAGCTTTATATTTACTGCATCTTTTAGTTACAAGCCAAGATTGACAACTAAGGAAAAATAAAGAAGAAAATTAATAGGAAGTTGTGTTCAATTTTCAATTATTGGTATCTTTTGAAGAAAGAAAGCCAAAATTGACACCTAAGAAATAATCCCCAGTAGTTATTGAAAATTGTGCCAAAGCATATAGAAAAAAATAAAGATTAAATAGGCTAATGGTGTGATTAGATCTAATATGGCTTTCCTTGTGGGGACCAAAATCATAATTAATGATTACCACTTCCAGTGTCTTCAAAACCACAGTAAACAATTACTGCGTTAGCTGTCAAATTCATGAAAATGGAATTTGGATTTGTACGTAATTAAAGCCTTTCTTGACTCATTCCCTCATCAATAAATTAATTATTAAATGGATTTCCTAATTAACCCATGACCAATATAAGGTGATAAAATATTTTGTCAAGACACTATGAATATGAGTTCAAACTATAATTTCCATGCCCACATCTCTTTCAAGTACTCATATTTTCAACAGAGATGAAAAAGTAAAATTGTCACCAAAGAATTTAACTTTTGGTGTGCCCTGTGAAGGTTAAATCTAGTTGTTTCTAGATAACAATAATAAAAAGTAAAGAAGAAGGGCTAGGGAAGCAGTCTAAAGGAGATAGATTGCAAGTCCTAGTCTTTACCAACTCCTCATACATCCGTACGGGAGCAATTAGGAAACCGGTACAGAATGTCCATCCCACGTGGTAGAACTGAAATTTTTTATTTATAAATAATAAAATGTGTATATCTGAACAAACTCAAAACTCAGTCGTTGGTGAAGCGTGCTGCGTGAAGCTTTTAAGTTTCTTCCAAATTCAAAATGCTTAATCAACACTTTAATCCTTAATATTATCAGATGTTCTCAGTTTAGTCCTTAACTTTATCATATATCCTTGATTCAGTCCTTTAGACATTAAAAAAAATCAGTCAACCAATCATATGCTATCATGTGTCATACAATTATGTTATTATGTCATCGTCATCCAAAAAACCTTAAAAATACATACAAAAAAATTAAAAATTATAAAATTACAAAAAAATTAATTAAAAAGTTGCAAAACTATTAAAAAATAGAAAAAAATAGTAAAATTATAAAAATTAAAAATTTAAAAAATTACAAACCTTATTAAAATAATTAAAAATAAAAAATTACAAAAAATGGAAATACTAAAATTTAATAAATTTTTTAAAGAATATTAGAAATTTTAAAATTTTATAAATCACATTTAGTAGAGTTTGAACATAAGATCATTATCTCTTGGAATGACACATCCCAAATAGGTAAGCTTGAATATGCATGATTGTTAAATTTTAGTTGCATGATGGATGATATGCATGTGCTTAATGAATTGTTGTTATAAATGCTTAAATGACTTGTTGGTCATTGAGACAAGCTTAAAATGACCAAATAGGTTAGGTATGAACCTATAATACACTTAGAAATGTATGAGATGCAAAATTGAGATGTTAAGTAATATGAGTTGTGACTTTAGGATTGCATGCTAGTATAGCTAACTGATTAAAGTGTTAAAGTATGTTTTAGTGTAATTGAGTATGATTTGTATGATCTATATATATTATATGATATGTTAGAATATGAAAATTGGCATGGAAACACAAAATAGTATGTGTGGATAGGTGTCAATGTGTCATATGTAGGCTTTGGGCATGTTTTGTTATTTTTTCAATTGGAGTCCTTAAATGCTATGAAATGACTTAAAAATTTGCATGATTAAGTCTTATATGGTTAATTCTATAATTTTACTCTCAATTTACAAAAAAGGTTTTACTAAATTTATTACTAGTCCTTAAACTTTACTTTAAAATTAAATGAGTTTTACTTATCAGTTTTGGTATTTTCTTTCAATTATTGTACTTATTAAATGAGTTTTGTAGTATGTAGCGTAATTCACAACAGTGAAATTCATAACCTGAGACATGGGTAAATGATATCTTCTCATTGTCATTACATGGTTGATGAAAAGTAAACATGAGCACAAATCGTTCGTCTTTATGAGGAATGACTTGATTACTATTTGATAGTAATTGACTTTTCATGAAGGAAAATGTAACGGTTACCATGAGATAAAATAGAACCATATTGGGAGAACGAATATTATCCAAAAGAGATTAAGGATATCCTATGAGTGTAACACACTTATAATAAGGTCATTGGACGAGCACTGATCAAGTTACTTTCGTAATGGTATGCTGTTGGGGTGAACTCAATCACGATACCATAGTGGAATGACTTCGTGACTAAATGAGTTTATAATTAATAGGCAAAAAGCTGGAACTTAATTATAAATCATTTGAGCCTCAATTGCATATGTCCAATCAGTCCCTCTGCCAGCTCGTTGAAACCATAAATGAATTGCATGTTGAATTAAATGGGCATAATGCCAGAAATAGCCCCTAACGTTTGATTGTTTGGTCGCTTTGGCCCTTTATGTTTTTTTGGAGCACTTTAACACCTAACGTGTTTTTTGGGTCAAATTGATCTATTTTTAACTGGCATGATGACTTGGTCATTAGTTGACTAACAGTCAACATTAACCGCTAACATGGCGGTCCAAATGTAATTAAATGCTAACATAACACTATTTTGTCTTATAAGTCGCGTAGGAAATGATTTTAAAATTATTTAAATTATTTTAAAACCATCATCCTCATCACCGTTTCTTCTTCTCCATTTTTTCTTTCTAAGCCCAAAATGTAGCCCTTAAATTGCATACTTATCCATCTCCAATCATTCAAATTTTTAGCTTTGTTGCTGCTTCATCAACTACCCAGCTATCTGATAATTTAACATCATTACTCACAACTAGTTCAATGTCTATACTCAAGCTCACCACTCTTTACCATTGCTTCTGGATGGCACAATATTTCCCCATCTAATCTTTTGAGACAATCGTCAATATAACTTCAAATTTTCATTATCAAAACGATTATGCCCACCCATATAAGCACGTAAGTAGCTGTATATGCCACTTAAAAGGAAACTTATAAATTTATGCTTACAAGACTATATCTGTTAAGCCTCGTCCACGTTTTCCTTCATCCCTTTTTTCCCTTAACTCGTTGATCGAAATTTCTCAGCTCACCGTGTTCACAACCTCTAAATCTGCTACTCACAAGGACCAATTTCATAATTTCAAGGTTAGATCTCCTTTCCTTTCTTGCTTTCATTTTGGGTTCTAGGGTCTGTTACCAACACCCATAGTTTAAAGTTAAAAATCTGATATTTCTTTTCTTTTTTTCTTTTTCTAGATCTGCTTCCAGCATCTAAATTTGAGCATTTCTGAAACTCAACTTGGAGCTTCAAATTTTAAAGGTTTGGAATTTGGTAAAGATTAAAAGCACACAACAAATGTAGGTGGGAAAATATAACACAAAACAGTAATCGACACAAAAGCAATTCAAGAAAAAAATATATACAACAGTTAAATTAAGCTTTAATAAGTTTTTTTATATCCTATGTTGCACCCCAGATCTATTCACTAATCAAACCCAAATAACTGACAATAAAGAAGCGAAAATGATAAACGATGGAAAGAAAAAATGGAGAAGAAACGATGATGAAGATGATGACGATTTTAAAATAATTTTAATAATTTTAAAATCATTCATTGACGTGGCATATAAAACAAAATAGTGCCACGTAAGCATTTAATTACATTTGGACCGTAACATTAACAATTAATGTTGATCATTAATCAACTAACGGCCATGTCAGTATGTCTGTTAAAAATATATCAATTTGACCAAAAAAATGTTAGAGGTTAAAGTGTTCCAAGAAAAAACATAAATGGCCAAAGTTACCAAACAGTCAAACGTTAGGGGCTATTTTAGGCACTATGCCAATTAAATGAATAGAAATGGATAGAAATGGTGGAAAAGAAGAAATCGAAAACATTTGAAAATGAATATGGTTTTATTCAAAATGAAAATAAAAAATGAAAATGATTTGGAAAAAAATTTATGGTTTTCAAATTGAATGAAGTTCGAAAATGGAAAATGTAACACCCCAAACCTGGCCTAGACGTTATGGCCGTATCTAGCAATGTCATATGATAGTGTTTTTGAAACCTCGTTGTTACGATGAAAACATTTCATGTTATTATCTTTAGTAAACCTTTGTTAGAACTTAGGAAGTCATCTTTATTCATTTAAAACATTTCTTTTGAAACATCCCTCGTTGCGGAAGCTTTAATAAATCAATTTAGGTGATCATTTGTTTAGAAAATACTTTAACTTTTTCTTTGAAAGCTGAATTTCCTACGACCAGCAGGTATAAATCCATAAAGTAAAATAAATAAATAAAACCCAAATTTAAAACCAAAGTCCCAGAGGGTCCTTAAATTGCAACCCAAATAATCAATAATAAACAAATCATAACTTATAAATTTAAAACCATGAAGTCTAAAAATTACAGTGGTCACCGCTGAGTCCTCCGTCGCACCGATCTGTCTAAGTTTGTGGATTAGCCCATCACAGTCAGTAGCAATAACAGTTATGCAGTAGCAAAATCCTACCCAACCAGCCTCTACACACCATCCCCGTCCAACCCTACACTACATGTGGGGATATAATCAACCCACCCATCCCTACACTCCAAGTAGTACCGAATGCGGCACAGAATAGTAGTTTGCAGCTGAGCTGCCAGTAAATTAGGCTTAAAGCCTTTCAGTACACTTCCTCTGAATAACAACCCTCAACCCAATGCAATGCAACATACAACGGATGATTTGCTATTATGCAATTTCAGTACATATATTCAGTTTAGATATTAACATGCTCTGTACAGATATCATTCAGTCAACTTCACACATTTAGGGGGTCTAAGTAGCGCCATCGACCCTACAAAGAGGTTCACAGCGATTGACTTGGCGACCGTGCAACCTTAAAAACATTTCGGTAAAAATGGGCCCACATGCCCATGTGATCTGCCCGCGTGGGCCCACACGCCCGTTTGGCCCACTCGGCCCAAATTGGCCTTGGCCGTGTGATCCATTTTTAAAGTAACCCATGCTAGCTCAATAGTCATATATGTTTTCACTATTTACTTATATGTTCATTCAAAGCTGTCTACTTGAGTCATTATTTCTACCATAAAATTTTCAAAATTTATAGTTTATCAAATAAGTACAGTAAAATCTTTAAAGTTATCCCTATTCTGCTGTTTGATAGCTTCTTCCTTTCCTTACTAAAAATTATTTATCTCTTAGTACGGAATTTAGATGATGTTTTTGTTTGTTTCTCTTGAAAATAGACTCATTATAAATTTAAGCTCCTAATTATTTTTTTTACAATTTTTGATGATTTTCCTAAGTTAGAATAGGGGAACCCGAAATTATTCTGACCATGTCTCACAAAATTTATTATATCTCATGATTTACAATTCCATTGCTTACACTGTTTCTTCCATGAAAAACTAGACTCAATAAAATTTAATTTCATATTTTATTCAACCTCTAACTCAATTCCCACTATTTTGATGATTTTTCAAAGTTAGACTACTGCTGCTGTCCAAAATTATTTTAGTGCAAAATGTTGATTTCCAAGTTTATAACACCCTTATTTCCTTTCTCTACAATTTTTCACATCATTTTCTCTTATTTCTCGATAGCAAGCAATTTCGGCTTTTTGTTGAATCCCATTTTCTGCGTTTCGGGTACACACTTGGTATCGGTTCGCTGTGCAAAGTAACCCGAGCCTTCAAAAACCTATATTTGACCAATATATCCCTTAATTAATCACTTGATTCATCAATCAAACCAAATCTTGAGAAACTAAACCAACGACGATTCGAAAACTTACTGCGACGAATCCAATAACCAGTCTTCTCCATATATTGGAATATCTGCTTAAAACCATTGAACATCACCTAAACGAGAGTAAAACGAACCATTTGTTAATTGCCTACTCGAAATACAATAACTAAGGGGAAAAATTCCACTTACCGAAACAGATGAAGTCAAAAGTTGCACCTAAAGAGATGACTCGTAAAAAATACAGAAATGAAAAGAGAGGGGAAAGAGAAGAAACAAGATTCGGCCAAAGGGGAACAAAAACCAAAAGTGAACAAGAAGGGAGAAGAAACGGCAGAGAAACAAAAGTTTAACGTCAGAAAATTTGTTGGGAAAAAAGAAAATAGAAAACTGATAAGAAGAAAATCTTATTTTGATAACTTCTCCCAATTATCTCCTAAAAACACTCCCTATTAACACACTAAAACACAACTAGTCAGTAGTCCAGTTTAATTTGAACTCCACCACGCCACACGCCTCAAACAAAAATTAGTTCCCCTGCTTGCGCAGGGACTCGAACACAGGACCTCCTACACACTAACACTCCGCTTAACCACCAAACCAGCAGGCCCATTCTGATATATTTTTACCAACAATCAAATAAAAGCCTACTGAACAAGAGTAAGGCCTAATTCATTCAATATACCAAAATTTGCCCAAGTGAAGGCTTGAACTTGGGACCTCCCAAACACTTCCAGAACATATAACCACTAAAGTTGGCAAATATCTGTGTCATATTTCCACAATAACGAAATTAGAAATTTTGGGGTGTTACAGAAATAAATCATTTGGTCATAATAAACTCGTTGAATGTAGAAATATTAAATATATTTTCTCATATATTTTTTATAGTAAAGTCGTCATGATTTTAACGGAATTAGAATTGGGTTAAGAAGATTATTTAATTGGAAATAAATTGAGATGTTTATTTTGGGAAATAGAAAAAAAGTTGGGTTGGATTGAAATATAAAGGACTGGGTTAAAAGTCTAAGAAGTACTTGTAATTGGACTCGATGTGGGAGAGGCCCAAAAGCCCCTCATGTAAAGGGAGGGACGACAAACCCTAGTATTATTAACTATGGCCATCGCCCCCTATACTTCTAGTTAGACTAGAAGTTCGTTTTTCAAATTAAAATAAACTTCTACAATTCAAAAAGGGTTTTACTTTTTCTTCCTATAAATAGATGCCACAGGTAGGGCTAAGCACACAAATTTGTGATATTGGTATTTGTTAAATTAAGTTTTATTTGAAAATATGTTTTGATATAACAAATGAAAATGTTTGCTAATAAAATTTAAAATTGAATAAAAAATTTATAAAATAAATTTTTATATTGAAGTCTAAAAGATAAAATTTTAAATATCTTTTTGAACTCTTAGAAAATTTTTTGAAACAACTTTCAAATCAAGTTAAAATGATTTTGACTAAGTAAAAAGGTCTTTTATCATTTTATCAAGTCAAAATATCTTTCAAATAAGTCAGAATTGCTCCAAGACAAAAAGTATCGATACTTTTTTTATATCGATACCCTTTGAAAAAAACAATACTAAATTGGCATTTTGTTTCTCACAAAATCAACTAAGTGTCAATCCAGTATGAATACATTTTTATAAGGTATCGATAAATTTGGTATGGTATCGATATTTAAATTCCAACGGTCACTGGATTTAACGTTTATTACAAAAAAATATCGATACCTTTTTGTTTGGTATTGATACTTGCTATTGTAGGTGTGTTAAATGCTCTAGTTTTCACATCCCCAACGACTCTATTAACTACCACAACAGCCTCAACGGTTGGAAAACAATTAGGGGATATAAATACCGACTTTTAAAGATCTTACAACAACAAGAAAACATATTGAAGCAAAAATTATCAATCAAACAACCTTTGTATCAATACTTCCATATTTCTCTTGTACACACTTATGAGCTCTTATCGTCTTTCTTTTGCTCAAGTGTGTTCTTGTCTATTTGTGCTTAATTGGCAAAAATTATCAATCAAACAACTGTTGTACTCAATACTTCCATAATTCTCTTGTACACACTTGTGAGCTCTTATTGTCTTTCTTTTGCTCAAGTGTATTCTTGTCTATTTGTGCTTAATTGACAAACATTTTAATCTTATTAGGGTTATTTATTTGTTTGCTTTTTTTGTAATTCTTTGAGAGGATTTATCTTAAGATTTGGGGTAGAAATCTTAAGAGGGTTGTAAGGTTAAACTTTATTCTCAAAGGTTGAGCAAATTAGTGAATTTGGGAAAATATTTAGTTGTGGAAAGCTAAGGTAGTGGAGTAGGCAATTAGAGCCAGACCACTCTAAATCTTTGTGTTCATTGTTTCATATTCTTTCCTTGCTTCTACCAAAATTTTTAAAGGCCAATTCACCCCCTTCTTGGCAATTTTGGTTTGATTAATCAAGGTAACAATTTATATTAGAGCTAGCCTGTAAAAGACAATTTAACAACCAAGAGAAGATCCTTAAGGTAGCTCAACTTCCATCTATTCAAACCACACAAGATGACGTCCTTTTCCAGCTCCATTATGGTTGGTGAGCCTCAATTCATTAATAAACCTCCTTACTTCATTATTGTGAGCATTATAAGCATTACCTGACTTCACAAAATTGGACGTATTGAAAGGAGTCTCAAGTTGTGACAAGAGGTGTCTAAGGTGACTAATTTCATCATATGAGAATGCCTCACTAGGAGCCATCTCTTTGGATGTTTTCGCAACTTCAGAGAAATTTACTTGGTTCCAAGTTGGCTTGATTTGTTTTCTTTCTCGACCTTTGATGGGTCAACCATGTAGCTTCTAACATGTTTATTTAGTATGCTAGGTATTCCTACAATGATCACACACCAGATGATTCTTATTAGAACTGCCATTTTTATTTTGCTCTTGGGAACCATTAGCAATCAAACCTACTTTCTCTATAGGTGTTGTATAGAGCATAACACTCCTACTTTCTTTTTGTTGGACATAGGAATAAGATTCTTGGAGATACAGAAAATGAGTTTTTCCAAGAACTTGAACTTGGTCATGATCATACTCATAGTTAGGTCCAGCTAAAAAATCATGGATTCATTCATTTTCAACAAGTTTCTAAAACTTAACAACATTTCCAGTACAGTCTGCTTAAAAGTCTTGATATTAATCCAACTCCTACCATAACCTACTGAGACTAGAATGATACTAAGAAATTTCATCTCACATTGCTTGGTATCAAATCTTATTTTGTATCTCAAATATTTTAGTGTCATTTCCCACTTGTGAATAAGTGAGAGCAGGTGCACTATATTTTTGTCATGATGTCAAATAATAAATATGTTTTAGATATGTGTGGTTGCATCAAGTTGATTAGCTAAGACATGATAAGTGAGTTTTTTGAATCCTACAAATTGAATGTAAATTCATCAACAGTAGGCTTCTTATTATCACCTGTAATATAGCCTTAGAGGGCCCTAGCCTTGATGAACAACAAACATGATCAAGACTAAACAAGATAGTTATTTCTATCAAGTTTGATGGGACTAATTTGCAAATATAGGTTATCGAAACTTATCACCCTTTTTCATCTATTGCTGTCACTTTTAAGAAAATGAAAACGAAATAATTGAAAAAAGACATCAACTAGTAGTATAAAACCTAAGAAACAGAAAAAAATCCCAAAAATTCCAACCTTGCCAAACCAAGAAATTCTCAGAAGGAAAGGTTGGAATATAGCTCTAAGGTCGATAGCGGAGGCGAAACGAGAAAAATTGTCAGAGTGAGCGTCACACGCCGATGTGTGAAGAAAATTGTAACACTCCAAATCCGGCCTAGACGTTATGGTCGAATCTGTTGATGTCACAAGGATTGAGTTTTGAAAACAGTGTTACTCGATAAATCATCCAAGTGTTATGGCTATTACTAATAACGTTATTTAATTAATTCATTTTCCAAAATAATATTTGCAGCGGAGGTTTTAAAACCGTTATATTTTAAAAAATCTAGTTCGTACTTTCAAAAAAACCTTTGATTTCGTAAAACCGTAGTTTTAGTCAAACGACACTATAAAAGTTAAAACATAACCAAAATCAAATAAAAATTTAAACAGTCCAGAGAGTCCAATAATTAAAAAACTCCCAAAAATAATCTAAAATTAAATAAAACCATTATTTAAAGTCAATTCACAAACTTGTGGTTACCGTGAGACTCTGTCGCTCCGATCCGCCTAAGTTTGTGGCCAAAATCAAATAAAAATTTAAACAGTCTAGAGAGTCCAACAATTACAAAACTCCCAGAAATAATCTGAAATTAAATAAAACTATTATTTAAAGTCAATTCAGAAACTTGTGGTCACCGTGAGACTCTGTCACACCGATCCGCCTAAGTCTGTGGATTACCTGACAAAACAGACAAACAGAAGTGAGTTTACGTAAACTCAGTGTATAACCCAATAGAATTAAGCATGCAAACATACAGTTTTATAAACACAGCCAGAAGCAGATACAGTTTCAAATTCAGAATCAGTTCTAGAAGAACATATGCATAAATCCTACCCCCATCCTCTATGCACCATTTCTGACCATCCCATCACACCATGTGGGGTTAAAAACACCCACCCATCCCTACACACCAACTTGTGCCATTAAGACACGTATCAAAATATATGCAGCCATATTGCCAGAGTATAGGCGATTCACGCCGACCAGAATACTTCCTCCTCAAATATAAATCCCACCCCAAATCAGATACAGAATTATCGAATTTAACATGCTCGACATGC
This sequence comes from Gossypium bickii, assembly GCA_025503065.1. NCBI lineage: Eukaryota > Viridiplantae > Streptophyta > Magnoliopsida > Malvales > Malvaceae > Gossypium > Gossypium bickii. The sequence continues at coordinate 16,178,978 of CP106710.1, read as the reverse complement.
TTTTAAACAAATAACATATATACATATGGCAGATCAGTCAGGCATACATTTAGTATCCTACTCAAATCAGTCTATCAGAGTATCATTGTAACGCCCCGAATTTTGGGCCTAGATGAATTGGGCTTTGGGCTTTGGATCTCATAATTTTTTTAAGCAAGAAAATGACAAATGACATGTTGGCTTTAAGGGTTTAATAAACTTGGAGTGTCTAGGGGTGTTGGAGAAGTTCTGGGTTCGAACTTTGAGGAGAAAGAATTTTTAATTAATTATTAAAGAAACCAGGGCGATGAGTAGTTGAGCTTTTAAATAAAAATAAGGAAAAATGGCATCAAAGACCCTTGTGGTGGAGTGGCTAAGTGATGCCACTTAGGGTATAGGAAGGTGGCATTATGGGCTAGCAAGGAGATCCTCGGTTCGAATCCTAGCTTAGTATTTTTAAGAGTTTAATTTTGGCCTTCTAGAAGGTTGGAAGTGGTGTGATGATAGACTCTAAGGAGAGTGATCAGAAGAGAAAAGTTAGGAAGGGATTGAGGAGCTTATCTTGGAGAAAAATTAGGAGATGAGATATGTGGAAGAGGTTGAGCCTAATTGGGAATTTGGGGATAGGACATTCGGCTATAGGCTATAAATAGGTGTCGATTTTGGGGTTCTAGGCTAATGCCAAATTCTTTCTTTTTATTTTGCCGAAAACTACTTTTCTCTCCAAATACCTGAAAGCCAAAATCCCTTATTCTTCCTCTTCCATTTTGCGCTGATTTCTTCCCTTCCTTTTCATCAAATTCTTTTCTTTCCTTTGCTTCTAGTCTATTTCTTTTGTGCAGAATATTCTTGGTCCCTAAAGTCCAGTATTCCTTTTTGCCAAATCCCTTATGTGCCACCCTTTTTCTTCCACAATTTGATCAAAGAAATCCTTTTTTGTTCAGTTACTTAACTGAATGTTCATTCTCTCCCTCTTTCAAATATTTTATTCTCCTCGCATTGGCTAAATCTTCTGGGACTAGCTATTGCATTCATTTGGCCGATTGATAATGAATTTATGATAAGCAAAGGGGGATCTAGTAAAGTGTCAGTAAAGATGCCAACTGAGTGTGAGCAAGTGACCACTACTCCCAAGTTTAAACGAAGTAAGGTGTCGGCGGTTCGGGACTTTTCGCCTAGATGCGGAAAGGGGACAATAATGGACCTTGGATTAAATAGACAAATCGCAGTTGATCAAGGCAAGTATAGGTTGTCCTTCGGTGAGTGGTTGTAGTGGATTTATTTTAATTTATTAAGTAAGTGACTAATGGAGTGTAATGTTTGAATATAGGTTCTGACGATTATGAGTACTTAGTACTCCAGGTGGTAAGGTGTGTACTTCTACCTTATGATTCGATAGTTTAATATAAAGTCGAATGGGTGTACATACACTACACACACAATAGATCGGTAAATCCCGAAATGCCGAAAAGCCAAAAGTTTGGCTACGGTAGTCTTGCGAGTGCATTAACACTCGTAAGAGAGTATTCGACATGATACCAGAGACCCCATGAGCGATCTCATGGACTTGGGTCACGTTTTGGCCAACTGGCCAGAATGGGCCAAATGGGCCCGACAGGCCCATAAGCCTAAATAAGCAAATGTTGATAACTTGGTAATATGTGATGAGCTAATTAATTTTATTGAATGATTTGGAATGGATTCGGTCCTAATGGGCCATATGAGTGTGATTGAGCCTAATAGGCCGTAGAAAAATGTGATTGGGTCTGATGGGCTATATGAGTGTGTGAAAGCCTGTAGACTTGCTAGGGTTTTATAATGGACTTTTAGGCCTAGTTCTAATAAATCCTTAAATAGCATAAAACTTATTAATTTGTCAAATTCATCTGTGGACAAGTCATAAGGTTAGAGTGTGGCAATGGGCATATGCATGTCTAGGATTGGATCTAAGGAGAGCTTGGTACTTAAGCGGTCCTAGTGACCCACCTCCTCTTCTCCGAAATCCTACCTGCTGCATAATGTCTGTTCACTTTAGCCAACGAGGACATGTTGACAGGCCAAAAGTTCGTAATTTAAAACCCATACTATTAAGAATTACTGAAATATCCCTGTAGGGTAGGATTACCGAAATACCCTTGATTTGTGAAATGACTAAAATACCCCTATGTATTGAATGTAAGATTTATGTATGTTACTCATATATTTGCTGCATTCATATGATATTCTGTTTAGGATGCATATGGGTGGGAATTATGGTACGGAGGAAGAATTTGAGGATCGCATGGTTTCTTGACGACCGTGGATCCACCTGTGGCTTTAAGCCCATTATAGGCTTAGCAGCCTTGCTGCAACATTAGTTAGTACCGCAACCGGGCTACCATTGCTGTGTAGTGGATGGGTGGGTCGATTTAGAAATCCCCACAGGTGTATAAGGTTGGAAGGGAAATGTTGTGTAGCGGATGGATTATTGGGGAGGGTTTTTACTGCATTGCATATGTGATATGTTTAAAATGATGATATTATGACAAGGGCTTTGGCCCAACTGATTGCTTGTATGCTATTTGTTGTTGAGGGTTGTACACATTGAGATTTTTGAAACTCACCCCCTCCTTTTCAAACTTTTCAGGTGACCCTCAGTAGGCGGTTCGACGGATGGTGGGACTTAGAGGGGGCCAGCTAGCAAGACATTTTCCTTTTTCCTAGTTTTCTTTATAGTTTTAAGCATTTTGATTATTTTAAGTTTGGATTGTAATAAGGCCTCCCTCTGCTTATCGTTACATTGATTGCTTTACTTTCTATTGAATTTATATCAAGTTTTTCTGGAAACAATGGTTTTTATTCAAAATTAAGCTTCCGCTGGTAAAAAGTTTTATTTTTAATACTTGTTAACTTATAATAAAAAAAGATAGATTTCCAAATACATATCGTTTTGGAAGACAACTATAATCTGGGTTTTTAATCAAAATTCTTTAAGAAGGGTTTTCAATGAAAACAAGGTTTTCGCTAAAACACTTCAATGTGACATGCCGGACTCGGGCCTAACTTCTAGGCTGGGTTTGGGGTGTTACAATCATAACATTTAAATAGGGTTTAAATAGCCTTTACCGACCTTATAGTAGGCCCACAGTTAATCGGAGCGACCTATGCGACCCTAGGGAAAATTTTAGAATTATGGGCCCACATGCCCGTGTTGGCCTACAAGCCCAGATTGGTATTTTCCCGTATAGCCCACACGGCTTGGCCCAAAGTCCACAAGCCCGTGTGACATGCCAGTGTGGCCTACACACCCAACTTGGCCATGCTGTGTGGCCCACAAGGCCACACTCGAGCCACCACACGGTCATGTCTCGCACACGGCCATTCACATGGGCGGCTATATGCCCGTGTGGCGTCGACAGTGCAGTTTTTTGACTTTTGTCGAAGCCTTTTTTTTGTGTTTTTGGTACACACCTAGTATCGGTTAATACAAAACCACTCCCGAGCCTTCCGAAACCTAAAAATAGCGTATCAAAACACCGATTAAGTGACTGAACTTTCGAATTTGACATTAACAATCCCACAAAAACTTAACTTACCAACAACGAGGGCACCATTAACCCCGAACCAGCAAACGAAGCAAACTTCACAGTTCAACGCCTTCTCCTATACCACAACATACATTAACATTTCAACTTTCAGAAAACAACGATGGAAAGAAAAAAAACGAAAACCTACTTACCGATTACCTGAAAATCAAGGATTCGAATTGCCCAATAACAAGGATTAGCGACAAAGACAAGAACGAAGAAAGAATTTAATTTCTGACAGCAAGTAAAGAAAACGAAAAGGCAAAAATGGGGATTTTGTTTGTTTTTTGGAAGATGATGAATGTCAAAACAGAGATAATTGGGAAAAAATAACAAAAATAAAATTCAATTCATGCTATCCCTCAACTTCCCACTAACAACTTAATCCCAACCACTTCAGAATTTTAATTCTACCAAAACTCTTCCACTAAACCGAGCAAAAATAACACCCACGCTTGCGTAAAAATTCGAACACAAGACCTCCTACACACTAACTCTTTACCACTCAAACTAGCAGGCTCATCCTGACATAAATTTGAAGGTAATTAATAAAAGCCCACTGACAAGGGTAGAGCTTGATTTAAAAAGAATAACCAAAATTTGCCAAAGGTGAGACTTGAACCCAAGACCTCACACACACACCCAAAACACTTAACCACTGAAGCAAATACATAATTATATTAAATATTCACAGAAGCAGAAATAAATTATTTGGTGCGTTACAAAAATAATAGAGACTAATGGAGGCGAGTGAGGCTCACCCACAGCTCTTCTAACCACCGACATAAATTGTTAAATTTGCTTGACAATTCCATTAGTTTTTTTTTTTACTCAAGACAAAATTGTCATAAAAAATGGATTTGGTAATTTTTTTTAAGTTGATTTTCTTTAAACCACTATATTGGAAAAAAAAAAATTTGTTAAAGGATGAGATATTCAAATTAGTATATTTAACTTTTATTTAAAATTAAACAAAACATGCCTATGAAGTCTTAGCTTGTTGACATCAGCATTGTTGTTAGTGTAGGAGGCCGTACGTTCAAGCGTGTTAAAGTGTGTTTATTTTCCTATTTAAGGATTGGAAAAAGATTATGGGTAATTTTTAGGCATTGTATAAAAAAACAATACAAGCCATAATAAAATATTATATTAATTGGATTAAATTTTTAAAAAAAATTACTTTTGTCAAACAATATAATTAATTTTCAATACTTAATTTTTATTAATACACAAAATAATTTTCTAATATAAATTTAATATTTGTAAAATTCAGTATATATATTTGATTAGATGTATTGCTTTATTTTTATTTGCTAAAAATAGCTTAAAAACGTCAAAGCGAATAAAGCAATTAATCAAGGTGATTTAAGCAAAAGATTCCATCCAGATCACTGTATTTGCTGTAAAAACAACAGCACTTCCTTTTTTCCTCTTGTGAGAAAAAAGACAGTAATTTATATATTTTTTGATAATCAGTGTTTCTATTAAAACTCTATTTATTTGAGAAAGATATTTTGACAATCTACTTAAAATCTTGTTTTCTTTTTCTAGTTAAGCTTCTATATCATGTGCACATCACCAATGTCTCTTTAAGCAATTGGATCAATTATTAATAACTCAAATTATTTTTATCTAAACATATAGTAAATTAATTAAATAAGTTGTGGTTAGTTAGAAGAACTACCTGGTATCCCTTGCCGGTGATTAAATTAATCATGATTTCTACACTTTGAACCCATTTTGGTTGAGGCTATCATTTAATTAATAAAGTTTATTTCTATTTTAATGTAATATTATAATATTTCCTTAATTAGTTTTTGTTGATGATAGATTCAATTTTTTAGGAGAAATCTTCGAAATGTCGTTCTTTAAGACACCGATTTGGAGTATTAACAATAGAAAGTATTGTCCCCGACCTTTCTACATAGAGCCGTGTGCGGTTCACAAAAGAGGGCATCTCAACCGTACGTGAATGTATGACCACCCACCAAGACGCAACGCGAGTGTCTCGTCATTAATGGGGCTTAAACCCTTGCCATATGCCATATAGGTCTCTTATTGAGGTTTAAGATACCGTTAAGTGTCTCTGTCCATGAATTGTACACCGCTCTCCATTGGGAGGGGCCTAGTGATCCGAATCGATATTTCCTTAAAAAACTTTTCTCGAAAGAGCTAATCCCTTGATATATTTTAAATAATAAAATGAATTTTCACCAAATTGTGTTGAATTGATGGCAATTGAGACGTTAACTAAAACAAAAAATAAGACAAAAGCTAGTTAATTATCTTCATATGATATTAACTGAAGATGATGGATTTGACAGAGGGAATGGAAAAATAAAAAAAGTAAATGGAGTGTTTTAAATTAAATGTAAACGACAAAGAAGAGAGAGTGGAGAATATAACCTGGCAAAGAAAGTCTAACCCGCCTGGTCCCGTAGCCAAGCAATTTCTTGGAAAAGTTTGGTACCCATATAAAATGTTTTCAAATTCATGGAAAACAAAACTGAAATGAAATCCAACTATTAATAACAATAAAATTATCTATTTGCAGTAAAATAGGTTTTTTAGATTACATATTAGTTCTTATATGGTAGATTAAAGAGTAATTTAGTTATTTTTGTTAAAATTTTTATTTATTTGTACTATTAAAAACTATTTTATCTGACAAAATAATCAGATAGTGACACATGGTATGCGACGTGTAAGTCACGTTGACTTACATAGATAAGTTTTTAATAGTAAAAATTGATGAAATTTTTAACAGAAAAATTAATTATTCTTCGATTTAACGTACAATAATTAATTTACACATTTTTTAATAAAATGGACAAAATATAATTTGACTCCTATAAAAGTCTCCATAATTCTTTTAACTCTATTTGGAGTATGAAAATTCGTGTTATTGACGTGATTTTTGTAATGAATTGAGAAGTACATTATCATATTAGTGAATGTGTTAATTTTGTTATGATGTTAATATGTACTGATATTAATGTGTTTTAATGGATTTTTCAGTATTATATGTTATCCTTGAGAGATTTAAGATTTGATAATCATGAATATGTTTTCTAAATTTGATTTTGACAATTTATGTATATAAGTTGTGTTGGTGTCTTTTATAATGTTTATTAGGTGTAATGTCAAATTTCACTTTTAATATTTATTATAATTGTATTTAAAATATATTATATAAAATTTGATAGGTTTTCAGTGTAACGCCCCAAAATTTTAAGAATTTAATTGTGGGAATCTACAGTAATTAAATTTTTGTATTTATGACTTTGTGTTCTGCTATTGTGTTTAAGGTTTGGAGTTCAAGTTGCATCGTTAAAAGTTTTTTTTTTTTTAAAAGCAACCTTTATCCATGTGTTATGTATTTAAGTGCAATTCTGAGTAATTTAGTATCAAGAATGAGCCTGCTGGTTCACTGGTTAAACATCTGTTTGTATTCTGTCTAGTTTCGAGTTCAAGTCCCATCGTATGTGTTAGGAAATATTTTTTTTCTTTTGCAAATGCCAGAAGGTGGGATAGTGGTTAACTTAAAACATTCTGAAGAAATTCTATCGTTTCTTCTTTTCATTTTCCTAAATTCTTGGTTCTCTTTTCCTTTTCTTCTTTTTGTTTATTTTTTCTTTTTACTATGTTTGATTCTGCATTAATTAGGAATTCTTCGTTGCCTGTAAGGTCGATTGTGCGATTATTGTGTAAGTTCCGTCGTTATCTCCTTTTGTTTTGCGAGTTCCGTCTTGTTAACATTATTCTGTCGAAACGGGATTTTGTTTGGTTGCTCAAACGTTCTGTTTAAACACTCGATTGGTTACTTTTTTTAGGCGAGGATATTACAAGAGACGTTACTTCGCCTCGTTAGCCTGATTTCCTCTATTTCGTGCGAGGTAAGTATGCAAATTGAGTTAGAGTTGCGTCAAAACTTTCAACATGATCTTGACGGTAGGTTGATTTTAGTAAAATAAACAATGGTGTAATTGATTATTGGGTGGTTAATTAGGTTCCAAGTAGTCCCCACATTGTTTTTCCGTCAAAGTGAAACTAAGTGCGTACTGGAAACCTTAATTTTTGCAAGTTTCGGTCGCCAAAATTGGTGGCTGTCGACGCCACATGGCCAGGCAGCAGGCCGCGTGGTTGGTCATGTAACTCACTGTTTATCGATTTGGGGCCATACGGGCATATGCCTAGGCTATGTGTGGCTATATTAGTGCAGCGTTCACATGGGCAACGGACATGGACATGTGTCTAGGCTGTGTAACTCACTATTTGTGGTACAAGACCACATGGCTAGGGACATAGACGTGTGCCCAGGCCGTGTGAGTAACACGTGCAGGGACACGGGCGTGTATCCAGGCCGTGTAACTCACTGTTTATGCTTCAGAACCATAATGGCAGAGGACATGGGCGCGTAACCAGACCGTGTGGCATGTTATTGGAGCTCGAAACCTGTTTTTAATGCCGTGAATGTTGCTTGACACTAATACTGGCCTCCTCAATGTATGAATGAATACATTTGATTATATGAGAACGATCTGATACTCTGAGACTGATGTGGGAATAACATAGTTGTATATATACTATGATACTTATTCTGATGTTGAACTGTCTTATCTACTTGTGAAATAAATTAGAATGACTGAATATATGATACGGGTATTGTGCTCTACATTTGCATGGGTTGGGGTATTGTGAAGAAGTAATTTGTTCTGAATTAGTGGCTAAGCCATAATGCATATAAATCTGATTCTGGCGCTTCGTTGCATTCTGGTCTAGCAGCTAAGCTGCGTCTTTGTAACAGTGTCAAACAGACACTCTAAGGTTTGCAGGGTTAGTTAGGCATTGAATGTCCTTAACGGTGTGTTGGGATAGCCGAAGATGGTATGTAGCAGATGTGGGTAGGAATATTGCAACTGAATTTGATCTGTATCATATATGAGACTGAAATTGTTCATATATATATAACTAATCTGCTCTGAATCTGAACTGAAATTACTTTTATATCGAACCGAATCTTTGAATTTGGAACTATTTTATAAGTGAGTATTAGTTGAACAAACTTCTTTTACGCACTGAGTTCACAACTTATTTTGCTATTGGTTGGATTTCAGGTGGTTCCCAGTCTTGATCGGGTCCGTGCCTTGGGAGCTCGATTAAGCTTTTATCTTTCTTTTAAGTATTACAATAGGAGTTTCGGTAAACTATGATAGTTTGACTTTTGAAGATTATACACTTAACTAATCTTTGTGATGAATATTATGTGAAGCATGGTATAGTATTATTGTGTTATTTGTGAGGTATTTGAGTATCGATGATGTAACTCTCTAACTTGGACTGGACGTCTAGGCTGGGTCTAATGTGTTACATTTAGTGGTATCAAAGCCAGGTTTGTCAACACTCGGACTATGTTTGGGCTCATAATGTGTGAGAAAAGTTGTTTAATGATAAGTTAGTATCTGAATTAATATGGGAACACTAAAACTTTAGTGAATGACCGAGCCTCCGACGCTGACCCTGTAAGTATTTCTGTTCTGTTATAAAGATTGTAATACTTAAACTGTTGTTTGGTTAAATGTTTTGATGTAAACTGGTGAAATCATCTCGTTGGATGTCTGAACTGATCTGTGCACTCTAACACTGTAGCTAGATTACCATAATGAGTTCGCACGGTAGTCATGGATGCGGTGTTCGAGGGCGTCGAGGACGCCGAAGACGAACTCAAGCGGAGTCATCCTTTATGGGTAGTATGCCTAACTTAGAGACCAACGAAACAAGTGCTACTCACACTACTGAAATGAAGTCTCAAACTCCAATGGTTGGGGAAGACGTACTGTCCCAGGCTATGATTCGAGCACTAGAGAGGATTGCAGGGACCTATTCAAGATCCAGAAGTCGAGGGTCAGTTACTTAACGACTCCCGTCGAATAGGGTTGAATTGTTCAGGGGCGTCATAGGAGTCGTTCCTACTGTTATTGAATATTGGCTCGAGGCTACCGAGCATATTATGATAGATCTTGACTGTACTTCCACTCAGAAATTGAAAGGTGCTGTGTCCCTACTCTTGGACGAAGCTTATTGGTGGCTGATAGTTGAGCAGGGTGCTCAATCCGAACAGGTAAACTGAGACTATTTCAAGAACACCTTCCAGGCTAAATATGTGGGAGCAAGTTATGTTGAGGCTTGTCGACACGAGTTTATGAGCCTAGTTCAAGGCAACCAATCCGTGGCTAAATATGAAGTCGAGTTCCTACGACTGAGTAGGTATGCATGGACTTTGGTAGCGTCTGACTACGACAATTGTGTGAGGTTTGAGTAGGTATTGAAATATGATCTGCGGGTTCTGATAGCTCCTCAGAGGGAGCAGGTTTTTTCGGTCCTAGGTGGCAAAGAAAAGATAGTGGAAAAAGTGAAGCACACTGAGCCCAAACAATACGTAATCGTGAAAAGGATCATAATAAAATTAAAAGAGATTCGAGTCCTGCAGTTGCAGTGGTCGCCTAAGAAGCAAAGAGATTTGATAGGCCCCCGAGGACCGAGGCACCAACTGTAGTGAATGAGATTCAGTTGTGCAGTGATTGTGGAAAACGCCATCGGGGCAAATGCGGGAGGAAGTTAGGGGCGTGCCTCCATTGTGGGTTGATGGAGCATCGGGTTAGGGATTGTCTTCGTCGACTAGATTGAGTGCTAGCTGTGGCACAAATTCCGACTCTAGATATTGTTCAGCCTCCGAGAAAAGTTCAACAACCCTTTAGAGGTCATAGTACTGATAGGGGTGGTAATGGATCTGGGAGAGGACAATGAGCATGGAGTAGAGGTACAGGTCAGACTGAGCCTCGTCAGCCGAATCTAGTATATACGGTAAGACATCATGAGGGCAGCAATGATGCCGACGTCATTGCAGGTATTTTCTTTATTCATTCTGCACCATACTATGATATTGGTTCTACTCATTCATATATAGCTAGTGTTGTGTCTGAAAATTTGGGTTTCACTTCTGAAAATACTACTAGAGAGTTTTCTGTGATTAATCCTTTGGGACAGTCAGTGCGGGTTGATAGAGTATACAGACAGGTACCTTTAGAGTTCCAGGATATAGTCTTTCCAGCAGATTTGATGGAGTTACCCTTTAATGAGTTTGCTCTGAGTCTGAGAATGGTTTGGCTTGTTGAGTATCGGGTCAGTCTAGATTGTGCAACTAAGAGAGTTACTTTGAGACCAAATGAGAATGATGATGTGGTCATGGTTGGTAAGCATCGAGATTACCTCTCTAATGTAATCTTCGCTCTTGTAGCAGATAAGTTAGTTCGAAAGGGGTGCGAGGCATACCTTGCCTACGTATCTGATTCTATTCCCGTAAAGCTTTCTATGGGAGATATCTACACTGTGAAGGAATTTTCAGATGTCTTTCATGAGGAATTACCCGAGGTACCTTTAGATCAAGAGGTGGAATTCGGTATTAATCTGTTACTAGGTACGGCCCCAGTATCCATTGCATTATATTGCTTGGCACCGAAAGAGATGACCGAGTTAAAAGTGTAGCTCCAAGAACTTCTCATCAGAGGGTTTATTCTACCGAGCGTGTCTCTGTGGAGGGCACCGGTACTATTTGTTAAGAAGAAAGATGGGTCGATGAGAATTTGCATAGACTATAGACAGTTGAACAAGTTGACAATCAAGAATAAGTATACGTTACTGAGGATTGATGACTTATTCGACCAGTTTCAAGGAGCATCCATCTTCTCTAAAATCGATCTACACTCTAGTTACCATCAACTCAAGGTTAAAGAGACTAATGTGTACAAAACTGCCTTCAAAACTCGTTACAGGTAATACAAGTTTCCGGTGATACCTTTCGATTTAACGAATGCCCCGATGGCGTTTATGGATTTAATGAATCGGGTGTTTCAACCGTACTTGGATCAATTTGTAGTGGTTTTTATCGGTGATATCCTGATCTACTCTAAAACTAAAACTGAGCATGATAATCATCTTCGCATTGTACTTCAGATACTCCGAGAAAAATAGCTGTATCCCAAGTTCAGTATGTGCGAGTTTTGGTTACAGAAAGTCACTTTTCTAGGTCATGTAGTAACGATAGAGGAAATCCAAGTTGATCTTAAGAAAATAGAAGCTATTGTTGAGTGGAAACAACTGAAAAATGTATTTGAGCTTCGTAGCCTCCTAGGTTTAGCTGGTTACTACCGAAAGTTCGTCGAAGGATTTTCTTTGATTGCGTCACCTCTAATGAAGCTGCTGCATAAGAATGCTCCATCGTGTGAGGGTCAAGTTTTGATAAACTCAAGTCCGTTCTAACACAAGTTTCTGTCTTAGTTCAATCGAAATCGGGTCAGAAGTTTGTGGTATACAGTGATGCGTCAAATGTCGGGTTAGGATGTGTTTTGATGCAAGACAGTAAGGTGGTCGCTTACGCGTCGCGGCAGCTTAAGACACATGAAAGTAACTACCCTACGCACGATCTTAAGCTGCTGCAGTAGTGTTTGCTCTGAAAATCTGGAGACATTACCTGTTTGATGAAAGGTGTATTATTTACACATATCACAAGAGTCTCAAGTATTTGTTAACTCAGAAAGAGTTAAATATCCGGCAGCGCAGATGAGTTGAGTTACTTAAAGATTATGATTGCACGATAGAGTACCATCCGTGTAAGGCTAATGTGGTAACAGATGCCCTTAGCCATAAAGCGATGACTGATCTGAGAGCAATGTTAGCTCATCTGAGTTTGGTGGAGGATGGGGGGTTGTTAGCAAAATTACAGGTTAAACTAATTTGGGTTGAGCAAATTCAAACTAAACAGTTTAGCGATGAGTCCTTAGTTCAGCGTTTGCAACATGTTGATTCGAATGAGATTTCTAATTTTAGCCTGAACAGCGATAATGTGTTGTGCTTCAAAGGTCGGATTTGTGTACCTAATGATAAAGAGTTGAGACATTCGATCCTACAGGAGGCGTATAGTAGTCCCTATGCTATGCATCCTGGTGGGAACAAAATGTATCGGGAATTTTGAGAGCTCTACTGGTAGCCCAGACCAAAATGGAAGGTAGTCTTTTTTGTGTCCTACTGTCTGACGTGTCGAAAGGTTAAGGAGGAACATCAGTTGTCCTCCGGATTGCTTCAGCTAGTTAAAATTCCTCAGTGGAAGTGTGAGTGGGTAACGATGGATTTTGTTAGTGGGTTGCCTTTAACCCCTACCAAGAAAGATTCGATTTGGGTAATCGTTGATCGATTGACCAAATTCGTCCATTTCATACCCATCCGAACAGATTACTCCTTACAAAAGTTAGCTAAACTATACATCACTAAAATTGTGAGACTACACAGAATCCCAGTCTCAATCATCTCTGACAGAGATTTGCAATTTACGTCTCGGTTCTAGAGGAAACTCTATATAGCCTTAGGCACCTGACTTAATTTTAGCACTGCGTACCACCCTCAGACTGACGGACAGTCGGAGCGAGTTATTTAGATCCTAGAGAATATGCTTCGGGATTGTGTGATAGACTTCAAGGGTAGTTGGGAAGAGTATCTACTATTGGCAGAGTTTGCATACAATAACAGCTTTCAGTCTAGTAATCAGATGGCACCATACGATGTTTTGTATGGTCGTACGTGCTGTACTCCGTTATGTTGGAAAGAATTAAGTGAACGTCGAGTTCTGGGTCCTGAGTTAGTTTCTGAAACTGAAAACACTGTGAAAGTAATTCGGGACCGTCTGAAAGCCGCATCTGATCGGCAAAAGTCTTATGCTGATTTAAAAAGAAAAGACATAAAGTTTTTTGTAAGTGATCAAGTTTACCTGAGAGTATCACCATGGAAAAATATCCTCCGATTTGGATGCAAGAGCAAGCTAAGCCCAAGGTTCATTGGGTCTTACCGTATCTTGAAACGTGTCAGACTCGTTGCTTACCAGTTAGAATTACTGCAGGAGCTGGAATGAATTCAAGATTCGTTTCATGTCTTGATGCTAAAACGATATCAGTCGGATCCGTTGCATATTGTTCTTGTCGATGTGATCGAATTGCGACAGGATTTAACATTCGAAGAGGAACATGTCCAGGCCTTGGATCATGATGTTAAGGTACTGAGGAAGAAAACTGTTCATCTAGTAAAAATTTTATGATGGAACCACGGTACTAAGGAAGCTACATGAGAACCTGAAGAATCAATTCGATGGTTGTATCTTTATCTGTTTGAGTCAGGTAAAATTTCGAGAATGAAATTTCTGTTAGGGGGAGAAAGTTATAATGCCCCAAAATTTTAAGAATTTAATTGTGAGAATCTGTAGTAATTAAATTTCTATATCTATGGCTTTGTGTTCTGCTATTGTGTTTAAGGTCTGGAGTTTGATTTGCATCGTTAAAAGTTTTTTTTTTAAAACAACCTTTATCCATGTGTTATGTATTTAAGTGCAATTCTGGGTGTTAAGAATGAGCCTAATGGTTCACTGGTTAAGCATCTGTCTGTATTTTGTCTAGTTCCGAGTTCAAGCCCCATCGTATGCGTTAGGAAATATTTTTTTTGCAAATGCCAGAAGGTGGGATGGTGGTTAACTTAAAACATTCTGAAGAAATTCTATCGTTTCTTCTTTTCATTTTCCTAAGTTCTTGGTTCTCTTTTCCTTGTCTTCTTTTCTTTTATGTTAGCTTTTTATTGTATTTGATTTTGCGTTAATTGGGAATTATTAGTTGCCTGTGAGGTCGATTGTGCGATTATTGTGTAAGTTTCGTCGTTATCTCCTTTTGTTTTACGAGTTCCGTCTTGTTAACATTATTCTGTCGAAACGAGATTTTGCTCGTTTGCTGGAACATTCTATTTAAACACTCAATTGGTTACTTTTTCTGGCGAGGATATTCCAGGAGATGTTATTCCGCCACTTTAGCCTGATTTCCTCTGTTTCGTGCGAGGTAAGTATACGAATTAAATTGGGGTTGCGTCAAAACTTTCGACATGATCTTGACGGTAGGTTAATTTTAGTAAAATATTGAAAACAATGGTGTAATTGATTATTGGGTGGTTAATTAGGTTTCGAGTAGTCCCTGCATTAATTTTCTATCAAAGCGAAACCAGGTGCGTACCGAAAACCTTAATTTTTACAAGTTTCAGTCACCGAAAATGGTGACTGTCGACGCCACATGGCCAAGCACACTGGCGCGTGGCAAGCCGTGTGGTTGGCCATGTAACTCACTGTTTATCGATTTAGGGCCACATGGGCAAGGCACACGGGCATGTGTCTAGACCGTGTGTGGCCATATTAGTGTAGGGTTCACATGGGCAACAGACACTGACGTGTGTCTGGGCCGTGTAACTCACTGCTTGTGGTACAAGACCACACGGCCAGGGACATGGGCGTGTGCCCAGGCCGTGTGAGTCAGACAGGCAGGGACACGAGCGTGCGTCCAGGCCGTGTAACTCACTGTTTATGCTTTAGAACCATACGGGCAAAAGACATGAGCGTGTGACCAGACCGTGGCGCATGTTATTGGAGCCCGAAACCTATTTTTGAGGCTGTGAATGTTGCTTAACACTGATACTAGCCTCCTCAATGTATGAATGAATGAATTTGATTATATGAGAATGGTCTGATACTCTGAGACTGATGTGGGAATAACATAGTTGTATGTATACTATGATACTTATTCTGATGTTGAACTATCTTTTCTATTTGTGAAATAAATTAGAATGACTGAATACATGATACGGGTATTGTGCTCTACAATTGTATGGGTTAAGTTATTGTGAAGAAGGAAGTAATCTGTTATGAATTAGTGGCTAAGCCATAATGCGTATAAATTTGACTCTGGTGCTTCATTGCATTCTGATCTAGCAGCTAAGTTGCCTCTCTGTAAAAGTGTCAAACGGACACTCTAAGTTGTGCAGGGTTGGTTGGGCATTGAATGTCCTTAACACTGTGTTGGGATAGTCGAAGACGGTGTGTAGCGGATGGGAGTAGGAATATTGCATCTGAATCTAATCTATATCGTATATGAAATTGAAATTGCTATATATATATGTAACTAATCTGCTCTGAATCTAAACTAAAATTACTTCTGTATCGAACCAAATCTTTGAATTCGGATCTATTTTATAAGTGAGCATTAGTTGAACAAACTTCTTTTACACACTGAGTTCACAACTCATTTTGCTATTGGTTGGATTTCAGGTGGTTCCCAGTCTTGATTGGGTCGGTGCCGTAGGAGCTCGGTCAAGCTTTTATCTTTCTTTTAAGTATTACGTTAGGAGTTTCGGTAAACTATGATAGTTTGACTTTAGAAAATTATACACGTAACTAATCTTTGTGATAAATATTATGTGAAGCATGGTTTAGTATTATTGTGTTACTTGTGAGGTATTTGAGTATCGATGATGTAACTCTCTAACTTGGACTGGACGTCTAGGCCGGGTCTAGGTTGTTACACCCAGTATATAATTATAGTTGGTATTCTTTTGTCAAAATTTGTTTACATGCATGGGTTGATGGTAATTTTGACAAAAAAATGGGAACTAAAATTTTTAATTTATTTTTTATATATATGGATATCAAATTTTAAAAATTTTAACTTCAGTAGCATTAACGTCAAGACTATTGTTTTAACTTTTTTAAATTTAAGAATTAGATCTTAATTTTTTTTTATAGGTGTCAAAATCTTAAATTTTGTTCAATGAGAGGAACGGAGGGTATAATTGGCCATAATAATTACACAAGAATTGAGGTATTCATGTTATGTTAAATTTAATTATTTTATATCGTATCACATTTAATATTAATATTATCATGTCTAATTTCATACGTACATGTAAAAAGTTATATGTATAAAGTCAACAACGAGCCAAATACATATAAAAGTATTTTATACACATCACATCACTATTACTGTATTCGCTGCTTAGCTAGCAACCTAAATATTATAAGCCAAATTCAATGATTCTCCAGTTATTTCTGATTACTTTCAAGAAATGAAAATGTGCCCTTTTCTTTTTCCCAATATTTAAATGAAGATTATAAGGTTAAAACAAAGTCTATATAAAGGGAGAGAAGAGGGTGTCTACGAACATAAACCAAATTAAACCCATTTTTAGAAGTAAAGATGGGGAAAATGGGGTCATCAATGACCTCTCTCTTTCTCACTCTTTTAGTTCTAGCAGTGTCTCTCAGTTTGCCTTTTGAAACCTCAGCAGATTACACTTATTCTTCTCCTCCACCACCTCCTAAGAAGTACCCACCACCACACTACCATTACAAGTCTCCCCCACCGCCTCCTCCGGTCTACTCTCCACAACCACCACCACACAAGAAACCTTACAAGTACAAATCTCCTCCCCCACCAACTCCTGTTTACAAATACAAGTCTCCACCACCTCCACCACCATCACCACCCAAGCATCCTTACAAGTACAAGTCTCCTCCACCTCCACCACCATCACCACCCAAGCATCCTTACAAGTACAAGTCCCCACCACCACCACCATCACCACCTAAACACCCCTACAAGTACAAGTCCCCACCCCCACCATCACCACCCAAGCACCCTTACAAGTACAAGTCTCCACCCCCACCACCTCCAGTTTACAAGTATAAGTCTCCACCACCTCCACCTCCATCACCACCCAAGCACCCTTACAAGTACAAGTCCCCACCACCTCCACCACCATCACCACCAAAACATCCTTACAAATACAAGTCTCCACCACCACCACCATCACCACCTAAGCATCCCTACAAGTACAAGTCCCCACCACCACCACCACCGTCACCACCGAAGCATCCCTACAAGTACAAGTCCCCCCACCACCACCACCGTCACCACCCAAGCACCCCTACAAGTACAAGTCCCCCCCACCACCCCCACCGTCACCACCCAAGCACCCCTACAAGTACAAGTCCCCCCCACCACCACCACCGTCACCACCCAAGCACCCCTACAAGTACAAGTCCCCACCCCCACCGTCACCACCCAAGCACCCCTACAAGTACAAGTCACCTCCACCACCACCACCACCATCACCCCCAAGCACCCTTACAAGTACAAGTCCCCACCCCCACCGTTACCACCCAAGCACACCTACAAGTACAAGTCACCCCCACCACCCCCACCATCACCCCCCAAGCACCATTACAAGTACAAGTCTCCACCACCTCCTCCTCCAGTTTACAAATACAAGTCTCCTCCACCACCACCAGCCCATTATGTCTACGCTTCACCCCCTCCTCCTCACCACTACTAAGCCAAGGCTTTGACCGTGCTCCAATCCAAGGTAAGATACATTAGAATCTTTTTTTTTTGTTGTTGTCATCTGGTCAGGGTGCATTATTTCAGAATGTTTTGCATGTTTTAATCTTTAAACAGTTGTTTGCAGGAAAAGATAATGCTGTGATGCAAATAAAGCTACAAAAAGATAGTTTGAAAAGGATATATCTAGAGAGATAAAGCAAAAGATTGGGAGCCTAGACTAGTCTCCGCGTTTGAAGTGAAGAACAATAATGATGTAGCCAAATTGTATTTGAATGCTGTATTATTCAGTGGTTTCGCTCGTATTTATTTATTTCCAATTCTGCTTAATAATAAAAATGATTAGTATGTATAATCCTGTATGTGTTTTCCAACCATTTTGCATGAGTTTATGTCAGTAATAAAATATAATGTCCATTCCTAAATTAATGGTCCACGTGTTTCTTTAGATTCTCTTGTTCTTTGGTTTTGCGTGTGATGTGATTGATAATATTATAAATTTAAAATTTAAAATTTAAAATTTAAAAAATCTACAAATTAATCCTACTACACAATTTGATTCTTATATTTTACAAAAATCAGGAGTATTAAGTATAATTGTAAAGCATATTGTACTTCTAAGAAGAGAACTCGGATTTGAATTCGAACTTTAAAAACAATATTATTAAAAAGAGTAGTTATGGACTCAAAAGAATTAGTTTTTATAAACCTTAGAACGGACATGAAAAATACCTTAATCATGCAAAATAAAAGAAAAAAATAAAAATTATTCCAAATTGATAATACTATTAAACTTTACCGTTCACTTGAGAACAAGTAGTTTGACAATTTACATGCTAGTAATTAACAAAAATCAATAGTTTAACCATTTATACACAATAAATTAATAAAAAATCAAGCAGGGACTGATAAAGTAAAATAGAGAAATTAACTTCTCTATTTTCATAAAGGGATGAAATTCTCTATTTTCATAAAGGGATGAAATTTAGAATTAGACCTAAAAGAAATAAAAATTAAGACAATAATTCTAGATACAACAACTTTTCAAACACTATATAAAATATAGGTTCCTTTTGTTTCACCTAAAACAATTTTCACAAAATGTTTTCTCAAAATTGGATTAATTTTATGGAGAAGTTAATATTTTTTTTTGTGTTTGAATTATTTTGCTTAAAATATTTTTCATTATTTGACAATTTTTTTCTAAAACCATTTTAAAGTTGTTATTACTGAAATAAATACAACATAAATATACTTATTACAAAATATTAGAGTAACATTCCTTTTTGACAATTTGAATTTCTTTTATAATAAGATAATGTTTTATAATAATTAATATCATATATAAATTTAATAATAAACAATGCTTAAATTACATATATTATATATATGACATTGTATAATGGCACATTAGAGTTGGGAGATAAATGAAGCTAAGCATGATTTAAACAAATACTCATATCTATATAACTAAAATATTCATATTTTATACTATAAAATATTTATTATTAAATATTTATAAATTTTAATATATATTTATTATTAAAATATTAATATAAATATTTTTCAATAATATATTAAAAATAAGATTTAAAATTTAAAATTATTGTGGTTAAAATTTAGTTTTAAAACAAAATTGCAATATTACATAATTTAAATAATTTAATATGTATGTTACTAGGATTCAACATTATAATATTTGATATTAATATTTTTAAATATTTTAAAAATAAAAATAATATTATTAATATAATAATATTAGGCTTGGCTAAAATTAATTTTTATAAAAATAAAATTACTCATAAATAAATTTTTAAAAAAAATTATACTTTTCAAAAGTGCAAGTCAATTTACAAGAAATAAAGTTTATTTTCAATTGATTTGTAAGCCATTCTCTATTTATTGACTCTACATTTTTCATAAGATATTTTTAAAAAAAAGACTGCATTCATAATATAAAAAAAATATAATATGGATATATGGATGTCATAATTTATATAATACAAACTATTAATGTCTCAATTTATATAAGTATTTTACTTTAAACATAATTATAGCACAGAGATAATGATAAAATTAAATGAACTATGATGTATACCGAAAAAGTTTATTTGCATGGATTAATGGGGCATTCCAGTCTTTGAATTCTCTCTCTTCCCAATCATGGATTTCATCATGCGTGTTCCTATCAACCAATTAGTTAAGTACATTGAATTTTCACGGTACGAATCACCGTTTAGCTTTACATAATTCTCAACAAAAATCTCAAAATTATATAAGAATTTTATTTTATTACGTTTGAATTGTAATTTTGTGCAATTATATATATATATGTAGAATTTTAGTTGTGGTTCAAATGTATACATGATATTTTAATTTTAATTCAATTATATATATTTAAAGAAATAAATATATCAATTTATTTTTATATTAAATAAATATAATTATTTCTGTATATAGCATAAAAACATAAAATGATGTTATATCAATAATTGTGTTAATAATTTGTGAGAATTGGATCAAATTAAAATTTCATATATAAAATTACATAAAATCAAAGTTAATGCATATAATTAACATTAAACCAAAATTCATGTACAATTTTAAAATTTATCCCAATAATTATTCAATACACAAATAATAACCTTTTTTTTTTAACCTAAAGATGAAAATTAATGATAAATTTACTATGCCATAAGAATTGAGAAATGAAAGACTTTTTTATAAGAGGTAAAAGTATACACATAACATTTTTTAAATAAAAAAATTTAATGTAATATATTAAATGATATTCTATAGAAATATTTCAAATTCTTTTATATATTTCACGGTTCATGTTTGAGATTTGTGATTGTTCTTCTCTCAAAGGTTCGAATTTGTATCATTTTCTTAAAAATATAATATTCCTTACCATTGCACCAAACCACTTATTTATAAGAAATATTTCAATTTTACATATATAATTTATTCATGTAGTTTTCTTTTTATAGCGTTTTCATTAATATATTGATTTTCATTCAAAATGAATAGTAAATTAGTTAAGATATATAGATAGAGATAGGTCCCTTTTTGATAGGCCTTTAGGGGTATATATTCTTCACCTGACAATTGACAAATGAGGTAAAACTTGATCTCCACTTAAATATTTGTTTAATCATTAACACAAAATAATTCTTACTCTTGTTAATTAACGCAATATTTCAGGGTTAAATCGGAAACTTAACAAGAGTTTAAATTTCTTTTTAAATTAAGTTTTAAACTTAATAATTGTTTTTATATTAGGGTTACGAACTAGTAGATTATTCTCATATTGAAATCTAAATTTTTTTAACTTGACAATTATTCCCGCATTAGGATCGAATTTTAAGATTTTTAAGAATTAACTTAGATAAATAAAAAGTTTAAGCCTTAATGAGAGAAAAATTACTAAGTTCATAGCCTAATTTGGATAAGAAAAAACATTCAAATCCTAAAGTGAGAATAATTGTCAAATTTAGAACTTAACATAAAAAAAATTCAAACCTTGATATGTGAAAAATTAACAAACCTCAAAAACTGATTTATCCTTATTTCAAAAAATAATTAACTATTTATATTGATATTTAATTAACTCTAAACCTCCAACTTTAGTATTTATTCATTAATTAAAGGTGTTCACTTTCGTACATATGTTGTGGATTCAAGCGGCAAGAGTTGCCTGTTAGTGGAAGGAGTAAATTCTCTTCTTCTTTTTCTTCTTTCTTTGCCTTTAAATTATTCAATCTCTCTCTGTTATTTTTAATTACACACATGGATTGTGATGTGTTTATATCACATGAGATTCACTTCAACAAGTTCATAGCAAAAACTTTTCCATCCAAGAGTTAGGGATTAAATTGGGTTTCTTTTTTTTGATAGACTAGAAGAAAGAGCTGACTCTACCATTGAAATACTAAACGTTTGGTAATTTTTGGATTAACTTAATTAGGTGTGTGTGTGTGACAATTAGGATGCAATATTTGCCATGTTCCCCACTTTGTTTCCTTTTCATTATCTGGTTGGTAATGTCGACAGCTGACTTCACACGAAAACATTAACAAACCCTATATTCTAACAACGTCGTAAAAATATGAATTTTTAAATGTAAGTTTTGCATGTTTCAGGGACCTATAATATAAATAAATGACTCCTAATCAAGATCTCGTCTAATTTAGACTAATTTAATTAAGCATAGATCACATGTAGATGTAGGTCAAATGTATCAGTTTTGGTATTATTTAAATTAAAATATAACATGTTTTAAGATTTATTATTAGTCTGCTAGATGAAAAGTACCAGATCGAATTATTAGAATTTTTATATTTAAGTATTAAAATTTGAACCCAACTGCATAAATTAAGCTCAATTTTAGTTTCTTTTTCATTTTTTTTTTCTCTTTTCCTAAGTCTTAATTTAATTATTCGAAAGGGAAACATCAACGCCGAATATTTATGTATGAAAACTACTTTTTACTTAACTCCTTTCTTTGTTTAAGACTTCCAAATAAAATTATTCATACTAGTCATACCCTTTAGGGTGAAGCCAAAATAAATTTTTAGGAGGATCGAAATGAAATTTTAATTTTTACTAGTTTATATCTTTATAATTTTTAAAGGATTAAATTAAATTTTTATATCTTTATAATTTTTAAAGGATTAAATTAAATTTTTATAATTTTAGGAAGGCCAAAGTGTAATTTTACATTTACTAATTTAAAATTTTAAAATTTTCTAAAGGGCTTAAATAATAATTTTTCATTTTAGGGAGACCGGGGCCCCTGCCAACCTCCCTGGATTCGCCTCTGATACTCATAAGTGAAAATTTGGTATTTAGAACACAAATGTGTTTAAAAATAACATAAAATAAATAATGAAATTTATAATTTGAAACAAATTAATAATAAAAGGTGAAATATTTACAATATTAAAATGAAAAATTAGATTAGATTATGAGTTAATTTGAGACATCATTCTTTTTTTATAAAAATATTAAATACCCTCAAATAATATAATTTATTTTAAACACTAAAAGACATTTTTATAATTTACTTAATTAAGTTGATGTCTTGTTAGCTTGTGACACCAATTTAATCATAAATTTTATTAATAGTATATGATTCGCTTTTAATAAAATTTTTTTCCCACCCAATTTTTGTTTAATATTTATTAGTTAAATGGTTGAATTATGCAATTTTCTAAACCTAATTTCTTGAAATAATATACATGGAATATGACAAGAAGTGAGAAGACTAATTTCGAAGAAATGGTCAACTGCTCTAAAATTTCCACAAATTTTTTTTTTTTGGACTGAAAATTTCCACAAAGTTAAAGCTTTATTGTACTAATTGGTCATTGTTTTGCATTATAAACAAATAAAACAATTTATGATTAAAATTACTTCAGCTTTTGACTTAATAATGTAGAGCTTATCCAAACCGAATCTTCTGTCTACTTTGTGACAAAAGAAAAAAAAAAAATGAAAAGGATGGTAGATATTAATATATCTTAAAATTGTATATAATTTTATATTGATATTAATATATTTTTATAATTAAATTTAACTAAAAATAATTTAAAGTTTATTTAATTTGAAACCTAACCTAAAGCATGGTTATGCATGCAGCATGCTTTTAGCAATTCAACCGTTCTAACATCAATAGGTGAGGATTTGTTTTACCTTTTCAAAACAAACATATGAACAAAAGATGG
Source organism: Gossypium bickii (assembly GCA_025503065.1). Classification (NCBI taxonomy): domain Eukaryota; kingdom Viridiplantae; phylum Streptophyta; class Magnoliopsida; order Malvales; family Malvaceae; genus Gossypium; species Gossypium bickii. Next base: position 16,155,455 of record CP106710.1, on the reverse strand, counting down.
AAAACAATTAAGGCCCTGTTTGGCCAGATGATGTGCCACCTCATTAGCATGCCTCTTTCTGTGTTGAAACCTACATTGCTGAACCTGTTTAGCAAGTATTCAACTCTTTGCTATCAAGGTCCGATTGTTGGTAGGTCTCCTTTGTCTTCCTTCAACTCCGAAGCCACTTGGAGAGCATCTCCTTTAATAATGTGGATTAGTTCTCCGTTACTGTTGTGGTTGAAAAATGTGGTAGAAAAGTGCTATAAAAAAGTGTGTTTATTAGTTTTTAGTGTTCTCCGTTGCTACAAAAAATTCCTGTTAAAACTTAAAATGTCCTTTTCTTTAGACATGATAGTGAAAAGTAAAAAATTAGTTAAGTTATGTGATAATTAAATAATTTAATATAATGATACATGAAATATATTCAAAATATTTTTTAAGTAATTAATATAAATTATTTGTAAAATAGATGATATATAAATTATTAAAAGATATAATAATAAATAATATTTAAATAATTTAATATAATGATGTATAAAATATAAATTATCTAATTTTTTATATACCTTTTAAATAATTAATATAAATAATGATATTTTGAGAATTTTCACTTCCAAACATAAAAGCTAAAAGTCAAAAGCACTTATATGCTAGTTTTTGTATTTGGGTGGAAAAGCACTTTTGTATCACACTTTTAAGTGCAAAAACCAAATGTTCTTTTAAGTGCTTTCTCACCACAATGGAGAATGCACCCTAAATTGGATGGTTGCATAGTCGGACTAAAAACCCATCACAATGCTGCATAACTACCCTCATCCTTATTTCTTGCTTCCATGTCAAAACTCTCATCAAAATTAACTTTTATCATATTTGTGGGTGTTGGCTTCCAAGTAGTACTCGTATTTAATATATAGCTAGAAACATAATAATTTTCCAATATTCTAGCTGTAGGAAAATAGAAGTTAGAAAAATAAAATAATGTTATAAAATATAATGGCTTTGTGGCGTGTAGAGCACTTCATTTAAGATTTTAAAATACCTTCAAGATACAATAAAGCCCTCAACAGGCTTTGGAGACAACTACAAGAATCATTCGGAATGAAGTTATGATTCAATACTGCCTTTCATCCCTAATCAGATGAGCAATCTAAAAGAGTAATTCAAGTTCTAGAGACATGCTCAGAAGTTGTATTATAGATTTCAGAATGAATTGAGAAAGATATCTTTCTTTGCCAGAGTTTGCGTATAATAATAGTCATCACGCCAGTCTGGGAATGTTACCATTTGAAGCTTTGTATGGAAGAAGGTGCAGATCTCCCACCTATTGGATGGAACTTAGTGAAAGGAAAATAGTTGGTCTTGATTTAGTACAGGAAATAGAAGAGAAAGTCTTTATCATTCGAAATCATCTAAAAATAAATTAAGATCGCCAGAAAGCATATGCTGATCTAAAAAGGAAAGAAATCTCTAATTTTGAAGTGGGTGACAATGTATTTATGAAGTTTTCTCTTTGGAAGAAGGTCATAAGGTTTGAACAAAAAGGGAAATTAAGTCTGTGTTTCATAGGACCATATGAGATTCTGGAACAAGTTGGTCCAATGGCGTACATATTGGTGCTGCCACCAGAGTTATCAAAGATACATAATGTGTTTAACGTGTCCATGTTAAGAAAATATCAATACAATCCAGACCATGTGGTACAAGTCAAAGCACTGGAAGTGGAGCCAAACTTGTCATATGAAGAGGAACCTGTTCGCATTTTAGCAAGGGAAATAAAAGAGTTGAGAAGAAAAAGAATTCCTTTGGTTAATGTATTATGGAGAAATCACAATACAAAAAAAGCCACTTGGGAAAAAGAGAGTTTGATGAAAGAATAATATCCTCAGTTATTCACTGGTAAGAATTTCGAGGACAAAATTTTCTAAGTGAGGGAGAATTGTAACAACTCGCCCAATGGATAATGTATCAAGTTACTGTTTGGTGCATAGTTGTTTATGCTAAGAATAGAAAATGAGAAAGTTAGTAGAGCATTTGTTTGTGGTTGTGTGTTTGGCGTATTCTATGGGAGTCGCCATTTGGCGAACTCCAAGTTTTGGCGAACTCTAGGGTTTGGCAGGCTGTTCTGATAAGTTATTTGCCAACCCTAGATTTTTGGGTGAACTTGTTAGTTCACAGCTCGATAAGTTTGTTTATGTGATTAGTATATGTTATGATGATGTGGTAAGTGATGTATGTGTTTAAGCTACTATATCTTGTTCCATGTGATTGTCTCATTGGCATATACACCAAATAGTTTTTGAATGTTGTTTTAACCACCAATGATGTACTTGAAATTGTTGTATTGGATTAACTTATCTTACATTTTATATAAACCTATAAAGTTTTGTAATGCTTCCGCCTTGTGTTTTGCCTAAAAACTTTTTTTTCCTGACGTATCATTGATTTGATTGTTTCGTATTGTTATACTGAGGATTATGCCAAGAGCTCGATACTTTAATAAATTTCAAATATTTATTATTCAATTCGTATGGTTTAAGTTGTGGCACTCTCTACTTGGATTTGGTGATCGGATCGGGTAAGGAGTGTTACAATCTCGTTCAAGAGCTGGGGAAGACTCCATATCGCATTCAGGAGCTTGGGCTTGAGAAGACATGATATTTTGTTCAAGAACTTGGGAAGATCCGATATTTGATTTTTCTTCGCTAATAACAGAAGGTTGAGGAACCGGTTGATCATTATTGCTTTATGACACCTTTTTCTTGAAAATAGATTCAATATTTTTATTGACCATAATTTAATTGAAAAACCTGATATAATAATATATTAAACAACATTATATTAGGAAAAAAAAGAAAAAAAAGTCAAATACATAAAGAACATAATTTATGCAAAAATATTTACCGAGAGGTTTTTCCCGTAAGGAGCCAAGAGTAAGGTAATTTGTATTTTTTTTTACTCTATGCTCTCAGTCTCGGCATCAAACTCCCTTCTTTTTTTCATGGCAGTGTCAACACCTTACCAAAGGAAGATAATTCCTTAGAAAGTCATACAAATCAAAATACAAGAAAGTCGCTAACCTAATATGTATGGGCATGGGCCAAATCAATTAATTAATTATGGAATTTAGCTTTGAAGTCCCAATTGGACCTTTAAGTTTAGTCTTTCAATGCCTATCATACATTAATATTTTATTATTATTATTATTATTAAATTTATATAATTAAAAAATGGAAAATACTTTGTTAATATAAAGTATAACCTTATGGCTTAAGGGGGCGAATGATATGAAATACAATTTGGCAAAGGGGGTGAATGTTATACAATGTAACGACCCAAAATCCGTGGGCACCGGAAAAGTGTGTTATCGGGCCTCTGTCTTAGTAAACCGAGTTAGTAAATAATTATTAGGAGTAACTATGAGTCTAATAGTGTGTTTAATTAGATTTTTATTTAGTGAATTTAGCTTAATTTATAGTAATTAGGAAAAAGGATCAAATTGAATAAAGAATGAAAGTCTAATTATAGATTAAAAGAAAGTAAAAATAGGTTAAAATGGAAATTAAGCCATTTAGCATAGTTGAGGCGGCATAAAGGGAATGAAATCTAAGATTTTATTTGTTTTAATTATATAATTAATGATATTTTAATATAATTTATATTATATGAATTTATGATAACTAAATTATAATGATATTATATAATTAAATAAATCAAAATATGCCAATTGTATGGATATGATAAAATACATGTGTAATATATGTATTTGTACATTTGTAATATACTTGTATATTTTCTTAAATTTTAAGCAAAAGATATTTATTAATTAAATTATTGTATTAAAAGATTTTTATATTTGATAAATTAGTTAGATTAAGGCAAATGTAAGGTTATGATATGGTACAAATGTATTAATTATATTTGTTATTAAAATAGATATTCTATAATTATTAATTAACTTAAATATAAAATAAAGTAAATGAAATAATAAAAAGAAACAAAAGAAAAAGAAAGGACAGAAAGAACAGATGCTTTCGAAACAGGGGAAAGGAAAGAAAGAAAGAAAAAGAAAAGGAAAAACTAAGGTTTTAAAGCTTGAAGTTTAATTGGTAAGTCAATCAAGTCCTATTTTCTTAATTTTGATGTTTTAGAAGCTTTAAAGCAAGATTTTGATAAAACTAAGTTGATATTTTGAGAGTTTATAGGTTTTCATGTATAGTTGATGTTGAAGAAAAAGATGAATTAGGGATTAAATTGAATGAAATTTAAGTTAGAATTAGTAAAAGGATTAAATTGTAAAGTAAGCTATAAGTTTTATGTTATAGGGATTAATTTGGAAGAAATTATAAATTAGAGTTTTATTATGAATATTAGATAGTCAAGTTGAATATGGAAGGAATTTAATTAGAAACAAAGCATGAATTAAATTAAGAAAATAAGTAAACTTAATTAGGATTAAATTGTAAAATAAGTTATAAAAAATAGTTTTGGGACAGCAGCTGTAGAGTAACTTTGAAAAATCACCAAAAATGGTAGAAATGGAATTAGAAGTTGAATGAGATATAAAATTAAATATTATTGAGTCTATTTTCATATGAAAGAAACAGAGAAAGCAAAGAATTTCTGTATTTTAAGATATTTAGATTTTTGTGAGACTGGTTTAGAGTGATTTCGAGATCCCCTATTCTGACTTGAAAAAATCATTAAAAATTGTACAAAAATAATTTTGGGACATAATTTATATGTTTAGATTCCTTAATGAGTATATTTTTAGAAGAAATAAACTAGAACATCATTTGAATTCTGTAAAAAAATATAATTAAATTTTAGCACATAGTGGTCGGAACTGTTAGACAACAGAACATGGTGATTTTAAAGAATAAAATGTACTTATTGGTTAAATAAAAAATTCTGAAAATTTTATGTAAAGAAGATATCTGAGTCTAGTTTCATAAAAAATTTACGGATCTTAATTTGAAACTTTGTAACTCAAGATATAAATAATTTAGTGACAATGACTCAGGTATACAGACTTGACAGAATATATAAGTAAATAGTAGAATTATATATTATGGATGTGGAATGAAATGGAAGAGTAGGAATTGAATAAAAATTCAATTAATTATTAAATTAATTCTGTAATTAATAATGTAATTTGTTATTATTATTTTCATAGCTAACAAGAAAAACGAGGCATCAGCATCTAAGGGAAAAGAAAAGATCGTTGAGGAGTAAACGCGTATTCCGGGTTTGTATTACTATAACTCAAACTATTTATTAAATGTTATATTGAATTTGTAATCATGGGACATTTAAGATAAGGTAAGTAAAAATATTTGAAATTAAGTAAGAATATGTGTAAATATTGAATTATATGTGAATTGATATAATAGATGTTTTGAATTGATCAAGTATTTGAAATTGTTGTGGAAATAAATTCGAATTTGGAAAGGTAAAATAATACCCTATTAACGTGTCGGACTAGATTTGATACAAATGGCATGCCATTGGATCTGTGATGTGATGAGGAGATTTGTAGTTTGGCCGAGAAGATGATTCTGTTATTATATGCTTCGGTTTAACCGAAGAGGCATTTAATGCCTTATTGGTATGTTTGGGAGGATATGATATACCGGTGTGTTTGGGAGGCTATATTATACTGGTGTGTTATGGAGGATTTATATTATTATTCCGGGTGTGTTTGGGTTGGATATTCTGTTGTGTTTGGGTGGAATCCGCGTATCTGTCAGAGTCCGAGCATTGTTAATAGGGTAAATAATTGAAATGAAAATTTGAAAATGAGATTGATTGATTTGGCACTATTGAAAAGTACGAGAAAGATTGTATGAGTTATATGAATTGAATTAGTATGTGAAAAATGAAATGTGAATTTAAGATTTATGAAGTGATATATAATTATGTATAATTAGTTTAAATGATTTATATAGCTTATGGTTGATGTTTGTAATTTATTAATGTTAAATAGTTTGATTTATGGTAATACCACTGAGTATGAAATACTCATCGTACGGTTGCTTCTGTGCGCAGGTCATTAGAGTTCAAGGTCCAGTTCATCATCCAGAAAGATCCTGACTCCAACAAGAAATATTTTGGTGATGTTTTCTTCCTTAAATGAAAGTGGCATGTACATAGGTGTTGTAATGATTATTTTGGTATGTTATAAAATTTTGTTGTAATGAAAAGTATTTGGTGTTTTGATGTTTTTTTTAAACTAGAGAAATGGCAGAAATTTGTTTAACTAGAGAAATGGCAGAAATTTGTTTATGGTATTGGTTTGAATTTGCAGGGGATTTTATGTAAAAATAAGCAGAAATACTGTTGAAATTTTAAAAAAAAAATTTACGAATAAAATCTGGAATACTCAAACAAGTCCTTTGGGCTTTGAAAGTCCATTATAGGGACTTATTTAATAATTATACTATGAATGTTATTTTATTTGTGAATAATTCGTAAGTTGTCTGATATGTCCGGTAATGCCTCGTAACCCTGTTCCGGCGATGGTTTAGGGTTAGAGGGTGTTACATACAATGTGGACACTAAATCTAAAGTACATGATAATTTATATATAAAATTCAAAAATTTGAAAATTCTAAGGGGGGCCACCCCAGCCCCCCTGGATCCATCCCTGTCTACTATCCTCAAGGTTAGCAATGTTCTGTTGCTGATCACCATACTATTCTCCGCATTCTATAGTTCTTACGTGGTCAATACAAACACATCAAAGTCATCTTTGCTTATGTTGCTTGCAACTATTTCTACCATATCCATTCTATTAGTACTAGTTACAACTACCAACTTTAACCCAGTTACAATTAAAGGAAAAACTGACAGAACATTGTAACTTGCATTATTTGATTAACATATTTCGAATAAATTGATTTGAATCTTTCCCTTAAATGATGCTATTAAGACAAACAAGTTGGCTCTTACTTTTACTTTAATTGCTTTCATGTCACATGGTAAACCCTTTTCCCTAAGGAGATGCTATCAACCCAAGAAATTGAGTGTTACTTTTATTGCTTTCATGCAATGCGGTAGAGCCTTTTTTATAAAAGGATGCTATCAAGCCAAACAAGTTGGCTCTTACTTTTACTTTAACTGCATCCAAGGTATTATGGTAGAGCCTTATCCTTAGTTGGCTCATACTCATACTCTTATCTCTCCTAGTTCTCTCTAAGAGATGATATCAAGCCTGTTAACAACTGTATTATGAAGAATAGTAAAGAAAGTAGAATGAACACGTTAAATCTTTTCTGGTATTATTAGCTTACCTTTGAACAATACATGAATAGAATTTATACTTGTACAACTAACTGCTGCTAACTGCTTACTAACAATATTCCAGCTTGTATAACAAAATGGTAACAAACTAACAGAGTGTATACTCTAATATTCACCCGGCTTCACCGAGCTTCTCAAGAGGTAAGACTTGAAGCAGATTACGAAACCTAGCAAAGGTAGAGACCGATAGTGGTTTTGTGAGAATGTCAGCGACCTGATCACATGCCAGAACCTCACCCACAATGAGAGAACCATCAGCGACCTTTTTGCGAACAAAAAATAGATCAAGCTCAACATGTTTAAATTTGGAGTGTAAGACCGGATTAGCAGTGATCGCTATTGCACTAGAGTTGTCACACCAAATAGTAAGTGGATTTGCAGAACGAATTTATAATTCCGTTAGCAGAGAGACTAATCAAGTAACATCACTTGTAGCTGCTGCTAGACTCCGATACTCCGCCTCAGTCGTGGAACGAGAAACAACTTGTTGTTTCTTAAAACACCAAGAGACGGGTGTATGGCCAAAATACACACAATAGCTTGTTGTTGACTAACGATCATCAAAATCCAGTCCTCAGTTGGCATCAACATAGCCAATTAAAGACAATATTTTGAATGGACAAAAAATTAACCCATGATCATTAGTGCCACGTAAATAGCGTAAGATTCTTTTTAAAGCCACCAAATGTACCATAGTAGACGCATGCATGAATTGACAAACACGATTTACCGTATAAGCAATATCAGGCCGAGTTAAGACGATATATTGTAATGCACCGGCAAGGCTTCTATATTCAGTAGGATCAACGAGGCAATCTTACTCATCTTTAGACAACGTAGAAAAATTAACCATTGGTGTATGAACACTTTTCGCGTTAGCCAAGGAACTCCTGTCAAGCAGATCCTAGATGTATTTGCGTTGGCACAAATAGAGACTCCCAGTGGATGACCGAGTGACTTCAATGCCTAATAAGTAGTGAAGATCTCCCATATCTTTAAGGGGAAAGTCATTATGTAACTGTTGAATAAAGCTATTTATATCGTCGGCTGTCTTCTAGTAAAGATAATATCATCCACATAGACCAGAACATAAATAGTGGATTCAGACGTAACTCGAACAAACAGGGATGGATCAGATTTGGATAACACAAATCCGGTAGAAACAAGAAAATGTTTCAATTTATCAAACCAGGCACGCAGAGCTTGTCGTAATCTATACAACGCCTTTGTCAGAAGACACACCTAGGGCTCACCATTTGGACCAATCTGAACATAGCTTGGAGGTTACTGCATGAACACTTCATCAGTGATATCATCATTTAAAAAAACATTGTTCACAATGATCTAACGAAGTTGCCAACCGTTGGAGACAGCAACAAACAATATGGTTCTAATAGTAACAGGTTTAACCACCGGACTAAAGGTTTCCTTGAAATCACACTCGGGTACCTGAGAACAGCCCTTTGCTACCAACTGTGTCTTACATCGAGCGATAGTCCCATCATGATTTTTTTTATTTTAAAAAGCCACTTACACCCAATCACTTTTCGACCATGAGGTAAGGGAACAAGCTTCTAAGTGGAGTTAGCTATTAGAGCAACAAACTCAGCTTGGACAGCTAATTTTCATTCCTTACTAGCGAGTGCCTCCTCAATCATGCGCGGCTCACAGTCGACAGTTTCAACAGACAAAGCTTTGGGTTTAAAAACACTGGCCTTAGACTGAGTAATCATGTTATGAGTATTCCCTAGAGAAATAGATGGAACAACCGAGGGAGTTGTAGTTGAATCGTATTGACGAGATTTAGGGGATGAGGTAAAGAGCTGGTGCACCTCATGAGAAGAACCCAATTCAGCCGGAGAGTCAACTAAAACAGACGGTGTCGAACTACAATTAGGATCAGGAGTCGATGACTCAGTGAGTTGAACAAGCAAAGATTTTGTAGGGCGGCGAGATAAAGAACGAACAATAGGGACATATAAGGAGATACATGGACTTGATTGGATGGTGTTCGCTGCATCCGAAGAAAAGAGAAACTGACGTTCATTAAGAAACTGACGTTCATATGATGAGAGATAATGACCTTACCATCCGGTGTGAGGCAGTGATAGCCTTTATGTTGAGAACTATACCTTAAAAATATGCATGGCTGAGAATGAAAATCCAACTTGTGTTGCAGAAACGAACGCAGGTATGGAAAATAACAACACCCAAACACCCATAAATGATCATATGTAGGGTCACTACCATGAAGAACCTGATACGGAGACTGACAAGGTCACTACCATGAATAACCTGATACGGAAACTGACCTTTCAGAATTGGGGTTGGTAGACGATTAATGAGATGAACGGCATTGCAGAAGGCATAACCCTAGAAATCCATAGGCAGATTAGCTTGGGCCAAGAGAGTAAGACCCATCTCAATAATGTGTCGATGTTTTCGTTCAGCTGCATCGTTCTGCTTAGATGTATGTGGATAGAAGAGACGATGAAGTATCCTATGACTAGCCAGAACCGATGCGAAGGCACGAAACTCACCACCCCAATCACTTTGAAGTTTTTTAATATCCTTCTAAAATTGAGTTTTGACCATTTTTTGAAACTGAAAAAAACATTCAACCACCTGAGACTTACGTTTAATGAGATAAATCCAAGTAAAACGACTACAAATGTGCCAGACGGACCACCGTAGTTGCGGTTGAACCGATAATAATAGTGTTGTGCCAGACGTCTATAGTGACCACTGATCTGACATTGAAGCCAAGATCGAAAGCCGCACCCACAAGCACCAGAAGGAGGACAGCCACCACGCACAGAGTCATTCACCGGTGTCGCCGGAGTGGCTTCTACTAGATGAGCATGAAAAGGCACATCATTCACTGCGTGAGTCTGACGGCTTTCGAATTCTAGAAGCACATCAACAATTTTTTGTAACGGAAGAGTTTCAGACGAGAATGATGCCAGAGTTAAAATGGTATCATAATTCGATGATAGGCCGGCAAGAATGATCTTCACCTTCTCAACCTTCGAAACCACTGATCCAGATGCCTCGAGTAATGCACAGGCATTTTGAATCTAAGCAATATACTCATTGACGATCATCACGCCTTTCTTGATGAAGTAGAGTTCATGCTTAATACGCGATAGCTTGGCTCTGGTGGCAACACCAAAGAGGCGATTCGCAGTGCTCCAAACCTCACAATCCATCTTAGTAGCTGTAAAATAGGACAACAAAAGAGCACTAATCGTAGAAAGTAACCAAGAAGCGAGTAACTTATCTTGCTGAACAAACAGGGATGCATCAAGATTTAGAGCCAAGGTTCCATTCGGAGATGACACAAAGCAAGGCGGAGTAGGTAACGTCCTTTCTAAAAATCCTATGAGTTCATATCCTTCAATTATCAATCGGATATACTGTTGCCATTGCACAAAATTTCCTTCAATTATATATCGGAGTTGGTGTGTAGAGGCTGGTGGGTAGGACTCTGGTTTCTACTCTGATCTGCATATTCTGTCTGAAATGGGCTAAGGCCCTACGATATGTCTGATTTTGTATTTGAGTGGGCTATGGTCCACACTGTTTCTGTAATGGGCTTAGACCTGAACTATGAAAATTATGTCTGTTATCTGATGTTACTGTGTGTATGTTTTCTGCGGGGTTACACACTGAGATTGCGAAAAGTCACCTTTTTCTGTTTAATCTATTTAGGTAATCCCCAGCAGTAGATGAATTAGTGCAGCGGAGGACTCAGCGGTGACCATGATTCTGGACATTTATTTACGGTTTATTTTTAATTATGATATGGTTATATTTGGGTAAATTTTATGTAACAAGGCCTTTCAGATTTTTGTTTAAAATTTGGGATCATTATTTTATAAACTGCTAGCAGTAGGACAAGACGCGAGTTTTCAAAATAAACAAAGGTTTTATCAAAATACGGATGACCTTGCAAATCGTTTTAAAAGGTTCCGCAACATATAAAGTTTTCAAAACGGATAATAAATAAATAACGACACGTTTTGATGATAGCCTTAGATATCTAAAAATGGTTTCAATGCCGTTATGTTTTCTAAAGCACTATCATCTGACATCGCCAGATTCGGCCATAACGTCTAGGCCGAGTTTGGGGTGTTACAGTATGAGTCATTTATATGATAATATCCTTATGGGTATAAAGTTTGTGTAACAGTCCGATTTATACCCTAGTCGGAACAGTGGTTTCAAGGACACAAATCTAAGTCTATATAATATTTTAATATTATTTTCTGTGCCGTTGATGAGTGTTTCAGCATGTGCTAAATTTCCGTAGGCTAATTCGTTTGTGTGTGTGTTTAATTTGATAAAAGGATTGAATTGCATTAAAAGTGAAATTGCATGTTTTATGAAAGGGTGCTCAATTGTTATGTCTTTTTAAGAGTAAGGACTTATGTGGCAATTAAGTCATTACTAAAGGAAGAGGACAGCAATAAATGTGGATTTCTAATTATATATTTATATATTATATGTTTTCATAAGTTTATAATATATGTTAAATTAGTATATTATTTTATAAGTTATTATATTATATCAATAAAAAGAAAACAAAAGAAAGTGGCTTTGTTTTATCATCATTTGGCCGAATGTTTTAAAGAAAAAGAAAGAACAAAAGCTTAAGGGTTTCGGTTGGTTTCAAGCTTGAATTCAAGGTTAGTTTTTGATCCGTTTTTGATAATTTCTACGTTTTTGTAATCGTTGCTTTGAGAGCTACAAAACCCATGTATTAATTTTGTGAATTGATGATGTTTGTGTGATATGCCATTGATGATATGTGGAGCTTTATGATGATTTATGATGTTAAATGAAAGTTTTGAGCTATATGAACATGTTTTGTTCTTGAAGTTTTGATGAATTTAGCTAAATAGGGCTAAATTGTGAAAATAGCAAATTGAGGGACTAAATTACTAATTTGATGGAAAATATGGGCTTGTATGATATATATGTACATTTAGCTAAGCATGAGTATAGGTTGATTTTGTGAATTTGATGTTTTGAGAAAAATAGACTAAATTGATAAATTGTACAAATATAAGGGTTAATTTGCAAATAGCCCTAAATATGTGTCCTTGGATTGAATTGAATGAATTAGTGAATAAAAGGGGTTAATTCTGAATATGTTTAGATCAAGAACCGAGGAAAACAGACTTAGATCGAAGGAAAGCGAAAGTAACCGAGTAGCCGTTTCCATTCCGATAGATCGAATCCGAGGTAAGTCACTATGCAAATAAACGTAATTGTATGAAATTATAATTGTTCATATGACTAATGTTGATAAGGGATACTTATGAGAGGTTATGCATATGAATTCTGAGATAAGTTCGATATAGTGACTAAGTCCGAGAAGTCCCGTACGAACCTAGGAATAGATAGGATTAGCTATGTCATGACATAGGTATCTGTTCTATTTTATCATGTAAGACCACGTCTGGGACGCTGGCGTTGATTTGATATTTCGTGTAAGACCATGTCTGGGACGTTGGCATTGATATAAGCTTTACGTGTAAGACCACGTCTGGGACGTTGGCATCGATATGAGCTTTACGTGTAAGACCACGTTTGGGGCGTTGGTATCGATATGAGCTTTACGTGTAAGATCATGTCTGGGACATCGGTATTGTATTGATTCGTGTAAGACCCTGTCCAGGATAGTGGCATCGATATCTGAGTGCATGTAAGACCTCGTCTGGGACGTTGGTATTATACGACTATTCTGAGTTTCTGAGTATCCTACTAGATTCCTTACGATTCAACGGACAAGTCTGTGATACGAATTGCAAATCCGAGCTTTCATAAATTAAATGAATGAGTATCCATTTCAGGTATGTTGCTTATACACTAATTGTGTATATAAGGTAAGTATCTATGTGATCGTATCATGATGTTATGTATATGGAATTTATAATACGATATGTAAAGTCTTGACTAGATGAACTATATGCATATATGGTAAGTTATGGATAAACATATGAGCTTGAGAAAGAATGACATAATTTTTGTCATAAGAATCATATTGGTTATCTTATTAAATTGGTTTTGTGCAATTCATGCTAAGTTTATTTGTAATGTGACTTACTAAGCTTTTGGAAAGCTTACTCTGTGTGTGTTTTCTTTGTTTTATAGGTTGTCAAAACTACTGAAGGCTCGGGACCGTCAAGGATCGTCATCACACTACTAAATTCATTTTGGTACACTTTGGAAATGTATATAACTAGATATGGCATATATAGTCTAGTTTTTGGTATAAGTTGGTGTATAGACTTGGTCATGAGATGTGACTAATTATTGGTTCATATTTTGCCTTGATGAATGTGGTATGTGTGGTTGTTTTCGTATGGATTGCTACTCATGATATGGTCAAGTTTTTGGATAGGAAAATGATTGAGAAATGCTGCAGTTATATATATGTTTTGTCTTAAAAGTTGGCATGAATGAAATGGATATTGAATGTACATATTGAATGGACAATTGAGTATGTTTTTGGTTGCCATATATGCATGATATGTGCTGGTAAATGTTGCTTGTAGGTGAGACCCAAATGGGTGGCATTTTGGCCTTGAAAATGGCCTATTTTGTCACACGGTTGAGGCATACGGGCGTGCCTATTGACCGTGGGGCTAAGTCAGTAGCTAGCTTAAAAGCCCACGGCCATGGCACACGGGTGTGCCGAGTGACTGTGTAAGGAAGTCAGTATATGGCCTAGTAGTACACGGCCAGAGCACATGGGCGTGCTTAGTGGCCGTGGAGGGTAAGTCAGGTTCGACCACGGGGAGGACACACGGGGGTGTGTAGCAGCCGTGGAGGGCACACGGTTTTCTTCCACGGGCGTTTATCCCCTGTATTTTAGAAAAGTTTTTAATTTTTAATGAAATTTTGTATTTGTTTCGGTTTAGTCCCGACCCAATTTATAAGCATGCTTATGGTCTCGAGGACTCATTTAAGTGACATTATGCTTGAGAATGATGAATGAATGTATGAATTTCTATAAATGCTCTTCGATCTGTTAGGTAACGCTCCTAACCTTAATCCGGTGACGGACACAGGATAGGGGTGTTACATTTGATTGGTATCTGAGCTACGGTTTAGCTGATTCTCGGACTAACGTCGCATGTCAGAGTCTAGCTATACATGCCATATGTCTAAAATGTGATAGTGTGATGAATCTTGACGTATAAAATGTGATTTTCGTATAGTAATGGATCCCAAAAGAGCCGTAGCTGATGACGTAGAACGTAATGCACCTGCTCCCGCGCAAAGGACAGCGCCCTCTGATTCGAGACCGGCTACGAGCGATCAAGAGGGAGAAGCTAAACAAGCTTTCTTCCAGATGATGAGTGAGTGGTTCACTCAGTTTGTAAAGAATAACTCGACTGTATCGCAACCCCTGCCCCCGATTAATCCGCCTCAGACATCTGATATACCTCCGACTGTAAATTTGAATCTGGTTGACAAGATTCGTAAGTATAGGGCCGAAGAATTTTGGGCTACTAGGGATGATGATGTTGAAAAGGCCGAGTTCTGGATTGAAAATACTATCCGGGTATTTGATGAAATGTCTCTGACTCTAGAAGAATGCATAAAGTGTGTTGTATCTTTGCTTCGAGATGCGGCTTATCAATGGTGGAAAACCTTAATTTCTATTATTCCGAAAGAGCGAGTTACTTGGGACTTCTTTCAAAGTGAATTCAGGAAGAAATATATCAGTGAGAGATTCGTCGATCAGAAATGGAAGGAATTTCTGGAGCTTAAACAGAGCCGAATGACTGTTTCTGTGTATGAACGAGAATTCGTGAGACTGAGTCAGTATGCTCGAGAATACGTATCATCTGAAGCTATAATGTGCAAAAGATTCGAAGATGGCCTTAATGAAGATATTTTTTTGCTAGTCAGAATTTTAGAAATAAAAGAGTTCGTTATACTCGTTGATCGAGCTTGCAAAGCTGAGGCACTCACAAAAGATAAAAGAAAGGTGGAGTCTGAAGCTCAAGATATGAGGAAGAGATTTCAGAGTAAATCATTTCAGTCTGCTCCGAAAAGATTCAGAGATGATCAAAGTCGTTCCAGAGATAATGTGGGACATTTGAACATAAATCGAGCTAGATCGCAAATGAGTTCCAAAACTCCAGCAACTTTAGTAGCTAGTGTTGGTAATGTCCGAATTGAGAGACCTGAATGTAAACATTGTGGAAAAAGACATCTGAGAAGCTGTATATTAAACGACAAATCTTGTTTCAGATATGGATCTCTTGATGATTTTATTCGTGATTGCCCTGAGTCTGTCGAGCCAGAGACTGTTCAGAATCTGAGATATGATAATGCACCTGTGAGAGGTAGACCATCGAAGAATGTAAGGATTGTCAGGTGGTAGTCAGAGAACTACGAGAGACGATGTTGCCAATTCTGAAGCTAGAGCGCCTGCCAGAGCGTATGCTTTTCGAGCTCGAGAGGAAGCTTCATCACCAGATGTTATAATGGGTACTTTTACTCTTTATGGTACTTCTGTGATTGCATTAATAGACCCTGGTTCTACGCATTCATATATATGCATGAATTTAGTATCTAGTAAGACTTTTCCTGTAAAGTCTATTGAGTTTGCTATAAAAGTATCGAACCCCTTAGGTAAAGGTGTTTTGGTTGATAAAGTATACAAGAATTGTCCGTTAACATTTCGAGATATCTGTTTCCCTGCTGATCTGATGCTTTTTCCATTTGATGAATTCAATATTATTTTGGGGATGGATTGGTTGTTTATGCATGATGCTGTTGTGAACTGCAAAAGAAAGACTATAGATTTGAGATGTTCAAATGATGAGATAGTACGAATTGAATCTAATGATTTGAATGGATTGCCTGCTGTGATATCTGTATTAAAAGCACAAAGTTATGTGAAAAAGGGTTATGAGGCATATTTTTCTTATGTGATTGATTCGAAAGCATCTGAAAAGAAAGTTGAATCAGTGCCTACTGTCTGTGAGTTTTCTGATGTATTCCCTGAAGAACTACCAGGTTTGCCTCCGATACAAGAAGTAGAATTTGGTATTGATTTGTTGCCTGGTACTACACCTATTTTGATAGCTCCGTATAGAATGGCACCAACAGAATTGAAAGAGTTAAAAATTCTGATTGCAAGAGTTGGTGATAGAGGTTCGCTAGACTGAGTTTCTCGCCTTGGGGTGCTCCTGTTCTATTTGTGAAAAAGAAAGATGGCACGATGATAATGTGCATTGATTATCGTCAGCTGAATAAGGTGAGAATAAAGAATAAATATCCGTTACCCCGAATAGATGATTTATTTGATCAGTTAAAAGAAGCTACTGTATTCTCTAAGATTGACCTGAGATTGGGATACTATCAGTTGAGAGTTAAAGATTCAGACATTCCAAAAACTGCTTTCAGAACGAGGTACGGGCATTATGAGTTTTTAGTTATGCCATTTAGACTAACTAATGCTCTTGCTATTTTTATGGATTTGATGAACAGAAGTTTCAGTTCGTACCTAAATCAATTCGTTGTAGTATTCATAGATGACATATTGATTTATTCACGTGATGAAAATGAGCATGCTGAACACCTGAGAATTGTGTTGCAAACTTTGAGAGAAAAGCAATTGTATGCGAAATTTAGCAAATGTGAATTTTGGCTACACGAGGTTAGTTTTCTGGGGCTTATTGTGTCAGCTTCTGGAATCTGAATGGATTCGAGTAAGATTTCTGCTATTCTGGATTGGAAACCTTCGAGGAATGTGTCTGAAATCCGTAGTTTTCTGGGACTTGCTGGTTATTACTGCAGATTTGTAAAAGGTTTTTCTGTGATAGCTACTCCGTTGACTAGATTACTTCAGAAAGATGTTAGATTTGAATGGTCAGATAAATTGCAGAAAAGTTTTGATCAGTTTAAAACTCATGTAATGAAGCTCGGTGTTAGTACAAACGAGAATCGGGTAAAGAATTTGTTATATCTGATGATGCTTCGTTAAATGGTGCAGGATGTGTTTTTGATGCAGGAAGGCAAAGTTGTAGCTTATGCCTCGAGACAATTGAAACCTCACGAAAAGAATTATCCGACACACGACCTTGAGCTTGCTGCAATTGTGTTTGCACTTAAGATTTGGCGTCATTATCTGTATGGTGAGAAATGTCATGTGTTTTCAGATCATAAAATTTTGAAATATCTGATGACTCAGAAAGATTTGAACCTGCGTCAAAGAAGATGGTTAGAGCTGCTAGAAGATTGTGAGCTTGTGATAGATTATCATCCGGGTAAAGCGAACATTGTTGCTGATGCTTTGAGCAGAAAATCATTGTCTGCACTACGTGCTTTGAATGCTCAGTTGAATTTGTTTGATGATAGTTCTGTGTTAGCTGAATTAAAAGTAAAACCGTTGTTCTTACAACAGATATGCGATGTTTAGAAATCTGAGAATGAATTACTAGCGAAACGAGCTCTGTGTGAAGTGAATCCCGAATCTGAATTTCAAATTGTTGATGATTGTTTGAGATTCCAGGATCGTATCTGTGTTTCGAGAAATCCAGAGTTGATTGAGTTGATTTTAATTGAAGCTCATAATAGTAGTCTATCTGTTCAACCGGGAAGTACTAAAATGTATGATGATTTGAAACGACATTACTAGTGGTCTGGTATGAAACGAGATATTTCTGAATTTGTTTCAAAATGTTTAGTTTGTCAGCAAGTAAAAGCTGAACATCAAGTTCCATCTGGGTTGCTCAACAGATTCTGATTCCCGAATGGAAAAGGGATAGAGTGACGATGGATTTTGTTTCTGGTTTGCCTTCAACTCCGAGAAAGAAAGATGCAATATAGGTCGTGGTTGATAGATGAACGAAAACTACCCATTTTATTCCAGTAAGATCTGATTATTCACTTGACAAATTAGTCGAGCTTTATATTTCTGAGATTGTGAGATTGCACGGGGTGCCACTATCTATTATGTCAGATATAGATCAGAGGTTTGCATCGCGATTCTAGAAGAAACTGCAAGAAGCTTTAGGCATGAAATTACTCTTCAGTACAACTTTTCATCCGCAAACAGATGATCAGTCTGAACGGATCATTTAGATTCTAGAAGATATGCTAAGATGTTGCGTTCTTGAATTTAACGGTACGTGGGAACAATATCTGTCTTTGATTGAATTTGCATACAACAATAGTTTTCAGTCAAGCATTAAAATTGCACTATATGAAGCTTTGTACAGATATAAATGTTGTACACCTCTGTATTGGACAGTGAAAATAGGCTTCACGAGGTCGATTTGATAAAAGACTCGTAACAGAAAGTGAAACTGATCCGAGATTGTTTGAAAGCAACATCTGATTGTCAGAAGTCTTATGCAGACTTGAAACGGAAAGATATAGAATTTGAAATCGGCGACAAAGTATTTCTGAAAGTATCTCCGTGGAAGAAAGTGCTTCGATTCGGACGTAAAGGCAAATTGAGTCCGAGATTCATCGGACCGTATGAGGTCATCGAACGAGTTGGGTTTGTTGTATATAAATTAAAGTTGCCCTCTGAGCTAGAAATGATACACAATGTATTTCATGTTTCGATACTTAGTTGATATCGATTCGATCCGTCACATATGATTGCCCCATCTGAAATTGAAATCCGATCTGATATGACTTATGAAGAAGAACCGATCCGTATCTTAGCTCGTGAAGTGAAAAAGTTGAGAAACAAGAAAATTTCGTCAGTAAAAGTACTGTGGAATCGACACGGAATAGAAGAGTCTACGTGGGAACCTGAAGACTCAATAAGACAACAATATCCGACTCTGTTCAACGGTAAGATTTTCGGAGACGAAAATCCCTAAAGGGGGAGAATTGTAACAGTCCGGTTTATACCCTAGCCGGAACAGTAGTTTTGGGGCCCCAAATCCGAGTTTGTATAATATTTAATATTATTTTCTATGCCGTTGATGAGTGTTTAAGCATGTGCTAAATTTTAGTAAGCTAATTCGTCTGTCTGTGTGTTTAATTTGATAAAAAGGATTGAATTGCATTAAAAGTGAAATTGCATGTTTTATGAAAGGGTGCTCAATTGTTATGTCTTTTTAAGAGTAAGGACTTATGTGGCAATTAAGCCATTACTATAGGAAGTGGACGGCAATAAATGTGGTTTTATAATTATATATTTATATATTATATGTTTTCATAAGTTTATAATATATGTTAAATTAGTATATTATTTTATAAGTTATTATATTATATCAATAAAAAGAAAACAAAAGAAAGTGGCTTTGTTTTATCATCATTTGGCTGAATGTTTTAAAGAAAGAGAAAGAACAAAAGCTTAAGGGTTTCGGTTGGTTTCAAGCTTGAATTCAAGGTTAGTTTTTGATCCATTTTTGATAATTTCTACGTTTTTGTAACCGTTGCTTTGAGAGCTACAAAACCCATGTATTAATTTTGTGAATTGATGATGTTTGTGTGATATGCCATTGATGATATATGGAGCTTTATGATGATTTATGATGTTAAATGAAAGTTTTGAGCTATATGAACATGTTTTGTTCTTGAAGTTTTGATGAATTTAGCTAAATAGGGCTAAATTGTGAAAATAGCAAATTGAGGGACTAAATTGCTAATTTGATGGAAAATATGGGCTTGTATGATATATATGTACATTCGGCTAAGCATGAGTATAGGTTGATTTTGTGAATTTGATGTTTTGAGAAAAATGGACTAAATTGATAAATTGTGCAAATATGAGGGTTAATTTGCAAATAGCCCTAAATATGTGTCCTTGGATTGAATTGAATGAATTAGTGAATAAAAAGGGGTTAATTCTGAATATGTTTAGATCGAGAACCGAGGAGAACAGACTTAGATTGCGGGAAAGCGAAAGTAACTGAGTAGCCGTTTCCATTCCGATAGATCGAATCCGAGGTAAGTCACTATGCAAATAAACGTACTTGTATGAAATTATAATTGTTCATATGACTAATGTTGATAATGGATACTTATGAGAAGTTATGCATATGAATTCCGAGATAAGTTCGATATAGTGACTAAGTTCGAGAAGTCCCGTATAAACCTAGGAGTAGATAGGATTAGCTATGTCATGACATAGGTATCTGTTCTGTTTTATCATGTAAGACCACGTCTGGGACGTTGGCGTTGATTTGAGATTTCGTGTAAGACCACGTCTAGGACGTTGCCATTGATATGAGCTTTCCGTGTAAGACCACGTCTAGGATGTTGGCATCGATATGAGCTTTACGTATAAGACCATGTCTAGGACATCGGCATCATATTGATTTGTGTAAGACCCTGTCTGGGACAGTGGCATCGATATCCGAGTGCATGTAAGACCTCGTTTGGGACATTGGCATTGAACGACTATTTTGAGTTTCTGAGTATCTTACTAGATTCCTTACGGTTCAACGGGCAAGTCTGTGATACGAATTGCAAGTCCGAGCTTTGATAAATTAAATGAATGAATATCCATTTCAGGTACGTTGCTTATACACTAATTGTGTATATAAGGTAAGTATCTATGTTGTCGTATCATGATGTTATGTATATGGAATTTATAATACGATATGTAAAGTCTTGACTAGATGAACTATATGCATATATGGTAAGTTATGGGTAAGCATATGAGCTTGAGAAAGAATGAGGTAATTTTTGTCATAAGAATCATATTGGTTATCTTATTAAATTAGTTTTGTGCAATTCATGCTAAGTTTATTTGTAATGTTACTTACTAAGCTTTTGGAAAGCTTACTCTCTGTGTGTTTTCTCTGTTTTATAGGTCGTCAAAGCTACTGAAGGCTCGGGACCGTCAAGGATCGTCATTACACTACTAAATTCTTTTTGGTACACTTTGGAAATGTATATAACTAGATATGGCATGTATAGTCTAGTTTTTGGTATAAGTTGATGTATAGACTTGGTCATGAGATGTGACTAATTATTGGTTCATATTTTGCCTTGATGAATGTGGTATGTGTGGTTGTTTTGGTATGGTTTGCTACTCATGATATGATCAAGTTTTTGGATAGGAAAATGATTGAGAAATGCTTTAGTTATATATATGTTTTGTCTTAAAAGTTGGCATGAACGAAATGGATATTGAATGTACATATTGAATGGACAATTGAGTATGTTTTTGGTTGCCATATATGCATGATATGTGCTGGTAAATGTTGCTTGTAGGTGAGACCCAAATGGGTGGCATTTTGGCCTTGAAAATGGCCTATTTTGTCACACGGTTGAGGCACACGGGCGTGCCTATTGACCGTGGGGCTAAGTCAGTAGCTAGCTTAAAAGCACACGGCCATGGCACACGGGCGTGCCTAGTGACCGTGTGAGGAAGTCAGTATATGGCCTAGTAGTACACGGCCAGAGAACATGGGCGTGCTTAGTGGCCGTGGAGGGTAAGTCAGTTTCAACTATGGGGAGGACACACGGGGGTGTCTAGCAGCCGTGGAGGGCACACGGTTTTCTTCCACGGGCGTGTATCCCCTGTATTTTAGAAAAGTTTTTAATTTTCAATGAAATTTTGTATGTGTTTCGGTTTAGTCCCAACCCGATTTATAAGCATGCTAATGGTCTCGAGGACTTATTTAAGGGACATTAGGCTTGAAAATGATGAATGAATGTATGAATTTCTTTAAATGCTCTTCGATCTGTTAGGTAACGCTCCTAACCCTAATCCGGCGACGGACACGGGATAGGGGTGTTACAGTTTGTATGATTTGTATTAGTAAAGCATAATGCTATTAGAATGGTGGAAGTGAAAATGTACATGATATGTTATTGCTTGATTATGTTAGTATGGTTTGAAGGCTTTTGTATGCCATGAAAGTTGCCATGTGATGTTGCTTGAGAGTGACAAAATGGCTTAGAAAATAGCCTTGTATTGGTCCATATGGGTAGACTCACGGGCGTGTGTCTAGGCCGTGTGTGATACACGGTTTGACCCCATGGGCATGTGATCCGGTCGTGTATCCCCTGCACCTTAATATAACAAAATAGAATGTCCACAATTGGCCACACGGGCTGAGACACAGCTGTGTGTCTCAACCGAGTGAGAGACACGCTATAGGACATGGGCGTGTGCCCTGGCCGTGTGAAGTCTGCACCTGATTTATGAAAAATCATGATAATAAAATTGACCACATGGCCTAGCACACGGGCATATGACTTGGCCG
The DNA here is from genome assembly GCA_025503065.1 of Gossypium bickii. NCBI lineage: Eukaryota > Viridiplantae > Streptophyta > Magnoliopsida > Malvales > Malvaceae > Gossypium > Gossypium bickii. The sequence goes on along the minus strand of CP106710.1, from coordinate 16,132,965 downwards.
TGTGGCTACCATTTGTTGCTGATGTCATAAACAGAATGCAACCTAAAATTGACACGGCCTAAGCCTACGGGCGTGTCCATTGACCCACACGGGCGTGTGCCCTTAAAACCTCAAAATTTTCCTGAGTTTTGTAAAATCTTCCTAAGGTCCCGGTTTAGTCCTGAACCACCCTCAATGTATGTTTTGGACCTTGTGGGCCCATATAAGGGACGGTGTGCACTTGAATGAAAAGTTTTAATTTTGATGGAAATTTAAGTCTCAGTTTTGTATGAGTGCTTGAGTTTATGTCCGATAACGCCTCGTACACTGTCCTGGTGTTGAATACGGGTGAAGGGTGTTTTGTAGCTTTTGTATTTCATTTTGGGATGTGGTGTCTTATTGTTAACATGTAAATCGTTAAATTATTTTGGTATACCTAGTGATGTGCTTGATTTTGGATGTGTACTTGTCTTGGATATAATTAAGTTGATCCTAAATGGCATATAAAGATTTGGTGATGATGTTTTGAAATGGTAGCTTGTTGAGTATAGCCATATTTTGGTCAATTAGATTGGTGGTTTTAGGCATGAATGGTTAACTAATGATAAAACTTGTTCCTTTATTGTAACTTTGTTCTTGAGTTGAATGAATGTATGGATTGAGGTGCCTTTTGATGTCATATTGGTTAGACATAGGATGGATGGAATTTTGGCATGTATTTGGTGATTTGAATGTGCTTTTAACCATGTAAAATTAGTTAGATATGGTATGTCTTATTGTGCAAGAAATGATCCTTGATTGGCTTGATTTAGAGGGTTAAAAATGGAGCACACGACCTAAGACACAGGCTACCACATGACCCTGTGCCACACATAGTCACCATACATGGTTGTATGTATTTATTATTTTAGGTGCATATTTCACACGGTCTAAGACACAGCCGTGTGTCTCATAACAATTTGTGGCACAGTCGGTCACATGGTAATGTGACCGAACTTCGAATACACACACGATTTGGCACAGGGCCGTGTGACCCTATTTCATATATACACACGAGTAGACACATAGGCTGGGACACAGTTGTGTGTCCTGACTTCGAATGTATACACGGTCTAGGCTATGTCACACGACTTGGCCATACGGCCGTGTGACCCCTATTTTCCCAAATTTTTATGTTTTTTCAAAATGTTCTGATTTGTTTCAATTTGATCCCAGATTGTTCCTAAGCTATTTCTAGGGCCCCATAGGCTCGATTCAAGGTCCATAAGTGTAATATTTTCGATAATTAGATTCAATTGATATATGTTAGTATTTAATTGTATAATTTTTTCTATTGGAAAGTTAAATGTTCTATTTTTCTTAGTAGTACTCCGAAATCCTAATCCGGCAACATAGATGGGATATAGGTGTTACATTGAATCTATAATATAATCAATTCATATGTTAACATGTCCAAAATTTTATTTTACAACATGTTTTTGGACATCATTTCCTATTTTTAGGAAATAGTTGGCATCAGTTGTGGCCACAACTTTAATTCTCATTAACACAAATTTTCAACCATTCGATTTCCACAACTTAATCCAAATTGTAGTTGGATAAAATGAATAAAGAAGCCAACCACTTTAATTCTTCAAGATTAAGAACCAACTCAATGAGTTTTATTTAACAAGATAGGTAAACCTATTTGCTAGTATAATTTCACAAATTATACAAAATATTACGACACTATGGTGATATATATTATTTTTCTTTAATTTGTGCTTAATTAATATATAAGAAACCAACACACCCACCATGTGCAAAATGTACATTCTTTTACTAAAGAATGTTTAATTCAACACTTAAGACACCATATATATCAATATGCTTTTTCATTCATCTTTTTACTATTTGGTGGATACTTAAATATTATTTTCACATAACTAGGAGGCCTCCAACTATGTACCCTTAGTAAAATATCAGTTACACAACAAGTGATACCTTGAACTTTTCTATAAAGTTTCAAAACTTTTGATCAATTCAATATGAAAGTGCAAAAAAATAAATATATATAAAATATAACCGCTATCAAAACAAAATGTCTAGTTCCATGACATTCTTGTGCTTTACAAAATATAATGCAAATATATGCTTTTGAACTTGTTAGTCATTCACATTGATTGATTTCTTTCTTTGCTTATATTCAGGTTTGCATTATTGATCAATCCTTCTATATATATTGTAACCTCTCCAACCCGACTTAGATGTTAGACCCGAATATGGGAGATTACATCGGCCACCTAGATGGCCTAGTACAATTGGAGTTTATAAAAGAAATCATTTTAAAACATTTGTTTATTTCAGAAGAAAACTTAACCTATTTTTTGAAAAACATATGAGTTAACAAAAACCAATTAATTTTAACATTCTTCTCATCACGGTGACTTTTTCTTTTGAAACTTAGTTAATTATTTATTTATTTACTACTCAACACTTATTTATAAATCAGCAGCGAAAAAGTGATTAAGATGATAGTATTTTGCATGTAAATAGGTTTTAATGGTGATTCTATGTTCTGTAAGCAATTCTTACTACTGGTTTGAGAAGGATGGTTGAGTCTGGAGCTTTGAACTGCAGTAGGTGAGTGTTAGGTGCATCCCTATTGAAACACCCCAAACCCGGCCCACGAGCTTTGACCAGATTTGGTATGTTCCTCAAGTAAACCGGTTCAAAGTTCTTTTGTTACTTTGGGAAAATAGTGTATTTTGAAAGAAATATTGTTTTGGGTTGGGCTCGAGTAGAAAACAAAATCGTTTTATAATGAAAACCCTTTTAAATTTTAGGTGATAAAACATATAGATTACATTTAAAGTAAATTACTTAATTTTTAACTTAATAAAAATTTCGTAACATAATAAATAAAAACAGAAATAAAAATAGTGCACTATGGCCTTATAGCCTTATTACATCAAGTAAATCCAAATAATTCGGAGTACTTAAAAATTAATAGTCCATAAAAATAAAAACTTCATGTTGAGCATGGCCACCACAAGTTCTCGCCGTCCGGTCCATTCTTATTCATCACCGAAACATGGTCCTCAACGGGGTGAGTCAACAGACTCAATGTGTACACAACGCTAAATCATAATAGAATCAGGCATAACAAATATTACACATTCATATCATAGCATACAAATTATGATGCATTCCCAAACCCAAACCTAATAAGCCATCCGCTACACTCCCCCGTACCAACCTGTACACCGTGGGGACTACTAAGTCGACCCTCCTTCCGCTACACTCCATATCGCGGTCTTAGGTCACCGCATTTGTGGTCTTAGGTCACCACATTCAGATATCGCGGTCTTAGGTCACCGCATTCAGATTACTGTGGTCTTAGGTCACCACATTCAGATACCACGGTCTTAGGTCACCGTGTTCGTGGTCTTAGGTCACCACATTCACTTCCCCTTTCAATAACCCATATGCCCCATTTTGTAATATGCATTAATATGCCAAAGTTCACATTCTTATTCTCATGTTACAAATAACATATTTCATATTCCTAGTAGGAGTAGGAAACGTACCTGAGTACTTTGTACCACATTATGGTACCTTAGCCATATTCACATTCTTAATATCACATATATTAATTAAACATAGCCATAAAACATATTATGAAATAGTGTGGGGTACACACCTGATTCGCTTAGCAAATTCTTTGAGATCTTGAAATCTGATCTATCGCTTAGATCCTTAGTCCCTACATTTGATTAATCACTTACTAATTTAATAAAAAGCCATTCAGCCATAAATCCAAATCCGAGTAGGATTAGTATACTAAAACTTACCTTGTTGCCGATTTGATAATTAATCAAATCCCGGAAACTTGTATTCTTCCCCTTTGAAATCGGCTAATCACTAGATCCCTTGAATCGGTTAGTTTTCTACTTAAAAAACACATAAAAATAGATCTAACTACTAAAATAGGCCTTGGCCGAATATTCATAGTCACTTACCTTAAGGATCTTAAATCTCTAAATTATCCCTTGGTTATAGCTTCACGTAGAAATCAGTAAAACCACATGTTAGATCAACTTCTAACCTTTAATCACAATCAATGGCCCTTGGCCGAATGTCGATATGACTTACCTTGATGGTCAAATCCGAAGATCTTTTCCTTTATAGTCGACTATGGCAAAAATCCCGAAAGAATCTTTTCAAATTTCGGCAAATAAGAATATTGATGGGATTAGTCCTAGATTTGACAAATCTAAAAGAAAAGAATAGAAATCAAAACTTGTTCTTACCCTTTCTTGAAGAAATCGACAAACACCTATGCTTGAAGCCCTCAAAGATTCGACTTTTGATGGATTGGAAAGAAAGCGAAATTGGCTAATGGTGATATCTTGAATTTTTGGCTTGGCTAACAAAAGAAAAAGAACAAATGCTCTAGGAAATTCGTGAGAGAGAAGGGTTGAGAGAAAGAATGATGAATGGCCCTCTTTTCCTATATATAGCCGAATTTACTAACTTAGAATCCCTTACTTGGCCATCACTCTTCTATTTTGATAGCTTTATCTCTTTAATTATCTCCTAAAATAAAAGATAATTCAGCAACTATCCTTACTTAGCCGAAATTATTAAACTCAAAGTCCCTTACTTAGCCATCACTTCTCCTTTATTTTCCTAATTAAAGAATAATTCCTCATTTATCTCTTGAAAATAATCTAAAATAAATCCATTATTTATCCTTTATTTATCCACTATTTATCTCTTAAAAATAAAAGAATAAAGGCTCCTAAATTATAGCCTTGTGCCGTCCACCTCACTTCTTCTGGAAGCAAAATAAAATTTCTTTTATTTGCTTTCCCTGTGACTCGAACTTAGGCCCAATCCCCTTGCATGTGGCGCCATTTCCAGAGGCCCTAAGTGGCATTCCAGGCCACTTTTCCAAGCCTGTTTGCGTGTCAAATTTCACATACTTTTTCTCTTAAGGCCACCTTGCCTTAATTTCCTCTTTTAAACTTTAAAACTCGACATTTCTAAGTCATTTCTAAGTTTCCAAAAATTTTCGTTTACCTCTTCAAACTTGACATTTCCTTATATTTCCAAGTTTCCAGAAATCTTCACTTTCCTCTTTTAAACTATTTCTAAATCAGTTCCTTACATTTCCAAGACAAGACATTTCCTTCCATTTCCAATTCATTTCCTTACATTTCCAAGACAAGACATTTCCTTCCATTTCCAAGTCATTTCCTTACATTTCCAAGACAAGACATTTCCTTACATTTCCAAGTTTCCAAAAATGTTTACTTTCCTCTTTTGAAACTTAACATTTCTGAAGCATTTCCTTACATTTCCAAGTTTCCAAAAATGTTCACCATACATTCATAACACATAAGACATGCCATTTCGTATAATTAAATCAAAAATGCATAGGCCCATTTCCAGGATGTTACAGTTCTATCCCCCTTAAAAATAATTTCGTCCTCGAAATTACTTACTAACGAATAATCGTACATCTTAACTCACTGCACTATGCTTATGCTGCGCACTCTGATCTTAATAGAACCATCATACTTCCTAGGCACAATCTCTAAGTTCACGTCCCCTTGAACTCATTTCTAACGCCGCTATTTAATCTGATTAAAACGTTTTATGCATTAGTCATTGTTTCACTTATTAACCGCGAACAGTTTTATGAAATAAAGATATTTAGAAGTAGTTCTTTCGATCACACAAAGTTTCAGTTCAAGTTCACTATTCTGAAAGTCACGTTCACATTCATCAACCAATTATGAACTTTCGTTCATTCAGAGAAATGTTGTAGTTTTCATTGTTGTTGTTTTTTCCACTACCTGAGGTATTTTAAGTAATTTGTCCTCTGTGGTATTTTCGTAATTTGTCAAAATAAGGTTCCTTGGTGATTTTGTCAATAAGGGTATTTTGGTAATTTTGAAATCCTGGGGCCTTTTTTGGAAATTCTGAAATCCGAGGGCATTTCAGTAATTTTAAAACTCAAGGGTATTTTGATAATAAACCAGAGTAAATTTGTAAAGCTCAATAAATCAGGGGTATTGCAGATTTTACAAAACTTTAGGGTTACTTTTGAGAATTTGTTTTCCAAAATGGTGATGTTGCAAAAATTTTGGAAATTAGGGTCATTTTGGTAATTTTGTAAGTTAGGGGCAATTTCGTAATTTTTTTCCAAAATCAAGGTATTTTTGATATTTTGCAAATTAGGGCTTTTGATAGTAGAGAAATGAAATTTTGATAAAAACTGTGAGTAATTTGGAAATTTCATAAACCAAGGGCATTTTTGTAATTTTACCACTAGAGGTATTTTTGTAATTTTACAAACCAAAAATTTTTCGGAACAATTTTGTAAAAATAGTTCTCACAAATTAAAAAGGTAATTTTAAGAGTTTTAAAACTAGGGTTTTTATAAAAATACGGCTAGTTCCCTTTCGGGTTTTAGTTATTGGGTTTAGCCTGTGACTAAGTCCTCTTGGTTAGGGTGAACCGAAGCTACGCACCAGGTAGGATTCCTGCGAAGAGGAGGTGAGTCACTAGGACTGCTTAAGTACCAGGCTCTTCCGGATCCAATCTTAGACATGCGCACAGGGGTTGCCACACCCTAACTCGGCGACTTAGCCGTAGGTTTGTTTAATTAGGCATTAAGTCTTATGTAATAGTTGGGGTAAACTAATCCTAGGGTTCAAGTACTTATCATGCTAATCTACGTTCCATTCCATTTCTACCTTCTACACATCATACTATAAATCACACAAATGGATAGAAGTACTTACCTGGTGGACTGCGGGTCAGAGACTTGGGTACCATGCCAAAAACCTGCTTATTTCAAAAAAATGTTTTCATAAAACTTATTTGGGCTCGCTTTGAAAATGTTTTGGGCCTTAAACCTCAGGCCGAGAGTTTGAAACTGGGCTCTGATACCAAATTGAAACACCCCAAACCCAGCCCACGAGCTTTGACCAAATTTGGTATGTTCCTCAAGTAAACCGGTTCAAAGTTCTTTTGTTACTTTGGGAAAATAGTGTGTTTTGAAAGAAATATTGTTTTGGGTTGGGCTCGAGTAGAAAATAAAATCGTTTTATAATGAAAACCCCTTTTAAATTTTAGGTGATAAAACATATAGAATACATTTAAAGTAAATTACTTAATCTTTAACTTAATAAAAATTTCGTAACATAATAAATAAAAACAGAAATAAAAATAGTGCATTATGGCCTTATAGCCTTATTACATCAAGTAAATCCAAATAATTCGGAGTACTTAAAAATTAATAGTCCATAAAAATAAAAACTTCATGTTGAGCATGGCCACCACAAGTTCTCTAGTCCCGGTCCATTCTCGTTTCATCACACGAAACATGGTCCTCAACGGGGTGAGTCAACAGACTCAATATGTACACAACGCTAAATCATAATAGAATCAGGCATAACAAATATTACACATTCATATCATAGCATACAAATTATGATGCATTCCCAAACCCAAACCTAATAAGCCATCCGTTACACTCCCCGCACCAACCTCGTACACCGTGGGGACTACTAAGTCGACCCTCCTTCCGCTACACTCCATATCGCGGTCTTAGGTCACCGCATTTGTGGTCTTAGGTCACCACATTGAGATATCGCGGTCTTAGGTCACCGCATTCATTCATCGTGGTCTTAGGTCACCACATTCGGATACCACGGTCTTAGGTCACCGTGTTCGTGGCCTTAGGTCACCACATTCACTTCCCCTTTCAATAACCCATATGCCCCATTTTGTAATATGCATTAATATGCCAAAGTTCACATTCTTATTCTCATGTTACAAATAACATATTTCATATTCCTAGCGAGAGTAGGAAACGTGCACTGAGTACTTTGTACCACATTATGGTACCTTAGCCATATTCACATTCTTAATATCACATATATTAATTAAACATAGCCATAAAACATATTATGAAATAGTGTGGGGTACACACCTGATTCGCTTAGCAAATTCCTTGAGATCTTGAAATCTGATCTATCGCTTAGATCCTTAATCCTTACATTTGATTAATCACTTACTAATTTAATAAAAAGCCATTCGGCCATAAATCCAAATCCGAGTAGGATTAGTATACTAAAACTTACCTTGTTGCCGATTTGATAATTAATCAAATCTCGGAAACTTGTATTCTTCCCCTTTGAAATCGGCTAATCACTAGATCCCTTGAATCGGTTAGTTTTCGGCTTAAAACACATAAAAATAGATCTAACTACTAAAATAGGCCTTGGCCGAATATTCATAGTCACTTACCTTAAGGATCTTAAATCCCGAAATTATCCCTTGGTTATAAACACGTCGAAATCCCTAAAACCACATGTTAGATCAACTTCTAACCTTTAATCACAATCAATGGCCCTTGGCCGAATGTCAGATATGACTTACCTTGATGGTTAAATCCCGAAGATCTTTTCCTTTATAGTCGACTATGGCAAAAATCCCGAAAGAATCTTTCCAAATTTCGGCAAATAAGAATATTGATGGGATTAGTCCTAGATTTCGACAAATCGAAAAGAAAAGAATAGAAATCAAAACTTGTTCTTACCCTTTCTTGAAGAAATCGACAGCACCTATGCTTGAAGCCCCTCAAAGATTCGGCTTTTGATGGATTGGAAAGAAAAGAAATTGGCTAATGGTGATATCTTGAGTTTTCGGCTTTGGCTAACAAAAAGAAGAAGAACAAATGCTCTAGGAAATTCGGCAGAGAGAAGGGTTGAGAGAAAGAATGATGAATGGCCCTCTTTTCCTTATATAGCTGAATTTACTAACTTAGAATCCCTTACTTGGCCATCACTCTTCTATTTTGATAGCTTTATCTCTTTAATTATCTCTTAAAATAAAAGATAATTCAGCAACTATCCTTACTTAGCTGAAATTATTAAACTCAAAGTCCCTTACTTGGCCATCACTTCTCCCTTATTTTCCTAATTAAAGAATAATTCCTCATTTATCTCTTGAAAATAATCTAAAATAAATCCATTATTTATCCCTTATTTATCCACTATTTATCTCTTAAAAATAAAAGAATAAAGGCTCTAAATTATAGGCCTTGTACCGTCCACCTCACTTCTTCTGGAAGCAAAATAAAATTTCTTTTATTTGCTTTCCCTGTGACTCGAACTCAGGCCCAATCCCCTTGCATGTGGCGACATTTCCAGAGGCCCTAAGTGGCCTCTCCAGGCCACTTTTCCAAGCCTGTTTGCGTGTCACATTTCACATACTTTTTCTCTTAAGGCCACCTTGCCTTAATTTCCTCTTTTAAACTTTAAAACTCGACATTTTTAAGTCATTTCTAAGTTTCCAAAAATTTTCGTTTGCCTCTTTAAACTTGACATTTCCTTACATTTCCAAGTTTCCAGAAATGTTCACTTTCCTCTTTTAAACTATTTCTAAATCATTTCCTTACATTTCCAAGACATTTCCTTACATTTCAAGACAAGACATTTCCTTCCATTTCCAAGTCATTTCCTTACATTTCCAAGACAAGACATTTCCTTCCATTTCCAAGTCATTTCCTTACATTTCCAAGACAAGACATTTCCTTCCATTTCCAAGTCATTTCCTTACATTTCCAAGCAAGACATTTCTTACATTTCAAGTCATTTCTTACATTTCCAGTTTCCAAAAATGTTTACTTTCCTTTTTGAAACTTAACATTTCTGAAGCATTTCCTTACATTTCCAAGTTTCTAAAAATGTTCACATACATTCATAACACATAAGACATGCCATTTCGTATAATTAAATCAAAAATGCATAGGCCCATTTCCAGGATGTTACACCTATCCTGACTTTTTGATATGAATTGTTCAAACAAGAAGCATACATATATGGGATGATGATGTCTATAGAAATTGGTAAAAATATGAGTTTAGTAAAGATGAAAGATGTGCTACGATGATATGTATAAAGTTCTGTTAAAAAGAATAATGTTTGGAAAGCATGCAGGTAAGGTCTGATGTAGGAGATGTATGATTTAGTAAAAAGGTGATCATTTAGGTAAGTAAATGCTGAGCAAATGTTCCTCTATCATGCCTCTAGTAGGGCCATTATATTTTAACTAGACTGGCATATCACGATATGAAAACAAGTGTAAGATTATGAGGTTGAGACCAACGATATCTTAATATGATTTGGAATCACTCATGGTGTAGCCTCTAATAAGATGAAGACTAGATTGGTAGATCACAATACATGAATGTGTGTGTAAGCCATGTGGATGAGATCCATGGCAAGATATGTATGCTTAAGGTGTAGCCTTCGAAAATGTAACATCCCAAATTTGGGCCTAGTAGGATTGAGCCCAATGGGCATTGAGCGTAGTAGCGTTTAAAATTTTTGGAGAACAAGAGATCGGCTTTAATGCAAGTTGGACCGATTGGATAAGTGATTTTGGAATGTTAGAGGGCTTCTATGAAGTCCCGGGATCAAACTTTGGCTTTAAGGAAATTTTGGTTTTCTTTTTAAATGGACTTTAGAATTTGGATATAGATTTAAAATTAGTTGTGCATGGTTTAAGATACAAGTGGGCTTGTGGCTCAGTGGCAAAGTGGCGCCACTTAGAGAGCAGGGAGATGGCGTCAACTGAGGAGGCTCAAATTCAAGTTGCATGAAGCCCAGTTTTTTTAATTAAAATTTTTGCATTAGGGCTTTATTCTCTCATACTCTTCTTTATTTTCGGCATTTAGGGTTTTCATCTTCTCTCTTTTCCTTCTTTTCTGAATAAGAGCCGAAAACTCCTTTAAGCATTCTTTCTTTTCACATTTGTCTGCCATAGCCGAATCTGCCCTAGCCTTGCCGAAATTCTTCTTTTTCCTATACCGTTCCTATCACTTCTTTACATTTGATATTACTCTTTTCTCTCAATCATCTCCTTCTCAAAAGCCGAAACTTTATAGATCTCTTGAGATCATCTTTTCTTTTTTATCTTCTCAAAAGCCGAAACTTTATAGATCTCTTGAGATCATCTTTTCTTTTTGATCTTCTCAAAAGCCAAAACTTTATAGATCTCTTGAGATCATCTTTTCTTTTTGATCTTCTCAGAAGCCGAAACTTCATAGATCTCTTGAAATCATCTTTTCTTTTTGATCTTCTCAAAAGCCGAAACTTTATAGATCTCTTGAGATCATCTTTTCTTTTTGATCTTCTCAAAAGCCAAAACTTTATAGATCTCTTGAGATCATCTTTTCTTTTTGATTTTCTCAAAAGCCGAAACTTTATAGATCTCTTGAGATCATCTTTTCTTTTTGATTTTCGCAAAGAGCCGAAATCTTCTATGACTTACCGAATTCTCTGTAAAGGTAGGTGTCGATTTCTTCTGATCTATTCTTTTTCTCTCTCGATTTTTAGAAGACAAAGCCGAAAGGCTAATAGATTATTGGTTTCTTGTGTTTAAATGTTGGGCGGCATCGGGAATTGAAGTAGATAGTCTAGATCTAAAAGCCGAAAATCATTAGTTTTTAAACTCCATCTCTTTCGGGATTTCAAGGTAAGGGGTTCTCTTTAGATTTTCGTTAGGTTCGTTTATAATAATCGTGATCTTAACCCTATGATATGGATTAACAACCACATGTTGTGATGGTAGCAGTTGATAAGGTCTTGTGATGGAATCACATGTCGTTCAGGAAAAGGAGGGGATTGGATCTGTAAGTCCAATCCCTAAGTCTAAGAAGCGAGCAGTGTCAGTAGTACGGGATTGGCCACCGGGTTGTGGACCGGCGTCAGAACAAAATCTTAGACAGTTAGCAGTCATATCGGCTTCTGATAGTGTCGACATAGAAGGTCTTGTCTTGACTGTAATCAGGTGTGTAGATCTCTAACACACTATTTTAATCTGTAATATATATGTATGTGTTATGGGCTAAAAGCTGGAAAAAGACTGTATGGATAGTCGTGTTACCCGAAAAGGGTAGGGAAGGGATGCCAGGTACGTAGTCATGGAAACTTCTCTATGTGTATCGATGTATGTAAAAACCTGTGATATTCTAGATAGTATTCTGTTTTGATTCTGCATGGATGTATGCATGGGATGGGGTTGATATGATGAAGGGGAAGAGCATGTTAAAAGGTCTCTTAGTGATCGGTGGTTAAACCACGATATGTACATTTAGGTCACAATAGTGATCGGTGGCTCTGCCACACTTGATTTAGGTCACTATAGTGATCGGTGGCTCTGCCACACTTGATTATAAGGTCACACAGTGATCGGTGGCTCTGCCACAGTAGATTATAAGGTCACATGGTGATCGGCATTATAACTGACAGCATGACTGTCAATATGGTGTGTAGCGGTTGGCGGGTTGATTGTAGAAATCCCCGAGGTGTGATGGCTGGTACGGGCTGGTGTGTAGAGGATGGCCTTTTAGGTTGGGTTGGGCCATGTTGCATATAAATGTTCTGTTGCCATTGTGAATGGGCCAAGGCCCATAATGTGTTTGTGGGCCTCACGCCTTTAATGTGTTTTCGAGATTTGCACACTGAGTCTTCGTGACTCACCCCTTTATTTTTCCTGACTTATCAGATGAGCAGTAGATCGTGGACATGGGAGCCGAGGCGGACTCGAGGGGCCATCAAGTCTTATATTTACATAAACTATTTTTAGGTTTCCTTTAAGTTTTTAACTTTGGGACTATTTATGTATTAAGGCTCCATAGCTTAGGTTTAAATTATAATTGTTAATGTCTTTATTCTATTTTTTTTTAAAAAAATTTAATTTTATGTTCAAAGACTTATCTATAAGAAGTAATAATATGGGATTTTCAAACACGTTCAAAGAAAAAGCAAAGGTTTTCTTCAAATATCACTTATTTTAGCGAATACCTAAATAAACAAACTGAATTTCCAAAAATCATCCAAGTGAAGTTTTTAACATTAAACCCTGTAGCATACCAGATCTGCTCGTAGCGTTTGGGCCGGGTTTGGGGTGTTACAGAAAATGTATGATTCGAAATTGCAGATCACGATACATGAAATTATGTATAAGTCCATGTGGGAGAAACCCATGACACCTTCTGTGATAGTTTGTCGGGATAGTAAACACGTGATTTTGTATGAAGCGTTTATGACATATTTTGTTTGACCCTTCTGGCGCATTCAGTTAAGTTTGTCTGAAGTTAACGGTTGAATAAGATCTGTGATATAATTGAGTAAGTCTTAAGAGATTTCTAGAAAAGAAATGCATATATGTATAAGAAGGGTGTCCGTCATGATTATTTTTTAGTGTTGAATATGAACGTATTCGTACATAAGAAATTATCAATGTGAGTTTGTCTGTGTTATGCAGTTGTTGAATCTGAGTTATCTGGAATCCGCCATATTTGGGTTGTGTTATATCCTCTTCTGAAACCATATGAAAAGTGAGTTATTGTTATGATGATTATCTGGGTTCCTGTAAGTAGTGGAAAATTCAATTGAATAATTTGTGTAGTACATTATCAGTGTGAGTTTGTATGGTATCGAATCAAGGTATGATTTGATTAGTAGTTTGATGGTATTCAGATTTGCGTAAGTATTTGCCAAATATTTATGTATCCGTCAGTGATTAATATATGTGAACAACTGTTCTAGAATAAGTGAGTGTGTTAAGAGTATAATAGTTGGCGTGTAATTGAAAGTCAAATCTATAATAGTATCCGTCTGATTCAGAAGAAGGTGGTTCAGAAGGATAGATGGCGCATAGATGTTCTTCAAATAATATAAAGTACTCGCCAAGGTATTTTTGGGATAAAAGTCACTAAGTTCTCTTGAGCTTATAATGTTGTTGTTTTTAGGTGTATGAGTAGAGAATGCATCAGGAGTGACAATGCCAAAAGTATGCCAAGATAGCAACGAAGTGGGTTATTATGCATACAGTGGAAAAGTGGTGTAGATTAGGGTTATGCACTAACAGTTTGTCTTTAACAAAACTTTATACTATAATGAGTTGTACCAAGTCTAATGTAATAATTTATTTTATTTTTAATATTATCCCTCGTTATTAAATATTTAGTCTTTCGATTAAAATAATAAGAAAATGTTTTCAGTAAGGAGTATTTGTCAACTGTTTCGATATTTTGCTAAGTATTGTAACACCCCAAACTCGGCCTAGACGTTATGGCCGAATCTAGCGATGTCACATGATAGTGCTTTGGAAAACGTAATTACAATAAGACCATTTCTGATATCTTAGGTTAATGTCAAAAATGTGTTGTTTATTCATTCATTATCCATGTTCAAAACATTATACGTTGCGGAAGCTTTTAAAAGCAATTTCCCAAATTTGTGTGTATTTGATAAAACATTTGTTTATTTTGAAAACTCGCGTCTTATCCTACTACTAGCAGTTATAACATAAAAATCTCAACTTTAAACAAAAATCCGTAAAGGCCATATTACATAAAATTTTTCCCAAATATAATTAAAGCCATGAATAAAATTCATAACCGTAAAGGTCTAGAACCGTGGTAATTGCCGAGTCCTTCGCTGCACCGACCCGTCTACTGCTGGGGATTACCTAAACAAATTAAACAGAAAAGAGTGAGTTTTCGCAAACTCAATGTAGCCCCGTAACAAAATTTTCCAAGTCTGGATGTCATTAATAACACAATAAGACTGGTGAAATTCAAAGAAAATGTTATTGTCATTAGCAAACTGAGAAACAGATAACAATTCTTCTGTATATTTGGCACACATAAAACATTAGACAGATGAAGTAGCTTAGTCTTCGTAGGCAAGATAGAATTCCCAACACATGATATTTTTGTAGGAGTACCATTACCCATGAGGAGAGGAGATGTACATGAGTATGGCGTAGACTCGTTCAAGGCAGAGGCTTCTCGACAGACATGATGCGTAGCCCCTAAATCGGGACACCAGGATGAGGTTCCTACAGGCATAGGAATGTAAGAATTATCATTATCAAAATTAGACCCATACGGGGTCGTGTTGGCATTGGACTCAGAGGTAGTAAAAAAATTAGACGCATGAAAATCAGGAATGCGGGCAACCCAACGCATAGTGAGGAATCAAAATCAATAACGCGCGCCTTCGGCTTAGTGCACCATGGAACACATGACCCATTATTTGGCACTAAAACATTGCCAGTGGTGGGCCCAAGCCCATGTCCATGCCCAAAAGAGCCCTCAAGTCTAATGAATTTAACATTCGGCCCAAGTGAACCCTGTCCAATGCTAGGACCAACATTAGCCGGCCCACGAATTCCATATGGCCCAAAATCTGGGCCTGAAGCAGTCGGCCTAGGAACACCAGTGGATGGTCCAACGCGCTGGCCCATCTCCCTTGGCAATTGAGGACCACCAGATTGGCCACAATTTGAGCCTGGTCTAATAGCGGGCCCAAACACCTGGCCTGCCCCATCGTTAAAATTAGGAGCAAAAGGGTTAGAAACCCTAACATTCGACAGACTTGGCACAAGGGAGGCATTGTTTTGCAAACGTGGCCACATTTCCCACGAGGAGCCATAAGGAAAATGCGTCGGTGCCACCACTGAAGAACTATCATACTGTCCAGGCACACCGAACGGGTCTGGACCAAGATGAGCCAATGGAAACCAGCCAGCCGAGAGGCTAGCTACGCCAAAAACACCGTCACGCGAACCATAGTCAAAGCAGACGGACCACCGTAGTCGCGGTTGAACCGATAATAATAGCGTTGTGCAAAATGTCCATAGCGACCATAGATCTGGCATTGAAGCCAAGACCGAAAGTCGCACCCACGAGCACCAGAAGGAGGACGAACATCATGCACGGAGTCCTTCACCAGTTTCGTCGGAGTGGCCTCTACCAGATGAGCATGAAAAGGCACGTCATTCACTATGCGAGTCTGAAAGCTTTCGAACTCCAAAAGCACATCAACAATTTTCTTTTATGGAAGAGTTTCAGATGAGAACGATGCGAGAGTTAAAATGGTATCATAATTCGACGATAGGCCTGTAAGAATGATCTCCACCTTCTCAGCCTCTGGAGCCACCGATCCAGATGCCTCGAGTAACGTGCAGGCATTCTGAATCTTAGTAATATACTCTTTGACAGTCATCACGCCTTTCTTGATGGAGTGGAGTTCATGCATAATATGCGATAGCTTGGCTCTGGTGGCAGCAACAAAGAGGCGATTCGCAGTGCTCCAAACCTAACAATCCATCTTAGTACCTGTAAAAAAGGACAACAAAGGAGTGCTAATCGTAGAAAGTAACCAAGAAGTGAGTAACTTATCTTGCTGAACAAACAGGGATGCATCGAGATTCAGAGCCAAGGTTCCATCCGGAGATGACACAAAGCAAGGCGGAGCAGGTAACGTCCTTTTTAAAAATCCTATGAGTTCATATCCTTCAATTATCAATCGGATATGCTGTTGCCATTGCACAAAACTTCCGTCATCTAACTTCACAGTGTCATGACAAGGAAACGATTGAACCAAATGAGAACCGAAGAACGAGGGACTGCTACGACCAACAGAGGTATAATCAGTGGAATTGGCCATGAATCTACAGCAGAAGCGACCTCCAGGAAATCAGGCGACTGATACCATGTTAACAACTGTATTATGAAGAATAACAAAGAAAGTAGAATGAACACGTTAAATCTTTTCTAGTATTATTAGCTTACCTTTGAACAATACATTAATAGAATTTATACTTGTATGACTAACTACTATGACTAACTGATGGTAACTACTTACAATATACCAGCCTGTATAACAAAATGGTAACAGACTAACAGAGTCTGTACTCTAATAAAGCCAAACAATTTAGCGTAGTCAGAGTAGACGGACCACCATAGTCGTGGTTGAACCGATAATAATAGCGTTGTGCCAAATGTCCATAGCAAACATAGATCTGGCATTGAAGCCAAGACCGAAATCCGCGCCCATGAGCACCAGAAGGAGGACGGCCACCACGCACGGAGTCCTTCACTAGTGTCGCCGGAGTGGCCTCTACCAGATGAGCATGAAAAGGCATGTCATTCGCTGCGCGAGTCTGATGGCTTTCGAACTCCAAAAGCACATTAACAATTTTCTGTTACGGAAGAGTTTCAGACGAGAATGGTGCCAGAGTTAAAATGGTATCATAATTCAATGATAGTCTAGTAAGAATGATCTCCATCTTCTCAGCCTCTGGAGCCACCGATCCAGATGCCTCGAGTAATACGTGCATTCTAAATCTTAGCAATATACTCTCTTTGTGGTCATCACGCCTTTCTTGATGGAGTAGAGTTCATGCTTAATATCGCGATAGCTTGGCTCGATGGCGCAAAGAAAGAGGCGATTCGCGATGCTCCAAACCTCACAATCCATCTTAGTAGTCAGAAACAGGACAACAAAGGAGCACTAATCATAGAAAGTAACCAAGAAGCGAGTAACTTATCTTCTTTGAACAAATAGGGATGCATTGGGATTTAGAGCCAAGGTTCTATCAGGAGATGACACAAAGCAAAGCGAAGCGAGTAACGCCCTTTCTAAAAATCCTATGAGTTCATATCCTTCAATTATCAATTGGATATACTGTTGCTATTGCACAAAATTTCCTTCATCTAACTTCACAGTGTCATGACAAGGAAATGATTGAACCAAACGAGAACCGGAGAACGAGGGATCGCTACGCACGACCAGCAGAGGTATAATCGGTGGAATTGGCCATGGATCTGATGAGAAGCGACCTCCAGAAATCAAAGCGATCGATACCATGTTAACAACTGTTTTATGAAGAATAACAAAGAAAGTAGAATGAACACGTTAAATCTCTTCTAGTATTATTAGCTTACCTTTGAACAATACATTAATAGAATTTATACTTGTATGACTAACTACTAGACTAACTGATGGTAACTGCTTACTAATAATATTCCAGCCTGTATAACAAAATGGTAACAGACTAACAGAGTCTATACTCTAATAAAGCCAAACAATTTAGCTCTTACTTTTATAATTTTCGCAACAAAATTATCTCCATGCTTTTTTAAATCTTCATCAAGTCACTTTGTAACCTTGTTCAAACCTAGTGGTGACATATGTTATACCACAATATTAAGTCTAGCTATAAGAACTTTTAGCCCAACTTATGGGACCGGCTTACAACATCAGCCAATAAGAGATATATGCTTTGGGGACCAAACACAAAAAGAAAAGTGGTGTTAACCCCTTAAGTGCAATCTCTCATCTCTATCTTCTCATATCATATCCTCGCCTCATAGCCACTATGTACAGTCGCATATTACTTGCTTTCTGTATTATAAGTGTATCGAATACAAGTTCTAACATCCTTTAATTTACTTTCGTCTTGTAAAAATCTAAATGCATCCGAGTTCATCTTCAAACCTGATCTCTGAGCGAGAATGTTGTAATCAAAGCATAATGTCTTTCGGAGGGCTAGAAAAAAGCACAATAATATTTTACATGTATGATTAATTTTAATTTAATAATTTACATCTTCAATCGGATGCTTTTCTCTTTCTTCTTTTGATAAAAAAATAGCTTATAAAGTCAATGTCAGTATTTAAGTAAAAGATTCTACCCGCTCTATTTTAATTAAAAACACTTGTATTTCTTTTCTTTTCTTTTTGTGAAGAAAAAACACTAATTTCTTTTTATTTTGATAATAAAATTGTTTTTATTTAAGTTTTATTTATTTCAGAAAGATATTTTGCAAAGATACTTAAATTTTTTTTGGAAATATAAATATTAATGATTTTTTAGAAAATTAATATATTTTAAATAATAAAATGAATATTTGAATTTTAGACAAACAAGACTTTTCGCGATTTTAATCATGAACATTCATTTTTAAGGGGCGTTTTGGTTACTCGTCCATTAACTACAATTAATCCCTTGATAGAATGATGATGTGAAATGTTTTATATACGGTTAATATCTATTTAGTCCTTAAATTATAGCTAAAATATTAGAGTAAATTTTTTAACAAGAAATTAAAAAATATAACAAATATCATAAAACTCTAAAAAATGAAAATTTATTTTCAATTGTTTTTTAAAAGAAATTATAATTATGCTAAAAATTTATAAATTTTATTATAAACTTCATAATTTAAATAATAATAGAAACAAAATTCCAAAAGACTCTAAAAATTGATACACTTTTAAATTATAACAAAATGCAAAAAAAAAAAATTTAAAAATCCTTAAACTTATAAAAATTTCAAAAAAATATATAAAAATTAAGTTTCATGAAATTCTAAAAGAAAAACTTAAATTTTTGGGGAATAACCCAGTACCAAACTGTCTTTATCCAAAAGACAAATCAAATTATGCACTACCACCATAAGAAACATTCATAGCATTTTGTGAAGAAATTGGGGATGCTGATAAAAATTGTAGTTAAAAAACATATGGTCAAAGCAGGGGTGAGTAAATTTCGATTAGATTCAAAAAATTCGATAAAAAATTAAATTTTGAATTAAACATTTCGAATTATTTGAGTTAATCAAGTTATTCTGATCAACTTGAATAAAAAATTAAGTTTTTCAATTTAACTCAAATATGAATTACACAATTCGAGTTATTCAAAAATCCGAATAAGAAAAGACAAAACTACGTCGTTTTGATAAATGTTTACTTTTTTAAAAGTTAAAATTCAAAATAATTAAGTTAAAAGGTAAAACTATGTCGTTTTGATAAATGTTTGCCCATTAAGTTAAAAGGTAAAATCATTATATTGTTCATGTAGTTAAATAATATTGTACTTCGTCTAGTAGTTAAATAATTGGTCCATCTAAACGCAACATTAAGTATAAATAATAGGATTTGTTAACTCGACTTGATTTGACTCGAAATTTTTTGACTCGATTCGATTCGATTTGAAAAAAAATTCAAATTGAGTTTGGTTGCTAAAATAGGATTTACCAACTCGACTAACTCGAAATTTTTTGACTCAATTGACACGACTCGATCGAATACTCACCCATAGCTCAAAGTAAAAGGTTAAAGAGCTTCATTACCTCCAAAGTGAGAAATGCATTAGTAATTATACACTTGAAGGAAAGAAAAGTAGATAGGATGAATCATAATAAGATGTAATTTGGATCTAGTTTCTCATAATTAGCTGGTATATATTTTTTTCTTTGATAAATTTACCCAAAAGAAAAAACATCTTTTCAACATAAACCAATCAATTAGACAATGTCTAAAGTATTAGCAAGGTTACTAAACTGACTTAAATTTACCCATGTACTAATTGTGAATGAATTCACTTTACTTCTATTATTTAGCAAATCTTAGCCAATTGTGAATGAATTCACTTTACTTCTATTATTTAGCAAATCTTAGCCAATGATTGTCTGCATTCTAGAAACTTAAAAAAATGGAAAATAAGTATTTAATATAATTTACTTTATTCCCTGGAACAACAATTCTCAAGCACCAATTAAAAACAAACATCAAGCTATTGAATAAAGATAAGCTTTATCTTAGGTTATATGAATATCCCAATATTTTAATTTTGTATTACAATTTATTTCGTATTTATTGAAATTAGTAATGACAAAATTTCTAATTCGTTTAAATGATAAGGACATTTCAATCGATCAATTGCACATGGTAATAAGTTTTTTTTTTATTATATTTAATCTAATTTAATTTAAATATTTTGTTGCTATACAAAAATTTGATATTTTGTATGTTTTTCTATATATAGTTGGGAGATCGAATTTTGGAGACATATATTCGTAATCTATCCGATCCTCCATCATCTTCAATCGGACCATACTTGAGAGATGCGGGGTTTTTGTACATGGCCCATATGGGTATGGGGTGTAAATTAGACCCCACACTTGTAAGCGTGTTGGTGGAAAGATGGAGACTCGAGACGCACACATTCGATCTTCCATGCGGCGAGTGTACTATTACACTCAAGGACGTGTAGTTACAGCTCGGGTTACCAGTGGATGGGCCGATAGTGACTGGGTCAATTGTCGCAACCGATTGGAGAGATGTATGCGAGCAACTTTTAGAGAGCATTCCAGACATGATTGATGGAACCTAGATAGATATGAATTGGTTGAAAAGAAATTTTTTTAGGCTCGATGCAGAATCAAGTGAAGTTGAAAGAAAATAACACGTTCTGGCGTACATCCTTATGACCATTGGGGCTCCCCTAATACCCAATAAATCACAAAATTTTGTCCATTTAAAGTGGCTGCTAAAACTCGTGAACTTTAGAGAAGCAGGCAAACTCAATTGGGGGTCAACTGTGTTGGTGACGTTGTATCAGGAGATGTGTGAGGCGAAGCAGCCATTGATGGTTGGATGCTACTGCTACAATCATGGGTGTGGTACCGACTACCATTTTTACGTCCTCAAGCATACTAACCTTATACATTTGCACTCATAACAAGGTAAAATTCATTAGATAATATATTTATCATAATAAAATTATTTAAAATTTAAATTATTGTGTTAACATATTATATCAACAGGTGGAACCATGGGTTGAGATATGTGGAACTACAGGAGGAGCTTCAAGATATACGACTTTTGTTAGATCAACGATTAGAAGCAGAGGTATGTATTTTTAAAATTTCAATTATATAATATTAACGTAGTTGATTTAAAAATTAATAGTAAATATATAATTAAAATTATTATTTTTATATAGTTTGAATGGACTCTATACTACGATCCAAGAATTCAAGCATGCATCCCATCTGAATTATTAGTGAATCTTAACATCTGGCACGTGAAGGTGTCATTGGTAGTGTATGCTACGGTAGAGATGCACAAATTAGATAGAGTTACGCGGCAGCTCAGGTTTAGGCAAACGAGTCCATCGGTACCATAAGAAGTTGAATATCTACACCATAATGACTTACGGGGGAAAATCGATGAAAATGGGGTTAAATTCCACGTGGAATATATCAACATTTGGAACTATAGGTATGACTTTTTACATAATCGTGAACCCATTATCGCTCGAGAATTAGCCTGCAATTCGAAGTACATGTCATGGTTAAGCCATCATTACAAGCCATATCTGCTAGCGGAAGAGGTGAGGGATAGGAAACATCATACGAGGAGGCCACGACAGGCGCCTAAGAATTCAAGGTCTGTAGTAGCTGTTGAGGTGGGTCCATCATCTACACCAACACAAAAACAAGCACCGATTGTCACACCATCCCCGGGTCAGTATGGTGTGAGTGACACACTGAATGCATATATTTAGCTCGTGTTGTAGCCTCTCTAATTTCTTTCATAATGTCCTCACACCAAATGTGCCCACCCTTAATCTGTCGAACATATTTTTCCACTCCCTTTTGGTAATAGTGCTGCCAAACAGAAATATATTTCTTTCACAACTGAGGTTATCGAAAAATGACATTGCTTGAAAGTTTAGAACAAATGATGGAACACATCCAATTGAGTGCGTTTTCAGTGCATTTTTCTAACATTGCACTAAAAATGCACCCTATGTGGACCGTTTTCCCACTACCAATTTCAACTCCTACAAATTTCTCACTCACCCAAGATTCTCGGGATAATATTTTCTGAAAATTTTAGATTTACCTCCTCTTGCCGTAAACTATAGGTGATCAAAACCTGATCCCATTTGAAAAAATAAAAAAAATACGAGCTACGAGTTAATCGAATCAAATAATTCGAGTTTTGATTTTGAATCGAATTAAATTTTACAATTTGAATAATTTGAATATACAATTAGTGTAAATACAATTGTTGTAAATACTTTTTTGGTACTTGTCATGTTTTAAATTTATACCAAATTGGGCTCTAAAAAATTTTAAAATTTTAAAAATAAATTAATTTTATAACTTAAAAAATTATAAAAAGTTTCTAAAGAATATATAAAAAATTTAAAAAGTAAAAAAAAACTAAAACATTATTTCATATAGGGGTGGGCAAAATTCGATTCGACTCGAAAAAAGTTCGAATTTCGAATTATTCAAATTGAATTAATCGAGTTAACCAAATCAACTCAATTTTTTTTTTCAAATTTTAAGTTCGAATCGAGTTGAATTTTTTATTTTGAATAACTCAAATAATCTTAATAAACCAAATACCAAATCCTTTTACTTCCCTTCCCCCAACCCTCCTCAAACCCTTTTACTCCCCCCCAAACCCTCAAAACTTTTACTTATCCCTCTAAAAATTTACTTCCCTCCATATCCTTAAAACTTTTTTTCTTTTGCTTTCCCTACAATTTTTTTTTCTTTTTGCTTTCCCCCAAAACTTTTACTTCCTTCCAAACCCTCAAAACTTTTTTTTTTCGAATTTATGTATACTATTTACATTATCGAATTAAATTTCACATTTTGTACTATTTATACTATTAAATTGTTTAGTAATACCGGATCTCTATCAATTTGTATTAAAATTGAATTATTGATTGTGCCATAAAATATTTGTGTTAAAATTTTCTATTGGTATCAATTTCACATTTTATCTTTAAAATAACTTTTATTAAAAAATCACATTTTTTACATTTAATATATTTTTTATTTCAAAATACATGGTGCCAAGAATCAGAAGATAAATAAAACAAGTAAGCAAAGAAGCTAACCAGTATATAAAATATTAATAAATAAATTATAAGGGGATGAAAGTTATAACAAACTTGATTACGGTGGGTGGTAATGGCTATAAGGACCTCATTTTTTTTTAATTTAACTCGAACAAATATATTCGATTAGATTCAATTTGAATTCCATCTCACTCGACTCGAATCGAGAAAATTTTGAATTGAGATAGGATGGTAAAATATGATTCGTTAACTCGGTTAACTAAAAAAAATTCATTCGATTCAATCGAATGCTCACCCCTAATTTCATAGACCCTAAAACCTTAACAAAATCTAAACCTTAACCCTAAAACAATTAAAATAATTAAAATAATAACAGAACCCTAGCCCATGGAGAGAGAATGAAAACACGACTAGCTGGAAGTATTTTCTTGCCAATCCGCTGAAAATACGTCTATTGGATGTGTTTTCGTATTTTTGACCTAATTCGATAAATTTTGGAAAAACTGACCTAATCTGATAATTATCCAAAAAAAATTGTATTTATGGGTAATTCATCCCAAAAGAAAATTTTGGGTTTTTTCTTTCTTTCTAATTTCTAGAATTTTATGAACTTTAAAAAAAAAATCAAAAGTTGTTTCATCATTCCAAACGTAACACCCTAAAGCCGGCCTAGACGTCCAGACCAAGTTGGAGAGTTACATCACTCGTACTAAAATCCATACAATCATAACACAGTCAAATTGAACCATTTGTCACGTAATATTCATCACAACCATAATTTAATACATATAACCTTCATAAATTCCATAATATCATAAAACATATATCCCTAATAGTAATGCTTAAAAGGAAAGATAGAAGTTTGACCGAGCTTCCGGAACACTGACCCGATCAAGACTGGGTACCACCTGAAATCCAATTGATAAATGAGTGAGTTGTGAACTTAGTGCGTAAAAGGAATGTAATTCAACAATGGTTGCTTAATAAGAAATTCTAGTTCAGATATTCGGTTTGACATAGAAGCATGTTCAGTCCAGATTCAGAGCAGATGTGTTACATATATGTACATATATACAATTCCAGTTCATATATGGTTCAGATCCGATTTAGATGCAATATTTCTATTTTCGTCTGCTACACACCATCTTCAACCATCCCAACACACCACTATGGACATTTAATGCCCATCCATCCCTGCACACCTTTAGAGTGTTCAATGACACTTTCACAGAAACGCAGCTTAGCTGCTAGATAAATATGTGACAAGCGCCAGAATCAGAGTAAAACTCATTGTGGCATAGCCACAATTTCAGTACAAGCTCCCTCCCTCTTCACAGCCTCCCATCTCATGCTAATGCAGATTACAAATACCTGTATCATATGTTCAATCATTTTAATTCATTATACAATTAACTAAGATAGTTCCAAAACAGAGTAGATATCATAGTGCACATATAATATTGTTACTTATGAATCAGTCCCAATGTATTAGACAGTTCTCATATACTCTGTAGAGGCCCATTTATGCCCGAGCCCGTTCAGAAAAAGAAAAACAAAAAAATAAAAAATGTCCAAGTTTATATTTTACAGTCCATTTACAAACCCTTTACAGCCCAAATATTACCCTTAGCCCAAAACCAAACATACCCAACTAAACTAACTAGCCCCATACCAGAATCCGTTACACTGAGCCCAATTACCAAATCCTACCCTGACCCAAAACAGAAATGGCCCAAAAGAGCCCAAACACTAAACAGAAATCAGCAGTGGCCTTCAGCCTTCGCGCCGCAGCCTCGTCCGGCCTTCGATCGTGCCTTGATTCACGCCCGAATCACTTCGCCACCAAGATCTTCGTTTTCCACCTGCACAAACAAGGAAAGGATGACAGCAAAATATGGAAAAAATAAAATGAAATATTTGTTTCCCTTTTTATTTCATTTTTTCTGGTTATAAAACCCAATAAACAATCTATAAAAAGGGGAATACACGAATATTCAAACACAGACAGAAAAGATTCATAAAAAAAAAAGAGAAATACAACAAGCAGTTTCTTTCTACAGAGGTGATTTACGTTTTATTATGTTTTTTTTTATTATTTTCTCTTCGATTCAAGCATTTTATTTTTAAAATAATACCAAAATAAAAAAAAGGGCGAGAAAAATTACCTTTGAGACAGAGGATTTAAGCCTCCGGCCACCGGCCACGGAGGCGTGTGTGGAGCGTGCGGTGAGAGGCTCACGAATCCGACCGACGAGTTCTGGACAGAGGAGGGGAGTTCAGTGAAATTTTTGAAGTTTTTTTTTTTAAAAACAGATCAGAAATGTTTTTTTTCTCTAAAAACTAACTTATATAGCAATGGTAAAATGGCGTCGTTTATGCTTAAGCCAATAAGCATTAAAACGACGCCGTATAAAGCCTTTGACCCGAACCTGACCCGATAGACTAGAAGATCCGCGCGTTTTTTGGTACATGGTTTATTTGTGGAACAGGTCCTTCCGCATTTTTTTAAATTCACAATTATGTCCAATAGCACCTTTTCGAATTTACAGTTTAGCCCTAAAACTTATATTTATTTCAATTTGATCCTTGGGCTTTTTATTTTATTTTTTTAAGATTAATTTCACATTATACTGAATTATTTTATCATATTATTTTTATTATTTATATATTAATTTGTTTATAGTATTAAATTTATATATATGTATTAACCTTATATATATATTTAATTATTATTGTTTATTTTATATGGTTTAATATTATTTATATGATATATATTATTTTTATAATTAGTATATTATTTATTAAATTATTTTTAAATTTTTTATATTATATAGTGTTATATATTACTTCTAATTTTTTTTGAAATTTATTTATATTATTTAAATATATTTTATTTATATTATTTATCTTATGTATCTAATTTTATGATTAATATATTATGTATATCTTCTTATATAAAAATATTTTATACAATTTACTAATTATTTTATATATATTAATTTATTAAATTATATATTATAAGTATTTTTTTAATTTTTGATATTTTATATATATACTAGATCATTTTAAAAAATATTTTTTATTAAATGTTTAAATATATCATTCCTTTTTTTGTTTGATTTTGTTATCTCGTGAAAGTATTATTAATTGCTATTTATTTTACATCGCATGTTTATTTATTTATGTTATTTTAATTGTTTATTATTGCTTAATATGATGCTTTATTTATTCATGTTATATTATTCTTTTATTATTTGTTGTTAATATAATTTGTAGAATTGCAATTGGCATGTATGTTATAATGTCTTACTCATACCATTTTTTATAAAAATATCTTTTAAATTAAAGATTTTTTTTTAAATATTTTTTTGGTGATATGTGATATTTGGGGACTTCGAGAAGAATTGTGCTCTAACTTACTAGGTTGTGATTTTTCTCATAGAACTTAAGATATTAGATATCCCTTCATTTTTAAAATTGAAGTTTATCAATTTCAAATAATAAAAAAAACTTATTCTTGGGAATTCAAAACGTTGTATCCTAACTTACCGGGTATGATGTTTTGTGTCTCGAGGTAGGAATGTTCTAAAATAAAGATGTACCTAACTTCAAAGTTATGAGATGTTGTATCCTAACTTACTGGGTATAGTATTTTTTATTTCTTTGAATAGGTAAGTCTTGGTTTTCCTTCTAATAACGGATCTTATTTTAAAATTTTTTAAATTTCAAACATTTGGACATGATTCTATCGATTAGGTATCAATTTTTGGGCGTTATGAGGGTGCTAACCCTTCTTCATACGTAACCGACTCCCGAACCCATTTTCTCGTTTTCGTAGACCAAAATTAAATGTTTTAAAATAAAACGTTTTACAAGGTGATCCAATCACACCTAAGTAAAAAGGGATTGGTGGCGACTTCTATTTTTGTTTTTAAAAGTCGATTCCCTCGTTTTTAAATCAAACTTAAAAATAGGTTTCGACAGCTTAGCGACTTCGCTGGGGACGAATAAGAGAGTCAAGCCGTAAAATCGATAATTTCTTGTCCTCATGTCTAAATTTAAAATTTGATTTAAAAATTATGATCCTTTTTTATTTGCATGTGATTTTGTTTTTATAAAATATTTACGCATTGCACTGCATGACCGTTGTGGTCGCACCTTTAAGTGGGAGTGAGAAGCTATGCCTTCGTGAGGTCTCCACCTCCGTATGGGCTAGTAGACTGCTTCCGGAATACATCTGTACCTATGTCTTCGTGAAGTTTTCACTTCCGCATGGCCATAGGGAAATGTATTCCCCTGAACCGAACTCGATCCGTATAAGCCTATAATGGGTGAGGATCGAGGAATCTGCTGGTTCGGGTACCTCAACTTTAGAACTAACCGCATATAGTAAACCGTAAGGACTTACCTTAAGTAGAACTATACCAAGATTTAGTGGTTACCCAGATAGATGTTTTATCTGCCTTATATTTTATTTCATGATACTGACTTGTGGTGTTTTATTTTTGTGCATATCATTTCATACCTTAGGAGGTATTGATTCACGGTCAGTTTCTAAGTTAGAAGGCTGGTTATGGAGAACGAATTCCTTGATAAAGTGGAGGACAATGCAGCTGTTCGCACATGGTCAGAGCAAACTCAATTGGAAAAAGGGAACAGCTTAGTGACGGGTATGTATCTGAACTATGGGACTTTACTCGTATTAGTATTACACAAAATGAGTTCCAAGAGTTGAAAGAGATATGGGCTGAGTGGGATAATGAGGCTAAGCAGTTGTTTTATCGCAATTATGGAGATTTGCCCTACTTACTCGACGTCAAAGTAGATAGACATCTGTTCCGGGCTA
Organism: Gossypium bickii; assembly: GCA_025503065.1. Lineage (NCBI taxonomy): Eukaryota > Viridiplantae > Streptophyta > Magnoliopsida > Malvales > Malvaceae > Gossypium > Gossypium bickii. Next base: position 16,104,612 of record CP106710.1, on the reverse strand, counting down.
TGGCCCAATTTTGGAAGTCTGCTTATAGCTGTTTCACTTTCGGGAAAGTAGATTTGGTGCCCACGGTGGAGGAATATACGACCTTGCTTCGGTGTCCAAAATTTCAAGACAAAAAAGTTTATTCCAAAGCCATTAATGGCCCAACTTTTGTAAAGAAGTTAATGAATATTATGGGGATGAGCGAACAATGGGTCACAGCTAGAATTCAGGAGAAATGTGAAGGTAAATGCATTCCTTGGTTTAGCTTGAGGACTTGATCTTAGCCCATCCAGACACAAAGAAGAAGGTCGACGTCTTTACCTTGTGTATCTACGGTTTGATAGTTTTCCCCAAAGCTCTTAGACATATAGATGAAGCAGTCATTGAGTTATTTGATCGACTTGATAAATGGGTCACATCTGTACCTGCGATCTTAGTTAAGACATTCAGATCTTTGAATGCATGCCGAAGAGAAGGTGAAGGCAGATTCATTGGATGCACGCAGCTATTGTTGGCTTAGGTCCACAGTCATTTTTGGAAGATGGAGAAAATTTCTTATCGATTTTTTTCTGAAAACTATTCTCCGTTAAAAGAAATAGTGGCAACACCGAGGAGAGAGGACGTGTCTGAGGAGAGCTGGATGGCTCTCCTTCAAAACCTTCGAGAGGAAAATATCGAGTGGAAAGCCCTTTGGATGATCTCAGATGAAATTTTTTATCGATGTAAGAGTTTTGACTGGGTTCCTTTACTTGGAATTTAGGGAGATGTTGGGTATGCTCCTCTACTCGTACTAAGGCAATATGGATCGAGACAGTTTGTTCCTGCAACATAGGGGCTGACTCAGTGTGAGTTCTCGTACCGAGGGGACAATTATAAAATGATAGTTAAGGATATTTATTGTAACAGCCCAAACCCGACCCAAACAATACGACCGGATCTGGTATGTCACTAAGAAAATTTTTGTCAAACATGTCGTATTTTCAGAAAAGCCCAAATATGTTTTAAATAGAAGATGCTTTAGTAAAGTAAAATCCAAACTTAAATACATGCCTTAGTTTAATTAAAATAAAAAATTAAATGACTTAAAGTAATAGAAGCCCATAATAAAACATAATAGCCCATGGCCTTATTACAACGAGATTGGAAGTCCATTAATTAAAAATATAAAATAAAACTTGAGTCTCTTTTTGCCAAATCTATATATTCTTCTGCATGGCCACCTTATGTTCCTCTCCAACCCAGTCCGAATCACTAGGTATCACCTGAAATGTTAATTAAAAGAGTGAGTCGCAAGACTCAGTGTGCAACCCTCATGCACCACTAGAGTTTGGGCCTTAAGCCCATTAAACAAAATAAACAGTGTAATAATCATAATAAAAATTAATAACAAATAATATGCAAGGCCCAACCCGTTTGCCTAGGTTTCCATCCGCTACACACCCCCGTACCAACCGTACACACCATTGGGGATTTCTACAATCGACTCACACCGCTACACACCATGATGGCAGTCATCCTGCTCATCCACATATGATGGCCGAAGCCCTTATAACATATAATGGCTGAAGCCCGTATAACAGTTCACGGCATTAGCCGCTACACATATAACGTATAACTTCCTCCTTTCATCAACCCAACCCATGCAATCACGTACAAGCATTTTACATATAACATTTAAACAGATTATTTACTAACCTGGGGATCCGCTTTTACCCTCCTTGGGCTTCCGTCAATAAACCGAGATTTCGGCATTTATCAATACATATAAAACATATGAACATACAATAATAGGCAGAACTAGATGGTGGGGAGGTATTACACACCTGGTTACCGCAAAAATCTACTATCCTTAGCGTAGAGTCTTATTTATCGAATCCCGAAAATCCCTAGGAAACGTCGCCTTCCTACCTTCGGCTTTTACACCAAATCGGCACAGGAGACTTTTAATGAGACAGATTCGGCTACTAAAAGCAGAGAGGGAAAATCGATAGGCCTTAAATAAGTGTTTCAGGTTAGATCTGAATGAAAAGAAAGAGTTAAATCTCATAGAATAAAATCCCGAAACTCACCAGGTTACTAAAGAGTATGTGGCTTATGGTGCACCTTCGGGAAACAAAAACCTCCCTTGTAGATTCGGCTATGGAGAAGAGAATATGAATAAAAGGAATTCGGCTTTTAGAAAAAGAAAAAGAGAAACTGTAGGGAAGGCTTGGAAATTTCGGCAGAGAATGAGAGAAGAATAGGGTTTCAAAATACCGAAATTGAAGAATACTACTCCCTATTTATAGAGAAATTTCGGCATATCATCAACACACAGAGTTGGAATTTCGGCCAACTCTTCCCTTCTCTTGATAGCCTTTATCTTACCTGATAACCCAATCCTTATCTCCTCAAAAAAATAGCCCTTATCTTTCTCTTCATTATCTTCCTATTTATCAAGAAAATAAAAGAATTTTAATCCCTATTTTGTAGCTAGTGTGCTGTCTACTCCTAGGGCTTGTAAGTGCCGAATTATTGTCTTAAAATTTTGGGCTCTAAGTGGCCATACTAGGCCCAAACTCCTTCTCCCTTATGACTCCACCTTATGCCCACTTAAAGCTCCTCAATTCTTTGGGCCACAAGCCCAGCTTGTCACTTAATTAACTATCTACTTAAATTATAAGCTAACACCATGTATTAGCCACCTAACCCAAATTTTTAAAGCCCAATATATCACTTTAAAATACCCAAAGCACTAATTTAAACCCTAATCCATATATTTAATTAAAAAGTCAGCCCGATCCTTAAAATCTCAATTTAACATATTAAACTATCACATTAATGCGCAGGCCCACGTTTAGGATGTTACATTTATGGTGCTTGGAATCAGACTCACAGAATGAAGAGATTATCTATAGGACCGATGATAACTCCAGAATACAGCAAATGGAAGATCAGAAGGGTTAATGATAATATCCTTAAGCTGAATTCAGAAGATACCCGGTCAAGAGAGGAATGCTTGCAAGTAGTCCCATCAGAGTTAGAGATGGTAAAGAAAGATTTTGAGAGAATGGGTTCCGATCTTGGAAAGAGGATAGAGAAGCTAGAAGAAGAAATGATGTGCTTGAGGCTAGATGTGGATGTTCAGAAATCAGAAGTCGAGAAAGTGAGAAAGGAGAAAAGGAAGATTGAGGAAAATCGAGATTGTTTGCAGGCTAAATATAAGAAGATGCGACTGACGATGAAGAACGCTGGATTGGGGAAGACTTCTGAACAATAGCAATGAGAGGTTCACGAAGAAAAGGCCAAAGCTGACTATTGGAAGAGAAAATTTCAAGAAATGCAAGCGCAGAATGTAATCTTAGAGAAAAGTTTGTCAGAAAGTTGAAGTGAAGAAGAAGATTTAAAAGCTAGAGTGGTTGAACTTGGACGGTCTCTTCATCACCATCGAAGCCGTAATTCCGTGATCGAGTTAAAGTCAAGCCTGAACAAGATCGAAGAAATGAAGGGTAGAATTGAAGAGTTAGAATCAGCGCTGCACAGTTGTGAAATTTAGATCGAGCTTCTTGAAACAAGAGAAGGGCGTTGGAAGGAAGAACTTCACCATTCTCAGGATCAAGTTGATAGTCGAGATTACCTTATGGGTGAAGCTATAGTTCAGATTCGAGAGGTAGCTGATCACCTACAGGCTATGGCAGCACAGGCTAATATATTGAGCATGAAGTAAGAGCTACAGCCAGATCGTAGTCAAGAGTTCATTTCTTTGTTTGGGAAAATCAAAACCTTAGGACTTAGGGCGAAAACATATTTGTAATTTGTTTTATGTAAAGGATTTTGTTTTCTAATAAAGTTTTCTAAAGTGAAGTTGAATCAGAATCGATGCCTCTTTGCATTCATGCATTTGCATTAACATTATATGCATTCAAATCCATAGAGAGCGTCTAATTAGTTTAAATTGTAGGAGAGAGAGAGAAGGAAAGAAAATTAGGAAGCTGAACATCTCTACGGTACACTTGCCAAATCAAGGAAAATGGATCAAAGAATGGAACAATTCCAAAGAGACATTCAAGACCAGATGCAAGAGCAAATGGCAAAACTCTAACAAGAAATGAGGGACCAGATATTGGAGGCGCAAAAGAACATGATGGCTCAAATGGCCCAGATGATGAGTGGGATAATGGACAGAGAAAAAGGGTCTCATAGTCAATGCTGAAGACAATGAGGATTTCCCTAGAGGATTCACTCCAACACATGTGCAAACACAACACGAAGAATATTCCAGAAGGCCACCTGTCACAATTAGGCCTCAGCAAAGGCAAGCTGACACTGGAGTGCCTACGAATTTTCAAGTTGGCATGGGATCCAACCCAGGGGACAACCCCGCTAATCCTGTTATTTCTGATTTAGACATAGCAGAGAGAGAGGGAATCAAAATTGAGTCCTCAAAGCAGTTAGAAGATCGCTGCAAATGGTTGGAAGAGAAGTTTAAGGCTTTGGAGAATGTTAACCATCACCATGAAATTGAAGCCAAGGACTTGAGTTTGGTCCCGGATTTGGTACTTCATCATAAATTCAAGATGCCAGAATTTGATAAGTACAATAGGACTAGTTGCCCTGAAGGCATCATCACTATGTTCTGTAGGTGCGTGGCTGGTTATGTGATCAATAATCAACTTTTGATTCATTGTTTTCAAGACAGTTTAGTGGGGGCGGTATCTAGGTGGTACAATCAACTCAGCTGCACTAACATTAGCTCCTGGAGGGACTTAGCTCAAGCCTTCATGAAGCAGTACAATCATGTCACGGACATGACGCCTGATAGAATCATATTGCAAAACATGGAAAAGAAATCAAATGAAAGTTTCAGGCAGTACGCACAAAGATGGAGGGAAGTTGCTATGCAGGTTCAACCACCTCTCCTGGAAAAGGAAACTGCCATGTTGTTCATTAACACTTTAAAGGTACTTTTTATCACCCATATGATAGGAAGCACCACCAAAAGCTTCGCAGATATAGTTATGGCAGGGGAGATGATAGAAAATGCCATAAGAGGTGGTAAGATTGAAGCAGAAGAAGGCACTAGGAGATCTACTCCTAGAAAAAAGGACAACGAGGTGAACAACATGAGTACATACAACAAAGGGTACTTAAAGGCAGTCACTGTTACTCAGCTGAAAGTGGTTACTGCTGGACAACAAGGGTCGACGAGACAAGAATCAGGCCCTAGACAAAATTTCAAAAAGCCCTAATATACGCCAATTCCAATGACGTATAAAGAGCTATATCAGAGTTTATTTGAGGTGCGCGTAGTATCCCCATATTATCTACAGCCGTTACGACCCCCATATCCTAAATGGTATGACTCCAATACTCATTGTGATTACCACGCAGGAATATTAGAGCACTCAATAGAAAACTGTACTGCCTTCAAAAAGGTAGTTAAAAGGCTTATCAATATGGGAATCGTTAAATTTGATGATACGCCCAGTACGAAGAACCCATTACCTACCCATGGAGATAAGGGGTAAACGCGGTCGGAGAGGATGTTGTAAGAAGGACCAAAGGGGATATCTCAAAGGTAAAAACCCCGTTGAGAGTAGTATGGGAAGAAATGGTAAGAAAGGGACTGATAAAATCAAGTCTCGAGGAAGGAGGTGAAGAATCAAGGAACTACTATGAGTTCCACAAAGCTGAAGGGCATGAGATCCAGGAATGCGCTGAGTTTAGACTATTGGTACAAAGCCTCATGGACAATAAGGAGCTGAAATTTTACGAAGAAGGCTCGGAGGAAGGAAACGTACATGCGACCGAAGGAGAATTGATAAATCAAAAATTCAACTATCCAATGATCATCATTTCCCAACCGAGAAATACAGAAGGCGGAGCACAAATCGCGCCTAAAGTTGTAATCCAGAGACCTGTGTCCTTTCATTACAAAGATGACAATATGGTACTATGGAATTACAATTGTAATGTGACGACACCGGGAATAGAAAACTCAGTTAGCACTTCCAAAGAGGTCCAAAGTGAGGGATTCTACACAAGAAATGGGAGGTGTTACAACCCAGTAAATGTCATATCAGAACTAGCGAAACCAAAGAATGCGCCAGTTGAACCAGAGGAAGGACTTGATGCCCTTATCAATGTACTTGTAAGGGAGGAAGAGGCTAAAGAATTTTTAAAATTCTTAAAGCACAGTGAATACAGCGTAGTGGAGCAGTTGCGCAAACAATTGGCTCGTATTTCAGTGCTAGCCTTACTTTTAAGTTCAGATGTTCATCGTGAGGCTTTGATGAAAGTGCTGAACGAGACTTATGTTACTAAAGACATATCTGTCAATAAACTTGACCGATTAGTGAGTAACATAAGTGCTGACAACTTTATTTCCTTCAGTGATGATTAAATTCCACCAGGGGGTATAGGATTAACCAAGGCTTTGTACATAAGTACTCGTTGCAAGGGATATACTCTACCGAGCGTGTTGATCGATAATGGATCAGCCTTGAATGTCCTACCATTGTCGACACTGAAGAGGTTGCCAATAGATAGTTCTCACATGAAGACGTGCCAGAACATAGTGAGAGCGTTTGACGGCACTGAGAGAAGAGTGATGGGGAGAATTGACATACCGTTGCACATTGGGCCAAACACATATGAGGTAGACTTTCTGGTGATGGATAAAAAGCCTTCATACAACTACTTACTGGAAAGGCCTTAGATTCATTTAGTAGGGGCAGTGCCCTCATCCCTTCATCAAAAACTGAAACTGGTGACGGTTGGTCGACTAATCACTATAAATGCGGAGGAAGACATTATAGCAACTGTTACCAATAACACGCCATATGTAGAGACAAATGAGAAGGCCATTGAATGTTCTTTTTGGTCTTTAGAGTTTGTCAACGCAACATTCATCTCAGAAGGAAGTGAAGTCCCAGTGCCTAAGATCTCCAGGACCACGAGGATGGGCTTACAGATGATGGTAGGGAGAAGAGCCCTACCAGGGAAAGGACTAGACAGACACCTCCAAGAGGAAGTTAGAGTGCCGATGCTGAAGGAAAAGAGAGACTGTTTTGGCTTGGGTTTCAAGCCAGATGCTAAACAAAAGAGAAAGGAAATAGAGAAGAAGCAGGAGAGAAGAAGGGCTCGGCTGAATGGAGAAGAAGTCTAGTGGGAATCAATGACATTCTCACACATATCCCAAACCTTTGTATCTGGAGGGATAATTCACTTTGAGAGAGGGTTATTGGAAGGTCCCACATTAATGCCTTACATGGGGAAGAAGTTGAGCAAAGAAACCTGTTGGGCATTCGCCCTTATGAGCCTGGAAGTGTTCTAAACAATTGGACTGCAGAGGAGCTTCCTGTAATTTTTAGAAATTATACAGAGTAATATTCAGAACACTCTTGTTGTTTTTTATCCTAGGAAAAATAAGATTTCTTTTGTGAAATAGGCTCATGTTCAGAAATTGTTGTTTTAATAAAATACATTTTTGATAATTAACTTGAGCAAATATTCTTTCATTTCATTCTTCTGACTTTCTAATTTCATTCTAAGTTTTCTCATTCATATCATGTGAATAATTGTCCTCAAATTCATTTGTTCTTTGTACATTCTTTGATGCCCATCACAGGTATCTAGATATCAATGATGTGAGCAACGATAATACATATCCAGGGGTGCACTTTGAGCAAGACATGTGTTTAGAGGAATCTTAGGATTTTGAAGGTGACCAAGATTATGATTTATCTCCAAATTTGTTAAGAATGGTAAAACAAGAGGAGAAACATATCTTGCCCCATGAGGAAGAGGTAGAGAACATAGCCTTGAAAAAAGAGAAGGTTGTGAAAATTGGGACGCGCGTAGCTAAAGAGACGAAACAAGATCTTGTTGAATTACTATGAGAATTCAAGGATGTCTTTGCATGGTCGTATGAAGATATGCCCGGACTAAGCACTGATATTGTGGTACATCGCCTTCCCATTAGAGAAGAGTGCAAGCCAGTTCAGCAAAACCTACGAAGGATGAGGCCTGATATAGTATTGAAAATAAAAGAAGAAGTCCAGAAACAGTTTGATGCTGGTTTTCTACAAGTGGATAAGTACTCAGAATGGGTTGCCAACATTGTTCCTGTCAGAAAAGATCAAGTACTATTGAGATGTGTTGATGCTATTGAAGCTAAGCAAATTCTTGAAGAAGTTCATGAGGCCGTTTGTGGAACACATGCTAATGGATTCACAATGGCGAGACAGATAATGAGATTTGGATATTATTGGTCTACATGGAAGGTGATTGTATCAATTATGCTAAGAGATGTCATAAATGCCAGATTTACGGAGATAAAATTCATGTGCCTCCGTCACCTTTGCATGTTATGACTTCTCCATGACCTTTTTCCATGTGGGGCATGGATGTTACTGGACCAATCTCACCGAAAGCTTCGGATGGGCATCGATTCATCTTCGTGGTAATTGACTACTTCATGAAATGGGTAGAGGCTGCTTCATATGCTAATGTCACTAAGTCAGCAGTTAGTCGATTCTTGAAGAAGGAGATCATTTGTCGATATGGAATGCCTGAGAGGATTATATCAGATAACACGCAGAATTTGAACAACAACACGATAGCAGAAGTTTGTAGCCAATTTAGGATGAAACACCACAATTCGTCTCCATATCGTCCAAAAATGAATGGGGTAGTGGAAGCAGCTAACAAAAACATCAAGAAGATAGTGGGGAAGATGACTAAGACTTATAAGGATTGGCATGAGAAACTACCGTTTGCACTTTATGCTTATCGGACGTTCATTTGAACCTCTACTGGGGCAAGGCCTTTCTCGTTGGTTTATGGGATGGAGGCAGTTCTACTGATTGAAGTAGAAATACCTTCTCTTTGGGTTTTGTCAAAAATAAAGCTGGATAAAGCTGAATGGATTCAGGCTCGGTATGATCAGTTGAATTTAATTGAAGAAAAGAGGCTAAGGGCTATTCGTCACGGTCAGATGCACCAAAAACGAATGATGCAAGCCTATAATAAGAAAGTTCACCCAAAAGAGTTTCATGAGGGAGACCTTGTATTGAAAAAGATCCTTCCTATACAAAAGGATTTCAGAGGAAAATGGATGCCGAATAGGGAAGGACCATATGTGGTGAAGAAGGTTTTCTCTAGAGGAGTACTGATCTTAACCGAGATGGATGGGAAAAGTTTACCCAATATTGTGAACTCTGACTCAGTCCAAAAGTATTTTGCTTGAAAATGAGAAGAGGCCAAAGTGAAAACCCACAAAGGGTGCTTTGAGTTTCTTAAAAAAAAATTGGAGAGGCCAAAGCGAAAACCCGCAAAGGGCACCTTGAGACCAAAGGGGTTTTGAGTTGAAAACCCGAAAAGGGCGGTTCAAATTCTGAATGGACATGCAGTCATCTTGCTACAATTGAATCAACTATGAAATGAAGAATGTCGCATATCGGGGCATCAACAAAGTACTTTGGGTCTTCTAAACACATGTTGAACTAAGGGCAGTCTTCATAAAAGTTTGTATATAGAAGCTCAATTGGCGATATCTAGGGCACTTGATTTTTGTCCTATTCTTTTTTACTATCTTGGGATTCTTTTTCTTCTCTAAGATATGTTCTTAGTTAATTTTCTTTGCATTTTTGATAATTTATTTAATTTCAACTCTTTTTGAGATCAATTTATTTGTTACCCATTATTCATAAATGTGTTGCATTGAAATAATAATGGATGGACTAATAATTTCACAAAAAGAAGTTCTACATATTACTTTTGAAATTTCTAGATAAGACAGGGAACCAAAACAGGACAATTGTTTAGAGTTTCCATACGCATATAGAAAGAAGAATATGGAAAGAGACTATTTCTCTGATTTCTTTGTCCAAATGATAATTTGACCAAATAATGAATTGATGTGATTAGGTCGGGGAACGGTGTGACGAACTAGAAACCCTGAATTGTGGTGGAATAGGTTGAATTTGAAATAAACCCTATACTCAAAAAATTTCAGATAGGTCGAATTGAAAAAGAGTTTCAATTCCCATTGTGATAGGATTGTACAAGCCATGCATTCTCAAGATCCAAACGGAGTTGACTCTGAAATTACATTGGGCAAGTTTGTTGAGCAGAACAGGATTGATGAACAAAGATGAAGAACAAATGAGTGATAACACCTAGAATAGGAATCATGCTCATAGCATTTTTGTATCATTGCAAATTTCATTAGGAGCATTTGATTTATTTCGATCATTGCATCCTAATCCTAATCCTTTAAAAGGAATCATCTTCATGACATGTTACATGTAGCTAGAAGCATTTGATTCATTCCGACCATAGCATCTTAGTCATGTGACATAAACATACTAAACCAAGTCTACAGGACATGATCCTCAGTGGATGGTGTAGCAATATCGCTGAGTCTGCAGATTTTATCTTCCTGAAGTTGCAAGAAGTAGATCAAAAGAAGATTTGAGTCTTATCTCTCTAAAGTTGCAGTGGAGTAGACTGAAGAAAGAAGATCTTATCTTTCTGAAGTTGCAGGAAGTAGATCAAAAGACGATTTCAGCCTTATCTCCCTGAAGTTGCAGTGGAGTAGACTGAAGAAAGAAGATCTTATCTTCTTGAAGTTGCAGGAAGCAGATCAAAAGACGATTTCAGCCTTATCTCCTTGAAGTTGCAGTGGAGTAAACTGAAGAAAGAAGATCATATATTCCTGAATTTGTAGGAAGCAGATCAAAAGAAGATTTTAGCCTTATCTCCTTGAAGTTGCAGTGGAGTAGACTGAAGGAAAAAGATTTTATTTTCCTGAAGTTGCAGGAAGAAGATCGAAAGAAGATTTCATCCTTGTCTCCCTGAAGTTGCAGTAGAGTAGACTAAAAATAGAAGACCTTATCTTCCTGAAGTTGCAGGAAGCAGATCAAAAGACACTTTCAGCCTTGTTTCCCTAGAATTGCAGCAGAGTAGACTGAAGCAACATATCTTGTCTTCTTGAAGTTGTAAGAAGATCTCATCTTTCTGAAGTTGCAGGAAGCAGATCAAAGACACTTTCAGTTTTGTCTCCACTAAGTAGGAGTGGAGCGGATTAAAGATACTAGCCATTGGACAAGACCGGGCAAAATGGGCCCTTTTATCGTCTTTGCTCTATTCTCGTTACACGACAATGAGCAAAGAGGGGCAGCTGTAGAGGCCCATTTATGGCCTGGCCCGTTCAGAAAAAGAAAAACAAAAAAATAAAAAAAATGTCCAAGTTTATATTTTATAGTCCATTTACAAACCCTTTACAGCCCAAATATTACCCTTAGCCCAAAACCAAACATACCCAACTAAACTAACTAGCCCCATACCAGAACCCATTACACTGAGCCCAATTACCAAATCCTACCCTGACCCAAAACAGAAATGGCCCAAAAGAGCCCAAACACTAAACAGAAATCAGCAGTTGCCTAGGGTTTCTAAAACCTTAGGCGCCACAATGGCAGGAGCTCAATCGTCGTGCCATAGCACTTCAACCTTCGCGCCGCAGCCTCGTCCGGCCTTCGATCGTGCCTTGATTCACGCCCGAATCACTCCGCCACCAAGATCTTCGTTTTCCACCTGCACAAACAAGGAAAGGACGACAGCAAAATATGGAAAAATAAAACAAAATATTTGTTTCCTTTTTTATTTCTTTTTTTCGGGTTATAAAACCCAATAAACAATCTGTAAAAAAGGGAATACACGAATATTTAAACACAGACAAAAAAGATTCATAAAAAAAAAAGAGAAATACAACAAGCAGTTTCTTTCTACAGAGGTGATTTACGTTTTATTATGTTCGTTTTTTTATTATTTTCTCTTCGATTCAAGCATTTTATTTTTAAAATAATACCAAAATAAAAAAAAGGGCGAGAAAAATTACCTTTGAGACGAAGGTTTTAAGCCTCCGGCCACCGGCCACGGAGGCGCGTGTGGAGCGTGCGGCGGGAGGCTCACGAATCCGACCGATGAGTTCTGGACAGAGGAAGGGAGTTCAGAGAAATTTTTGAAGTTTTTTTTTTTAAAAAAACAGATCAGAAATGTTTTTTTTTTCTCTAAAAACTAACTTATATAGCAATGGTAAAACGACGCCGTTTATGCTTAAGCCAATAAGCATTAAAACGACACCGTATAAAGCCTTTGACCCGAACCCGACCCGATAGACTAGAAGATTCGCATGTTTTTTGGTAAATGGATTATTTGTGGAACAGGTCCTTCCGCATTTTTTTTAAGTTCACAATTATGTCCAATAGCACATTTTCAAATTTACAGTTTAGCCCTGAAACTTATATTTTATTTCAATTTGATCCTTGGGCTTTTTATTTTATTTTTTTAAAATTAATTTAACATTATACTGAATTATTTTATCATATTATTTTTATTATTTATATGTTAATTTGTTTATAGTATAAAATTTATATATTTTATATGTATTAACCTTATATATGGTTTAATATTATTTATATGATATATATTACTACTTATTTTATATGGTTTAATATTATTTATATGATATATATTATTTTATAATTAGTATATTATTTATTACATTATTTTTAAATTTTTTATATTATATAGTATTATATATTACTTCTAATTTTTTTAAAAATTTATTTATATTATTTAAATATATTTTATTTATATTATTTATTTTATGTATCTAATTTTATGATTAATATATTATGCATATCTTCTTATATAAAAATATTTTATACAATTTACTAATTATTTTATATATATATTAATTTATTAAATTATATATTATAAGTATTTTTAAAATTTTTGATATTATATATATATATTAAATCATTTAAAAAATTATTTTTTTATTAAATGTTTAAATATATCATTCCTTTTTTTGTTTGATTTTGTTATCTCGTGAAAGTCTTATTAATTGCTATTTATTTTACATTGCATGTTTATTTATTTATGTTATTTTAATTGTTTATTATTGCTTAATATGATGCTTTATTTATTCATGTTATATTATTCTTTTATTATTTGTTGCTAATATAATTTGTGGAATTGCAATTGGCATGTATGTTATAATGTCTTACTCATACCATTTTTTATAAAAATATCTTTTAAATTAAAGATTTTTTTAAATATTTTTTTTGTGATATGTGATACTTAGGGACTTCGAGAAGAATTGTGCCCTAACTTACTGGGTTGTGATTTTTCTCATAGAACTTAAGATATTAGATATCCCTTCATTTTTAAAATTAAAGTTTACCAATTTCAAATAAAAAAAAAACTTATTCTTGGGAATTCAAAACGTTATATCCTAACTTACTGGGTATGATGTTTTGTGTCTCTAGGTAGGAATTTTCTAAAATAAAGATGTACCTAGCTTCGAAGTTATGAGATGCTGTATCCTAACTTACTGGGTATAGTATTTTTTATTTCTTTGAGATGGGTCAGTCTTGGTTTTCCTTTTAATAACGGATCTTGTTTTAAAATTTTTAAAATTTCAAACACTTGGACATGATTCTATCAATTAGGTACCAATTTTTGGGCGTTATGAGGGTGCTAACCCTTCCTCATACGTAACTGACTCTTGAACTCGTTTTCTCGTTTTCGTAGACCAAAATTAAATGTTTTAAAATAAAACGTTTTACAAGGTGATCCAATCACACCTAAGTAAAAAGGGATTGGTGGCGACTCCTATTTTCATTTTTAAAAGTCAATTCCCTCGTTTTTAAATCAAACTTAAAAATAGGTTTCGACATACTCAATTTCGATTACTCTTACAATGTGGAAACCAATATCAAGGTTAAGTAACATTTCCAACCTCAAAAGACAGTTTTCAGCCCAATTACCATTCACACGGCCGGGTCATAAACCCGTGTGCCCTGGCCGTGTGGTTTTCAAGTGTAAACAGTGAGTTACACGGTGTGGACACAGGCTAAACCCTAAACCCGGCCTAGACGTCCAGACCAAGTTGGAGAGTTACATCACCCGTACTAAAATCCATACTATTATAACACAATCAAATTGAACCATTTGTCACGTAATATTCATGACAACCATAATTTAATACATATAACCTTCATAAATTCCATAATATTATAAAACATAGATCCTTAATAGTAATGCTTAAAAGGAAAGATAGAAGTTTGACCGAGCTTCCGTGACACTGACCCGATCAAGATTGGGTACCACCTAAAATCCAATCGATAAATGAGTGAGTTGTGAACTTAGTGCGTAAAAGGAATGTAATTCAAAAATGGTTGCTTAATAAGAAATTCCAGTTCAGATATTCGGTTTGACATAGAAGCATGTTTAGTCTAGATTCAGAGCAGAGGTGTTACATATATGTACATATATACAATTCCAGTTCAAATATGGTTCAGATCTAATTCAGATGCAATATTTCTATTTTCGTCTGCTACACACCATCTTCAACCATCCTAACACACCACAATGGACATTTAATGCCCATCCATCCCTGCACACCTTTAGAGTGTTCAATGAAACTTTCACAGAAACGCAGTTTAGCTGCTAGATAAATATGTAACAAGCGCCAGAATCAGAGCAATACTCATTATGGCATAGCCACGATTTCAGTACAAACTCTCTTCCTCTTCACAACCTCCCATCTTATGCTAATGCAGATTGCAAATACCCATATCATATGTTCAGTTATTCTAATTCATTATACAATTAACTAAGATAGTTCCAAAATAGAGTAGATATCACAGTGCACATATAATATTGTTACTAACGAATCAGTCCCAATGTATCAGACAGTTCTCATATACTCAATTTTGATTACTCTTACATTGTGGAAAACAATATCAAGGTTAAGTGACATTTCCAGCCTTAGAAGACAATTTTCAGCCCAATTACCAGTCACACGGTCGGGTCACACGCTCGTGTGCCCTGGTCGTGTGGTTTTCAAGCATAAACAGTGAGTTACACGGTGTGGACACAGGCTAGTGTCCTTGCCCGTGTAATTCACACGGCCTGGGTACACACCCGTGTCCCTGACTGTGTGGCCTTTATACCCTAACAGTGAGTTACACGGCCTGGGCACACACCTGTGCCCCTGGCCATGTGGTCCCAATCGACAAACAGTGAGTTACACTGTAACAGCCAAATTTTTAATGGTGTCAGAAACAATGATTTGGGATCACTAAATCCGAAAAGTAAGTTTGAAAATTTAATAAATTAATAATTATGGGTCAAGTGTGAATTTAGAAGAACTTTTGAATTAGTGAATTTTGTGATTTAAAAAGAATTTAATAGGTAAATAGGTCTAAAACGAGGTATCCAGACCTCGAATTCATAAGCCAAGACATAAATATTTTTATAAATATTTATGGAGTGTCATTGAGTTAGTATTAAAGTTCCATTAGAAAATTTTAACGTTTGGATAGTCAATTAATTTAAAAGAACTAAATTGAAAATAGTGCAAAATTTGTTAAATTGTGATTAAATAGCTTAAGTGACTAATAAGGAGGGATTTAAAAGGCAATTAGGCCCAAATTATATGGGCCGGACTGTTTGGGCAAGAAAACAAGGAGAAACAAGGGCAAAATGGAAATTTTGCAAATTAAACATATAAAACGAAGACAAAATTGAAAAATCTAGAGATTTCATCATTTGTCGTCATCCAAAATGCCATAGGAGAGAGTTTCAAGCTGGCTTTTCATATTTTTCATAATGTAAGTTCAATTCTTGCTTTTTCTTTATAATTTTTCATGTTTTGTGACTTTTAAAATTAAGTCCAACTATTAAATTCATTTGTTTTTGATTCTATGAATGATTTTGAAAGGTACCATGAGTGAGTAATGAAATTTTATGATGAATTATAATAGATTTGAAGTTTTAATTTCATTATATTATGATTTTATTAAGTGATTTTAGTAGAAATTAATTTTTAGGACCTAATTGTGAAAAAGCTAGGAATTGGGGGTTTGTACTAAAATTCTGAATATCAAAGGCTGTATAATAGCCTAAAATGATTAGATAAAGTGTTATTTGAGGAAAAATTAGTTCAATTAAAGTGTTAATTGAGTAGGACTAAAATTGCAAAAATTGTAAATTTCGGGGTAAAAGTATAATTTTGAAAATTGAAGGGCATAAATTGCGAAGTGAATTAGTATTGAAAAAGATGCTAATGAATGGAAAAAACTATTTTATAGATCGGGAATTTGAAGATAAACGCAAAAAAGAGAAAATATCAAACTAGTCCCTGAATTTTTACAAATTCTACTGATTGGCCCAGGTAAGTTCATATGGATAAATTTAATGAATTGTTATGAAAATTTCATGAATGTTGTGGTCCGTTATTGTATATGAATGTTATTAAACTGAGATAATTGTGAAAATATGAATGTTTGAATAAAAGTTCTAATTTAGTGGAACATCAGATTGAGTACTTTCGTTCAGTGACTCATACCCATTGACGGAAAAGACCATGGTTGGACCATGGCAATATGTGATATGCGATTTCCGTATAAGACCATAGCTAGGCTATGGCATCGGTGTGATATGTGATTTCCGTATAAGACCATAGTTGGGCTATGGCATCGGTGTGATATGTGCTTCCGTGTAAGACCATAGCTGGGCTATGGCTTCGGTGTGTGATATGTGACTATGTGCAAGTCCATAGTTATACTATGGCATTGTGAAAATGAAGTACTCAATTTCGTAACCATTCCCTAAATTGATTACGAAAAGTAAGCGATAAAGGGACCCAAGAGATTGAAATTGATTATTTATTGATATTGAGCTCAATCAAGTGAATTTTGGAATTTTGTCATTAATTTTGTGATTGACAGGAAGAATTAGTGAAATTATATATTGTATGATTGTTATAAGATGTTCGGTAAGAATTATTTTCTATGCTTATGAACTTACTAAGCTTACATAAGCTTACTCCTGTGTGTTTAATGTTCTTTGTAGATTGACGTGAAATCGGTGGATCGGATCAACACATCAGGGCACACTATCCAAATTACTTCGGTAAATTTTATTGTGCATCTTCAGGTTTATATGTCATGTATAAGGTTTAATTTAAAGGAAGTGAAGGTGTTATAAACTTAGTTATCAACATTTTTCACTAAAATAGTTTTGGACAGCAGCAGTAGTTCGATTTTGAAAATTCACCAAAAATTGTGAAAATCGAATTAGAAGTTGAATAAAATAAGAAATTAAAGAATATTGAGTCTAGTTTTACATATAAGAAACAATGTAAGTAAAAGAATTTTATTTTATGAGATATTTTAATTTTTGTGAGATAAGGTCAAATTGATTTCGGTTTCCCCTATTTTGAATTTGGAAAATCATTAAAAATTGTATAAAACTACTTGGGGGTTTAAATTTGTATTTTTAAACTCTTAGTGAGTCTAATTTCAATAGAAACAAACTAAAACTTAATCTAAATCTCGTACTAAGAGATAATTTATTTTTAGTGAAGAAAGGTCAAAACTGTCAAACAGCAAAACAGGGATAAGTTTGAAGAATTAATTTTACTTATTGAATAAATTGTAAATTCCGAAATTTTTATGGTAGAAATACAATTGAGTCTTGTTTCTAAAACATCAAGCGGATCTTAATTTGAAATTCTGTAGTTTGAGATATAAATAATTTAGTGACTATGACTCAAGTGGACAGTTTCGCTATGAATAGTAAATATCATGAATTATCTGAAAATATTCTGAAATTTTCGGTAATGCTCGGTAACCCTATTCTAGTGTCGAATACGGGTTAAGGGTGTTACATACACGGTCCATGCAGACACCCGTGTCTATTGCCCGTGTGAACCCTGCACCAATATGGCCACACATGGCCTAGACACACGCTCGTGTGTCTGCCCCATGTGGCCCTAAATTGGCAAACAGTGAGTTACACGGCCTGCCACACACCTGTGTGGCGTCGAAAGCCACCATTGTCGGTGACCGAAAATTGCAAAGCTAAGGTTTCCGATACGCACCTGATTTCGTTTTGACAGGGAAACAATACGGAGACTACCCGGAACCTAATTAATCATTCCACAATCAATTACATTATCAATTTCAACATTTAGCAAAAATCAACCTATTGTTAAAAACATGTCGAAAGATTCGACGCAATTCTATTCCAGTCCCCACACTCACTTCGTACGAAACAGGAGAAACCAAACTAATACGACGGATTAGCGTCTTCTGCAATATCCTTGCCTAAACAAAGTAACCAGTCGAATCATTAACAGAATGTCAATTAAACGAGCAAAGTCCCGTTTTGATAGAAAAAAATGTTAACAGAACGGAAATCACAAACGGAAGGAAGTCGCAATGAAACTTATGCAAAATCGACCTCACAGGCAACAAGACTTCTCAATTCACATAAAAATCAATTGCCGAAAAAGAAAATAAAAGAGGGAAGAATGGAGAAACAAAGAACTAAAGTTTAAAGAGAAAAAAAAAATAGAACGATAGAATGTTTTTAGTTAATCACCACCCCTTCCAGCATTTGCAAAAAATATTTCCCAATGCGTACGATAGGACTCAAATTTGGAACCAGATAGAATACAGACAGATGCTTAACCAGTGAACCAACAAACTCATTCTTAACATCAATTTACCCATAATTGCACTTAACCACCTAACACATGGATAATGGTTGTTTTAAAATAACAAAACTTTTAGCAACGCAATTCGAACTTCAAACCTAAAACACAAAAGCAGAATGCAGAACCAAAAATACATAAATCTAATTATTACAGATTCTCACAATTAGACTCTTAAATATTTGGGCCCTCACAACAATTTTAAGAATATTTTTATAATTTCAGAAAACAAATTATGAGTTTTTTTTAATAGAGTTGGGCTTTTTCTCTCAACTCACGTTAGCACTTCTTGACTTTAAGGGAATTGCCTCCATCTTTTTTTATGTTTCATTCTTTGATTCTGTTTTCAACATCAATTTACCATTCTATTTGTTTGATTGAATTCACCCACTCTTATATTGTCTTTAAGTTGGTGAGGAAAGAGAAGCTTTAAACAGGTTATTAATGGTGATTAATGGTGATCCTCCTATCACCAAGTTGGTTTAGAGCTCAAATGGAGACAACCTCGGGGAATCCAGCAGCGGCTAGTGCTGATTACAGACATACATATATATTGGAATTTTTTAATTTTATTTTTTTAATATTCAATTATTTCACAATAATTATATGAAAATATTGAGATAATGTTTTTACCACGTTTTGCCTTCTTATTGAACATTAGTTGCCACTTTCATCTTGGACTAATAACGTTAGTCAAATTGGTCCATGTGTTTGACAGCAAATTTTTAGGTATTTATCTAAGTTCAAGAGGTACTTTGGTATGAGTAACTTTTGGTTCACACATGTAAGATTATTTTCGATAATAAAATTAGTAGAATGTAAAATTATTTAGTATATTAAAAATATGTTACATTATTTTATTTGACATATTTTATTGAAAAATAAAATTTTATTATTTAGTTGACGGAATAAAAAATTATTTAAAAATATATTTCATTAAATTATATTTATTAATAATTTTTAATAAGTTTAGTTCTTTCAATATTAATTTGAAAATATTGATACAAAAGTTAATCAAACTTACAAAAATATAAATTACACTCAACATAATATTATTATAATAAATATATTCATTTTAGTACAAACCTTATTAAGAACAGATATATCCTTCACCAGTAAAACTAAATCTCTACTTAAATAATTATCAAATCATTAATTAAATCTTAGGGATAATTTTATTGTGTTGTTCTGGCATAAAAATTTGGGTTCAAAATCTTGATAATCTCATATTAATTTTAATTATTAAGAAAAAATCAGTTAATTAAGATTAATATATCATTTGGTATTTATGTTTGACATTTTTTTTAATATGCTATCTGTGTTATTTTAGTCCAATGTTATACATGCATTTGACAAAAGTTATATATTTCAGTATTCAAATGTAATTGTGTTAACTTTTTAATGTTTAATTCGGTTCTATGGTTGATTTGATGTAAGTTAATTGCTAATATTCTTAGTCTTGAATTTTTCATGGGCTACGTCTATCAGTTCTGATTTATTTGAAGTAAATATATATTTTAAGATTTATGATCGGTCTATAAAAAAGTACTTTTTTTTAAACTATCAAAAATACTTTTTTTTTAAACTATCAAAAATAATACTTCAATCTAAATAATTGCATTTTTTATAAATTAAAAATTGAATAAAAGTATTATCTAAATAAAATCAAAATATACATAATTCTAATTAATTTCGATATTTTAGTTTTTTTTCTATGAATTTCCTATAAGATTTTTTTTTAAAAAAAAGTCATATTTAATATTTGTTTATATACTTATTGTAACCTCCTCAACCTTGCCTAGGCGTTAGACCCCTATTCGAAAGATTACATTGGCCACCTAGATGACCCAGTGAGCTATCAATGTTTTTAAAACGGTCATATTAAAACATTTGTTTAATTTAGAGGAAAACTTACGAATTATCAATACTGGTTTAGATTAGCTACCTATGTAATGGTGACTCCTTTAGGGAGTGCACCCACTATTTAACCATTTAGTCCAATGTTATACATGCATTTGACAAAAGTTATATATTTCAGTACTCAAATGTAATTGTGTTAACTTTTTAATGTTTAATTCAGTTTTATGGTTGATTTGATGTAAGTTAATTGCTAATGTCGAAACCATTTTTTTGTAAAAGGGGTCGACTTTGATTTTGAAAAAGAAAACAAATATGGGAGTCGCCACCAATCCTTTTTATTTAGGTGTGATCGGATCACTTCGTTATTCAATCATTTTAATAAAAGTTTAAATTTATTAAAACGATGATTTTTAGTCTACAAAATTCAGAAAGATGGGTTCAGGAGTCGGTTACGCACAAGAAATGATTAGCACCCTCGTAACGCCCAAAATTGGTACCTAGTTGATTAATTAATGTCTTGGTGTCTAAAGCTGAAAACTCCGAAAGAATTTAAACCACAATCCCTTTTTGCATTATGTCATTTTGCTTACAAATTGCATGAATAAATCAAAATAAACGTTAAAGACCCACTCGTTTCGAGATAATAAGATCTCGTATCCCGTAAGTTAGGAAATGACATTTCAAATCTTCGAGCATAAGCTTGCCTTTTTTTTCTTATTTGAAATCTTATGGATTTCAAAATTTAAAAGGATATTCGGTTTTTTAGGTTTAATGAGAAAATCGAAACCCCGTAAGTTAGGGTATGTTTCTCAAACTTCCCAAATACCAAACATTATCTATTTTGAAAATTTGTTTTGAATAATAATAGGTATAAGGTTTAAACAACATACTTCTTTTGTTTAAATATAATACATTAATAAATATATATATATCTAAACTTAATGTGTAGTATGATGATAAATGGAATGTTTTATTGATACGGACATAATTGTGATAATAACAATAATATTAATGATCAAAGTGAAATATTAATAAAATAAATGATGAAATCTTAAAAATAAAACAAAATAAAATGGAAAATGCATGATAATAATAAATAAATAAAAATAACATTAAGAATAATAATAAATAATATAGCAACAAAAAGGGAAAAAATGAAAGAAATAAAAAATGATATTAAAAATAATGACAATAACAAATAGGCAAGTAAGGAACTATAAACAAATCCAATCTTTATAAATAAATAAAAAAATAAATGAACGAATAAATAGTGAAATAAAAATAACAATAATAAAAGCATAAAAATAAAATAAAAATAATAATAATAATAATAATAATAAATGGAAATGCCCCATAAAAAGGAAACAAATCAATTTTAAATACCCAAAAATAAAGAACAATAAATAAATGGATTAAATAAAATAATATATAAAAAATAAAATGCGGATCAAATTGGAGTTAAAGCAAAATTACGGGTCTAAATTATAATAGACAAATAAGTTTTAAAAAAAGGACTAAAACTAAAATTAAGTTAAATGGCCAGATTTAAAAGAAAAAAAGAATCGGGGTCTAAATGTAACGCGCGTAAAATAAGGGGGACCAATTGGGAAATTATTCCCTGTTCTCAAAACGCAGCGTTTTAATAGGGACCAAAATGAAACAAATGCAAAACTATCGGGCCAAATTTAAAGTACCAAAAGGATCTAATTGAAATGAGTTGAAAGAGCGGAAGGGCCAAAAGCGCAAATAACCCTTCCGCTAAAAAAAACACGCAGATCCTAGGCTGGGTGGGTTGGGTCGGATCGGGTCTGCTAAAACGATGCCATTTTGGCGCTAAATTACCCAAGGTGAAACTATGCCGTTTCACTAACGCTATATAAGTCAATTTTTTTTTTAAAAACTTCAGTTTTTCTCATTTCTTCTTCAAAAAATAAAAATTTTCTCTCCCTCCTCTCTCTCTGTGGCTCGAACTCTGGCCACAACTCAGGCCATTGGCTGCCGCGCTGGTCACTAGTCACCAGCGATGGCGTCACCGTATACGGTGGCCGAAAATTGCCCTGAACCCATTTGACCTCCTTTTTCGCATAAAAACCGATTTAGAGCCCAAAATCTTAAAAAAAAAACAAAAAAAAACTCTAAAACAAAGAAAGCCTTTCAGCTTCCACTGTTCACCATCGCAGCCCTCGGCCGAATCCCAGAGGATTCGACGGCCTTGTGAATTGACGGTGGCCCCAACGGCGACACCCCAACGAAACAACAGGTAAAAAAAATTAAAACTTTTCTCTTATTTATTTATATATTTTTGAATCTGAAATTACCTTTTTAATATGATTTTTTCTTTCTCTCTTGTATTTGATTTCTTTGTAAAAATTTATATTGATTTGTTCATG
Source organism: Gossypium bickii (assembly GCA_025503065.1). Classification (NCBI taxonomy): domain Eukaryota; kingdom Viridiplantae; phylum Streptophyta; class Magnoliopsida; order Malvales; family Malvaceae; genus Gossypium; species Gossypium bickii. The sequence continues at coordinate 16,081,827 of CP106710.1, read as the reverse complement.
GCTTTTATAGCTGAAAAGATACAATATTTTTATGTATTTTCTTGCTACTATTTGGATTCTATTTCTGTTGTTGTTTCTTTCTTGTTGCAGGCATTGACGGAGGAGGAAACTTTGGGTTTTTGCTGTTTTGGTGTAATGGTGGCAGAGGCGTGCCAGGGAGGCCTCGGGACGAGGCACGGGCGGTGCGCTCGAGGAGAGCAGTGCCAAAAAAGGGCTAGGGTTTTTGCTTCTTTTTTTGTGTCTTGGGCTTAGGGTTTTTTTTATTGGGTTGTTATTTTGGGCCACATGTAAATTTTGGGTCTGTTATTTTGTAATAGACTGTATTGTTATTATTTTTCATTTTTCTATTTGGTTTTTTTGGGGCCCCGGCAAAAATAGCCCATTATAGCTGCCCCTTTTTGCGCATTGACATGTAACGAGAATGGGGCAAAGACTGTAAGAAGGGCCAATTTTGTCTGATCTCGCCGAACCTCAACTTCTTGGTGTTCATCTTCTTTAAGTAGCCTCTTTCTAACCCACTACAACTTCAGGGAGATAAGGTTAGTAGCTTCAAGCTGCTCTATTGCAACTTCAGAGAGATAAGATTTGCTATATTCAATCTACTCCACTGCAACTTTAGGGAGATAAGATTTGTAATTTGTAGTCTTAATCTATTCCACTGCAACTTTAGGGAGATAAGATTCACTATCTTCAATCTACTCCACTGCAACTTCAGGGAGATAAGATTTGTAACTTCAATCTGTTCCGCTGCAACTTCAGGGAGATAAGATTTGCAATTTGTAGCTTTAATCTGCTCCACTGTAACTTCAGGAAAATAAGATTTGCTATCTTCAATCTATTCCATTGCAACTTCAGGTGTATAAGGATTATGGTTCTCTAATCTGTTAAACCATTTTCTGGGGAACATGACCTGTAGAATCCATTTGATGGGCCTATTTATGCCAAGTGATTAGGATGTCATGATCAGAATGAATCAAATGCTCCTAGCTAGATGTGTATGAATGATGTTTGCATGAATGCAGAATGTCATTTTTTGAGAATGATCCTTTTTTAATGCTTAGGTTGTTATTGCTCGTTGTTCATCAAGGTTTCATCACTGATGTGTTACCATGCCTTCTTGTTCAGCTGGTATCTTTGACAGAAAATCCTAAGAAATAGTCACAATTTAGACTATTCTTTCTGAAATATTTCCAACCTTTAAGTTTGGTTAGTTCTGAATAGTGGTCTTGTTTTCAAATCCTTATACTATTTTAGAAAACCTTTTAGAGCAATATACAAAACTCCCTTTACCTGAATATTATTAGTCCATTAATTATTATTTTAATAAAAAAATGCTTGAAAAAGATTATCGCAATGGACAAAAGGAATTTTATTGAGAGCAAAGCTTGAACTGGACAAATTAATCAAAGATAGCAAACATTGCTAAAATACAAAATGAATAAGAAGAAAATAGATGCCCCGGATATCATAGCATAAACTTCTCTGTACTAACTTCTCGAGGACCCTTTTGAACTTAATATGTGTTTCGGAGATCCAAAATACTTTGTTGATGCCCCAAGACGTAGCATCTCTCCTCTTTGTTCATCCAGGGATAACCAGACTACCACATGCCCCATCTTTGATCAAGATTTGAATTGCCTTTTTCTTGGGTTTTCAATTCAAAACCCCTTTGGTCTCAAGGCACCCTTTGCGAGTTTTCACCTTGGCTTCTACTATTTTTTTAGATGAAGTACTTCTTGACTGAGTCTGAATTCACAGGATTGGGCAAGCTTTTACCATCCATCTCAGTCAAAATCAACGCTCTTCCAGAAAAGGCCTTCTTTACTACTTAATGTCCTTCCCAATTTGGCATCCATTTCCCTCTGAAATCATTTTGTATGGGCAAGATCTTTTTCAATACTAGGTCCCCCTCATGGAATTCTTTAGGATGAACCTTTTTGTTATAAGCTCGCATTATTCACTTTTGGTACATCTGACCATAATAGATGGCTTTCAATCTTTTCTCCTCAATCAAGTTTAGCTGATCATATCGGGATTGGGTCCATTCTGCTTCATCCAACTTCAATTCTGCCAAAACTCGGAGAGAAGGAATCTCGACTTCAATGGGTAAGATCGCCTCCATTCCATAAACCAAAGAGAAAGGCGTTGCCTCGGTTGAGGTTCTAATAGATGTTCAATAGGCATAGAGGGCAAATGGTAACTTCTCATGCCAATCTTTATAAGTCTCAGTCATTTTCCCCATGATCTTCTTGATATTCTTATTGGCTGCCTCCAATATACCATTTATTTTTGGGCGATATGGTGATGAGTTATGGTGTTTGATCTTGAACTGACTGCAGGCTTCTGATATCGTGCTGTTGTTCAAATTTAGTGCATTGTCAGATATGATCCTTTCTGGCATTCCATATCGACATATGATCTCCTTTTTTAAGAACTTGCTGACTGTCGATTTCGTGACATTGGCATATGAAGCGGCTGCTACCCACTTTGTAAAGTAATCGATGATCACGAAGATGAATCGATGCCCGTTAGAAGATTTAGGTGAAATTGGCCCAATGACATCTATGCCCCATATAGAGAAAGGCCACAGAGAAGTCATAACATGAAGTGGTAAGGGATGTACATGAATTTTATCTCCATAAATTTGACATTTGTGGCACTTCTTGGCATAACTGATGCAGTCTCTTTCCATGGTGGACCAATAATACCCGAATCTCATTATCTACCTGGCCATTGTAAAACCATTGGCATGTGTTCCACAGACACCCTCGTGGACTTCTTCCAAGATTTGCTTAGCCTCGACAGCGTCTACACATCTTAGTAGCACCTGATCCTTTCTCATTTTATTTAAGATCTCCCCATCTAAGACATAGTCATTGGCCAGCCTTCTCAACGTCCTTTTATCATTCTCAGTTGCTTGGTCAAGGTATTCACGATTCTTCACATATCGCAATATATCATTGTACCAAGGGTGATAGTCATTTTCTTCTTTTTCTTCGATATTGTAACAATGAGCCAGAGTCTCATAAATACTCATCTGGATATGCTTTACATCCTCTTATTTGTTTGCTTTAACCATCGAAGCCAAGGTAGCCAAGGCATCAGCCATCTGATTTTCATCTCGTGGGAGGTAATAGAAGGTGATGTCGTCAAACTCCTCAATTAACTCAAGAACCAACTTTCGATACTTGATTAACTTGGGATCTCTTATTTCCCATTCTCCCTTGAGTTGATAGATTACTAGTGCAGAATCCCTATATACCTCTAGCACTTTGATCTCATGTTCTATGGCTTCGCGGATACCCATGATGCATGCTTCGTATTTTGCCATATTGTTCGTGCAATCAAAATCCAATTTGCTAGTGAAGGGATAATGATCTCCATTTGGGGATACCAGGACTGCCCTAATTTTGTTACCCATAGCGTTTGAGGCTCCGTCGAAGTTTAGCTTCCAAGGATGACCTTCTTAAATGTCTTCTTCAGTGGTTGCAACATACATTAAATCTTCATTCGGGAAATCAAAGTTCAAAGGCTCATAATCTTTTAGAGCTCTATTGGCCAAAAAATCCGCTATTGCGCTTCCCTTGACTACCTTCTGGTTCACATAGACAATGTCAAATTCGGAAAGCAGAATTTTTTATCGGGCCATTCTTCTATTTGGAGCAGTTGACTCTATCATGTACTTTAGAGGGTCCAACTTTGAGATGAGCCAAGTTGTGTGGTACATCATGTACTGTCTCAATCTTCGGGTTGTCCAAATCTAGGCACAACATAACTTCTCGATTGGCGAATATCTTCAGTGAATTTCTTACTGAGATCGTATATCGCTTTTTCTTTTCTTTCCGGCTCATCATGTTGACCAAGCATGTATCCCATGGAATTCCCGAATATTGCAAAGTACATTATTAGCGGCCTATCTGGTTTAGGTGGCATCAGTACTGAGGCATTGGATAAGTAATGTTTAACATTATCAAAAGTCTTTTGGCACTCCTCATCCCAAAAGCCTGAGTTGTGTTTCTTAAGGAGAGGGAATATGTGATCGCATTTCTCAGTTAGTTGTGAAATGAACCAAGCAATATAATTTAGTCTTCCTAGGAAACCTCGAACTTCTTTTTGGGTGTATGGTGGAAGCAATTGCTGTATAGCCTTTACTTTGTCTGGGTCAATGTCAATCCCCTTTTCACTGGCTACAAATCCTAGCAATTTTTCTGACCTAGCCCTGAAAGTACATTTTGCTGGATTGAGCTTCAGATGGAATTTCCTCAATCTCAAAAACAATTTCCTCAAGACTTTTACGTGCTTCTTCTCTGTTTGGGACTTTGAAATCATATCGTCTACATAAACCTCAATTTTTTTGTGCATCATATCATGAAACAAAGTTACCATGGCTCTTTAATACGTTGCTCCCGTATTTTTCAGTCTAAATGGCATCACCTTATAGCACAATGTTCCCCACATGGCCATGAATGTGGTCTTCTTCATGTCTTCAGGATGCATATTTATTTGGTTGTATCCTGAGAAACCATTCATGAAGGAGAATAGTGAATAACCTGCTGTGTTGTCCACTAAAGTGTCGATATAGGGCAATGGGAAATTGTCTTTTGGGCTAGCTTTGTTTAAGTCCCTGTAGTCCAAACACATTCGTACTTTCCCATCTTTTTTAGAGACGGGCACGATATTGGCTACCCATTTTGAGTATTTAACCACTCGTAAGAAACCAGCATCGAATTGTTTCTTGACTTCCTCTTTTATTTTCAGTAAAACATCGAGCCTCATCCTTCGGAGCTTCTGCTGAACTGGCTTGCACTCTTCCTTTATGGGGAGCCGGTGTACCAGGATATCAGTACTTAACCCAGGCATGTCTTGATTTGACCATGCGAAGACATCCTTAAATTCTTAGAGTAATTTAATGAGGTCTTGCTTCGTCTCCGTAGAAATGCAAGCTCCTATCTTCACTTCTTTTTCTTCTCCTAGGCTCACAATTTCCACTGACTCTTTATAAGATAAGATATGTTTCTCATCTTGTTCTATCATCCTCAACAAATCAGGAGACAGGTTACAGTCTTGATCAATCATCTTCAAAACCTTGAGAATCCTCCGTGCACATATATTGCTCAAAAGGAAATTCTCAATCAGTAGCAACGTCGCTCATATCATTGATATCTGGAGACCTGTTATAGGGATAAAGAAAAAAATCCAAAGAACAAAAGAATTTAAGAATAATTATTTGTATGGTATGATTATGAATGAAATGAAATGAATAAAAGAATATTTTCTCAAGATGATACGCAAAAATACACTTTTTTAAAATAAGGATTTTGGACATAAGCCTATTTCACAAAGGATTCTTATTACTCCTAGGCTTAGAGCAATAAGCGTGTTTTGAACATTACTCTGTATTGGCTCTAAAAACTACAGGAATCTCTCCTGCAGTCCAGTTGTTCAAAATACTTCCAGGTACATAGGGGCAGATGCCTGATAAATTTTCTCCCCAGATTCCTTCTTCAGATATGGCATTGATGTTCAAGTTTCCCAACATTTCTTCCGTAGTCTCTTCTCTTGGGATCTTTCTTTCTAGATGAATAGTTCCTCCAGATACGAACATCTTGGATATATGGGGAAAGGTCATCGGTTCCCACTTGACCTCTTCCCCGCTCAATCGTGCTCTTCTCCTTTCTTGTTTCTTCTTCATCTCGTTCTTCCTTTACCTCGCATCTGGCTAAATCCTAAACCAAAGCGGACTTATTTGCCCTTTAGCATAGGTGCCTTGACCTTTTCTTGTAGGCATTTTCTAAGTCCTCTCCCAGGCAAGGCTCCTTTACCGACTGTCAATTGCAGGCCCATCCTTGTAGTTTTGGATATTTTGGGCATCGAGATCTTGTTCCCTTCAACAATAAAGGTTGAATTCACAAATTCCAATGATCGAAATGGATATTCTATCGCTTCATCGTCTGTCCCTATGTATAGCGCGTCGCGATTACAGATGCAAAAATATCTTCTTCTGCATTTATCGTTACCAGTCGACCCTCGGTTACCAACTTTAGCTTCTGATGCAGTGATGACGGCACTGCCCCATCCGTGTGAATCCAAGGCCTCCCTAACAAAATATTACAGGAAGGCTTAATGTCCATCACCAAGAAATCTACTTCATACATGTTTGGACTAATCAAGAGGGGTATCTCAATCCTTTCCATTACTCTCCTTTCAGTTCCATCGAATGCTCTCACTATGTTTTGACATGTTTTCATATGAAAGCTATCCACTGGTAACCTATTTAGCGTGGATAGGGGTAAGACATTTAGCACAGATCCGTTATCAATCAACACCCCTGGTAATGTATACCCTTTGCAGCAGGTGGTGATGTGCAAAGCCTCTATAGATCCCATAGCCCCTGGCGGTATCTCATCATCATTGAAGAAAATAAAGTTGTTGGCACTTATATTGTTGACTAGACGGTCCAACTTGTTCACAGAGATATCGTTAGCGACATAAGTTTCATTTAGCGCTTTCATTAACGTGTCACGATGTGTCTCCAAACTTAAGAGTAAAACTAGCACTGTGATGTGAACCGGTTGCTTATGTAGCTGTTCTATAACGCTTTACTCGCTATGTTTTAAGAATTTCAGAAATTCCCTAGCCTCGTTCTCAGTTACTGGCTCAATAACTGGAGATTTGAGCCTGACCGTCTTTTCCTTCTTTTGTTCAACCATTAGGGTTTTTCCTTTAACAGGCTCAGCTCCTGCATTTGATGGATCATAACACCTCCCACTGCGCGTGTAGAAACCCACGTCTTGGCTGAAGCACTAATCGGGTTCTCTTCTCTCGAGATCGTCACGTTGCAGTCATAATTTCAGGAAACCTTCTTGGTATCTTTGTAAAAAACAGCTACAGGTTTCTGGATTATGTCCCTTGGTGCCATTTGTACTTCGGTTTCATTGCTTCTTGGTCGTGAAATGATAACCACTGGGTGGTTTACTTTATAGACCTTCTCTGTTGACCCCTCTTCTGAGGCGCACACATCTTCTTTTTCGGAGCCCATAGCATATTCAAAGAATTCTAACCCCCTTATTGTCCATCAAATTTTGCACTAAGGCCTTGAATTCAACGCACTCTTGGATCTCATGATCCTCTTTAGCATGGAACTCACAGTAGTTCCTTATCCCTTTATGTTTCTCTTCTGAATCCTATTTGATTAATCCTTCTTCTACCATTTTCTTCCAAACCCGTTTCAGTGGGGTTTTTACTTCTGCTATGTCCATCTTGGTTCTTTTCCATCCGTTCTCGCTTATTGCATTTACCCCTTTACCAGAATGACTGGGTAGCAAATTTGCTGCCATATTAGGTCCTAATGGGTCGTCGAACTTTACAATTCTCATTTTAATGAACCTTTTCATCAACTTTTTAAATGCGGTGCAGTTTTTGATTGAACGTACTGTAATTCCCATGTGGTACTCGTATTGAGCACTTGCATCATACCATTTAGGGAATGGAGCTTGCATGGGCTTTAGGTAGAAGGGGGATACCACATGTGCATTAAACAGGCTCTGATACAACTCCCTGTGCGTCATCGAGAGAGATGTGAACTGGAACCTTTCTACATTTGGCCTTTGGTTGGATTCTTGCCTTGGAGGGGCCTGAAGACTAGTGGTTACTGTCCTTGGCGGGCTAACGGTAACTGGCTTTGAGTAACCCTTGTTGTATGTGCCCATATTATTCACCTCCTTTTCCTTCTTCCTCGGGGCCGATCTTTTGGAGTTTTCCTCTCGTCAATCTTACCACTTCTCACCGCGTTTTCAATCATTTCACTGGACATCATTATATCTGAGAAACTCTTAGTAGCGCTCCCCAACATATGGTTGATGAATGAGGCTTTCAAAGTGTTGATGAAAAGCATCGTGGTTTCTTTTTCTAGAAGAGTTGGTTGAACCTGCGTTGCCACCTCTCTCCATCTTTTGGCATATTTCCTGATGCTCTCATTCTACTTCTTCTCCATATTCTGCAGTGTGATTCTGTCGGGTGTCATGTCCGTCACATGACTAAATTGCTTCATAAAAGCTTGTCCTAAGTCTTTCCATGAATTGACTTTGGCATAACTTAGTTGGTTGTACCATTTAGCTGCTGACCCAATTAGACTATCTTGGAAGTAGTGGATCAACAGTTGATTATTATTAACATATCATGTCATCCTTCGATAGAACATGGTGATGTGAGCTTCAGGACAACTAGTCCCATCGCACTTTTCAAACTTAGGAGTTTTAAACCTGGGAGGGAGTACTAAATTTGGAACCAAACTCAGGTCCTTGGCATCAATTCTGCAAAGGTAATCAGCATTTTCCATTACTCTGAATTTTTCTTCTAGCCATCTGCACCGATCTTCAAGTTGCTTTGGTAGTTCCACTCTTGTTTTTTCTATTTTTGCCATATCATCTAGATCCGGAACAACGGGATTGGTTGGGTTATCCTTCGGATTGGAACCTGAGCTTGTTTGGAAGTTCATTGGCGCCAAGGTACCGGTTTGATACTGTTGGGGTCTAATTGTGATGGATACCCTTCATGGGCACGCCTCTGGTTGTGCCTGGGCATTTATCAGGGTAAAACTTGGGGGGTAAATAGGATCCTCATTATTATCCCCTGAGTTGAATGCAGTGCCTTTCCCTTTTTCGCATTCTCCAGCCAGTAACTGCGCTAATTGATTTATCATACTTCTTTGGGATTCCAATATCTGATCCTTCATCTCCTATTGCACTTTCGCTAACTGTTTTTGTAGTTGTGCTTGCAACTGGTCTTGCATATTTTTTGGAACTTGCTCTAGCCTTTCCAATCTTTGGTCCGTTTCTTTAGTTTTGGCACGAGTACTGTAACGATGTTTAGTTGGTTGATTCTTGTTGATTTCCAGATTAACTAGAATAATTTCGTTTAATTAGGGTCTTTTTGTGAAATTTAATGCATATGATGCAATGTAATGCAAATGCATGAATGTAAAAAGAGGAATTGACTCTGATTCAATTTTGTTAGAACAACTTTACTAGAAAATAAATTTCTTTACATAAAATAGATTACATATACAGCTTTGCCCTAATGCTCAAAGCTATCTGATATTCAGAGACTAAATTGTGAGAAATGTAAAAGTCTAAAGAAAATGTGCAAATAATGAAAACTTAAGGGTCTCATGCATTGAATTGAGTTTTAAATGTATGTGAATTTAATAAAGTGAATTTAATTACTATATAGATCAAAAACCAAGTCAAAAAGACAATAATCGAGGAAAGAGAAAAATTACGGAGTAATCCCTATGTATTAATCGGAAGTAGGCTGTAGGTAAGTTTATGGTGTAATAATATGTATATGTGTGTCTCTTTATGACTATATCATTGTTTTCTAGTTAATGGTATATATGTGAAATTTCATTAGTTACTTATATATTATTAAATTTTGCAATTAAGTACAAATAGAAAATGAATGTTTGATGATGGTAATTATTGTTATTGCACATTATTGAAATGAAAGTTACATATTTGTAGTATTTGTATGGAAATAAGAAGTGCCTCTAAATGATGGATTTATTGATATAACGATTTTAAGTATAATGCTCGGTTGAATGTAGTAAACGATTAGGATACGATTAGCATGCCATTAGGGTTTTAATGCGCCCTCGTAAGGGTTTTAATGCGCGCTCGTATGGTTTGCACTTTGGTGCATCTGTTTGCACTTCGGTGCCTCTGGTTGTACATTCATGCCTCTGTTTGCATTTCGGTGCCTCTGTTATACATCATTGATGCCTTTGGAATGTGTAGTATCCTGAGTATCCGAGTCAAATTACTATATTTCAGCAGGCTACGTATCAAATGACTTAAAACCCATTTATTTGTTCAATTTTGTTGGATAATTATATTACTACTAAATGTTAAATGTTTCTATGAAGTTCTTGTTTGTAAATGTTAATGGTTCTATTGAGAAATTATGGATGATGAATTGGTTATGACTTTTGGAAGGTATCATTTATGATGTAAATGAATATATAATAATATGGTGTGATCTTGCATTTGAATACCAAGAATTAGAACTTATCTTTTTGTTTATCTATATTGGTTGAGTTGGCGTTTTGTAGATTGACCGGACGAATTACTTTGGAGCACACACTATCTATAACAGACTGATTTTGGGACTAGTCGGAATAGTGGTTTCGGGATCACAAATCTGACGTAAGAAAATTTTTAATTATATTTTTATGGTCTACGATTTCACGAAATGATTTCATGAAAATTTCGTTTGAAAATTTCGACGTTTGGCCACTCAATTTAGTCAAAAGGACTAAATCGTAAAAAGTGCAAAACTTGAGTTCTAGAAGGTAGAGGTGTCCAATTGCTATGAAATTTTAAATTGGAGGTCTTTAGATGGTAATTAGACTATTATTTAAGTTGTGGACAAATATGGACATGGTAAGGTATGTTTTAAATTATTTTTTTATTAAAGGTATTTTAGTAATTTGGCTAATAAAGCCAAAATAACATGAGAAAAAGATGTCATCTTCTTCATTTTTCATGCCTTGCCCAAATATATCATGGAATCCATGGCTAGGGTTTTGTTCAAGCTTTTCAAGCTCCATAGTTAGTCTGTTCTAGCCCCGTTTTTAATGATTTTCACGTTTTTGAAATTCTTGTATCATGATTTACCTATTTCCACCATTTATTTGAGATATGATGAAGGTCTAAGGTTTGACCCATCTTATAAATTGTTGTTTATTGATATTTAATGGTAGATTATGCATGTTTATGGGTAGAGAAACAACTTTTACTAAGTGATTTTCGGTAAAAATGCTTAAAATGACTAATTTGTAAAAGCTATAAAATAGTCATAAAAGTGTGTTTTACTGGAAAATGTGGGCTGCTATAAGCATGAAAATGATTCGGCTAGGCTTCAGTTACAAAGAAATTGAACAGATTTCTTTTTTTCGATTGGAACACGTTTCATTTTACGAGCTTAAGGGCAAAAGTGTAAATATGTTAAACTTTAGGGACAAAAATGTAATTTTTCCATAATGTGATTTTTTGGATCACATTGAATAATGTGACTAATAAATAGACTAAATGTGATGTTATTGATCAAAGAAAACAAGGTTCGGACCTAGAACGGGGGAAAAAGAGAGAAATTAACGATTAGGTCCCTTTTGCCTTTTTGGTATCGAGGTAAGTTCGTATGTGAATAATGCATTATTATGTTTGTATTTTAAATATTTTAAATACTTTGTAAATGTGTGGAATGAATGATTAATTCTATGGATACAATTGACAAGTTCCGATAAGTATGAAAAATCTCGTTTGAACCTTAGAAATAGAATAGGATACGAGTGACATGTCACTAGGGACCCGTGTGATATATGTGTGCTTATGTGATCCGGGTGCTGGTCTCGTACGTCTACTAGTGGCTAGGTAGTCTGGCATGTGTTGCGGATACCTGATAGCTTGTGTGAGCAGTACTGTGTAGCTACGCCTTGACTGACAGCTTGTGTGAGCAAGCCCATGATTAGCTCGAGAGCGAGCATTTATGTGATATAAGATATGAGGTAGCTTTAACTCATATGTGGAACTTATGTGCAAAGACTCTCCGTGTATCCTTTAGTATTCCAAGTGATTCAACGGGTAATTTAAAGATTACGTCAATGATATGAAAGGCTATGATTATGTTATAAAGTGGTACAGGTATGTACACAGAACTCATGTGAAGTGAATTCGGTATATGATGAATTATTGGTAAGAATGTACACGAAATGCTTGTGAGATATTGATAACCTTGCGATCAATGATTTACATTTATGATGAATGGATACATGATAAGATTTGAAAATGACTATATGTTAGACTTATGAGTCTAATTTGGGTTGTGATATAGTACGATGTATATGCTTAAACTGTGATTCATTTGATATGAGAAAAAGGAAAGACTGGCGTAATCGTTGATTAAAGTCATTATGAAAACATAGAGAGATATGAGCTATAGATAAGTGAAAAATTGTTAAGATATATGTTGAAATTATGATTACTCGTAAATGATGTGCATGTTGTTAAGAGAGTTAAAATAACTCCTAAATAATGTGATATGTTATAATGGGGAGACTATGGTGGTTAGGCTAATACCAAGGCATGTAAATAGTGTTTATAAGTTAAAAGAGAAAGCACTATGAATGAATAAGTGGTAAACTTGGGATCTAATGCAAATTGCAATAATAGTACTCTTATGGATGGATAAAGAAAACGAATGTTAATAGTTGTTTATTATTTACATATGAACTTACTAAGCTCTATTTCTTACTCCCCTTCCTTTCCTATCTCTTATAGGTTAAGTTAGCTAGCTCAGGTTGGAGATCGCCGGAGATGCTATCACACTATCAAGTTATCATTCGGGGATAAGTGAATGCAAGAATTTTAAGTTTATGGCATGTATAGGGACTTTGCCTTTTGTAATTATGTCAGCATAAATGTGTTGGCCTATTCTGGTTATGGTCCAATTTGTAGATAGCCATGAATGATGGCTTATGTTGATTACATGATTATTCATATGCATATGCAAATACCTTGTGATGTGGTTTATGTTTGCTTGATATGTGATGGATGTGGTTAATAGTCTTGTTGTTGATTAGATAAGTGACTAATGTTGGATATGTGTAACGCCCATGTCTTTCTTAAATTTCGGCTATTGTAATTTTGAGACAATGTCTGTCTGCTTCAGTGGTTATGTGTTTTGGGTGTGTGTGGGAGGTCCCAGGTTCAAGTCACAACTTGGGTAAATTTTGATATTTTTATGAATAAAGCCCAAACTCTAGTCAGTAGGCTTATAATTCATTGTTTGTAAGAATATATCAGAATGGGCTTGCTGGTCTGGTGGTTAAGTGATGTGTGGATTATGGTTGAGGTCCTGAGTTTGAATCCTTGTGCGAGCGGGGGAATTATTTTACTGCTCGTGTTATGTAAGATTTTGAGTTTTATTTAAACACTGATGATGGAGTGTTTGAAGGAGAGAATTAAGGAGTTGGGGGGGAGTTATCAGAATCTGCTCAGTATTTCAATTAGGCAATATTCGGCTTTCTCTCCCTCTTTTATTTTCGTACCGATTTTTCCCTCTCTATTGGCTGCCAAAAACCCACATTTCTCTTTTTGTTTCATATTCAATCAAGTTCTGTTGTGCAACTATCGCTGCCCTTGTTCGGTAAGTGGTTTTCTTTAAATATCTAGCGTTATTTTGATTAATCGATTAACGAAGGAATAGTTCTACTCACGCTAGGTGCTGCTCGAAGGCTGTAATCGAGTTCTTGTGTTGCAAAAAAAACATTACTTATTGCTCGAAGGTAAGTTTGGTCAGTCGTTGGATGAGCTTTTCGTTTTGGGTTTAGTTTGATTCGATCGTTTAAGAGATTAATGAGTAAAACATGTTCAATTATAAGTGTTGGTGACTTCGGGATTGCCTAAGGAGTGAAAACAAACCAGGTGATGGTGGTCTGATAGCTTTAATATTTATAAAAAGAATGATCGAGCCTAAAAACTAACTATTACCATGATTAAGGCAAGCGCACCTATTGAACAGTAGTATAGCTTAGTGGCAAGACCAGAATGTCAAACCAAAGGAACCAAAAGTACTAGTACTAACTTTCTTTTTATTATTTACCTTAAAATAAAGAGGATTGATTTCTATCTAAATAATTACAAAACTAAGGATGCTAAGACACAGAGAATGAATTGGGGAAAAAACTTTTGAGAAAACCAATTGATTAAGACAATACCCGAGGAAGAATCCACCTAGACTTCACTTGTTATTTAACTCTGAACCAGATGATTTATTCACTTGACTTGATCCGTAGGACTCCCTAATTTATATTAATACCTCTTTCAAGGCTACTAACGTCTAACCTTAGGTTGATTAATTGAAATCTCTTTCTAATTAAAACCCCTAGTGTTGCATTAATTCGATCTGTGGACTCCCATATTAGGTTTGACCCTAATCCAGTAGATTTTCGTCGTCCTATTTCTAGGAGTGCGATCAACTCCGCTTAACTATGCTAGATCTACTCTTAAACAGGGACTTTTGCTCCTCTAAATAAGCACCAATACTTGAATCAATATCCTGAAATATTAAAGCAAGAATTAAGAACACATAATTAAGAACAAATCAAGTATTTATCATACAGTTCAGAAAACAATAACAAGATCCGTCTTAGGTTTTATCCCCCTCAGGTATTTGAGAGGTTTAGTTCATAATTATAAAAGAATACATCTCAGAAGAAATTAAATAACAAAACATAAAGAAAACCCTAAAACCCCCTGAAAGAAATTAAAGGGAAGATCCTCATTCATGAGCGTGATTCCGGCTTCTGAGATGAATCAACTGGCTTTCTTGGAGTAATTTTCTAATTTCAGCTCTCTTTGGCTTCGTTCCTGTCAAAAGCCCTGACAGAGGCCTTCTGTCGAACTCTCGAACACCCCCTTTTAGGTTGCCCTCTAGGGTGTTTATATAGGCTTTTAGAATTTCTTTCTTTGCCTCTAAGTATCCTTTTCTGAGTGGAATTAAAATAGGTCATGGCAGGGACACGCTCGTGTGGCACACCTATGTTAATCGAGCCCTGGGTTGTGTTCGAGTCTGTTAAAGTGGCATGGCCGTGTGGCGAACTCCAGGCCGTGTGGATTTCTTACTTTGGCCCATTTTCCTCTTTTTGGTCCGTTTCTCGTTCTTTTCATCCTCCTATGCTCTCCTAAGTATAAAACATGAAATTAAAGGATTAAGAGCATCAAAATCCACAATTCAAGGGATAAATCATCCAAATGTATGCCAAATGTGGGATTAAAATATGTATATATTATGGTTTATCAAATAACCCCACATTTAAGCATTTGCTTGTCCTCAAGCAAAATCCTCAACTCACAATTAAAATTTATTCTTCTCAATTTATAATTCCTATCAATAATGTTTCGAAATAATCCATAGGTAATCATACATCGAGAATTCAACTAAAAGAACATTAAAGTTTCAAACAATCTAAGTTGAGTATGTTATTCAGGGAAAAATGTAGGTATTCCCCCTTATCTAAGTAATTACCCTTGATTTAATATATCACAGAGTTAACATCCTCACTAAGGATTCACTCAAATCGCTCTAAGTGTTTAAGGGAGAAAAATTTAAGCACTCAATAGTCAACATGAAAAGTTATTATCATGGGCTTGCATGAAAATCAAATCTCCACCACTATAAATTGAAATGATACATTGATCAAAAAGGTCTTTAAAAGGTTGTAACGTGGCTTGGTTAGGGGGTGTGGTCACAGGCTAAAAGGGAAGGTTAGAATCGAGATTAACTTGATGAATTACCGAACTAGAAAAATAGACTAATAATGAGTAATTACATTAATAATACGAGCTTCTTCTAAAGATGTGAGATTTACTGTTTAAGCTCCTAAAAACATAGAACTAATAATGGATATACTTTGAACTTTTTTTTTAAGAACAAATCATACGATTATAGGAGAAGTTTCAACTGGAATAGAGAACATAGTTAGGCAACTTCTCAAATCAAATCTTGACAAAAAGGTTAATAGAAAAAACTTCTTAATGAATCAAAAAGAGTAAGTTTTGGGTCTATATTAAGGTTAAATCAATGAATGGGTTGTTAGGCTCAATGGGGTTCACTAAGGGTTAAACATGAAGGTAGGCCTTTTGGGAAGTAAGCGGGTTAAATCCTAGGCGCCTTTATCATCTCAGTACATCAAATCAAAAGTGTGGTTTTGACATGCATAATCGAAGTAAGTTCTAGAATAACAGATCAATATTAACTCACTCAAGGCAACAATAAAAGTGAGCACGAAAGAATGTATGCTCTAAAGGCTCAAAATCTCACAGAAATTATTGGTTTTTAATGTCAACCCTGTGAACTTCAAATTTCAAGATAATACCTAAACTTTGGGAAACAACCTAGCCAATTTTTAGTTTTCAAAAAAAATCAACTCATCATGCTTGATTCTCTAAAGCCTTCAAGTTTAAACAATCAATACACAACTGCCTATGTTTTAATTCAAGACATATCAATAAAAATCATAAATCAATCAGAATTTGTTCTAATAGTGGTATGAGAAAAACAAAATTCAGGGATTTGAGAATAATGCAAAAAGTTAGGAACTTTTAGAATTCACCCCCACCTTAAGATGTACATTGCCCTCAATGTACAAAGATATATAGCATGAAATCATAAGAGATAGGGAGAAGTGAAACTTCCTGAATTTTGAATGGATTCCTTGAGTTGGCAGTGTTCGTGGTGTGGTGATTCCTGAGCAGTCTTTAGAATCTAAATCAAAGAAATCAAAATTTAATAATAAAAATTAAAGATAAGAAAGATAAAGGGAAGGAAAATAAAGGAGAAGAGAAAAGAAAAAGAAAAAATGAACAGATTTAAAGATCCTTATGTTGTTGGGTGAATGAAGCCGCCGGCATGAACTTATGAAGAGTGATTGTGCTCGGGGCGACCTTGCCCGGATCTTTTCGCCTTCTTAATATAGGTGTGATAGTGTTGGGCTTGCCTTTAGTCATAGTGGTGGTCGGAATAGGGGAAAAGGGATGAAGGGCGGCGGTTTGTGTGAGTGGTGGTAGAAGGAGGGATATGGTTTTAGTGGAGGAGATAATGAATAGTGAATGGTTTATATAGAATAAGGGGCACACGGGCATGTAACACGCCCGTGTGATTCATTTTTAACCCGTGTGTCTTGAGAATTAGGGTTTTGGCATGCCTGATATGCGGCCCACGCTCGTGTGCTATGGGCGTGGTATCCCACACACGGCCGTGCCGTGCTTCGTTCACTTCTCCTACGGCAGTGTCCTATATCCTATACCCGTGTTAATTTGACAGATTTGAACACGGTTGTAGGGCACGGGCGTAGCGCACGCCCATGGCATTTACTCAGCAGTGACCATGGCCATTGTAGTGACGTAAAATTTTAGTACGGGCGCTAATTGAGGCGATTATTGAAAATTTGAAAATAGAGTTTTAATTTTATTTAAAAAAAAGGGAGTCGCCACCGATCCTTTTTTTTTAGGTGTGATCGGACACCTAATAAATCCTCTTTTTAAAAGAAAAATTATTTTTGAATTTTCTAAAAAAAAGGGCCGAATTTAGGTCTATGTCAAAATTCGAGAGAAAAATAGGGTTCGGGAGTCAGTTACGCGCGAAGAAGCTAATAGCACCCTCGCGGCGCCCAAAATTGGTATCTCGTTAAACGCGTGTTGTCTTAGTTTTCAAAAATACGAGTTCCTTTTAATATTTAATCGTGATCTGACTGAAACACGAGAAATTTTGAAAACACGGAAAATTTAAAATTTGAGAATTTTTTTAAAACACGAGAATTTTGAAATACGAGAATTTTTTGACAACACGAAAATTTTTGAAACTCGAGAATTTTTCGAAACCCGAGAATTTTTGAACACACGAAAATTTTGAAACACGAGAATTTTTGAAACACGAAAATTTTTGATACTCGGGAAATTTTTTTGAAAACCGAGAATTTTTAAAAACAGGAAATTTTTGAAAATACGAAAATCATTGAAGCACAAAAAATTTTCAAAACACGAAAGTGTTTTTTTATACTCGAGAATTTTTTGAAAACCGAGAGTTTTTGAAATCACAAAAATTTTGAAACGCGAAATTTTTTGAAGCACAAAAATTTTTCAAAACACGAAAATTTTTTACACTCGAGAATTTTTTGAAACCCGAGAATTTTTAAAAACACGAAAATTTGAAACGCGAAAATTTTTGAAAACTCGAGAATTTTCTTTTTTAAAAAACCGAAAATTTTCAAGAATTACATATTGACTTAGTATAATCTAAAAATGAAACTTTGATAATTTAAAAATAACTTACAAAAATAGTCATTTTATATTAAAACCCAAGGATTTTTTAATTTTTTGATATTTTAAAAGGGTGTGTCGTATTTAACACGAACCAATGATACTCACCCAACATAGCGATGAATTCATCGACTTAGTGTCAAACCGATCCGTTGCCTTATTTATTAAAATTATTAAAATTAAAAGTAAAATAAAATACAATTTAAAAAATAAAAATACTAAAAATATTAATAATATTAAAATGAAATGTTATTAAAATACACGAATTAAATTAAAAGTGGGTAAAAAGGAAATTACCGAAAAATCCAAAATACGGGCTTGATCGAATGATTTATGCGTCTCGATTTTTTTCTCTTTTTTCCTTTTTTCTCTTTTTTCTTCTTTCTCTTTTTTTTTTTTTTTTGTTGGACTCTTGATCAACATTAATGAAATTTCTTTGGATTTGGGCCCTTTCCTTTTTGGCAGCATTGCATTTGTTTTTTTTTTGGGGGCTTCTTTCTTTTTTTTTCTTGGCCTTTGTTTTTGTTTTTTTAAAAAAAAACTGACGAGCCTTCTATTGGTGGGCCTGCTGGATGCGGGTCGGGCCGCCATGGGTCGCGGGTCGAGTCGGGTCGGCCCGACTGATTTTAATAATTTTTTTCTTTTTTTCTTTCTTTCTTTCTTTGTTCTTCTTCTCTCTTCTTCTTCTTCTTCAAGTTTGCGCCGCCGCCTCTTTCACGCCGTCACTTGTGCCACATTGCCGTAAATCTTAAATGCAGTGGTGTGGCGAGGGGTAGTCTCTCCTCCCCTTCTCTCTTCTTTCTCTTCTTTTTCTCTTCTTTTTCTTCTCTTTTTCGTGGGTTTTTTTTTTTGAAATGTTGGGGGTTCATTTTTTGGTTGATTTCCCTCGTTTATAGTGTTTTTCATGCAGGTAGCAGGTGGCTAGGGGGAAAGGAGGCCATCCCCTAGGCCGGTGGCCAAAAAATCCGGGAAGTGGGTGCCCCAAATCACCTAATCTGCAAGCAGGACTTAATCGAAAACATAACAAAACTTTTGGGGCTAAAGTGTAATTTCGAGAAAGATGAGGAGTCAAAATATAATTTTGAAAAGTTTAAAGGTCAAAAGGTAATTTTGAAAAAGATAAGTGGTTAAAATATAATTTTGAAAAAGTTGAGGGGTTAAAATGTAATTTTGATTTTTTTGTATTTTTTAATTTTTTTAAATTTTTTTTATTAAACATAAATTAAGCCGGACAAAATTTAGTGCTTACAGCTACCCTTCTTTGCTCATCGCTGTGAAACAAGGATAGAGCATAGACTTAAAAACACTAAATTTTGTTCGATTGTCCAGTCGTTATTCTTTATCGAAAAACAGAAGTCGAAAATAGCTTGGCATGCGACCCGAAGCTCAACTCACCTCTCGGATTATGAGTTGATCTTTGAAAAAACAGAAATTGAAAATACCTCAACGTGTGACCTGAGGCTCAACTCACCTCTCGCAATATGAGTTGATTTTTTTTTTGAAAAATGGAAATTGAAAATACCTCAGCGTATGACCCGAGGCTCAACTCACTTCTCGGATTATGAGTTGATCTTTGAAAAAAATAGAAATTGAAAATGCCTCAGCGTGCGGCCTGAGGCTCAACTCAGCTCTCTCAATATGAGTTGATTTTTTTGAAAAAAGCAGAAATTGAAAATACCTCAGCGTGTGACCCGAGGCTCAACTCACTTCTAGCAATATGAGTTGATTTTTTTGAAAAAAGCAGAGATTGAAAATACCTCAGCATGTGACCCGAGGCTCAACTCACTTCTAGCAATATGAGTTGATTTTTTTGAAAAACAGAAATTGAAAAATACCTCAGCGTGTGACCCAAGGCTCAACTCACCTCTAGCAATATGAGTTGATTTTTTTTGAAAAACAGAAATTGAAAAATACCTCAGCGTGTGACCCAAGGCTCAACTCATCTCTCGCAGTATGAGTTGATTTTTTTGAAAAACAGAAATGAAATTATTTTAAAAAATATCAGAATTTCAAAACACATCATCTGGTGGAACTCGGCTGTCTTATTTTTCCTTGATTCAGTACAGCTATCATCAAAACCTCTTGCTCTACTGGAGTACCTATATATGTCATGCATGATGTTATCATGATATGCAGGTGTTTATCTTAAATGCTTTCATGCCTACATGATTATGCCATGTGCATTGGGCTTGTTTGTCATATATCCCTTTTCGTTACGATTTTCATGATGACCTGCATTCATTCCTTCGAATCTTGACTTTCCTTTCAGGTTTTGTACCCATCCTCAAGCTTTACGAGTAATCTGCATTTCTTGTATATCACCCTTTTGCCCCCTGTTGAACATTGTCCTTGCTTTGAGGCTCTTGTATTTACCAAATTCTCGTCCGGGTAGTGCTCAACATTCCTTCTGTTCAAAGTATGTCATTTACTATTTATTATTTAAACAAACCATACATGAGATGCATGAAAATGAGAAAGTAGGTATGAAAGGGATATCTCACATTCATATTTATTTCAAAAGCAAGACAAGGAATAGTTCAATAAAAAAAAACATTATAAAGAAAGGAAAGCAGATTCAGTTGTCACAAATGTTCTAGATATCTAACACATGAACTTCTCCATGTTTCTTCATCCTGGATCTTTCGAGCACGGTTTCTTGTGTAGAAGATTTCGAGCTTCTGAGAATGCTTTAAATATTGTAACTTCGTCGTTTGACTCCTCGTTCAAAATGTCTTGCTCCTTATGTCCGAACCACCTTCATTAGGACACCCTTTCAGGTTTTCATTCTAATCCTTTTCATTTATCAAGACGCACTTTTCGGGTTTTTATCTTGATCTTTTTTCTTTTTCTTTTTTCTCTTGTTTTTTTTAATCAAGACGCCCTATTCAGGTTTTCATCTTGATCTTTTTTTTTAGGCACAGTACTTTTTCACGGCATCTAAGTTCACTGGATTAGGTAACTCCTTCCCATCCATCTCAGTGAGAATCAAAGCTCCACCCGAGAAAGCCTTCTTTACGACGTATGACCCTTCCCAATTTGGTGCCCATTTTCCTCGAAAGTCTTTTTGTATTGGGAGAATCTTTCTCAATACGAGTTCTCCCTCGTGGAATTCTCTTGGCCTCACCTTCTTGTCATGAGCTATGATCATTCTCTTCTGGTACATCTATCCATGACAGATTGCCTTCAAGCGTTTTTCTTTGATAAGATTTAGCTGGTCATATCGATCTCGAACCCATTCTGATTCCTCTAGTTTCGACTCTATTAAGACTCGTAGAGAGGGGATCTCGACTTCGATGGGCAGCACAGCTTTCATTCCATAGACCAGAGAGAAAGGAGTTGCTCCTGTAGATGTTCACACAGATGTGCGATATGCATACAAAGCGAATGGTAGGTTATCATGCCAGTCTTTATATGTCTCGGTCATTTTTCCAATAATCCTCTTAATATTTTTGTTAGCCGCTTCCACTGCTCTGTTCATCTTTGGGCGATAGGGTGAGGAATTATGATGCTTTATTTGAAATTGCTCGCACTCTTCTTTCATCATCTTGTTGTTCAGATTCAAAGCATTATCCGAAATGATTCTCTCGGGAAAACCATATCGACATATGATCTCCTTTTTTAAGAACCTACAAACTGCAGTCTTTGTCACATTAGCAAATGAAGCGGCTTCTATCCATTTTGTAAAGTAATCTATAACCAAAAAAATGAATCGGTGCCCATTAGAAGCTTTTGGGGAAATTGGCCCTATAACATCCATGCCCTACATAGAGAAAGGCCACGGAGAAGTCATGACATGAAGGGTCAAAGGGGCTGCATGAACTTTATCGCCGTAAATTTGAAATTTGTGGCACTTTCGTGCGTAACTAATGCAGTCGTTTTCCATCATCAACCAGTAATAACCGAGTCTCATAATCTGCCTAGCCATAGTGAAACCGTTAGCATGCATCCCACAAATTCCTTCATGGACATCTTCAAGTATTTTATTGGCTTCAACAGCATCCACGCATCTCATGAGCACTTGATCTTTCCCTCTTTTGTACAGGATGTCCCCATCAAGAACAAATCCTACCGCTATTCTTCTGATTGTTCTTTTGTCATTCTCATTTTCTTGCTCGAGATACCTTTGATTCTTGACATATTCTAAGATATCATGGAACCATGGTCATCCATCTGTCTCTTTTTCAATGCTAAAACAATGTGCAGGGACCTCATATATGCTCATTTGGAGAGGCATTATTTCTGTTTCTCTGTTTGCTTTGAACATTGAAGCCAAAGTGGCCAGGGCATCAGCCAATTGGTTTTCTTCTCGTGGGAAGTAATTAAAAGTCACTTCTTTGAATTCTTTGACCAGCTTCGCCACGAGATCGTGATATTTGACCAATTCCGAATCTCCCACTTCCCAATCTCCACGGATTTGGTAAATCACCAACGCTGAGTCCCCGTACACCTCTAAGATTTTGATGTTTCGTTCAATAGCTGCACGAAGTCCCATGATGCAAGCCTCATATTTCGCTATGTTATTGGTACAGAAGAAATTTAATCTGGCAGTGAGCAGATAATGGTTCCCCTCTGGTGACACTAAGACTGCTCCAATCCCATGACCAATGCATTCGATGCACCATCAAAGCTCATCTTCCATTATTTCTCTTTTGACGACTCACACTCTTTTTCTGTAATGCACATCAAATTTTCGTCTGGGAAATCAAATCTCAATGGCTCGTATTCCTCCGTTGTTCAAGTTACTAAGAAGTCAGCTATCGCACTCCCCTTTATTGACTTTTGACTCACATATATGATGTCGTACTCCGATAGTAGGATCTGCCATCGTGCCATTCTTCTTGAGAGTGCAGGTGATTCCATCATGTACTTTATTGGGTCTAGCTTTGAAATTAACCACGTCGTATGATACAACGTATATTGTCTGAGCCTTTGAACTACCCAGACTAAAGCACAACAGAATTTTTCAATTGACGGGTGCGTTGCTTCATACTCTGTGAACTTCTTGCTGAGGTAGTAAATCGCCCTTTCTCTTTTCTCTGACTCATCATGTTGCCCTAGTACGCAACCCATTGAGTTTTCGAACACAGTCAGATACAATATTAACGGTCTCCCGGGAGTTGGTGGTACTAGCACCGGGGGATTAGACAAATACTATTTTATCTTGTCAAAAGCCACTTGGCACTCATCGTTCCATTCTCCCAGATTATGCTTTCAAAGGAGTCGAAAAATTGGGTAACACTAGTTGATAAGTTGAGCAATGAATCGAGCGATGTAGTTCAACCTCCCTAAAAATCATCTGACTTGTTTTTGTGTACGCGGAGGTGGTAGTTCTTGTATAGCTTTTATTTTATCTGGATCAACCTCAATACCCCTCTCGCTGACAATCAAGCTTAGTAGTTTTCCTAACGTAGCCCCAAACGTACACTTGGCTGGATTAAGCTTCAGCTGGAACTTTCTTAGTCTTTCGAACAATTTCCTAAGGTTCCCAACATGCTCTCTTTCCCCCCCGAGATTTGGCAATCACATCATCGACGTAGACTTCTATTTCTTTGTGCATCATGTCATGGAACAACATCACCATGGCTCTCTGATATGTTGCCCCGGGATTCTTTAATCCGAACGGCATCACCTTGTAGCAGAATGTTCCCCACATCGTTACAAAAGTAGTTTTCTCCATATCCTCGGGAGCCATCTTTATTTGATTATAACCCGAGAATCCATCCATGAAAGAAAACAATGTATGTTTTGCTGTGTTATCCACCAGCGTATCGATGTGTGGCAAAGGAAAATTATCTTTAGGACTTGCTCTTTTCAGATCGTGATAATCCACGCACATTCGTACCTTTCTATCTTTCTTCGATACTGGGACTATGTTAGCTACCCATTCTGGATATTTAGAGACTTGTAGGAAGCCAGCATCAAATTGTTTCTTGACTTCTTCTTTTATCTTTAACAGCATTTCAGGTCTCATTCGTCTTAGCTTCTATTGAATGGGTTTGCATTCTGGTTTCAGTGGGAGTCTATGGACCACTACATCCTCGTTCAACCCTGGCATGTCTTGATACGACCATGCAAATATATCTTTGTACTCACGAAGCAAGGTGATCAAATCATGTTTGGTATTCTCTGAAATGGAGGTCCCAATCTTCACTTATTGCCTCTTTTCTTCAGTTCCCAAATTTACAGTCTCAATAGATTCTTGATGGGGTAGAATTTGTTTATCTTCTTGTTCTATCATTCTTAGTAAGTCAGGAGACGAGACATAATCTTCAGCATTTTCCTCGGCTTTTGAATTCTCCTAAACAAATAGCTTTCTTGAAATCGATTTTAGGACTTGTAACAGGATTGCACATGTCGTTGATATCTGAGCACTCGAAAGGTGAATGGAAAAGAAAACTATAGAGGAGCATCAATGTATGGGAATCAACAAACATTATGTTATGGCATGATATGAGATACGTATAAGGACAGGCTGTAAGAAGGGGAATAATTATGAAGTTATTGAGAATGAAAAGAACATGACAAAATGCATCTCCATTAATGTTCATTTGAATGATAAAGAGCAAACATAAGCTCTTACAAAAGAATCCCACTATTACTTGGGGCACAAAAAAGAGAGTTAACATTGAGCATTACTCTGGAGAGGACTTAGAAACTACAAGAAGATCCACAAAGAAATTCAATTGTTCAAAGCGAATCCGGATGACGAGGCGTATCATTGAAACATATTCAATTGCATCATCTCCTCTGTCAATAACATTTATACTGACATTCTGAAGACCCCTTTCAATCAATAACAGCGTGCTTCATGAATTATCTCACCTTGGGTACATCATTTCTGCAGATGTAAATATTTTTGACAAAGGAGGATACGCTATGGGCTCCCATTCTATTTCTCGACCTGAGGCCCTTGTAATCCTCATTTCTTGATCTTTCTGCAACTATTTTCTTCTTCGTTGCATATCCGGCTTGAATCCTAAACCGCATCGAGCCTTGTGATGTACTGGTTTTAGTGTTCTAACTATTCCTTGCTGATTTCTTCCCAAACCTTTCTTCGCTCGGGCTCCCTTTCCACAGTTAGCTTAATTCCCATCTTGGTATTCCTTGACAGCTTGGGTATAGGAATGCTATTTCCTTCAGCAACGAATGTAGCATTGATAAATTCGAAGGAACAGAAGGAACATTCTACTGCATCTTTGTTTACTTCGATGTAGGGTGCGTCAGTAGAGATAGATGCAACAATATCTTCTTCACCAGCAACCGTGATCAAGTGGCTATCCATGATAAACTTTACTTTTTGATGAAGAGATGAAGGAACTGCCCCAGCAGAATGGATCCAAGGCCTTCCTAAAAGGCAATTATACGAAGACGTGATGACCATGACCTGGAACTCGATATCATATGTACATGGGCCCACTTCTATAGGAATTTCAATCTTTTCCATGACATCTCGTTGTGTCCCATCAAATGCCCTTACTGTGGAATGACAAAGCCTCAGATAAGACATATCAATTGGCATCCTAGAAAGTGTGGCCAAAGGCACGACATTGAGTGCAGACCCATTGTCAATGAGCACATTCGGTATTATATAACCCTTGCAACTGGTTGTGATGTGCAATGCTTTTACAGAGCCCCTACCATTTGGTGATATTTTGTCATCACTGAAAGAGATGAAATTATCCGTATTCAAGTTGTTCACCCACCTATCAAGCTTTTCAACAGATACATTGCTCGCCACATACGCTTGATTTAACACTTTCAATAAAGCCTTTCGATGTGGTTCTGAATTCAACAGTAGAGATAAAACTGAGATTCTTGCCGGCTGCTTGTTCAATTGTTCCACGATGTTATATTCACTGTTCTTGATGAACTTTAAGAATTCATGTACTTCATCCTCATTTACAGGTCTTTTAATTTCTTGCTCAGACTGTATTTTAATATCAACCTTAGCATCATGCATCGGTGCCTTTTCTTTTTGGTTCGAGTCACCAGTCCTCTTCTTTGGTTCAACCACCTCAGGAGAATAACATCTCCCACTGCGGGTAAAGTGTCCTACTTCGCTAACACTTCCAGTTGTAGCTTTGGATTTTTCACCTTCGGGTATGATAATGTTGACATCATATTTCCATGGTACAGCCTTGTTGTCCTTGTAAGGGAAAGGAGATGGCACTTTAGTCACTACCGTTGGTTTGACTTCCTTCTTCTTGGCCTCATAATAAATCACCAGAGGTCGATCGGCACTATAAGGGATGGCTGATGGTTGATTATCAGAGGCGCATATTTCCCTTTCCTCGGCCTCGTCCATTTTATCAAAGATCTTGACCTCCTTGTTATCCATCATGTCCTGAAGTAATTTTATGAATCCCTCACAAGACTGAATGTCACGCCCTTCGATACCATGAAAAACACAAAAACATTGACTTTTTGTGTTTCCTTCTTTGAAAATTCTGTTGGGAAAACAAAACGGCCCCTTTTTAACCATTACCTCCCAAACCTTCCGCAAAGGTGTCTTTATTTCCGAAACGTAACTTTTATCTTGTCGCATGTCTTCCTTTGTCACCGTGCTCATGTTCCCTTCAGTATGGTTAGGGAGTGAATTTCTAGCCACATTATTAGCACCATTAAATCGTAAAATCCCTGCATCAATAAGACCTTGAACCCTTTTTTTAAAGGCTAGACAATTTTTTGTAGAATGCCCCTGGTTTCCAGCATGGTACATGCAACTAGCATTAGGATCGTACCATTTTAGGTATGGAGGCTTCAAGGGTGCCATATAATGTAGGGATATTAATTGTTTTTCCAATAATTTTGGGTACAACTCTCCGTACGATACGGAAATATGGGTGAATTGAGGTTTTTCAGGATTGGGTATTGCTGGTTTTTGTTCATTTTTGGGTTGGCTTTGAGCAAGCATGCTATTTGGTGGGAACATGGTGAATGGTTTTTGGTTATTTGTGGCATAGACAAGGTAAGGAGGAGGTGCCTGATAATAAGGGCTTTGGGGAGGAAAATAGAAATTTGGAGGTGGGCGATATCGAGGTCGTGATTGGGTTGGGCATGGATTAGAAGTATAGTGGCTCTCGGTTCCCACCATATGGGTTTCTACCTCTTTTTTCTTTATGGGTACTGCCCTTTTCGAACTCTCGGGGCCTTCCATCCTTCCACTCTTGATGACATTCTCTATAAGTTCCCCGAATATTACAATATCTGCGAAGTCTTTCATGGCGCTTCCTTCCAACTTATCATAAAATGGCACTTTCAAAGTGTTGATAAAGAGGACCGTTATCTCAGTTTTAGTTAATGGGGGTTCTATTTGTGCCGAGATATCCCTCTACCTTTGTGCATATTGCCTAAAAGTCTCCGTCGACTTCTTTTCCATCATCTGCAGAGTTAGTCGATCAGGCACCATGTCGGATACATGTTTGTATTGTTTACAAAATGCTGATGCTAAGTCTTTCCATGATCGGATCCTTTCTCTACTGAGTTGATTATACCATCGAAGAGCCGATCCGACCAAGCTGTCTTGAAAACAGTGTATTAGCAATTTATCCTCATTCACGTAACCAGTCATCTTTCAACAAAACATGATAAGATGGGTATTTGGACATCTCGTTCCATCATATTTTTCAAAATCTGGCACTTTAAATTTTGGAGGCAGAACCAAATCGGGCACCAAACTGAGCTCTTTGGCACACAGTGTAGAGAAGACTTCAGTACCTTCTATCGCCTTGAGTCTTTCTTCCAGGCTCTTATACTTATCCTGAGCATCATGATCATCTATTTTCAACCTGGCTATTTCTACCGGATCATCCAAATCTGGAACAATTGGGTCAGCAAGATTAGCTCCGGGGTTCGATACGAATATACATTCCCCTAGATGAGCAGGTGGTGTAGGTCGTTGCTCTAGGCCTGCAGGTTTCCTTTGAGGATATCCTCTTTGCATTGCATGGGCGTGAGGTGGAGTGAATCTTGGGGGATAAAGCGGATCCTGATTAACTCTTGACTGGGGCTCTGTGATGCCAGGGCTTTGCATGGGTCCTTTTGCTTTGACCAAAGCTGTCATCATCTCCATCATTTTGGCCATTTTATCCTTTTGCTCGAGCGATTCCTCTGAAGATCTTGCCATCAGATCTCTTACTTCCTACTATGACTTGGCCAACTGCTCTTGTAACTCTCTTTGGATCATTTCCATCCTTTCAATTCTTTCATTGAGTTTAGCATCCATAGCTCTAGTTCTTAGACGAGTCCTATAAGAATGACGTGGTTCCAGATTCATGGTGTCGTAACTGTGGATTATACGGTTTTAGCCTCAGTGAATGATTAGGGTGATATGCACATGCAAGAAATGAATGAATGGATAAATGACAAATGAATGTTAGTCATGAATAAATATGCAAGAATTTGGTGTTGATTTCAAGATAGCCCCATACTTAGGCATTTCATTAATCAAAAGAGCCCATTACAAAACGTTTTGCCATTTTTGATTTAATAGTTACACAACTTTCCTAGCCACATCGCCTTGTTTCTTCACTCGTTCTAGGAACTCTGACATGCTTGATCCTTATCTCGAAGGGAATTGGTAACTGAGAGCTTCGGTTTCATCTGATAGTTGCATGATTTGCACAGCCGCCTTGCGAATTTAATTAATCAAACCGCTGAGATACATATCTTTTTCTTAGAGAGCTCTTTCGTAAGCGCGAATGTCTCTGTCATGCTGGCCATTTTTTTCTTCTAGGACTTTTAGGAGAGTATCCAAATGTTGCTGATGAGCTTGCAGCGTACTTTGTAAATCTCGTATTTTCCTTCTTAGCTCTTGACGTTCAGACTTACCAGTCATTAATTCTGCAGACACGGTTTCGTATTCAACATTCTTCTTTCTTAACTCTATCATAGCACGCGCAGCTTTTTCCTCTTCCTTCTTCGCTTTCCCTCTCCAGAATTCCATCCCACATTTGATGTTGCTTAATTCTTCCTTCCATTCCGTCAATGATTTACCCAGCCCACTATTCTTTATGGTGCCTCTTAATTTCTTATTTTCCAAATGAAGGTCCCTTAGATCATTTCTCATGATCTCGGCTTCTTTTTGGACTTTCTCGTTTCTGGATTTTTCAATTTGAACATCAATCTTTAGCTGATAGTTTTCCTCTTGAAGAGAACTAATATCCCGTAACAGCTTGGCCTTTTCATGTTCAAATTCATGTCTTGCCATTTCCAGTTCGGACGGCATTTCTTCTGAGAAAGGATTCTGGAAAACATAATCCGTCAGGCGAGATTTATTGACTATTCACTCGTCGTTTTCTCCATATGTCATAATCTTGAGTGATAGTATCAGCATAGAGAGCTAACTCCATTAGGTAAATTTCCTTCCAAGACTTTACAGTAACTTAGACTTTTTTCATGTATCCTTCACCTGTAAAAACAAACTCAGACTGTGCGAATCCCTCGGTGGCTGGTATGAACTGTCGTAAAGCAAACTGCCTTTGAACCATTAACGGTGCATATCCAACTCCTCCCCATAATTCGAGTAAAGGCATCCAATCTTGGCTTCCACATTTGCATAATAGAATCGAAGGACGGATCCATAGTGCTCTCCAAGTTATATCTTCGGCGCAGAGGTTCTGAAAAACTGAAACCCAGTATTGTTCGGTGACATCCTTCGGCCAATCCTTCCCAAGGTAAGCTTCCAATGGAGCGAATGTTTTTGAAAACATGTGGAAAGGTGCGCGCTCCACTTTCTAGAAGTGGCTCATAATCCAAACATTAAGTAACTGTGCACATCTGATAAAACGTCCTTCCCCTTTCCTCCTACAACTACTTAGAGATCTAAAAGTCTTGGCTAAGATAGTTGGGACAGGGTTGACTCCTTGCCTCAACTTTTTAAAGAAATCCACTATCGCAACTTCTATATGCCCAAGAACCTTTGGGAAGACGATGAACCCGTAAATGGCCAAAGCAAACAGATCCACTCTCTTCACAATATTTGGATGGTTTTGAACTAAGTCTCGTAGAGAAAACCACGGACTGACTTCGTTCTTTTTCTTTATCTGTTTTTCAGCCCATGTATTGGTCATTCCCGTCAATTTCATTAGCTTTTTCTTAAAGGTCATTGGTTTGGGCTCTTTCACATATATCTTGCTGAATTGTGCATTGTCAACGTGAAGTAAGGCGGCATACTCTTCTATGGTCAGAGTCATATCTTCTTGATTGAAAGCGAAACATTGGTAAGATGGGTCCCAGAATCGAACCATGGCTTGAATCAACTGTTCGTCTACGTTGACGGCAATCAAGTGAGCTATATCCCCATACTTTTCAGTGAAGATGCCCCTAGTGTCTGAGTCCCACTGTTTCCAGATCCGAGTCAAGTCTTTGCGGTTATTCTGATGAGTATTCGAAGTTACATGCTCGGGAAGATTAGAGATACCTCCTTCCTTTAAACTGTCCCCTTTTGCTTTCTGAGTTTTCAAAGACCAGTCTCAAACCACGGCATTTTTCTCGGTCACTTGTGTAATTGACTCCTCCATCAGAAACCCATTTTTGGCAACCAACCTCTAATCAACACCTTCCTAACAAGATGCCTATGATGCATGATGAAAAAAAAGAAAAATAAATAAGGACAAATAACCTTGGGTAGTAATCACATCAAATATAAACAGAGAAAAAATATGAAAAATCTAACAAATTCAGCTATTTAATCGTGCATTTTAGTGAAACCGACCTACCTTATTATTATTATTATTTTTTACACTCATCATGCTTTACAAAAACCTACCCCACATACTCATCAGATAATCTACCCACTCCAAATTATTAAACGGACCCGATTTTCTTGCATAAAAAATGTAAATGTAAAAGAAATAAAAGGTAAGAGGCGTTTCTCCCATGTACTTATTTTGGTAACTATTAACGGACGAAGGTTCGGCATGGCTCTACTTGGGTGGCTCATACGGTTCACTATATGCGGTTTTGGTTCTAAAAAAGGTACTCGAATTGTCCGTACTGCCGCCTACTAAGGCTAGTACGGAGCCTCGGTTATCGCCCATCATAGGCTAGCGAGCTCAATTCGAGAGATTACATTTACTTATGCCTATGCGGAGGGACAAGTTAACTCACGAAAGCATAAGTCATATGTAATCCGGAAGTATTCACTAGCCTGTGTGGGGGGATGAGTTAACTCACGAAGGCATAGCGTTTACTTCCACTTAAGCGGACGGAGCCCGGGTAGAGAGCTCGTGTTATGCAAAAATGCAAGTGCACGGTGTGTGGGGAGAAACTCACAAACCTTTTCGTTTTTTATTTTAAAACTAAAAAAAAAAAACTAAAACCGTAAAAACTTAGAGCTGAAAACAAAAGGATAAAACAAGTTAGAAAAATATTTACAACATGATGCAAATGAATGACTTTAAAAAAAAATAATAATTTAAGGATCAATACTAAATATTAATTTGAACAAAGAGTTTCGCAAATTTTGACAACACGCGTTTACTTCCAGACTCGACTCTAAAAAAAATTCCCCAGCGGAGTCACCAGCTGTAGTGACGTAAAAATTAAGTACGGGCGCTAATTGAGTTGATTATTGAAAATTTGAAAACAGAGTTTTAATTTTATTTAAAAAAAAGGGAGTCGCCACCGATCTTTTTTTTTTAGGTGTGATCGGACACCTAATAAATCCTCTTTTTAAAAGAAAAATTATTTTTGAATTTTCTAAAAAAAAGGGGGGCCGAATTTAGGTGTCAAAATTCCAGAGAAAAATAGGATTCGGGAGTCAGTTACGCGCGAGGAAGGTATTAGCACCCTCGCGACGCCCAAAATTGGTATCTCGTTAAACGCGTGTTGTCTTAATTTTAAAAAATACGAGTTCCTTTTAATATTTAATCGTGATCTGATTGAAACAAGAGAAATTTTGAAAACACGAAAAATTTGAAATTGGAGAAATTTTTTTTAAAACACGAGAATTTTGAAATACGAGAATTTTTTGACAACACGAAAATTTTTGAAACTCGAGAATTTTTCGAAACCTGAGAATTTTTGAACACACGAAAATTTTAAAACACAAAAATTTTTGAAACACGAAAATTTTTGATACTCGAGAAATTTTTTTGAAAATAGAGAATTTTTGAAAACAGGAAATATTTGAAAATACGAAAATCTTTGAAGCACAAAAATTTTTCAAAACACGAAAGTTTTTTTTTACACTCGAGAATTTTTTGAAACCCGAGAGTTTTTGAAATCACAAAAACTTTGAAACGCGAAAATTTTTGAAGCACAAAAATTTTTCAAAACACGAAAATTTTTTACCCTTGAGAATTTTTTGAAACCCGAGAATTTTTGAAAACACAAAAATTTGAAACGCGAAAATTTTTGAAAACACGAAATTTTTTTAAACTCGAGAATTTTTTTTTTAAAAAAAACCTAAAATTTTCAAGAATTACATATTGACTTAGTATAATCTAAAAATGAAACGTTGATAATTTAAAAATAACTTACAAAAATAGTCATTTTATTTTAAAACCTGAGGATTTTTTAATTTTTCAATTTTTTAAAAGGGTGTATCGTATTTAACACGAACCAATGATACTCACCCAACATAGCGATGAATTCATCGACTTAGTGTCAAGCCAATCCATTGCCTTATTTATTAAAATTATTAAAATTAAAAGTAAAATAAAATACAATTAAAAAAATAAAAATACTAAAAATATTAATAATATTAAAACGAAATGTTATTAAAATACACGAATTAAATTAAAAGTGGGTAAAAAAGAAATTACCAAAAAATCCAAAATACGGGCTTGATCGAATGATTTATGCGTCTCGGTTTTTTTTTTCTTCTTTCTTTTTTTTTTTTTTTTTGTTGAAATTTCTTGGTGGTAATACATTAGTGGTGAAATTCTTTGGATTTGGGCTTGCTTTCCTTTTTGGCTTCAATATTTTTTTTTTTTTTTGGGGCCTCTTTCTTTTTTTTTCTTGGCATTTGTTTTTGTTTGTTTTAAAACTGACGGGCATGCTGTTGGTGGGCCTGCTAGACGCAGGTCGAGCTGCCGTGGGTCGCGGGTCGAGTCGGGTCGACCCGACTGATTTTAATAATTTTTTTCTTTCTTTTTTTCTTTTCTTTCTTTCTTTCTTTCTTTCTTCTTCTTCTTCCCTCTTCTTCTTCTTCTTCTTCTTCTTTTTCAAGTTTGCGCCGCCGTCTCTTTCATGCCGTCGTTTGTGCCGCTGTCGTCGTCTCTGTCCGGTGGTGCGATGAAGGGTAGTCTCTCCTCCCCTTCTCTCTTCTTTCACTTCTTTTTCTTTCCTTTTTTCTCTTTTTCGTGGGTTTTCTTTTTTTTTTTTGAAATGTTGAGGGTTCATTTTTTGGTTGATTTCCCTCATTTGTAGCGTTTTTCTTGCAGGTAGCAGGTGGCTAGGGGGAAGAGAGGCCATCCCTTAGGCCGGTGGCCCAAAAATCCGGGGAGTGGGTGCCCCAAATCACCTAATCTGCCAGAAGGATTGAATCGAAAACGCAGCGAAACTTTTGGGGCTAAAGTGTAATTTCGAGAAAGATGAGGGGTCAAAATATAATTTTAAAAAGTTTAGGGGTCAAAAGGTAATTTTGGAAAAGAAGGGATTAAAATATAATGTTGAAAAAGTTGAGGGGTCAAAATGTAATTTTGATTTTTTTGTGTTTTTTAATTTTTTAAAATTTTTTTTAATTAAACATAAATCAAGCATGACAAAATTTAGTGCTTACAGCTGTCTCGCACGGCCGTGGTGTTTTATCGTAGCCCGTGGTTTGGGAAAAATTTTTCGTCCTTGGTTCGCACGGTCGCCGCCACGCTGGTGTGCAAATTTTTGGTGTCCACACGGTTACAGCCACGCCCGTGTGCAAGGCCGTGTGGTAGGGAAAACTGCGCTTCATTAATTTGGTTAGTTTGTAGTTATGTGCTAAAAGTAAAAATAAATATGGAAATTAATATGGTTAGTGTTCGGATTGCCTCCTAAGAAGCGCTCGTTTAAAGACTTAAGCTAGACTTACCTCTCATTTGCGTATTCATGGTGGTTTGAGGAGTTGAAAATCCTTTCTCATGCTATCAATTTTATTATTATAAAGTTCGAATCGAGTAGTGTTTACCTTAAAAGTGCCAAATTTAGGATTACTTACCTCGGCAATTCCATATTGGAAGATATTCAGTACCTCAAAAGGGATTTCTTCATTTGTATTCAGGTCTGAAGTGGAGGTTCGAGGGTCTGTTTTATTCAACAATACCTGATCTCCGATCTTAAATTTGTTTGTCCCATGGAGTGGTTTTGGTTCTGTTTCGTGTATTCCTAGTTTCTCCTTGAAATGTGTCTTCCACTCGTCTAGTTCATCGATCTGAAGCTATCGTTCCTCGTGAGTTATTTCCTTGTTGGCATGAGGTTTAGGATCTGGCTCAGTTGTGTAGTTCTGTGATGCTTCCTGAACAGAAGGTTGAATCAAATGGTTATTAATAGAATTTATATTCTCACCTTTAGTACTTGATGTCCTAGCCGAGTCAAGAGCTTGAAGAGTGATCGTTTCGTCACCTACACGAAGTATGAGTTCTCCTGTACCAACATCAATTTTAGTTCTATCAGTTGCTAAAAAGGGTCTTCCTAAAATTAAAGGAATATTATTGTCCTTATCCATGTTTAAAACGACAAAATCTACTGGGAATATAAATTTATCAATTTTTACGAGTACGTCTTCAATTATACCCCTAGGAATTCTAATAGTTTTATCAGCTAATTGAATGCTCAACCTTGTTTGTTTGGGTTTCCCTAGACCTAGCTGTTTAAACATTTTATAAGGCATAACATTTATGATTGCCCCTAAACCAGATAAAGCATTATCAACAGATATACTACCAATTAAACATGGAGTTGTAAAACTCCATGGATCTTTTAATTTTTGTGGTAGTTTATTTTGCAGAATTGCTGAGCACACTGCGTTTCGCTCCACATGCGACTCCTCGTCTATCTTCCGTTTGTTTGTCAAAAGCTCTTTTAGAAATTTCCTTGAATCTGGCATCTACAAAAGAGCTTCAAGAAACGGTAAGTTAATATATAATTGTTTTAGAAGTTTAATAAATTTACCGAATTGTTCATCTGTGTGGTCTTTCTACAACACATTGGGGTATGGTACACGAGGTTGGTACTCTTTAATTACCGGTTTTGGCTTATCATGATTTACTTCACCCTTACCTTCATCTACCATATTCTCTTGCCTCAAATTGGTGTCATCTAACCCTTCACTATCATGAGCGGTTATTGCTTGAAGTTGCTCATTTGGGTTAGTTTCAGTGTTGCTTGGTACACTTCCTTGTGATCGTTCAGAGAACTGCTTAGCAAGTTGCCCTAATTGGTTCTCGATCCCTTGAATCGATGCTTGTTGATTTTTGAGTGTTGTCTCGATGTTTTGGAAACGGGTTTCTAACACCGCTATAAATTTTGTTAGTATATCCTCAAGGTTCGGCTTCTTTTCTTGTGGGTAGGGTTGCTGTTGAAAGCCTGGGAGGGGTTGTTGTCTTTGATGTCCATGGCCACCACATGAGAAATTGGGGTGGTTCCTCCAACCTGGATTATAAGAATTACTATACGAGTTATTTTGAGGTCTAGAATTATTACCCATATAGTGAACTTGTTCGTTTTCAGTGTTCAGGTTGTAAGGTGTGTATTCTATATTGCTCATCCCTCCTCCATTCATATCGCACAGCATAACTGGATGTACCTGCGAAGAACCACATAAACCATCAATCTTTTTATTTAACTGTTCTACCTGGTTTGATAGCATGGTCACTGCGTCGATGTTGAAAACACTGGCAGCTTTTATTAGCTTTATCCTCGTGACTTGCCATTGATAGTTATTCAGTGACATCTCTTTAATGAATTCGTAAGCTGCTTCAGGTGTTTTGTTATTCAGGGTTTCACCAGCGGCTGAATCAATCAACTGCCTAGTTGAGGGGTTCACACCGTTGTAAAAAGTTTGAACCTATAGCCACAAGGGTAAATCATGGTGAGGGCACCTTCTCAATAAATCCTTGTATCTCTCCCATGCATCATAAAGTGTCTCTAAATCCATCTACACAAAAGAAGAGATATCATTCCTCAACTTAGTCATTTTAGCCGGAGGAAAATATTTTAACAAAAATTTTTCGGTCATTTGTTCCCATGTAGTGATTGATCCTCGTGGTAACAAGTTCAACCACTATTTAGCTTTGTTCCTCAACGAAAAAGGAAACAACCGAAGACGAATGGCATCATCAGAAATGCCATTTATTTTAAAGGTATAGCATAATTCTAGAAAATTTGCTAAGTGATTGTTTGGATCCTCATCATGCAAACCATCAAACTGAACAAACTGTTGAATCATCTGTATAGTGTTAGGTTTCAGTTCAAAATTATTTGCAGCAATAACAAGTCTAACAATACTTGACTCAGTTCCTGTTAAATTAGGTTTAGCATAATCATACATAGTACGAGGAGCAGGATTTAGATTCACCGGATTTGCGGCAACCATAGAAGGTAGCAGATTATTATCAGCCATCTCTTCGGTAGTATTGGTTTCGTCCTCTTGCTCTTCTTCTGTGTATTGCAGGCTTCGCCTTATTTCTCTGCAGTTTCTGCAAATGGTACCTTCTATATCGCAGTCAAAAATTAAAGGTCCTGACGGGTTCCTTCTAGTCATAAACTAGAAAAACCTATCAGAAGCAAGGAAAAGAAAAATTAGAAAAGTAAAAAAAATAATGGCTAAACTAATAAAAATTGAGCGTTCCTAATATTTTAGTTCCCCGACAACGGCGCCAAAAATTTGATGGTGGTCTGAAAGCTTTAATATTTATAAAAAGAATGATCGAGCCTAAAAACTAACTATTACCACGATTAAGGCAAGCGCGCCTATCGAACAGTAGTATAGCTTAGTGGCAAGACTGGAATGTCGAACCTAAGGGAACTGAAAGTACTAGTACTAAATTTCTTTTTATTATTTACCCTAAAATAAAGAGGATTGGTATCTATCTAACTAATTACTAAACTAAGGATGCTAAGACACAGAGAATGAATTGGGGAAATTTTTTTTGAGAAAACTAATTGATTAAGACAATACCCGAGGAAGAATCCACCTACACTTTACTTGTTATTTAACTCTGAACCTGACAATTTATTCACTTGACTTGATCCTTAGGACTCCCTAATTTAAATTAATACCTCTTTCGAGGCTACTAACATCTAACCCTAGGTTGATTAATTGAAATCTCTTTCTAATTAAAACCCCTAGTGTTACATTAATTCGATCTATGGACTCCTATATTAGGTCTGACCCTAATCCGACATATTTTTGTTGTCCTATATCTAGGAGTGCTATCAACTCCGCTTAACTATTGTAGATCTACTCTTAAACAGGGACTTTTGCTCCTCTGAATAAGCATATCAATACTTGAATCAATATTCTGAAATATTAAAGCAAGAATTAAGAACACATAATTAAGAACAAATCAAGTATTTATCATACAGTTCAAAAAACAATAACAAGATCCATCTTAAGTTTCATCCCCTCAAGTATTTGAGAGGTTTAGTTCATAATTATAAAAGAATACATCTCAGAAGAAATTAAATAGCAAAACATAAAGAAAACCCTAAAACCCCCTGAAGGAAATTGAAGGGAAGATCCTCAGTATTGAGCATGATTCCGGCTTCTGAGATGGATCAACTGGCTTTCTTGGAGTAATTCCCTAATTTCAGCTCTCTCTGGCTTTGTTCTTGTCAAAAGCCCTGACAGAGACCTTCTGTCGAACTCTTAAACTCTCGAACGCTTCCCTTTAGGTTTCCCTCTAGGGTGTTTATATAGGCTTTTGGAATGTCTTTCTTTGCCTCTAAGTATCCTTTTCCTAGTGAAATTAAAACAGGTCACAACAGGGACACACCCGTGTGGCTTATCCGTATGAATCGAGCCCTGGACCGTGTTCGAGTCTGTTAAAGTGGCTCGGCCGTGTGGCGAACTCCAGGCCGTGTGGATTTCTTACTTTGGCCCATTTTCTCTGTTTTTGGCCCATTTCTCGTTCTTTTCATTCTTATATGCTATCGTAAGTATAAAACATGAAATTAAAGGATTAGGAGTATCAAATTCCACAATTCAAGGGATAAATCATCTAAAAATATACCAAATGTGGGATTTAAATATGTATATATTACGATTTATCTCCAGGTGTGTACCCAAAAACGCAGAAAATGAGGTTTCAGCGAAAGCCGAAAACCTTTTTATCGGTGCCATACGGGCGTGTGGTCGCCCATGTGGTAGGTCGTGTGGAAGACTGTTAGTCACCACACGGCCGTGTGATCGACGAGCCAGGCCGTGCGCGAGTGACACAGCCGTGTGACGGTTGGGTAAGACCGTGTGCGACACACGGGGCTTGACCAATTAGGCTGTGTGGGCCCACACGGGTGAACCATACGGGCATGTGGGATTCTTGACCAGGCAGTGTGATCCACACGGCTAAGGCCAATTTTGGCCGGGTGGGCCAGATGGGCATGTGGGCCTATACAGGCAGGCCACATGGATGTGTGAGCCCATTTTTCTAAAAACTCTGTAAGGTTGCACGGGTCGCCCAAGTCGACTGTAGACCTATCGTAGGGTCGGTAAGCAATACTTAGGCCCTAAATGAATGATATGTCTGTCTGATTTATGTACTAAGCATGTATACTGATCTAAATATATTAGTTTTAATTGCATAATAGCATGTCATTCTTGTATGTTGCATTGCATCGGGGTGGGTTGGTTACGATTGGAGGAAGTATCTGAAAGGCTTTTAAGCCTATTATCTGGTAGCTCAACTATAAATTTCTGATTATGTGCCGCATTCGGTACGACATGGTGTGTAAGGCTGGGTGGGTTGAATTTATCCCTACATGGTGTGTAGGGTTGGACAGAGTTGGTGTGTAGAGGCTAACGGGTAGGACTCTGGTTTCTACTCTGATCTGCATATTCTGTCTGAAATGGGCTAAGGCCCTACGATATGTCTGATTCTGTATCTGAGTAGGCTATGGTCCACACTATTACTGTAATGGGCTCAGCCCCGAACTGTGAAAATTATGTCTGTTATCTGATGTTACTGTGTGTATGTTTTATGTGGGGTTATACACTGAGTTTTCAAAAACTTACCCTTTTCTATTTAATCTGTTCCGGTAATCCCTAACAGTAGACGGATCGATGCAGCGGAGGACTCGGCGGTGACCACGGTTCTGGACACTTATTTACGGTTTATTTTTAATTATGATTTGGTTATATTTGG
Organism: Gossypium bickii; assembly: GCA_025503065.1. Lineage (NCBI taxonomy): Eukaryota > Viridiplantae > Streptophyta > Magnoliopsida > Malvales > Malvaceae > Gossypium > Gossypium bickii. The sequence continues at coordinate 16,042,670 of CP106710.1, read as the reverse complement.
GTAAATTTTATGTAACAAGGCCTTTTGGATTTTTGTTTAAAATTTGGGATCATTATTTTATAAACTGCTAGCAGTAGGACAAGACGTTAGTTTTCAAAATAAACAAAGGTTTTATTAAAATACGTACGACCTTGCAAATCGTTTTAAAAGCTTCCGCAACATATAAAGTTTTGAAAATGGATAATGAATAAATAATGACACGTTTTGACGCTTAGATACCTAAAAATGGTTTCAACGCTGTTACGTTTTCTAAAGCACTATCATGTGACATCGCCAAATTTGATCATAACATCTAGGCCGAGTTTGGGGTATTACAATATGAGTCATTCATATGATAATGTCCTTATGGGTATGAAGTTGGTATGAGTTGTATTAGTAAAGCATAATGCTATTAGAATGATGGAAGTGAAAATGTACATGATATGTTATTGCCTGATTATGTTAGTTCAATTTGAAGGCTTTTGTATGCCATGAAAGTTGCCATGTGATGTTTCTTGAGAGTGACAAAATAGCTTAGAAAATAGCCTTGTATTTGTCCACATGGGTAGACTCACAGACGTGTGTGTAGGCCGTGTGTGACACACGGTCTGACCCCATGGGCGTGCGATCCGGTCGTGTGTCCCCTGCACCTTAATATTGCAAAACAGAATGTCCAGAATTGGCCACACGGGCCGAGACACGACTGTGTGTCTTGGCCGTGTGAGAGACACGACCATAGGACATGGGCGTGTGCCCTAACCGTGTGAAGTCCACACCTGATTTATGAAAAATCATGATAATAAAATTGACCACATGGCCTAGCACACGGGCGTGTGACTTGGCCCTGTGGCTACCATTTGTTACTGACGTCATAAACAGAATGCAACCTAAAATCAACACAACCTAAGCCCACGGGCGTGTCCATTGACCCACACGGATGTGTGCCCCTAAAACTTTAAAATTTTCCTGAGTTTTGTAAAATCTTCCTAAGGTCTCGGTTTAGTCCTGAACCGCCCTCAATGTATGTTTTGGACCTTGTGGGCCCATATAAGGGACGATGTACACATGAATGAAAATTTTTAATTTTGATGGAAATTGAAGTCTTAGTTTTGTATGAGTGCTTGAGTTTATGTCTGGTAACGCCTTGTACCCTGTCCCAGCGTCGAATACGGGTAAAGGTTGTTTGGTAGCTTTTGTATTTCATTTTGAGATGTGGTGTCTTATTTTTTATATGTAAATCGTTAAGTTATTTTGGTATACCTAGTGATGTGCTTGATTTTGGATGTGTACTTGTGTTGGATATAATTAAGTTGATCCTAAATGGTATATAAAGATTTGGTGATGATGTTTTGAAATGGTTGCTTGTTGAGTATGGCCATATTTTGGTCAATTAGATTGGTGGTTTTAGGCATGAATGGTTAACTAATGATAAAACTTGTTCCTTTATTGTAACTTTGTTCTTGAGTTGAATGAATGTATGGATTTAGGTTCCTTTTGATGGCATATTGGTTAGACATAGGATGGATTAAATTTTGGCATGTATATGGTGATTTGAATGTGCTTTTAACCATGTAAAATTAGTTAGATATGGTATGTTTCATTGTGCAAGAAATGATCCTTGATTGGCTTGATTTAGAGGGTTAAAAATGGAGCACGCGGCCTGAGTCACAGGCTACCACATGACCCTGTGCCACACATAGTCACCACACATGGTTGTGTGTATTTATTATTTTAGGTGCATATTTCACACAGCCCGAGACACGACCGTGTGTCTTAAAACAGTTTGTGGCACGGTCGATCACACTACCTTGTGATCGAACTTCGAATACACACACGATTTGGCACAGGGTCGTGTGACCCTATTTCAAATATACACACGAGTAGACACACAGGCTAGGACACAGTTGTGTATCCTGACTTCGAATGTATACACAGTCTAGGCTATGTCACACGACTTGGCCATACGGCCGTGTGACCCCTATTTTCGAAAATTTTTATGGTTTTTCAAAATGTTCTGATTTGTTTCAATTTGATCCGGATTGTTCCTAAACTATTTCTAGGGCCCCATAGGCTCGATTCAAGGTCCACAAGTGTAGTATTTTCTATAATTAGATTCAATTGATATATGTTGGTATTTAATTGTATAAATTTTTTCTATTGGAAAGTTAAATGTTCTATTTTTTTTTTAGTAATACTCTGAAATCCTAATCCGGCAAACATAGATGGGATAGGGGTGTTACATTGAATCTATAATATAATCAATTCATATGCTAACATGTCCAAAATTTTATTTTACAACATGTTTTTGGACATCATTTCCTGTTTTTAGTAAATAGTTGGCATCAGTTGTGGCCACAACTTTAATTCTCATTAACACAAATTTTCAACCATTCGATTTCCACAACTTTAATCCAACTTGAAGTTGGATAAAATGAATAAAGAAGCCAACCACTTTAATTCTTCAAGATTAAGAACCAACTCAATGAGTTTTATTTAACAAGATAGGTAAACCTATTTGCTAGTATAATTTCACAAATTATACAAAATATTACGACACTATGGTGATATATATTATTTTTCTTTAATTTGCGCTTAATTAATATATAATAAACCAACACACCCACCATGTGCAAAATGTACATTCTTTTACTAAAGAATGTTTAATTCAACACTTAAGATACCATATATATCAATATGCTCTTTCACTCATCTTTTTACTATTTGGTGGATACTTGAATATTATTTTCACATAACTAGGAGGCATCCAACTATGTACCCTTAGTAAAATATCAGTTACACAACAAGTGATACCTTGAACTTTTCTATAAAGTTTCAAAATTTTTGATCAATTCAATATGAAAGTGCATAAAAATAAATATATATAAAATATAACCACTATCAAAACAAAATGTCTAATTCCATGACATTCTTGTGCTTTATAATATATAATGCAAATATATACTTTTGAACTTGTTAGTCATTCACATTGATTGATTTCTTTCTTTGCTTATATTCACGTTTGCATTATTGATCAATCCTTCTATATATATTGTAACCTCTCCAACCCGACATAGATGTTAGACCCGAATATGGGAGATTACATCGGCCACTTAGATGGCCTAGTACAATTGGAGTTTATAAAACAATTATTTTAAAACATTTGTTTATTTCAGAAGAGAACTTAACCTATTTTTAGAAAAACATATGAGTTAACAAAAACCAATTAATTTTAACATTCTTCTCGTCACAGTGACTTTTTCTTTTGAAACTTAGTTAATTATTTATTTATTTACTACTCAACACTTATTTATAAATTTGTAACGCCTCAGTTTTTCATTAATTTTGGCTTTTGTAACTTTGGCATGAATAAGTGTTTGCTTCAGTGGTTATGTGTTCTAGGTGTGTGTGAGAGGTCCCAAGTTCAAGCCTTGACTTGGACAAATTTTGCTCTTGTTCTGAATAAAGCCTTAACCTGGCCTAAAGGACTTAAGTTTAATAGTTGGTAATTAAATAACAGAATGGGCATGCTGGTCTAGTGGTTAGGTGGGGTGTTAGATTGTATGAGGTCTTGAGTTTGAATCCATGCTGGAGCGTAGGCATTATTTTTGCTTAAAGATTCGGCTAGAGTTGTGTTGGAAGAGGACATTGAGTAGTGGATGCGTGGTGGGAGTTGAGGGAGGAAATTAAGGGGTTTCGAGATTCTATCAAAATCTTTTTGCTAATTTCGATTTATCAAAAACAAAATTCTGTTCTCTCTTCCCCAAACTTCTTCCATCATTCTGATATTTTCACCCTTCCTCTGTCGAATTTTCATTGTTTTCTTCCTCCTCTCTTTTGATTTCTTTCGCATTTCTACCTTGTTCAACGAGTGAATCCACTTGATTCGGAAAGTAATAGTTTTGCCTCTTCCTCTCATTCATAGTTAGTTTTTTGAAAAAGGTATGTTTTGGTTCTTTTGGATTAGGTGGAAATCAAGTAGCGATTGGGGCTTCTACAGTTTTTGAACGGTTGGGTTCTCGATTCGCTGTTGGTAAGTGATCGGGTTTATTTTTTTTCAATATTCTAGGGTCTCGTTGTGGAATATTCTCAGTTTAGTTCGATAAGTGCCACTAAAAATCAGCTTTGGTAATGTCAATTATAGGTTCTTGAAGGCTTGGGAGTGCTTACGTGTCGAAATCGAACCAGGTGTGTACTCGAAAATACAGAAAATGAGGTTTTGACGAAAGCTGAAAACCTTCTTGTTGACGCCACACGGGCGTGTGGTCGCCTGTGTGGTAGGCCGTGTGCAAGACTGTAAGTCACCACACGACCGTGTGAGGGCCGAGCGAGGCCGTGTGCGATACACAGGCTCGACCAATTAGGCCGTGTGGGTCCGTACGGGTGAACCAAACGGGTGTGTGGGATTCTGGGTCATGCCGTATGATCCATATGACTAAGGCCAATTTGGGCCGTGTGGGCCACACGGGAATGTGAGCCCACACGGGCAGGCCACATGGACGTGTGAGCCCATTTTTCTGAAAACTCTATAAGGTTGCATGGGTCGCCCAAGTCGACTGTGGACCTACCGTAGGGTCGGTAAGCAATACTTAGACCTCTAAATGAATGATCTGTCTGTCTGATTTCTGTACTAAGCATGTATGCTAATCTGAATATATATATATGTTTTAATTACATAATAGCATGTCACTCTTGTATGTTGCATTGCATCGAGGTGGGTTGATTATGATTGAAGGAAGTATCTGAAAGGTTCTTAAGCCTGTTATCTGGCAGCTCAGCTGCAAATCTCTGATTATGTGCCGCATTCGGTACAACATGGTGTGTAGGGCTGGGTGGGTTGATTTTATCCCGACATGGTGTGTAGGGTTGGACGGAGTTGGTGTGTAGAGGCTGGTGGGTAGGACTCTGTTTTCTGCATATTCTGTTTGGAATGGGCCAAGACCCTATAATATGTCTGTTTCTGTATCTGAGTGGGCTAAAGTCCACATTTTTGTAATGGGCTCAGACCCGAACTGTAAATGCATGACTGTTTTCTGATATGATATTGTGTGCATATTTTCTGTGGGGATTACACACTGAGTATTTTCTATTTAATCTGTAAAGGTAATCCCCAGCAGTATGCGGATCGGTGCAGTAGAGGACTCGGCGGTGACCACGGTTCTGGACACTTATTTACGGTTTATTTTTAATTATGATTTGGTTATATTTGGGGTAAATTTTATGTAATAAGGCCATTTGGATTTTTTTTTAAAACTTGGGATTATTGTTTTTTAAACTTCTAGCAATAGGACAAAACGCGAGTTTTCAAAATAAACAAAGGTTTTATCAAAATACGTACGACCTTGAAATATTATTTTAAAAGCTTCCGCGACGTATAAAGTTTTGAAAATAGATAACGAACAAATACACTACACGTTTTGACGATAACCGAAGATACCTAAAAATGGTTTTAGCGCAGTTACGATTTCTAAAAGCATTATCATGTAACATCGCTAGATTCGGCCATAATGTCCAGGTTGGGTTTGGGGTGTTACAAAATTAGTAGCAGAAAAGTGATTATGATGATAGTATTTTGTATGTAAATGGGTTTTAATGGTGTTTCTATGTTCTGTAAGCAATTTTTACTGCTGGTTTGAGAAGGATGGTTGAGTTTGGAGCTTTGAACTGTAGTAGGTGAGTCTTAGGTGGGTCCCTATCCTAACTCTTTGATATGAATTGTTCAAACAGGAAGCATATATATATGGGATGATGATGTCTATAGAAATTGGTAAAAATATGAGTTTAGTAAAGATGAAAGATGTGCTACGATGATATGTATAAAGTTCTATTAAAAAGAATAATGTTTGGTAAATATGCAGGTAAGTCTGATGTAGGAGATCTATGAGCTAGTAAAAAGATGGTCATTTAGGTAAGTGAATGCTGAGCAAATGTTCCTCTATGATGCCTTTGGTAGGGCAAGTATATTGCTAACTAGACTGGCATATCACGATATGAAAACAAGTGTAAGATTATGAGGTTGAGACCCACGACATCTTAATATGATTTGGAAACACTCATGGTGTAGCCTCTAATAAGATGAAGACTGGATTGGCAGATCACAATACATGAATGTGTGTGTAAGCCATGTGGCTGAGACCCATGGCAAGATATGTCTGTATGTATGCTTAAGGTGTAGCCTCCGATAACGTATGATTCGAAATGGCAGATCACAGTACATGAAATTATGTATAAGTCCATGTGGGAGAAACCCATGACATCTTCTGTGATAGTTCGTCAGGATAGTAAACACGTGATTTTGTATGAAGCGTTTATGGCATATTTTGTTTGGCCCTTATGGCTCATTCAGTTAAGTTTGTCTGATATAATATGATTATCTGCCTTTATGGTAAATTCTGGACAAATCTCGATTTCTTTGTGACAGATATTGATATGATACGATTATGATACGTCTGAAGTTAAGGGTTGAATAAGATCTGTGATATAATTGAGTAAGTCTTAAGAGATTTCTAGAAAAGAAATACATATATGTATAATAAGGGTGTCCGTCATGATTATTTGTTAGTGTTGAATATGAACGTATTCGTAGTTATGTGGGACATAAGAAATTATCAATGTGAGTTCGTCTGTGTTATGCAGTTGTTGAATCTGAGTTATCTGGAATCTGCCATATTTAGGTTGTGTTATATCCTCTTCTGAAATCATATGAAAATTGAGTTATTGTTATGATAATTATCTGGGGTCCTGTAAGTAGTGGAAAATTCATTTGAATAATTTGTGTAGTACATTATTAGTGTGAGTTTGTATGGTATCGAATCAAGGTATGATTTGATTAGTAGTTTGATGGTATTCAGATTTGCATAAGTATTTGCCAAATATATATATGTATCCATCAGTGATTAATATATGTGAAGAACTGTTCTAGAATAAGTGAGTGTGTTAAGAGTATGATAGTTGACGTGTAAGTGAAAGTCGAATCTATAATAGTATCTGTCTAATTCAGAAAAAGGTGGTTCAGAAGGATAGATGGCACATAGATGTTCTTCAAATAATATAAAGTACTCACTAAGGTATTTTTGGGATAAAAGTCACTAAGTTCTCTTGAGCTTATAATGTTGTTATTTTTAGGTGTATGGGTAGAGAATGCGTCAGGAGTGACAATGCCAAGAGTACGCCAAGATAGCGGCGAAGTGGGTTATTATGCATACAGTGGAAAAGTGGCATAGATTAGGGTTATGCCCCAAGAGTTTGTCTTTAACAAAATTTTATACTATAATGAGTTGTACCAAGTCTAATGTAATAAGTTATTTTATTTTTAATTTACCCCTTGTTATTAAATATTTAGTCTTTCGGTTAAAAAAATAAGAAAATGTTTTCAGTAAGGAGTATTTGTCAACTATTTCGATATTTTGCTAAGTATTGTAACGCCCCAAACCCGGCCTAGACGTTATGGCCGCATCTGGTGAAGTCACATGATAGTGCTTTGGAAAACATAATTACAATAAGACCATTTTTGATATCTTAGGTTAATGTAAAAAATGTGTTGTTTATTCATTCATTACCCATGTTCAAAACATTATACATTGCGGAAGCTTTTAAATGCAATTTGCCAAATTCGTTGTATTTGATAAAACATTTGTTTATTTTGAAAACTCGCGTCTTATCCTACTGCTAGCAGTTATAACATAAAAATCCCAACTTTAAACAAAAATCCTTAAAGGCCATATTACATAAACTTTTTCCTAAATATAATTAAATCCATGAATAAAATTAATAACCGTAAAGGTCTAGAACTGTGGTCACTGCCGAGTCCTCCGCTGCATCGACCCGTCTGCTACTGGGGATTACCTAAACAGATTAAATAGAAGAGAGTGAGTTTTCGCAAACTCAGTGTGGCCCCGCAACAAAATTTCCTAAGTCTGGATGTCCTTAATAACACAATAAGATCGGTGAAATTCGAAGAAAATGTTATTGTCATTAGCAAACTGAGAAACAGATAACAATTCTTCCGTATATTTGGCACACACAAAACATTAGACTGATGAAGTAGCTTAGTCTTCGTAGGCAAGATAGAATTCCCAACACATGATATTTTTGTAGGAGTACCATTACCCATGAGGAGAGGAGATGTACATGAGTATGGCGTAGACTCGTTCAAGGCAGAAGCTTCTCGACAGACATGATGCATAGCCCCTAAATCGGGACACCAAGATGAGGTTCCTACAGGCATAGGAATGTAAGAATTATCATTATCAAAATTAGACCCATACGGAGTCGTGTTGGCATTGGATTCAGAGGTAGTAAAAAAAATTGGACGCATGAAAATCAGGAATGCAGGCAACCCAACGCATAGTGAGGAATCAAAATCAATAACGCGTGCCTTCGGCTTAATGCACCATGGAACACATGACCCATTATTTGGCACTAAAACATTGCATTGCCAGTGGTGGGCCCAAGCCCATGTCCATGCCCAAAAGAGCCCTCAAGTCTAATAAAATTAACATTTGGCCCAAGTGAACCCTGTCCAATGCTATGACCAACACTAGCCGGCCCACGAATTCCATATGGCCCAAAATCTTGGCTTGAAGCAATCGGCCTAGGAACAATAGCAAATGGTCCAACGCCCTGGCCCATCTCTCGCGGCTAGTGAGGACCACCAGATTGGCCACAATTTGAGCCTGTGCTAACAGCGGGCCCAAACACCTAGCCTACCCCATCGTCAAAATTAGGAGCAAAAGGGTTAGAAACCCTAACATTCGACAGACTTGGCACAAGGGAGGCATTGTTTTGCAAATGTGGCCACCTTTCTCACGAGGAGCCATAAGGAAAATGCGTCGGTGCCGCCATCGAAGAGCTGTCATACTGTCCAGGCACACCGAACGGGTCTGGACCAGGATGAGCCAACAAAAACTAGCCAGCCAAGAGGCCAGTTGCGCCAAAAACACCGTCACGTGAACCGTAGTCAGAGTAGACGGACCACCATAGTCGTGGTTGAACCGATAATAATAGCGTTGTGCCAAATGTCCATAGCAAACATAGATCTGGCATTGAAGCCAAGACCGAAATCCGCGCCCACGAGCACCAGAAGGAGGACGGCCACCATGCACGGAGTCCTTCACTAGTGTCGCCGGAGTGGCCTCTACCAGATGAGCATGAAAAGGCATGTCATTTGCTGCGCGAGTCTGATGGCTTTCGAACTCAAAAAGCACATTAACAATTTTCTGTTACGGAAGAGTTTCAGACGAGAATGGTGCCAGAGTTAAAATGGTATCATAATTCAACGATAGTCTAGTAAGAATGATCTCCATCTTCTCAGCCTCTGGAGCCACCGATCCAGATGCCTCGAGTAACGCACAGGCATTCTAAATCTTAGCAATATACTCTTTGACAGTCATCACGCCTTTCTTGATGGAGTAGAGTTCATGCTTAATATGCGATAGCTTGGCTCTGATGGCAGCAGCAAAGAGGCGATTCGCAGTGCTCCAAACCTCACAATCCATCTTAGTAGCTGTAAAACAGGACAACAAAGGAGCACTAATCATAGAAAGTAACCAAGAAGCGAGTAACTTATCTTGCTGAACAAATAGGGATGCATTGGGATTTAGAGCCAAGGTTCTATCCGGAGATGACACAAAGCAAGGCAGAGCAGGTAACGTCCTTTCTAAAAATCCTATGAGTTCATATCCTTCAATTATCAATTGGATATACTGTTGCTATTGCACAAAATTTCCTTCATCTAACTTCACAGTGTCATGACAAGGAAATGATTGAACCAAACGAGAACCGGAGAACGAGGGACTGCTACGACCAGCAGAGGTATAATTAGTGGAATTGGCCATGGATCTACAGTAGAAGCGACCTCCAGGAAATCAGGCGACTGATACCATGTTAACAACTGTTTTATGAAGAATAACAAAAAAAGTAGAATGAACACGTTAAATCTCTTCTAGTATTATTAGCTTACCTTTGAACAATACATTAATAGAATTTATACTTGTATGACTAACTACTAGACTAACTGATGGTAACTGCTTACTAATAATATTCCAGCCTGTATAACAAAATGGTAACAGACTAACAGAGTCTATACTCTAATAAAGCCAAACAATTTAGCTCTTACTTTTATAATTTTCGCAACAAAATTATCTCCATGCTTTTTTAAATCTTCATCAAGTCACTTTGTAACCTTGTTCAAACCTAGTGGTGACATATGTTATACCACAATATTAAGTCTAGCTATAAGAACTTTTAGCCCAAACTTACGGGACCGACTTACAACATCAGCCAATAAGAGATATGCTTTGGGGACCAAACACAAAAAGAAAAGAGGTGTTAACCCTTTAAGTGCAATATCTCATCTCTATCTTCTCATATCATATCCTCGCCTCTCTCATCTATATCTTCTCATATTATATCCTCGCCTCATAGCCACTATGTACAGTCACATATTACTTGCTTTCTGTAGTATAAGCGTATCGGAATACAAGTTCTAACATCCTTTAATTTACTTTGGTCTTGTAAAAATCTAAATGCATCCGAGTTCATCTTCAAACCTGATCTCTAAGCAAAAATGTTGTAATCAACGCATAATGTCTTTCGGAGGGCTAGAAAAAGCACAATAATATTTTACATGTATGATTAATTTTAGTTTAATAATTCATATCTTCAATCGGATGCTTTTCTCTTTCTTCTTTTGATAAAAAATAGCTTATAAAGTCAATGTCAGTATTTAAGTAAAAGATTCTACCCACTCTTTTTTAATTAAAAACACTAGTATTTCTTTTCTTTTCTTTTTGTGAAGAAAAAACACTAATTTCTTTTTATTTTGATAATAAAATTGTTTTTATTTAAGTTTTATTTATTTCAGAAAGATATTTTGCAAAGATACTTAATTGTTTTTTGTTCTTTTTTATGCTTAACCTTGTATGCCATGTGCACATCAGCGATGTTCCTTTAAGTAATTAGATCTATTATTAAAAACCAAATTGATTTTTTCTAATATTTTTAAAGAAATCAAAATAAATTGTTGGTAGCTAGAACTAACACATTTCCTATGCCGGTGATTAAATTAATCCAATTATAAAACTAATGTAGCATATTGTAGTTGTGATTTGTGGTGCTTTCACATTTACCACTTTATTTAAACTAAATAAGTTTTTATTTAGTTTAGATAACCAGTTAAAACAATTATATAAAAAAAATAAAAAATTTTAAAACAAAATTTTTTTATTATAAGAATATTTTTATTTTTAATAATTTTATAAAATTTTAAATTAAATAATCTAAAGTACGATTTTTTTAAAAAAATATTAAAATAGATTAGTGGTAAAATTAGAAATTTTAAAATCTATTGAGTGCAGGTTTAATATTTGATGTTTGTATTGATTGTATACATTTTACTCTCAACCATAATATTACTCATATAATCTAACATAAGATAAAATGCTTTCGATGTGAGTTTAACCGTTTAGACTATCATTTAATTGACAAAAGAATGCTTAAAATTAGAAATATAAATATTAATGATTTTTTGGAAAAATTAATATATTTTAAATAATAAAATGAATATTTGAATTTTAGACAAGCAAGACTTTTCGCGATTTTAATCATGAACATTCATTTTTAAGGGGGCGTTTTGGTGCTTTTCTATATTAAAATTCTAATGGAATGTGATTGATAAGAATATCATTGTTCAAGAAGTTACTTCACAATGTTTTGTAATCACCGGAAAGTATTGATTAAAATCTTGAAACATTTAACACTTATTGAGAATATAAGATTACTGTACAAAACTATCATTATTAAATAAAAATGATATTAACGTATTTAATATTAATTTTTCAATAATTTTTATTGTTAACAAATTTTGAATTAAATATTTATTAATAATTTTTTATTATTAACAATTATGTTTTTTCACATATTGATCTAAAACATTATATTAATACATTACTTTGTAAAATTTGCAAAATTTTATTCCTCATTACTTTGTATGTATAAATTCAAGTATATTCAAATATTGCATATATTGCTTAAAATTAACTCAGTACTAATTTTTAAATTAGTAGTTTGATTTAGATGTATGACATCTTTTTTAATGACAGCCATATTTTTCATTTTTAACAAATACAAATTTTCATGTAAGTTTCGTTATGTTGACATGATATATATAATTTTTTATGAGAAAATTGAGCAATGAACTAATTTAAAAATTTTAATTTGAAAGTAGACAATGTCAATATTATTATTGCTAGAGCAATGGGTATTATATGTGAATAGGCTTGTTTTTCATACAATTACTTGATTCTACAAGTTGTCTTTTTAAGTTTTGTATGCTAAAAAATATAATTTGCTTATAGCAAAATAAAATATAGATATTTATCTACTATCTAGGAAAAAAAAAAACCTTACTCTAGAATAATGTTTGAAGTTGTAAAGATAAGAAAATGACATGAAAAAAAAAAGCTACAACTATCTTTATCTTTTATTAAAGTTGAATAAGTTAATTAGTACCCTAAACATAAATAAAAGAAAAGTTAATTTTGTCCTAATAATTTTTATTTATATGTGAAAGTAACTTTCTCACAAATTATCAAGGGAATCACTCTCCATTATTAGTGAAAAAATAACTCTCAAAAGAATATTACATTCTAAGGAAAGTAAACTAATTTTTCTTCCCAAATATTTGAATCACATTTTGACTAATTAAATTCTTTGAAAAGTAATAAATTTTCAAAATATAAAATGGAATTAATGATTTGATGCCATAATTAAAGCATAAAATAAGACAACTTATTTTTTAAAGTATTTACTAAATCGAGTTTAATGATTAATTATTCATATTTTGTAAGGTTATTAAAGAATAGAGAGTGAGAAATGAATTTGATAAATTTTTAATAGAGAAACGGAAATATAAATATAGGAAATGGACTAATTAAATTAAATTTATGGGAAACGACAACGAAGAGAATAGAGAATTATTATGTCATACCATGCTAATAACCTAAACGTAATGTCTTTTTTACATGCTGCTGAAGGTTCGGTCCATCTTTAAACTTTTATCATGATTATAAGGTTAAAAAAAAAGTCTATATAAAGGGACTGAAGAGGGTTGCTAAGAGCATAACCAAATTAAACCCATTTTTAGAAGGAAGGATGGGGAAAATGGGGTCATCAATGACCTCTCTCTTTCTCACTGTTTTAGTCTTAGCAGTGTCTCTCAATTTGCCTTTTGAAACCTCAGCAGATTACAGTTATTCTTCTCCTCCACCACCTCCTAAGAAGTACCCACCACCACCTTACCATTACAAGTCTCCACCACCGCCTCCTCCGGTCTACTCTCCACCACCATCACCACACAAGAAGCCTTACAAGTACAAATCTCCTCCCCCACCAACTCCTGTTTACAAGTTTCCACCAACTCCTCCACCATCACCACCCAAGCATCCTTACAAGTACAAGTCCCCACCACCACCACCATCACCACCCAAACACCCCTACAAGTACAAGTTCCCACCCCCACCCCCACCATCACCACCGAAGCACCCTTACAAGTACAAGTCTCCACCCCCACCATCTCCAGTTTACAAGTATAAGTCTCCACCACCTCCACCGCCATCACCACCCAAGCACCCTTACAAGTACAAGTCCCCACCACCTCCACCACCATCACCACCCAAACACCCTTACAAGTACAAGTCCCCACCTCCACCACCATCACCACCAAAGCATCCTTATAAGTACAAGTCTCCACCACCACCATCACCTCCAAAGCATCCTTACAAGTATAAGTCTCCACCACCACCACCACCATCACCACCCAAGCATCCCTACAAGTACAAGTCTCCCCCACCACCACCTCCATCCCCACCCAAGCACCCTTACAAGTACAAGTCTCCACCCCCACCACCTCCGGTTTACAAGTATAAGTCTCCACCACCTCCTCCCGTTTACAAGTCTCCTCCTCCACCACCACCCCATTATGTCTACTCTTCACCTCCTCCTCCTCACCACTACTAAGTGACGACCGCTTTGACCATACTCCTTGGTAATATACATTTATATATCTCCCCTTTTTTTTTTTCCAACTCCTGAAGGTGCATTATTTCACATTGTTTTGCATGTTTTGATGTTTAATCAGTTCAATACCAAAAAACACATTGTTTTGTTGCAGGAGAAGAGAAAATTGTGATTCAAATAAAGCCACAAAAGATGGTTTGAAAAGAAATCTAGAGGGAATCATAAAGAAGAAGATTGGAAGCCCAGCCTACCTAGTCTCCGCATTTGAAGTGAATAATGTTAGATAAATTGTGTGTTATTCGGTGGCTTCACTCGTATTTTATTTCTTTATTTCTGTTTAAAAGAATCATATATGTAACTGTGTATGTGTTCTGCAACCATTTTGCAAATGCATGGGTTTATATATATATATTATTAATTTGTCACGATTTGCATAAGTATTTTAACTTTAAAAGTATATCACATTTTATAAAAAATATAAACAAGTTGATTAAACTAAAGCATGAAATATATTGACAAAAAAAAATTGTAATTAGATATCTAAAACATTGTAATTGAATTTTTAAAATATCAATATAATATTAATTAGATTTTTTTACTGGTTTAGATATTAAATGTCAATTTAAAATATATGTGGAGTATATGTAAAATTTGTAGATCAAATTTTTAATTAATTATATGAAAAAGCTTAAATCTAACCTATTAAAAAATAATATCATCAAATTTAATAGGGAAATTTTTAAGATAACCTAAACTAGAGATCACTCAATTATTAGTCAACTTTGGTTTTGGTTATCAAATTATAAAAAATTATAAATTAATTACTAAGTTATTTATTTGTAAGATTTTAGCTACTCGTCCATTAACTACAATTAATCTCTTGATAGAATGATGATGTGAAATGTTTTATATAGGGTTAATATCTATTTTGTCCTTAAATTATAGCTAAAATATTAGAGTAATTTTTTAACAATAAATTAAAAAATATAACAAATATCATAAAACTCTAAAAAAAAATCATCCAAAAATCCTTAAACTTATAAAAATTTCAAAAATATATATAAAAATTAAGTTTCATGAAATTCTAAAAGAAAAACTTGAATTTTTGGGGAATAACCCAATACCAAACAGTCTTTATCCAAAAGACAAATCAAATTATGCACTACCACCATAAGAAACATTCATAGCATTCTCTGAAGAAATTGGGGATAATAGATGCTCATAAAAATTGTAGTTAACAAACATAAGTTGAAAGTAGGGGTGAGTAAATTTCGATTCGATTCGATTTAAAAAATTCGATAAAAAATTTAAATTTTGAATTAAACAGTTCGAATTATTTGAGTTGATCAAGTTATTTGGATCAACTTGAATAAAAAATTAAGTTTTTCAGTTTAACTCAAATATGAATTACACAATTCGAGTTATTCGAAAATCCGAATAATAAAAGACAAAATTATGTCGTTTTGATAAATGTGTACTTTTTTAAAAGTTAAAATTCAAAATAATTAAGTTAAAATGTAAAACTATGTCGTTTTGATAAATGTTTGCCCATTAAGTTAAAAGGCAAAATCATTATATTATTCATGTAGTTAAATAATATTGTACTTCGTCTACTAGTTAAATAATTGGTCCATCTAAACGCAACATTAAGTATAAATAATAGGATTCGTTAACTCGACTTGATTTGACTTGAAATTTTTTGACTCGATTCGATTCGATTTGAAAAAAAATTCAAATTGAGTTTGGTTGCTAAAATAAGATTTGTCAACTCGACTAACTCAAAAATTTTTGACTCGATTTGACTCGACCCGATCGAATACTCACCCATAGCTCAAAGTAAAAGGTTAAAAAGCTTCATTACCTCCCAAGTGAGAAATGCATTAGTAATTACACACTTGAAGGAAAGAAAAGTAGATAGGATGAATCATAATAAGATGTAATTTGGATATAGTTTCTGTAACAACCCGATTTTGAACTTAGTCGGAATAGTGGTTTCGGGACCACAAATCCGATGAGGAAAAAAAAAATTTAAAAAAATTAATATTCTTATATTTTTATGATCTACAATTTTATGAAATGATTTCGTAAAAATTTCGTTCGAAAATTTTGGTGTTTGAGCACTCAATTTAGTCAAAAGGACTAAATTGTAAAAAGTGCAAAACTTGAGTTCTAGAAGCTAGAGGTATCTAATTGCTATGAAATTTTAAATTGAAGGTCCTTAAAAGGTAACTAGACCATTGGTTAACTTTCTGGAAAAAAAAAATGGACATTAAATAGGTTAAATAGAATATTTTTAAGTTAAGGGCATTTTGGTCATTTAGTGATTAAAATGAGTTAAAAACAAAATTAAAAGCTAATTTTTGATCATCTTCAACCCCTTGGCCGAAATTCTCATAAGGAAGACATAGATAGGGTTTCTCAAGCTCCCAAGCTCGATTGTAAGTCCTGTTTCTAGCCCAGTTTTTAATGATTTTTACGTTTTTGAAATCCTCGTAACAAGATTTACCTATTTCTACCATTATTTTGAGCTAGGGTTTGTGTTTAAAAATTTACCCATGGATGAAATGCATGTATTTTGATGTTTTATGGTAGAATATGAAGCTTGAAATGATGTTAAAGAACTTTTGCTAAGTAATTTTAAGTGGCTGGTAAAATGACATAATCAGAAAATTCCTAATGTTCATAAGTGTATGTTAGAGTAAGAATTTGATGTTGCCATAGAAGGGAAAAATGATCAGCATGCTATAAAACATAAGAATAAGGGCTGAAGTTTAATTTTTTGAGTATTGGGGCAAAATTATAAATATGTGAAACTTTAGGGGCAAAAATGTAATTTTTCTATAGTGTGATTTTTAGACTAAATTGAATAATGTGCGTATTAAATGAGTTAAATATGTTATTATAGATCAAGAAAGACGAGGAATTGACCTTGATCGGGAAAAGAAAAGGTTGTTGGTGAATTGCAAATTCGTCATATTTTGCACCGAGGTAAGTTTGTATGTAAATAATGTATTGTTTTTACTTACATTTTCATATTTTGATAAACGGCATGAATTGTGGCTGAATATTTGATGTAATTGACAAAATATCGACAAGTGAGAAATTTCGGTTGAACCTTAGGAATAAAAATGGATTCGAGTGACATGTTCACTTGAAACCTATGTGAAATCTAAGTGGAATAAGTGATCCGGGTCTTTGGTCCGTCACGTTCTACCGGTGGCTGAGTTATCCAGCATGTGTTACGGATACTCGGCAGCTTGTGTGAGCAGCACCGAGTAGTTACGTATGGCGAAGCGACTTGTGGGAGCGGATCCGAGATTGTGATTATGTGAAGCGGGTCTTTGGTCTTATAAGTTCTACCGGTGGTCGGGTAATCCGCATGTGTTGCGGATACACGACAGCTTGTGTGAGCAGCACCGAGTAGTTACGTATGACCGACAGCTTGTGTGAGCAGACCGCGAATGTGAATAGCTCAAGAACGAGCCTATGTGTGATAAGTGATGTGAAGTAGCTTTGGCTACAAGTGTGGCACTATGTGCAATATTACGATGTATCAGTTAATATTCGATATGTTCAACGGGAAATGACTAAGTGTAAATGACTGTGATTATGTGATGAATAAGTGTAGGTAGGTATATGTGTGTAAACTTATGAGCAATGTGCTCGATATGTGATAGAACTTTGGTAAGATTGATACAGAGTAAATGTTACAATGAAAGTTATTGAAATTTAGAAATAAAACAGTTTTGAACAGCAGCAGTTATGTGTCTTTGAAAAATCACCAAAAATGGTAGAAATTGAATTAGAATTTGAATAATATATGAAATTAAATCTTATTGAGTCTATTTTCATATGAAAGAAACAAAGAAAGAAAAGAAGTTCTGTATTTTGAGATATTTAGATTTTTGTGAGACTGGTTCAGAGTGATTTCGAGATCCCCTGTTCTGACTTGGAAAAATCATTAAAAATTGTACAAAAATAATTTTGGGACATAATTTATATATTTAGATTCCTTAATGAGTCTAGTTTCAAATGAAACAAGTTACAACATCATTTGAATTCTGTACAAGGAGAAAATTGATTCGTAGTGAAAAGTGGTCAGAATAGTCAAACAGTGAAACAGGAGAAATTTTAATGAATAAACTGTACTAATTGGCTAAGTCAAAAATTCTGGAAATTTTATGGTATAAAGATATGTGAATCTAGTTTCAGTGAAAATTTACGGATCTTAATTTGGAGTTTCGTAGCTTAAGATAAAAATAATTTAGTCACTGTGACTCGAATAGACAGCTTGCTCCAAACTTGAATAAATAATGAATTTGATTGTAGGTTTGAATGTGTTGTTTTGTAAAAATACTAAATCCATTTATTAATTATTTATATACTTACTTACTAAGCTATATGCTTACTCTCTTTTCTTTTCCTTGTTTTATAGTGTCATCAAGCTAGTTCGGGATACGGTGATCGTCGGAGATCTATTCACACTATCGACCTTCTTTTGGTATTTTGAAAACAATATTTTGGAAATTATGGCATGTATAGAAGGCTTAATTGTTTAGTTATTTATAGTTACGAATGGTTATTTTGCTTATGGGTATTGACGAGTTATTTTGCTTATGGGTATTGACGACTATGTATGGGAAAAGTTTTAACTTTATATGGATTTTACATTTTGAATTTTGTACAATAGCTTGGATCATGTCCGGTAATGCCTCGTATCCTGTCCAGTGACATGGACACAGGTAAGAGGTGTTACTGATTTCTCTAATTAGTGGTATATATTTTTTTCTTTGATAAATTTACCCAAAAGAAAAAAAACATCTTTTCAACATAAACCAATCAATTAGACAATATCTAAAGTATTAGCAAGGTTACTAAATTGACTTAAATTTACCCATGTACTAATTGTGAATGAATTCACTTTACTTCTATTATTTAGCAAATCTTAGCCAATGATTGCCTGCTGGTCGTATGTCTATCTAGTTTTAAAATTTATAAAGAGAATGATTGAACCTGGAAACTAACTCTGACAATGAATAAAGGCAAGTGTACCTATCGAACAGTAGAATAGCTTAGGCAAGACCGAATTGTCGAACCCAAAGGAACTAAAAGTACTAATACTTTCTTTTTATTACTTAGCCTAAAATAAGTGAAGTTGTTGTTTAATCTAAATCTATCTAACCACTAAGCTGAAGACACAAAGACAAAAAGGATGAATTGGAGAAATACTTTTGGGTAAACTCAGTTAATTCAGACGATACCTTTAGGAAGAATCCACCTAGACTTCACTTGTTATCTAACACTGAACCATACGATTTATTCACTTGACTTGATCCGTAGGATTCCCTAAGTTATATTAAACCCTCTCTCGAAGCGAATAATAACTAACCCTAGGTTGATTAATTGAAATCTCTTTCTAATTAAAACACCTAGAATCGCATTAACTCGATCTATGGATTCCCATATTAGGTTTCACCCTAATTCGGCAAAGTTTCGTCACCCTATCTCTAGGCGCGCGGACAACTCCACTTTAATTATGCTAGATCTATGAATAGGTAGGGACTTTTGCTCCACCACCTAAACACAACATACTTGAATCAATATCCCGGAAATATTAACACAAGAGTTAAGCACACATAATTAAGAACAAATCAAGTATTTATCTTATAGTTCAGAAAACAACAAGATTCATCTAGGTTTCATCCCCTTCAGGTATCTGAAGGGTTTAGTTCATAATAAATAAAGAAAACATCTCAAGAGAAAAGATAAAACAAAACATAAGAAATCCCTAAAACCCCCTGAAGGAATTGAAGGAGAGATCCGCCGTCTTGAGTAGAATTTCGACTTCTTGAGATGGATCAACTGGCTATCTTCGAGTGATTCCCACAACTCTGACCTTTTCGGCTTGACTCCTTGGCCTAGCTAACTGCCCCCTTTTCAGGATACACTTAAGGGGTTTATATAGGCTTTCGAAATACGTTTCTTTCTCTCTAAGTATCCTTTTCCGAGTGAAATTGCTCTTTCTAGCGACAGGGACACGACCATGGCACACGCCCGTGTGGATTGTGGCCAGGCCGTGCTCGGACTTCTTTAATGAGGCACTGCCGTGTAACTCGGGGTTAGGCCGTGTTCTAGTTGCTTGATGAAGCACGACCGTGTGGGCTAAAGTTCAAGCCGTGTCGATTTTCTCCTTGGCCCAATTTGCTTCGTTTTAGGCCCGTTTCTCGTTCTTTTTATTCTCGGGTGCTTTCCTGTGTATAAGACATGAAAAGAAAGGATTAAGAGCACTTTTTTACATAAATTAAGGGATAAATTATCCAAAAGCATACTAAATGTGGGATTAAAATATGTTACTATTACGATTTATCACCAGCATTCTAGAAACTTAAAAAAATGGAAAATAAGTATTTAATATAATTTACTTTATTCCCTGGAACAACAATTCTCAAGCACCAATTAAAAACAAACATCAGGCTATTGAATAAAGATAAGCTTTATCTTAGGTTATATGAATATCCCAATATTTTTATTTTGTATTACAATTTATTTCGTATTTATTGAAATTAGTAATGACAAAATTTCTAATTCGTTTGAATGACAAGCACATTTCAATCGATCAATTGCACATGGTAATAAGTTTTTTTTATTATATTTAATCTAATTTAATTTAAATATTTTGTTGCTATACAAAAATTTGATATTTTGTATGTTTTTCTATATATAGTTGGGAGATCGAATTTTGGAGACATATATTCGTAATCTATCCGATCCTCCATCATCTTCAATCAGACCATACTTGAGAGATGCGGGGTTTTTGTACATGGCCCATATGGGTATGGGGTGTAAATTAGACCCCACACTTGTAAGCATGTTGGTGGAAAGATGGAGACTCGAGACGCACACATTCGATCTTCCATGCGGCGAGTGTACTATTACACTCAAGGACGTGTAGTTACAGCTCGGGTTACCAATGGATGGGCCGATAGTTACTGGGTCAATTGTTGCAACCGATTGGAGAGATGTATGCGAGCAACTTTTAGGGAGCGTTCCAGACATGATTGATAGAACCCAGATAGATATGAATTGGTTGAAAAGAAATTTTTTTAGGCTCGATGCAGAATCGAGTGAAGTTGAAAGAGAATAACACGTTCTGGCGTACATCCTTATGACCATTGGGGCTCCCCTAATACCTGATAAATCACGAAATTTTGTCCATTTAAAGTGGCTGCTAAAACTCGTGAACTTTAGAGAAGTAGGCGAACTCAATTGGGGGTCAACTGTGTTGGTGACGTTGTACCAGGAGATGTGTGAGGCGAAGCAAACATCGGTGGTTGGATGCTACTGCTACAATCATAGGTGTGGTACCGACTACCATTTTTACGTCCTCAAGCAGACTAACCTTATACATTTGCACTCATAACAAGGTAAAATTCATTAGATAATATATTTATCATAATAAAATTATTTAAAATTTAAATTATTGTGTTAACATATTATTTCAATAGGTGGAACCATGGGTTGAGATATGTGGAACTACAGGAGGAGCTTCAAGATATACGACTTTTGTTAGATCAACGATTAAAAGCAGAGGTATGTATTTTTAAAATTCCAATTATATAATATTAACGTAGTTGATTTAAAAATTAATAGTAAATATATAATTAAAATTATTATTTTAATATAGTTTGAATGGACGCTATACTAAGATCCAAGAATTCAAGCATGCATCCCATCTGAATTCTTAGTGAATCTTAACATCTGGCACGTGAAGGTGCCATTGGTAGTGTATGCTACGGTAGAGATGCACAAATTAGATAGAGTTACGCGGCAGCTCAGGTTTAGGCAAACGATTCCATCGGTACCATAAGAAATTGAATATCTGCACCATAATGACTTGCGGGGGAAAATCGATGAAAATGGGGTTAAATTCCACGTGGAATATATCAACATTTGGAACTATGGGTATGACTTTTTACATAATCGTGAACCCATTATCACTCGAGAATTAGCCTACAATTCGGAGCACATGTCATGGTTTAGGCATCATTACAAGCCATATCTGCTAGCAGAAGAGGCAAGGGGTAGGCAACGTCATACGAGGAGGCCACGACAGACGCCTAGGAATTTAAGGTCTGTAGTAGCTGTTGAGGTGGGTCCATCATCTACACCAACACAAAAACAAGCACTGATTGTCACACCATCCCCTGGTCAGTATGGCGTGAGTGACATACTGAATGCATATATTTAGCTCGTGTTGTAGCCTCCCTAATTTCTTTCATAATGTCCTCACACCAAATGTGCCCACCCTTAATCTGTCGAACATATTTTTCCGCTCCCTTTTGGTAATAGTGCTACCAAACAGAAATATATTTCTTTCACAACTGAGGTTATCGGAAAATGACATGTCCTCTTCAATATGGAATTGATGCATTCCTCCAGGTTTGTCATCATGTGCCCATATTGTGGACCTCTGCAATACGATTTTGTCTACTTGTCGAATGGTATATTAGAGAGGTAACTCGGATCGACATTGTTAATGGCCTGCAAGTTTTTCAACATTTCACGGAAATGATGTTTGACAAGCTCGTACTTTGCCGAGGAGAATGAATAATTTATCCATTATCCCCAACATCTTATGACCAGTTAAAGATCAGACAATTGAAATAGTGGTGAATACATACCCATGTTAATCACTTGTACGCGCTGAGCTTTAGATTCGAGCTATTCGTGGTAGTTCGCCACAACATGTCTTAAACAATATCTATGGTGTGTGCGGTCCCAAAGGCTTCCCTGTAGTTTAATTGCGACCAGTATTCTCGGTCCCCTATCAGAGATGACGCATATATTGTATTGGTGGACAACATACCTTCTCAACCTAGACAGGAAGAAATCCCAATCTTCCGCCTTTTCAGACGGCGTTATTGCAAAGGCAACGGCGAGATTTTTCGATTACCATCTTATGCCACAACCAACAACCAATGCATATATCTCTCGTACATAAAGGTGTCGTCGATTTGTACCAATGTTTTACAATACCAAAAAGTTTGTTGACATTGCTTGAAAGTCTAGAACAAAGGATGGAACACATCCAATTGAGTGCGTTTTTAGTGCATTTTTCTAACATTGCACTAAAAATGCACCCTATGTGGACCGTTTTCCCATTACCAATTTCAACTCCTTCAAATTTCTCACTCACCCATCAGATATCCCAAGATTCTCGGGATAATATTTTCTAAAAATTTTAGATTTACCTCCTCTTGCCGTAAACTATAGGTGATCAAAACTTGATCCCATTCGAAAAAATAAAAAAATACGAGCTACGAGTTAATCGAATCAAATAATTCGAGTTTTGATTTTGAATCGAATTAAATTTTACAATTTGAATAATTTGAATATACAATGTAAATACAATTGTTGTAAATACTTTTTTGGTTCCTATCATGTTTTAAATTTATACCAAATTGGGCTCTAAAATTTTTTAAAATAAATTAATTTTATAACTTAAAAAATTATAAAAAGTTTCTAAAGAATATATAAAAAATTTTAAAAGTAAAAAAAAACTAAAACATTATTTCATATAGGGGTGGGCAAAATTCGATTTGGCTCGAAAAAAATTCGAATTTCGAATTATTCAAATTGAATTAATCGAGTTAACCAAATCAACTCAATTTTTTTTTTCAAATTTCAAGTTCGAGTCGAGTTGAATTTTTGAATTTGAATAACTCAAGTAATCCGAATAAACCAAATACCAAATCCTTTTACTTCCCTTCCCCCAACCCTCCTCAAACCCTTTTACTCCCCCCCAAACCCTCAAAACTTTTACTTACCCCTCTAAAAATTTACTTCCCTCCATATCCTTAAAACTTTTTTTCTTTTGCTTTCCCCACAAAATTTTTTCCTTTTTGCTTTCCCCCAAAACTTTTACTTCCTCCCAAACCCTCAAAACTTTTTTTTTTCGAATTTATGTATACTATTTACATTATCGAATTAAATTTCACATTTTGTACTATTTATACTATTAAATTGTTTAGTAATATCGGATCTTTATCAGTTTGTATTAAAATTGAATTATTGATTATGCCATAAAATATTTGTGTTAAAATTTTCTGTTGGTATCAATTTCACATTTTATCTTTAAGATAACTTTTACTAAAAAAATCACATTTTTCACATTTAATATATTTTTTATTTCAAAATACATGGTGCCAAGAATCAGAAGATAATTGAAACAAGTAAGCAAAGAAGCTAACCTGTATATAAAATATTAATAAATAGATTATAAGGGGATGAAAGTTATAACAAGTTTGATTACGGTGGGTGGTAATGGCTATAAGGACCTCATTTTTTTTTTTAATTTAACTCGAACAAATATATTCGATTAGATTCAAATCGAATTCCATCTCACTCGACTCGATTCGAGAAAATTTTGAATTGAGATAGGATGGTAAAATATGATTCGTCAACTCGGTTAACTAAAAAAAATTCATTCGATTCAATCGAATGCTCACCCCTAATTTCATAAACCCTAAAACCTTAACAAAATCTAAACCTTAACCCTAAAATGATTAAAATAACTAAAATAATAAAAGAACCCTAGCCCATGGAGAGAGAATGAAAACATGACCAGCAGGAAGTATTTTCTTGCCAATCCGCTAAAAATACGTCTATTGGATGCATTTTTGTATTTTTGACCTAATTCGATAAATTTTGGAAAAATTGACCTAATCTGATAATTATCCAAAAAAAAATTGTATTTATGGGTAATTTATCCCAAAAGAAAAATTTGGGTTTTTTCTTCTTTCTAATTTCTAGAATTTTATGAACTTTAAAAAAAATTAAAAGTTGTTTCATCATTCCAAATGTAACACCCTAAAGCCAGCCTAGACGTCCAGACCAAGTTGGAGAGTTACATCACCCGTACTAAAATCCATACTATCATAACATAGTCAAATTGAACCATTTGTCATGTAATATTCATCACAACCATAATTTAATACATATAACCTTTATAAATTCCATAATATCATAAAACATAGATCCCTAATAGTAATGCTTAAAAGGAAAGATAGAAGTTTGACCGAGCTTCCGCGACACTGACCCGATCAAGACTGCGTACTATCTGAAATCCAATTGATAAATGAGTGAGTTGTGAACTTAGTGCGTAAAAGGAATGTAATTCAACAATGGTTGCTTAAGAAATTCTAGTTCAGATATTGGTTTGACATAGAAGCATGTTCAGTCTAGATTCAGAGCACAGGAGTTACATATATGTACATATATACAATTCCAGTTCAGATATGGTTCAGATCCGATTCAGATGCAATATTTCTATTTTCGTCTGCTACACACCATCTTCAACCATCCCAACACACCACTATGGACATTTAATGTCCATCCATCCCTGCACACCTTTAGAGTGTTCAATGACACTTTCACAGAAACATAACTTAGCTGCTAGATAAATATGTGACAAGCTCCAGAATCAGAGCAATACTTATTGTGGCATAGCCACGATTTCAGTACAAACTCCCTCTCTATTCACAACCTCCCATCTCATGCTAATGCAGATTACAAATACCCATATCATATGTTCAGTCATTCTAATTCATTATACAATTAACTAAGATAGTTCCAAAATAGAGTAGATATCACAGTGCACATATAATATTGTTACTTATGAATCAGTCCCAATGTATCAGACAGTTCTCATATACTCAATTTCGATTACTCTTACATTATGGAAACCAATATCAAGGTTAAGTGACATTTCCAGCCTTAGAAGACAATTTTCAGCCCAATTACTAGTCACAGGGCTGGGTCACACGCTTGTGTGCCCTGGCCGTGTGGTTTTCAAGCGTAAACAGTGAGTTACACGGTCTGGACACAGGCTCGTGTCCCTGCCCGTGTAATTCACACGGCCTGGGTACACACCTGTGTCCTTGACCGTGTGGCCTTTATACCCTAACAGTGAGTTACACAGTCTGGGCACACACCCCTGTCCCTGGCCGTGTGGTCTCAATCGACAAACAGTGAGTTACACTGTAACAGCCTAATTTTTAGTGGTGTCGGAAACAATGATTTGGGATCACTAAATCCCACAAGTAAGTTTGAAAATTTAATAATTATGGGTGAAGTGTGAATTTAGAAGAATTTTTGAATTAGTGAATTTTGTGATTTAAAAAGAATTTAATAGGTAAATTGGGTCTAAAACAAGGTATCCAGACCTCGAATTCATAAGCCAAGACATAAATATTTATGAAAATATTTATGGAGTGTCATTGAGTTAGTATTAAAGTTTCTTTAGAAAATTTTAACGTTTGGATAGTCAATTAATTAAAAAGAACTAAATTGAAAATAGTGCAAAATTTGTTAAATTGTGATTAAATAGCTTAAGTGACTAATAAGGAGGGATTTAAAAGGCAATTAGGCCCAAATTATATGGGCTGGACTGTTTGGGCAAGAAAACAAGGAGAAACAATGGCAAAATTGGAAATTTTGCAAATTAAACATATAAAACGAAGACAAATTTGAAAAATCTAGAGATTTCATCATTTTTCTTCATCCAAAATGCCATAGGAGAGAGTTTTCAAGCTGGTTTTTCATAATTTTCATAATGTAAGTTCAATTCTTGCTTTTTCTTTGTAATTTTTCATGTTTTATGACTTTTACAATTAAGTCCAACTATTAAATTCATTTGTTTTTGATTCTATGAATGATTTTGAAAGTTACCATGAGTGAGTAATGAAATTTTATGATGAATTATCATAGATTTGAAGTTTTAATTTCATTATATTATGATTTTATTAAGTGATTTTAGTAGAAATTGATTTTTAGGACCTAATTGTCAGAAAGCTAGGAATTGGGGTTTTGTACTAAAATTCTGAATATCAAAGGCTGTATAATAGCCTAAAATGATTAGATAAAGTGTTATTTAAGGAAAAATTAGTTCAATTAAAGTGTTAATTGAGTAGGACTAAATTGTAAAAATTGTAAATTTTGGGGTAAAAGTATGATTTTGAAAATTGAAGGGCATAAATTGTGAAGTGAATTAGTATTGAAAAATATGCTAATGAATGGAAAAAATTATATTATAGATCGGGAATTTGAAGATAAACGCGAAAAAGAGAAAATATCAAACTAGTCCTTGAATTTTTACAAATTCTACTGATTGGCCCAGGTAAGTTCATATGGATAAATTTAATGAATTGTTATGAAATTTCATGAATTTTATGGTATGTTATTGCATATGAATGTTATTAAACTGAGATATTTGTGAAAATATGAATGTTTGAATAAAAGTTCTAATTTAGTGGAACATCAGATTGAGTACTTTCGTTCAGTGACTCATGCCCATTGACGGAAAAGACCATTGTTGGACTATGGCAATATGTGATATGTGATTTCCGTATAAGACCATAGCTGGGCTATGGCATCGATGTGATATGTGATTTTCATTTAAGACCATAGCTGGGCTATGGCATCAGTGTCATATGTGCTTCCGTGTAAGACCATAGCTGGGCTATGGCTTCGGTGTGTGATATGTGACTATGTGCAAGTCCATAGTTATACTATGGCATTGTGAAAATGAAGTACTCAATTCCGTAACCGTTCCCTAAATTGATTACAAAAAGTAAGCGATAAATGGACCCAAGAGATTGAAATTGATTATTTATTGATATTGAGCTCAATCAAGTGAATTTTGGAATTTTGTCATTGATTTTGTGATTGATAGGAAGAATTAGTGAAATTATATATTGTATGATTGTTATAAGATGTTCGGTAAGAATTATTTTCTGTGCCTATGAACTTACTAAGCTTACATAAGCTTACTCCTGTGTGTTTAATGTTCTTTGTAGATTGACGTGAAATCGGTGGATCGAATCAACACATCAGGGCACACTATCCAGATTACTTCGGTAAATTTTATTGTGCATCTTAAGTTTTATATGGCATGTATAAGGCTTAATTGAAAGGAAGTGAAGGTGTTATAAACTTAGTTATCAACATTTTTCACAAAAATAGTTTTGGACAGCAGTAGTAGTCCGAATTTGAAAATTCACCAAAAATTGTGGAAATCGAATTAGAAGTTGAATAAAATATGAAATTAAAGAATATTGAGTCTAGTTTTACATATAAGAAACAATGTAAGTAAAAGAATTTCATTTTATGAGATATTTTAATTTTTGTGAGATAAGGTCAGATTGATTTTGATTTCCCTTGTTTTGACTTTGGAAAATCATTAAAAATTGTATAAAACTATTTGGGGGTTTAAATTTGTGTTTTTAAACTCTTAGTGAGTCTACTTTCAGTAGAAACAAACTAAAACTTAATCTAAATCTCGTACTAAGAGATAATTAATTTTTAGTGAAGAAAGGTCGAAACTGTCAAACAGCAGAACAGGGATAAGTTTGAAGAATTAACTTTACTTATTGAATAAATTATAAATTTCGAAATTTTTATGGTAGAAATATATTTGAGTCTTGTTTCTAAAACATCAAGTGGATCTTAATTTGGAATTCTGTAGTTTGAAATATAAATAATTTAGTGACTATGACTCAAGTGGACAGTTTTGCTATGAACAGTAAATATCATGAATTATCTGAAAATGTTCTGAAATTTTCGGTAATGCTCGGTAACCCTATTCTAGTGTCGAATATAGGTTAGGGGTGTTACATACACGGCCCAAACACAGCCCGTGTCTATTGCCCGTGTGAACCCTGCACCAATATGGCCACACACGGCCTAGACACACGCTCGTGTGTCGCCCCATGTGGCCCTAAATTGACAAACAGTGAGTTACACAGCCTGCCACACACCTGTGTGGCGTCGAAAGCCACCATTTTCAGCGACCGAAAATTACAAAGCTAAGGTTTCCAATACGCACCTGATTTCGTTTTGACGGGGAAACAATACGGAGACTACCCGGAACCTAATTAATCATTCCACAATCAATTACATTATCAATTTCAACATTTAGCAAAAATCAACCTATCGTTAAAAACATGTCGAAAGATTCGAAGCAATTCTATTCCAGTCCGCACACTCACCTCGTACGAAACAGGAGAAACCAAACTAATACGATGGATTAGCGTATTCTGCAATATCCTTGCCTAAACAAAGTAACCAATCAAATATTTAACAGAATGTCAATTAAACGAGCAAAGTCTCGTTTTGATAGAAAAAAACGTTAACAGAACAGAAATCACAAACGGAAGGAAGTCGCAATGAAACATACGCAAAGACTTCTCAATTCACATAAAAATCAATTGCCGAAAAAGAAAATAAAAGAGGGAAGAATGGAGAAACAAAGAACTAAAATTTAAGGAGAAAAAAAATAGAACGATAGAATGTTTTTAGTTAACTACCACCCCTTCCAGCATTTGCAAAAAATATTTCCCAATGCGTACGATAGGACTCAAATTTGGAACCAGATAGAATACAGACAGATGCTTAACCATTGAACCAACAAACTCATTCTTAACATTAATTTACCCAGAATTGCACTTAACCACCTAACACATGAATAAGGGTTGTTTTAAAATAACAAAACTTTTAACAACGCAATTCGAACTTCAGACTTAAAACACAAAAGCAGAATGCAGAACCAAAAATATAGAAATCTAATTATTATAGATCCTCACAATTAAATTCTTAAATATTTGGGGCCTCACAACAATTCTAAGAATATTTTTATAATTTCAGAAAACAAATTATGAGTTTTTTTTAATAGAGTTAGGCTTTTCTCTCAACTCACGTTAGCACGTCTTTCTTGACTTTAGGGGAATTGCCTTCATCTTTTTTTATGTTTCATTCTTTGATTCTGTTTTCAACATCAATTTACCATTCTATTTGTTTGATTGAATTCACCCACTCTTATATTGTCTTTAAGTTGGTGAGGAAAGAGAAGCTTTAAACAGGTTATTAATGATGATCCTCCTATCACCAAGTTGGTTTAGAGCTCAAATGGAGACAACCTCGGGGAATCCAGCAGCGGCAACATTACAGACATACATATATATTGGAATTTTTTAATTTTATTTTTTTAATATTCAATTATTTCACTTAATAATTATATGAAAATATTGAGATAATGTTTTTACCACGTTTTGCCTTCTTATTGAACATTAGTTGCCACTTTCATCTTGGACTAATAACGTTAGTCAAATTGGTCCATGTGTTTGACAGCAAATTTTTAGGTATTTATCTAAGTTCAAGAGGTACTTTGGTATGAGTAACTTTTGGTTCACACATGTAAGATTATTTTCGATAATAAAATTAGAAGAATGTAAAATTATTTAGTATATTATAAATATGTTACATTATTTTATTTGACACATTTTATTGAAAAATAAAATTTTATTATTTAGTTGACGAAATAAAAATTATTTAAAAATACATTTCATTAAATTATATTTATTAATAATTTTTTAGTAAGTTTATTTCTTTCAATATTAATTTGAAAATATTGATAAGAAAGTTAATCAAACTTACAAAAATATAAATTACACTCAACATAATATTATTATAATAAATATATTCATTTTAGTACAAACCTTATTAAGAACAGATATATCCTTCACCAGTAAAACTATACTTAAATAATTATCAAATCATTAATTAAATACCCAACAACCTCTTATTTAGGGATAATTTTATTGTGTTGTGCTGGCATAAAAATTTGGGTTCAAAATCTTGATAATCTCATATTAATTTTAATTATTAAGAAAAAAATCAGTTAATTAAGATTAATATATCATCTGGTACTTATGTTTGACATTTTTTTTAATATGCTATCTATGCTATTTTAGTCTAATGTTATACATGTATTTGACAAAAGTTATATATTTCAGTACTCAAATGTAATTGTGTTAACTTTTTAATATTTTATTCGGTTTTATGGTTAATTTGATGTAAGTTAATTGCTAATATTCTTAGTCTTGAATTTTTCATGGTTTTGTTAATAGAATGAATGTGTTAATTATGAGTTTCTTTAATTTTGCATTTAATTTATCAAATACAGTATGATGGATGCAATTCAATTCAGATTTTGGAATTGATTAGGTGAAAGGTAATTGCTAATATTATTAGCTAATTATGAATTTTCAATAAATCGATTATAAACCCCAAATTTAATATTAAAAGTTAACGTTGTTACATTCAGATATCTAAATATATAACTTTTGTCAAATATATGTGTCGTATTAGATAGAAAAAGACATAAATATTACATTAAAAAATATTAAACTTAGGTATCAAAGTATATATGAAGCCTTTAATTAAAACTAAGATAATTGTTTAATTAGTAGTGTTGATAATTAATCAATTCTTAAACTCGTCGAATGTTAGAGATGATAATATGGAAGGCATGTTGCAGGATGCTTTTAATATGCTTGTGATGATGGTTTTGGTCGTTTCCACGACTTGGGTGCAATCGATGCTTATAATTTTGGTGGAAATACTTTTCACCGAAGGGAAGAAGTCCACCTGATGAACAGCCAAATGAAGAAGCGGCGAGGTTCTACACGTTACTTGGTGAAATGAATGAAGAAGCGTATGAGGGTCAAAATTTTCCAAATCGTCTTTTTGTATTCGTCTTTTTCACTTGAAATGTTTGGGAGGATGGACTGGAAACTCGTTGACAATCTTTGTTAGAGTTTTTGCAAGAAATGTTTCCGTTTGCGAAAATTCCTCAATCTTCGAAAGACATGAAGAAACTAATAAAGGATTTGGGCCTTGGGTACAACAAAATCCATAGTTGCCCAAATGATCGCATGTTGTCTTTGAGGCGATCGGATAAATCAACGATCTTTGTCATGTATGCGGTCAATCCGTTGGATTAATAGGAATACGAGAGGATGGTAACGAGGATGAACACGATACACAGTCAAGGAAGCAGCCAGTTAAGATTTTGCGGTATTTTCCGCTAATACCAAGGCTTCAACGGCTTTTCATGTCGTCGAAGACAGCCCGAATCAATGACGTGGCACCGTGATGGGACGAGCAGATGATGGGTTGTTAAGGCATCCTCGCTGATTCGTTAGCTTGGAAATCTTTTGACTCCAAATTTCCAAGCTTTGCAAACGATCCTGAGTGTGAGGCTTGGGCTAGCATCGATGGATTTAACCTTACAAACTCATGAGCACAACGATGATTACTTGGCACCGTGGTACTTGTTCCCTACAATTTGCCTCCATGGGTGTGCATGAAACAATCTTCTTTTATCTTGTCTATGATTATACCCGGAGAGAAAGAAGTAGGGAATGATATTGACGTCTATTTGCAGCCACTTGTTGTGAGTTAAAACAACTATGGGATGGTGTTCGGACATACGATGCAATGAGAAAAGAGAACTTTAATTTACGTGCGGCTTTAATGTGGACTATTAACGACTTCCTGCTTATGCTAATTTATCCGGTTGGAGTACCGAGGGCGTTATGCTTGTCCGTGTTGTCCGCTTGTGCAGACATGTTCGCAATGGTTATATAATGGGAAGAAGTTCTCTTACATGGGGCATCGTCGGTGGTTACCGGAAAATCATACATTTAGATTTCAGAGTGCTCAGTTTGATGGTGTATCAAGAGTTCGGATCAAGCACCTCATGACCAAGTGGATCCGAAATATTCTTAATGTTGAAAGATATGAATTTCATTTATGGCAAGATGAATCAACCGGCAAACCCGCGCATAGAAATAGAAGATCTAGGGATGAATCTGATGATGAATCTGATGAAGAGGATGATCCTAATGAGGCGGACTTGTGGAAAAAAAGAAGTATTTTTTTTGAGTTACCTTATTGGGAGCATCAGATTTTACGCCATAATCTTGATGTCATGCACATAGAGAAAAATGTCTGCGAGAACATCATTGGGACTATTTTGAATGTCGATGGAAAATCAAAAGATAATCTTTGAGTCGACTTGATTTAGTCCACATGAGAATTGGCGTGAGCTTCATCCCCGAGCACTTCCGAATATGAAATATCGATTTGCTTTTGCAATTTTTTCAATGTCGAAGACGGAGAAAGAAGTGTTCGATGTACGGTGTTGAAGGATATAAAGGTCCCGGATGCGTATGCATCAAATATATCACGATGTGTGAGTCTTAAGGATCGAAGATTATATGGCTTAAAATCGCATGACTATCACATATTGATGCAAGACTTCTCGCGCGGTTGCTATGCGGTGTTGTATGTCGAAAAAGGTGACGGCTCCTGTAATTGAACTGTCAAATATAATGAAAGGTATTTGTGGTAAAGTTTTGAATGTTCAAGAACTTGAGAGACTACAAGATCGAGCCGCATTGACTTTATGCAATCTGGAGAAGATATTCCCGCCTTCCTTCTTCACTATTATGGTGCACTTGTTAATTCATCTTCCGCGTGAAGCACTTCTTGGTGGACCCGTTTTCTATCGATGGATGTATCCTATTGAAAGGTCTTACTTTATTTGCAAAATATTCCTTCATTCAGCTCTTTCATGCCTTTAGTTGCAACTTTTTATAATGTTGTATATCGTGTTTAGGTTCCTTTCCAAATTGAAGTCATACTGCCGTAATAAGGGTTATCCGGAAGGATCAATTGCTGAGGGCTACTTGGCAGAGGAATGTATGACTTTCTGTTCGAGGTATTTGGAAGATGTTGAAACTAGAATGAACAGACCAAGTAGAAATGCTGGGCTCACAGATCATAATTTGGCTGAAACTTATTTATTTCAAAGTTTAGGAGAACCGATCGGCAAAGTCGAAATTACAGAATTAGACGATAGATCGTGGGTCCAAGCGCATCGATACGTTCTTTTTCATCACGATTCAATGGAACCATTTCGGAAGTAAGTTCTACAATTTGATAAATACTCACCAATTAT
This sequence comes from Gossypium bickii, assembly GCA_025503065.1. Classification (NCBI taxonomy): domain Eukaryota; kingdom Viridiplantae; phylum Streptophyta; class Magnoliopsida; order Malvales; family Malvaceae; genus Gossypium; species Gossypium bickii. The sequence continues at coordinate 16,008,817 of CP106710.1, read as the reverse complement.
GATTTGTTTGTCTTCTAACAAAGTGAAATCTTTTTTACCGTAGTGAGTACAAACAAATATTGAGAGCTCGTGCACGATCTCGAAGATTAAATCGACGAGAAATTAATAAGTTGTTCGCAGAATCATTCCATGAATGGTTAAGTCAAATGGTATGCAATTTAAGTTTTCATTAACAAGTAATAAGGTTTTCTCATAATAATTACTCGATTTAATTTCGACTCGATAGGTTTGGAGTCGGAATGAAGTAAATGACGACGTTAAATGGCTTTCACAAGGTCCAAACAGATTAGTTAAAAGATATAGTGGCTTCCTTATCAACGGATACAGATTTCATACAAAGTACCGCGAGAGATTGAGGAGAACCCAAAATTGCGGAATTGTTGTTAATTCTTCGATTACAAGTTATGCTAGTGCTAGGGACAGTAATCCGGTCGAGGGGAATCTGGAGTACTACGGACTTATTCTCGACATCATTGAGTTGGATTATTACGGCAAATGCAAAGTTGTCTTATTTCGAGGTGATTGGGTGATGTGAATACGGCTCGTGGAATTAAAGTCGATCAATATGGCTTTACAATGGTGAATTTCTCTCGATTGATTCACAGGAGAACAACCGATGGACGAGCCGTATGTGTTTTCTTCTCAAGTTAAACAAGTTTTTACTCGTAAGATCCAATTGATGAGGGTTGGTACGTTGTACTTCGAAACACCCCTAGAGACTGTTTCGACATTGGCAGTGGAAGTAGAGATGATATAGTCGAAAGATTAGAAACATTGCCTTTTCCAGAACAAAACTTAAACGAAAATATCCCTAGTACTAGTCAACAATTTCAATGGGTTCGTCAAGATGTGGACGAAGATATTTACTGAAATATGATTTAGTAAGATTTTACGATTTATTATTTATATGTAATATTATAATTCTAATGTTGGGCATGTTATATAATTTAACTATTTTAAATGTCCTATTATTGTTGTTATTTGTTACTAAAATTTTGAACTATTTTACGTGTATTGCAGGAAAAATGCCTAGAAGACGATTATTACGAGATTTCAATATTGTTCGCGATACTCCAAATTTAGAAGAAGGAAATAGTGAGCAAGCAAGCAGTTGTTGGATCTTCTACTCACTGGGACATAGATGATGAGCCTGGAGAATTTGAAAGTAATGTTAAGTTTATTTTACATGCATGTTGAATTTTATTATTGATTTATCTTTCAATTTTAATATAATAATATATTATTTTTCAGCTGAAGGTGGTGGGACGCGCAGAGCTCGGGGACGTACACTACTTAAAGATTTATACGACCTAGAGCCTGCCAATCGTGTTAAAGTAAGGAGAAACAATTATGGTCAGCCTGTTGGATCTGAAGCTCGACTGTTAGGAAGCTATTTGGGCATTATTTCACGAAATGCCAATATGTTGCCCATTAACTACGAATCATGGCATCACATGCCTGATGCTAACAAAAATCAGGCTCTCGAAAATATTAAGGTACCAAAACGTGAATGTAATTTATAATACTTTAATTTAATTTTCATTTATATTAACTTTTTATACTTTTTTCTTCAGCTAGATTTAATTTAGATGTCTCTCGATGACTATGTTAAGAAGACCTTAGGCAAAAATGGAGAGACAATAAAAGCACGCTCAAAAACAATATTTTAAGAAAGACATAAGCCTCGACGAAAAATTAAGAAATGTTCCACCGGGAATGTTGAGGTACCAATGGGAAGATGATTAGATTTTGGAATTCAAAAGGAGAGAGGTATTACGACTTCTAAAATCTTAGAAATTATTTGGTTTATAGTATTTACTATATATATAATTCAAATTGGATTATGTAGGACCGTGAGCGAGTTGGAATAAGCGTGACAGACAAAGAATGTAAATTCACGCACACACGCAGTTCTAGAAGTTTTGCTTGTGTAATGAAGGTGAGGTATTATAATTTATTAATTCACAAATATTAATTACTTTATACTATTAAATTATATTTTTCTCGCTAAAATGCAGAAACTTCGATTTGGTCAAAAAGTTGGACGCGTTCACTTTTTGACATTACGCATAGAAAGAAGGATGGATCTCAGATGACCTCAGTTCGCAGAAATTTTGGTATATTTACTTAATAAAATTTTATATTTTATAAATATTTATAATGTTTAATTATAATAGTTTAATTCATCGTTTATAGTTTTAAATTTATAATGTTAAATTATGTTGCATTCTTTCTTATTTATATATTTCGTTTCTAACTCTTTCATTGATTTATTAGGATAAACTAAAAGAGAAAAAGGCGGAGTATGAAGCGGTTGCTTCGACTGATAGTTCTGTTAATCTTGACGAGATTGATAATGTAATTATTACGAGATGTTTTGGGTCCCGAAGGTACGATCGCTTCGGATCGATAGTTCTGTTAATTTTTAGTATATTTTTAATAGAATTATCACTGATGTTTTTGGACTTGAAAGGTATGGTCGGGTTCGATCTAAAGGATCCGGTGTTACCCCGACCCAATATTTTGGATCCGGCTCCCAGCAGTACATGCCTTCCGGGAGTCAATCTCGTGCTGAAGTTCAGAGGCTACAAGACCAGATAGCTCAGATGCAAGAGAGCACGGTTGAGCAGAGGCAACAAATTGCTGATGTTCAAAGAAAATATGAAGAACTCAGCAGCAACGGACTTTAGAGCGGATGCGAAGCGGCGAAGAATGAGGAGGCAGCAGGCGGAAGAAGAAGAGAGAGAGAGGCGGCGTGCGAGGAGGCAGAGGCATCATCGATGCTAGCAGAGCAGAACAGAAAATACGAAGAGCTCCAGCAACAGCTTCAGCGTATGATGCAGATGTTTGAGCAGTCGCAGAAACCGTCATCTTAGACACATTTAGTTTCCCGTTGTAAGAATGTTTTGACATTATTACATTTAACATTATTGTTACAATATTATTTACAATTAATGTATTTGGTGTGATTTTTATGCTAAATTTGCTGTTTTGCGATGGAATTATATGCTGTATTTACTGTTATTGGTTGGTTTTAATGCAGGAGGGGTATAATATTGACTAAATGGCACTACAGAAATCTGTACAAATTAGCGGCGTTTTACAAAAAGCGCCGCGAAAGGCCATGGTCTTTAGCGGCGTTTTTCAAGAAAGCGCCGCTAAAGAACGTGGTCTTTAGCGGCGTTTTTAGGACAAGCGCCGCTAAAGAACGTGGTCTTTAGCGGCGTTTGTAGGAAAAGCGCCGCTAAAAGATCATGGTCTTTAGCGGCGCGCCGCTAAAGAACATGGTCTTTAGCGGCGTTTGTGGGAAAAGCGCCGCTAAAGAACATGGTCTTTAGCGGCGTTTGTAGGAAAACGCCGCTAAAGATCATGGTCTTTAGCGGCGTTTTTAGGAAAAGCGCCGCTAAAGATCATGGTCTTTAGCGGCGCTTTTGTAGGAACAGCGCCGCTAAAGAACATGGTCTTTAGCGGCGTTTGTAGGAAAAGCGCGCTAAAGAACATGGTCTTTAGCGGCGTTTGTAGAAAAAGCGCCGCTAAAGACCATGTTCTTTAGCGGCGCTTTTTCAACATAAACGCCGCAAAATTTTGCGGCGCGTGTAATAGCGGCGTTTTTTGGGGCGCTTATAGAAGCGCCGCAAACACTTTTAGTGGCGCTTATAAACGCCGCTAAAGGCCAAAAAAAACGCCGCTAAAAGTCTGTTTTGCTGTAGTGAAAATATTAAACTTAGGTATCAAAGTATATATGAAGCCTTTAATTAAAACTAAGATAATTGTTTAATTAGTAGTGTTGATAATTAATCAATTCTTAAACTCGTTGAGAACGATATTGATAATACAACTTTACCAAAATAATAATAATAATAATAATAATAATAATAATAATAATAATAATAATAATAATACAACAATCTGACACCGAATTAAAATACTAAAAGGTTTGGTGTGTCCAATTGACAAATGGATTGGGCAAATGTATGTGATTGTCACCTTGAGATTCCACAACAGCTTTGTTATAAAAATAAACCCTAAATTTCCAATATCAATTAACAACCTCAATTTTGTTCCTTAATTTATGTATTGCTTATTTGTTTCTATGACATACAAATAGTTGGTAATCAATATTTCGTATGAGCATGCATGACAAGTGGGCTACGTCTATCAGTTCCGATTTATTTGAAGTAAAAGACTAAATATTTTAAGATTTATGATCCGTCTATAAAAATGTACTTTTTTTTAACTATCAAAAATAATACTTCAATCTAAATAATTGCAATTTTTTATAAATTAAAAATTGAATAAAAGTATTATCTAAATAAAATCAAAATATACATAATTCTAATTAATTTTGATTTTTTAAAGATTTTTTTTCCATGAATTTCCTATAAGATTTTTTTTAAAAAAAATCATATTTAATATTTGTTTATATACTTATTGAACCTCCTCAACCTTGCCTAGGCGTTAGACCCCTATTCGAAAGATTACATTAGCCACCTAGATGATCCAGTGAGCTATCAATGTTTTTAAAACGGTCATATTAAAACATTTGTTTAATTTAGAGGGAAACTTAATCCAATTTTCAGAAAACTTATGAATTATCAAGACTGGTTTAGATTAGCTACCTATGTAATGGTGACTCCTTTAGGGAGTGCACCCACTATTTAACCATTTAGTCCAATGTTATACATGCATTTGACAAAAGTTATATATTTTAGTACTCAAATGTAATTGTGTTAACTTTTTAATGTTTAATTCGGTTTTATGGTTGATTTGATGTAACATCCTGAATTTTTGGGCCTATGCGTTTAATGGGTGAATATGTTTAATATGTTAATTTAAGTAATAGGGGTCCAAATTGGGCTCAGAATTAGGCAAAGGCCTTGATTAAAATTATCTGTTTGGGCATTATAGGGTTTAAAAGGTAGTATCTATGTTTAAAATACCAAAGTAGGCTTGTGGCCCAATCTTAGGAGGTGACGCCACACAAGGGAGTAAAGGGCCCAAATTTAAGTTTCATGGAGCCCAATTCTTTTAATTTAAGTTAGCTAAATTTTGGGCATTAGGATTAGGTGGAGTGGATGGCAACAAGGCTAAAATTTAAGGGTTTTAATGTTTAAAATATGTGGATAATAAGCAGATAAAAGCTATTATTTAGGAATTTATTTTATGTGGATAATAAGCAAATAAAGGCTAAAATTTAGGGATTTTAATGATTAAAATATGTGGATAATATGGTGATAAAGGAGGGAGGAGTTAGAGATAATTAAGTCTCTTTTAGATGAGCTAGTAGATTAAGATAAAGGAGAAAAGATAGGATTTATCTGCAAGGTTAGGTAAGTGCCGAAATTTCTATAAATAGGGGGAATATCTCTTCAATTTCGGCATTTGGGTTTTTCTCACATTCTTTTCTCTTCTTCTCTGAGTAAAAGCCGAAAACTCCTAAAGTCCCATCTTCTTCTTCATTCTCTGCAAAAGCCGAAATCTCCAAGCCTAATCCTTCATCTTCACTTTGATTCAAAAGTCGAAACTCTTTCCATTCTTTTTCTTCCTAGCCAAAATCTTCAAGTCTCTTCCTTGTTTTCTTTTCTTCTTCTCTTTTCCTGTCAGAAATCGAAACTCTTCACTCAAGTATTTTAAAAGCTAAAGACACATCAGTCTTCTCTTGTTCATACTTTTTTCGGGATTTCAAGGTTAGAGGATTTGTTTATTTATATATATAAAATCGGGTAGAATACTAACCATGGCCGAATATAGAGAGGCCTATTTTCTAATTTTTCCGCTTTTGAGCAAGGCTATAGATTGAGGATAATAGATCCGGATAGCAAGGACATCGACTAAGAATATTGGATTTCGCGATATCAGGTGTGTAATACTTCCCCACCATCTAGATCTAATCGTAAAATGCATGATCATAAGATTTATATGTTTTGATAATTGCCGACATCTCGATTTATTGATGAAAGCCCAATGAGGGTAAAAGCGGTTCACCAGGTTAGTAAATAATCTGTTTATATGTTATAAGTAAAATGCTTGTATGTGATTGCATGGGTTGGGTTGATGAAAGGAAGAAGTTATACGTTATATGTGTAGTGGTTTTACCGTGATCTGATGTAGCGGCTAATGCCGTGAATTGTTATACGGGCTTCGGCCATTATATGTTATAAGGGCTTCGGCCATCATATGTGGATGAGCAGCATGACTGTCATCATGGTGTGTAGCGGTGTGGGTCGATTGTAGAAATCCCCAATGGTGTGTACGGTTGGTACGGGGGCGTGTAGCGGATGGAAACCTAGGCAAACGGGTTGGGCCTTGCATATTATTTATTATAAATTTTTATTATGAGTATTAAACTGATTACTTTGTTTAACGGGCTTAAGGCCCAAAATCTAGTGGTGCATGAGGGTTGCACACCGAGTCTCGCGACTCACCCTTTTAATTAACATTTCAGGTGATACCTAGTGCTTCGGACCGGGCCGGAGAGGAACGCAAGGTGACCATGCAGAAGAATATGTGGATTTAGCAAAAAGACTCAAGTCATTATTTTATATTTTTATGTGGTGGATTTTAAAATTTTGTTGTAATAAGGCCATGGGCCACTAGTTTATATTTTGTTTTATTTTTGGGGCTTTAATTACTTTTAGTTATTTAATATTTTTTTTATTTTAATTAAACTAAGGCATGTAATTAAGTTTGGATTTATTTTACAAAGGCATATTCTATATGAAATATATTTGGGCTTTTCGGAAAAATACGACATGTTTGACAAAAATTTTCTTAGTGACATACCAGATCCGGTCGTAGCAATTGGGCCGGGTTTGGGGTGTTACATTTGATGTAAGTTAATTGCTAATGTCAAAACCATTTTTTTTTGTAAAAAGGGTCGACTTTGATTTTGAAAAAGAAAACAAATATGAGAGTCGCCACCAATCTTTTTTATTTAGGTGTGATCGGATCACCTTGTAATTCAATCATTTTAATAAAAGTTTAAATTTATTAAAACGATGATTTTTGGTCTACAAAATTCAGAAAGATGGGTTCAGGAGTTGGTTACTCACGAGAAAGGATTAGCACCCTCGTAACGCCAAAATTGGTACCTAGTTAATTAATTAATGTCTTGGTGTCGAAAGCTGAAAACTCTGAAAGAATTTAAACCACAATCCCTTTTTGCATTATATCATTTTGCTTACAAATTGCATGAATAAATCAAAATAAACGTTAAAGACCCACTCGTTTCGAGATAATAAGATCTCGTATCCCGTAAGTTAGGAAATGGCATTTCAAATCTTTGAGCATAAGCTTGCCTTTTTTTCTTATTTTAAATCTTATGGATTTCAAAATTTAAAAGGATATTCGGTTTCTTAGGTTTAATGAGGAAATCAAAACCCCGTAAATTAGAGTACGTTTCTCAAACTTCCCAAATACCAAACATTGCCTATTTTGAAAATTTGTTTTGAATAATAATAGGTATAAGGTTTAAACAATATACTTATTTTGTTTAAATATAATACATTAATAAATAAATATATCTAAACTTAATGTGTAGTATGATGATAAATGGAATATTTTAATGAATCGAACGTAATTGTGATAATAACAATAATATTAATGATCAAATTGTAATATTAAAAAAATAAATGATGAAATATTAAAAATAAAACAAAATAAAATGGAAAATGCATGATAATAATAATAATTACTAAATAAAAATAACATTAAGAATAATAATAAATAATATAGCAACAAAAAGGGCAAAAATAAAAGAAATAAAAAATGATATTAAAAATAATGACAATAACAAATAGGCAAGTTAGAAAATGTAAACAAATTCAATCTTTATAAATAAATAAATAAATGAACGAATAAATAGTGAAATAAAAAAATAAAATAAAATAAATGGAAATGCCCCATAAAAAGGAAACAAATCAATTTTAAATACCTAAAAATAAAGAACAATGAATAAATGGATTAAATAAAATAATATATAAAAAATAAAATGGGGATCAAATTGGAATTAAAGCAAAATTGTAGGTCTAAATTATAATAGACAAATAAATTTAAAAAAAAGGGTCTAAATTGAAACTAAAATTAAGTTAAATGGCCAGATTTAAAAGAAAAAAAGAATCGGGGTCTAAATGTAACCCGCGTAAAATAAGGGGGACCAATTGGGAAATATTCCTTGTTCCCAAAACGCAACGTTTTAATAGGGACCAAAATGAAACAAATGCGAAACTATCAGACCAAATTTAAACAACCAAAAGGATCTAATTGAAATGGGTTGAAAAAGCGGAAGGGCCAAAAGCGCAAATAACCCTTCCGCTAAAAAAAACACGCGGATCCTAGGCCGAGTGGGTCGGGTCGGATCAGGTCGGCTAAAACGGCGCTGTTTTGGTGGTAAATTGCCCAAGGTGAAACGACACCATTTCACTAACGCTATATAAGTCAATTTTTTTAAAAAACTTCATTTTTCTCCTTTCTTCTTCAAAAAACAAAAATTTTCTCTCCCTCTCTTTCTCTAGCCCAAACTCCGACCAAAACTCCAGCCATCGGCCGCCGCGCCAGTCACCTGTCACCGGTGACGGCACCACAGTATACAGTGGCCGAAAATTGCCTCGAACCTATTTTGACCTCCTTTTTGTCATCTCTGGACTTCTTAGGCACTGAATGGAAAGTCTTACTCGATGATCTTTTACGAGTGTCTCTAGTTTCAATTTCAGCCTTTCTTTTCTCCTTTCCAAGCTCTTCAGCTTTGCAAGCTCGCTCGAGTAGTGTCACGAACTCTTTGATTTCAAGAATGCCAACAAGCAACTTTATGTCTTCATTCAAACCGTCTTCAAATCTTTTGCACATAATGGCTTCAGTGGATATACACTCTCCCGGCATAACGGCTCAATCGACAAACTTACGCTCATATTAACACGGTCATACGACCTGTTTTAATTCCGTAAATTCTTTCGTTTATGATCGATGGATCTCGATCGATATATTTCTTACGGAACTCAATGCGGAAGAAGTCCCAAGTCACTTTTTCTTTCGGAACCGCGATACTAGTGTGTTCCACGGTGATAGGCAAAGTGTCCAAGTAGAGATATAGCACACTTTAGGCATTCATCTGGAGTGCGTGATAGCTCATCGAGTACCCGAATAGTGTTATCAAGCCACATCTCGATTCGTTCCGCATCATCATCATCATTTGCTTTGAATTCTTCGGCCCCATATTTTCTGATTTTATCAACGGGAGGCCTACTAGATCTCACCGGATCTATCATCGGGGGTGCTGAAGGTACCAGAGTTGGATTATTCGAGGGTGGAGGTTGTTGTACAGCCGGGTTAGTCTGAATAAACTGGGTAAACCATTCATTCATCATCTGGTAGAAGGCTTGTTTAGCCTCTCCCCCATGGCTACCCGAAACTGGTCGAGAGTCTAATGGCGCTGATCCATGTGTGAGACCAGGTGCAACGCTCTCTACATCATCGGCTACGGCTCTGTCAGGATCGGAATCCATTTACTATATAAAACACAATTGAAAATATCAGAAGTCACCACACTATCATATTATAAAATTTAAGGCATGTATAACTAGACTCTCACGCGCTACGGTAGTCCTAGAATCGACTAAACCGTAAGCTCTAATAACAATAAAATGTAACACCCTTAAACAGATTAGGGTTATGACGCATTACGGACTAAACTCGGATCATCTTAGCCATTTATCACAATTCATGCGTTTATTGAACTCAGAGAGATTTAATTCATACTTGCACATATCAACCATTGAATAAAAGAGTATATGCTAATCAAATGTTTAACACAAGTTTGAGTTGTACCTATCACTTTAGGTACATTTAATAACACGAATACGTCTATCACTTATTCAACTATCATTTAGTCATTTCACAACTTATAAGCACATACATACTTAATTATAAACTCTCATTGCACTCTATAGTATGTCTATACTCATACGAAAGACTTAATCTAGGTGTGCATTTAACATAACCAACTTCATAAAATTTCCTTTACAAGATAATAATTTTTATCACATATATGAATTCCTCATAATATAACCATATTTCTTTCATTTCGTAACAAACATCTAAACATACAATTTCATGCATTTCTAACCTAAACTTAACTACTCAAATCATATATACATATATATATGAACATACAAAGCATGCACATATACTTTTAACCAACTATCCTATTTATGACAAAGATATTCCAAAACCCATAGATTCATTTCATGACCGAACAACCATAATACCAATTACTACTCAGAATTTGCCTATAATCCAAATCGTTTCAAAGATATAAGTCATAAAACTTACCTATCCAGCATGAAACATTTATAAATATAAGTATACTTATATCATATGCTCATTCATTTACAACCAAAACATACACATATTTCACACTAAGGATAGTCTTATATCATCAAACATTAACATAAGAGCTAGCCACTTTCGCATGGCTTTTATACATTATCAAAATGTCTTTCAAAGACTAGCTAACTTATACATGCCTTAAGAACCAAAAGTCTAAAGTTTATAGGTACCCAAAAGAGTTGATAGTGTGGTTGACTTATCCGAAGATCCTCTGAGCCCGTAGCTGACCCAAAATCTATAAAATAGCACATTAAAACACACAAAGTAAGTTTACTAGCTTAGTAAGTCTCAAGTAAATATTAATGCTATAAACGTACAATTTAAACATATAATCTCCATGCCTTCGGTATTGAATATAATCATTCCAACATGTAAATTATGCTTAGCCGAATACTAGTAATACTTTGGTCTAAATATTAGCACTTGATTATCATAAACACATAAACCAGCAATTCATTGAGTATAAAGATTATTCATATAATTCAGGTTACAAAAAAATTGATTACAAATGTTTTAAAACACTTTTTGCCATTCATCTCCTCATATAACAGAATCTTCCATGTGTTATACATATATATCACAACTTCACACATTTTAAATGTTCATACCTGTTAACAATAAGATCATTACCACTAAATAAATACTTAATGAATCATTCACTCCATCACACCATACTTAAGTAAAACAGTAATGAACTGAGCTACTTTATTACTTATTAATACAAATAGCCAACTCTTACCCGAGCCTCTAACACATATCATTTAATATGCCATACCTCATTTCATTTTTGAATTCTTCGTTTGTAACGTATCACTGGCATTTAGCCTGCTAGGCATTTAAGCCTGAATTAAAATCACCGGTGCAAGGCCTGCTGGGCTCCAAGCCCAAAATAGACACCGGCACAAGGCCTGCTAGGCTCGAAGCCCGAAATAGTCACCGGCACAAGGCCTCTAGGCTCGAAGCCCGAAATAACAACATAATAAATCGTTCAATACACATTTCTCAACACTAGCATCTCAAACAACCTATGTAATGCTTATCACTTTCACATATCAACCGAGCATATCTATTACACATTACTTTCAACAAATAAAACCCAATCCAATATCAAACCCCTATATTCGGCCATTTCATATATTCATGCTTAAAATATTTAAATTTCATCATTTTTTATACTCATAATTAATTCTTTGAAGTATACTTGCTTAAGGACTTACCTCGACTGTCGACGGACCGCGTAGACCGGCTATTCGATAACCTTCGTCTTTTCCCGATCCAAATCCGTTTTTCTTTGTTCTTGATCTAAACACATTAAAATTCAGCTCATTCAAGTAAGTTTCATTTCAATTTAGTCCTTAAACACATAAATGGGCAAATTACCATTTTACCCTACTATTTCACATTTTTACAATTTAACCCTAATTGCACAAAACACAAAATACACAAAATCTCACTACAACACTCAAGGACCGAATGTTCACAAGGACCTTACAAGTCTATAAATTTAACTTATTTTGCTTTTTAGCCCCCTTAAAAATTCATGTTTGCAATTTAGCCCAAAATACTCAAATTCACTAAAATTTCCAATACAACACATACTAATCTTTAACATATCTTTGATATAAAATCATCAAATATCAAAAACCACATAAACATGTTAATGGCCGAATCACACATACATACTAGTCTCCAAAATTCAAGCATGGGTCGGGTAATATACGAAGCAACGATCTCAAAAACGTAAAAATTATCAAAAACCGACTAAAAACTCACCTTGAATTTTAGCCTAAAAGTGCCGAAAATCAAAGAACCCCAAAACTTATTTCTTCCTTCAATATTCAGCCATGAAAGAGTGGAAAAGATGATGGCTTTGTTTATGTTATTTTAACATATATATTAAGTAATTATTCAATTACTAATTTAACCTGAAAAAAAAATAAAACTAATATATAGCTTAAGGTTAGTTATGACAATTGCCACCCACTAACCTAAAAATGGGCTAATTGCCCTTTTAATACCCCATGTTAAAAAGCCATCATCAAATAGGCACTTTCCACTATAGATTGCAACTTTTTCACTTTACGCGATTAAGTCCTTTTTCTAAATTAAACACATAAACGAATAAATTTTTCTACGAAACTTTCACACATATAAATTCACATATAATAAACATAAAATATAATATTTTAATATTTATTGGACTCAGATTTGTGGTCCCAAAACCACCGTTCTAATTAGGGTCAAATTCGGTCTGTTACAACTCTCCCCCCTTAAGGATTTTTGTCCCCGAAAATCTTACCGTTAAACAAAGTCAGATATTGTTGCCTCATTGAATCCTCAGGCTCCCACGTAGCCTCTTCAAATCTATGCTGATTCCATAATACTTTCACTAATGGAATTCTCTTGTTTCTTAATTCTTTCATTTCCCGAGCTAAAATACGGATCGGTTCTTCATCATACGTCATATCGGGTTGAATTTCAATCTCAAATGGAGCAATCACATGTGGCGGATCTAATCTGTATCTACGAAGCATCGAAACGTGAAATACATCATGTATCTTTTCTAATTCAGAGGGCAACTTCAATCTATAAGCAATAGGCTCGATACGTTCGATGATTTCATACGGTGCAATAAATCTCGGACTCAGTTTGCCTTTTCGACCAAATCGAAGCACTTTCTTCCACGGAGATACTTTCAAGAATACCCAATCTCCGACTTGAAATTCAATATCTTTACGTTTCAAATCAGCGTAAGACTTTTGACGATCTGATGCAGCTTTCAAACTGCCTCTGATTATAGCCACTTTCTGTTCAGTCTCTTTAATCAAATCAACCCCATGTATCTTATTCTCACTGAGCTCGGTCCAGTACAATGGTGTACGACACTTGCGGCCGTATAGAGCTTCGTAGGGTGCCATTTTAATACTTGATTGAAAACTATTATTATAAGCAAATTTAATCAAAGGTAAGTATTTTTCCCACGTACCTTCAAACTCGAAAACGTAACATCTCAACATGTCCTCAAGTGTCTGAATGGTTCGCTCAGACTGACCGTCTATTTGCGGGTGAAAGGCTATGCTAAAATGAAGTTTAGTACCTAAAGCATCCTGCAACTTCTTCCTCGCGATGTGAATCTCGGGTCTCTGTCTGAAATAATAGAACTTGACACACCATGTAATCTCATAATTTGAGATATATACAACTCAGCAAGTTTATCGAGTGAATAGTCCGTACGAACCGGTACAAAGTGAGCCGATTTGGTCAGTCTATCTACTATAACCCAAACTGCATCTTTCTTGCTCGGTGTCATAGGCAAACCAGATATAAAATCCATAGTGATTCTATCCCATTTCCATTCAGGTATCATGATTGGCTGAAGCAACCCAAAAGGCACTTGATGCTCGGCTTTTACTTGCTGACAAATTAAGCACTTTGAAACAAATTTAGATATATCCCGTTTCATGCCAGGCCACCAATAGAACTGTTTCAAATAATTGTACATTTTCGTGCTACCCGGATGTATCGATAATCGACCACTATGAGCCTCACTCAGAATTATCTGAATCAAATCTGAGTTCTCCGGAACACATATTCGGCTTTTAAAGTTCAAACAATCATTTGCATCAATTTGAAACTCTGATTCCACATCTTTTTCACATTAAATTCGTCTAGCAATCAAATCCTTGTCAATTTTCTGTGCATCACAAATTTGCTGAATAAACATCGGTCTTGCTTTTAACTCGGCTATGATCGAACCATCACCAGACATAACCATCTGTGCGTTCAACGCACGAAGAGTAAACAATGATTTTCGACTTAACGCATCTGCGACAACGTTAGCTTTCCCCGGATGGTAGTCAATCACCAACTCATAGTCTTTCAACAGTTCTAACCATCTGCGTTATCTCAAGTTCAGATCTTTCTGAGTCATCAAATACTTTAGACTTTTGTAATTCGAATAAACGTGACATTTCTCGCCGAATAAGTAATGACGCCAAATTTTCAATGCGAAAACAATGGCTGCTAATTCCAGATCGTGAGTCGGGTAATTTCCTTCGTACGGCTTCAATTGTCTCAAAGCATAGGCTACAACTTTGCCTTCCTGCATCAAAACACAACCCAAACCATTCAAAGAAGCATCACTATAAACAACAAATTCTTTACCCGGTTCAGGCTGAGCTAACACTGGAGCTTCGGTCAAAAGGGCTTTCAGCTGACCGAAATTTTCCTGACACTTTTTCGACCACTCAAACTTGACATCTTTCTGTAGTAGCTTTGTCAAAGGTGTAGCTATCACAGAAAAACCTTTTACAAACCGTCTGTAGTATCCCGAAGGCCCAAAAAGCTTCGAATCTCGGAAACATTCTTTGGTGGTTTCTAATCAAGTATAGCCGATATTTTGTTTGGATCAACCCGAATACCTGACGCTGAAACAACATGACCCAAGAAGCTGATTTCATTCATCCAGAACTCACATTTATTAAACTTTGCATACAACTGTTGATCTCGCAATGTTTGTAGCACTAATCTCAAATGCTCGGCATGCTCGGTTTCATCTTTGGAGTAGATCAGTATATCATCAATAAACACTACTACAAACCGATCCAAAAGCGTCAAAGACCGATTCATCGGATCCATAAAAGCAAAGAGGTGCATTAGTAAGTCCAAAAGGCATAACCAGAAACTCAAAATGTCCGTACCTCGTCCGGAATGCAGTCTTTGGCACATCTATATCTCTGACTCGCAACTGATAATAACCCGATCTCAAATCTATCTTTGAAAATACTGAAGCCCCTTTCAACTGATCAAACAAATCATCAATACGAGGTAGCGGGTACTTATTCTTTATAGTTACCTTATTCAGTTGCCGATAATCAATACACATTCGCATCGTTCCATCTTTCTTTTTCACAAAAAGGAACTGGTGCACCCCAAGGAGAGAAGCTCGGTCATGCAAAGCCCCTATCTGTTAACTCTTGCAACTGTGCTTTCAACTCTTTTAACTCAGTAGGTGCCATCCGACACGGAGCTATCGAGATCGGAGTCGTCCCCGGTACTAATTCAATGCCGAACTCAATCTCTCGTACTGGTGGTAAACCTGGTAATTCTTCAGGAAACACATCTAGGTATTCACACACAACCGGTACGGATTCAATCTGTTTTTCAGACACTTTATTATCCAATACATAGGCCAAATAAGCTTCGCACCCTTTTCTCACATACTTTCGGGTTCTAACATCGAGGATATTACGGTAGGTAACCCATTTAAATCACTGGATCCAACTCTGATGATCTCATCGTTCTGACATCTCAAATCAATAAGCTTTCTTTTGCAATTCACCACTGTATCATGCAAAGTTAACCAATCCATTCCCAAAATTATATCGAACTCGTCGAAAGGAAACAACATTAAATCGGCTGGAAAGCAAGAATCCCGAATCATCAACAGGCAACCTCTACACACTTTATCAACAAGTACACATCTACCCAAAGGGTTGGACACACGAATCACAAACTCAGTGGACTCAACTGGCAGAGTCTTACTGAATACTAGAGTTTCACACACGTATGAATGAGTCGAACCAGGATCAATCAATGCAATCACAGTAGTATCGTAAAGTGTGAAAGTACCGATAATAACATCTGGGGAAGAAGCATCCTCTCTAGCTCGTGTAGCATAAGCTCTATTTGGAGCTCAGCAGCCTCTCGATAAATCTGCGGTGTTCTTCGTCCCCTCTCGATCGCCACCTACATTGCACGAATATCCGAGTGGTCTACCGTCTTTGGCGTCTTTGCTTTCGATCTAGTGTTCGAACCGTATTACCTTTCGGCTAACATCGGGCACTCTAGAATAAAATGCTCCGACGATCCACATTTAAAGTAGGACCGATCACGAACTCTACAACTCCCAGAATGCCATTTCCCATAATGTTTGCACTCAGCCCGGTTCTGTGGAACATTACCAACACTAGCCATTGAAGTGGCTCGGGAATTTACTGGAGGTCGATCACGTCTAGGCAAGTCTGAAGTAGCCTTATGTCGATTGAAGTCATCTCTGGACTTCTTAGGCACTGAATGGAAAGTCTTACTTGATGATCTCTTACGAGTGTCTCTAGTTTCAATTTTAACCTTTCTTTTCTCCTTTCCGAGCTCTTCAGCTTTGCAAGCTCGCTCGACTAGTGTCACGAACTCTTTGATTTCAAGAATGCCAACAAGCAACTTTATGTCTTCATTCAAACCGTCTTCAAATCTTTTGCACATAATGGCTTCAGTGGATATACACTCTCGGGCATAACGGCTCAATCTGAAAAACTTCCGCTCATATTCCGTCACAGTTATAAGACCCTGATTTAATTCTAAAAATTCTTTTCGTTTATGATCGATGAATCTCTGACTGATATATTTCTTACGGAACTCAATCTGGAAGAAGTCCCAAGTCACTTTTTCTTTCGGAACCACTGATACTAGTGTGTTCCACCAGTGATAGGCAGTGTCACGAAGTAGAGATATAGCACACTTTAGGCATTCATCTGGAGTACAGGATAGCTCATCGAGTACCCGAATAGTGTTATCAAGCCACATCTCGACTCGTTCCGCATCATCATCATCATCATCATTTGCTTTGAATTCTTCAGCCCCATATTTCCTGATTTTATCAATGGGGGTGCTGAAGGTACCGAAGTTAGATTATTCGGGGGTGGAGGTTGTTGTACAGCCGGGTTAATCTGAATAAACTGGGTAAACCATTCATTCATCATCTGGTAGAAGGCTTGTTTAGCCTCCCCCTCATGGCTACCCGAAACTGGTCGAAAGTCTAATGGCGCTGACCCACATGCGAGACCAGGCGCAACGCTCTCTACATCATCGGCTACGGCTCTGTCAGGATCGGAATCCATTTACTATATAAAACACAATTGAAAATATCAGAAGTCACCACACTATCATATTATAAAATTTAAGGCATGTATAACTAGACTCTCACGCGCTACGGTAGTCCTAGAATCGACTAAACCGTAAGCTCTAATAACAATAAAATGTAACACCCTTAAACAGATTAGGGTTATGACGCATTACCAGACTAAACTCAGATCATCTTAGCCATTTATCACAATTCATGCGTTTATTGAACTCAGAGAGATTTAATTCATACTTGCACATATCAACCATTGAATAAAAGAGTATATGCTAATCAAATGTTTAACACAAGTTTGAGTTGTACCTATCACTTTAGGTACATTTAATAACACGAATACGTCTATCACTTATTCAACTATCATTTAGTCATTTCACAACTTATAAGCACATACATACTTAATTATAAACTCTCATTGCACTCTATAGTATGTCTATACTCATACGAAAGACTTAATCTAGGTGTGCATTTAACATAACCAACTTCATAAAATTTCCTTTACAAGATAATAATTTTTATCACATATATGAATTCCTCATAATATAACCATATTTCTTTCATTTCGTAACAAACATCTAAACATACAATTTCATGCATTTCTAACCTAAACTTAACTACTCAAATCATATATACATATATATATGAACATACAAAGCATGCTCATATACTTTTAACCAACTATCCCATTTATGACAAAGATATTCCAAAACCCATAGATTCATTTCATGACCGAACAACCCATTTATGCACATATATGATATGTAAGGCCTACTAGGCTTACGCCGGTGTCCATTTATGCACATATACTTTTAACCAACTATCCCATTTATGACCGGCACAAGGCCTACTAGGCTCGAAGCCCGAAATAACGACATGATAAATTGTTCAATACACATTTCTCAACACTAGCATCTCAAACAACCTATGTAATGCTTATCACTTTCACATATCAACCGAGCATATCTATTACACATTACTTTCAACAAATAAAACCCAATCCAATATCAAACCCCTACATTCGGCCATTTCATATATTCATGCTTAAAATATTTAAATTTCATCATTTTTTATACTCATAATTAATTCTTTGAAGTATACTTGCTTAAGGACTTACCTCGACTATCGACGGACGCATGTGGCCTGGCTTATTCGATAACCTGCAAATCTTTCCCCAATCCAAATCCGTTTTTCTTTGTTCTTGATCTAAACACATTAAAATTTAGCTCATTCAAGTACGTTTCATTTCAATTTAGTCCCTAAACACATAAATGGGCAAATTACCATTTTACCCCTACTATTTCACATTTTTACAATTTAGTCCTAATTGCACAAAACACAAAATACACAAAATCTCACTACAACTCTCAAGGACTGATTGTTCACAAGGACCTTACAAGTCTATAACTTTCACTTATTTTGCATTTTAGCCCCCTTAAAAATTTATTTTTGCAATTTAGCCCAAAATACTCAAATTCACTAAAATTTCCAATACAACACATACTAATCTTTAACATATCTTTGATATAAAATCATCAAATATCAAAAACCACATAAACATGTTAATGGCCGAATCACACATACATACTAATCTCAAAAATTCCAGCATGGGTCGGGTAATATACGAAGCAACGATCTCAAAAACGTAAAAATTATCAAAAACCGACTAAAAACTCACCTTGAATTTTAGCCTAAAAGTGCCGAAAATCAAAGAACCCCAAAGCTTATTTCTTCCTTCAATATTCGGCCATGAAAGAATGGAAAAGATGATGGCTTTGTTTATGTTATTTTAACATATATATTAAGTAATTATTCAATTACTAATTGAACCTTAAAATAAAATAAAACTAATATATAGCTTAAGGTTAGTTATGACAATTGCCACCCACTAACCTAAAAATGGGCTAATTGCCCTTTTAATACCCCATGTTAAAAAGCCATCATCAAATAGGCACTTTCCACTATAGATTGCAACTTTTTCACTTTACGCGATTAAGTCCTTTTTCTAAATTAAACACATAAACGAATAAATTTTTCTACAAAACTTTCACACATATAAGTTCACATATAATAAACATAAAATATAATATTTTAATATTTATCAGACTCGAATTTGTGGTCCCGAAACCACCGTTCTGATTAGGGTCAAATTCGGTCTGTTACATTCAATCTGCTCTACTGCAACTTCAGAGAGATAGATTTGCTATCTTCAATCTACTTCACTGCAACTTTAGGGAGATAAGATTTGTAACTTTAATCTGCTCTGCTGCAACTTTAGGTGTATAAGTTTTGTAGCCTTAATCTATTCCACTGCAACTTCAGGGAAATAAAGATTCGCTATCTTTAATCTACTCCACTGCAACTTCAGGGAGATAAGATTTGCAACTTCAATCTGCTCCGCTGCAACTTCAGGGAGATAAGATTTGCAATTTGTAGCTTTAATCTGCTCCACTACAACTTTAGGGAAATAAGATTTGCTATCTTCAATCTACTCCATTGCAACTTCAGGTGTATAAGGTTTATGGTTCTCTGATTTGTTACACCATTTTCTAGGGAACATGACCTGTAGAATCCATTTGATGGGCCTATTTATGCCAAGTGATTAGGATGTCATGATCAGAATGAATCAAATGCTCGTAGCTAGATGTGTATGAATGATGTTTGCATGAATGCAGAATGTCATTTTTCGAGAATGATCCTTTTTTAATGCTTAGGTTGTTATTGCTCGTTGTTCATCAAGGTTTCATCACTGATGTGTTACCATGACTTCTTGTTCAGTTGGTATCTTTGACAGAAAATCCTAAGAAATAGTCACAATTTAGACTATTCTTTCTCAAATATTTCCAACCTTTAAGTTTGGTTAGTTCTGAATAGTGGTCCTATTTTCAAATCCTTGTACTATTTTAGAAAACCTTTCAGAGCAATATGCAAAACTCCCTTTACCTGAATATTATTAGTCCATTAACCGTTATTTCAATAAAAAATGCTTGAAAAAGATTGCCACAATGGACAAAAGGAATTTTATTGAGAACAAAGCTTGAACTGGATAAATTAATCAAAGATAGCAAACATTACTAAAATACAAAATGAATAAGATGATATCATAGCATGAACTTCTTCGTACTAACTTCTCGAGGACCTTTTTGAACTTGATATGTGTTTTGGAGATCCAAAATACTTTGTTGATGCCCCAAGACGTAGCATCTCTCCTCCTTGTTCATTCAAGGATAACTAGACTACCACATGCCCCATCTTTGATCAGGATTTGAATTGCCCTTTTCCTGGGTTTTCAATTCAAAACCCGTTTGGTCTCAAGGTGCCTTTTGCAAGTTTTCACCTTGGCTTCTCCTTTTTTTTTTTTAGGTGAAGTACTTCTTGATAGAGTCTGAATTCACAAGATTGGGCATGCTTTTTCCATCCATCTCAGTCAAAATCAATGCTCCTCCAGAAAAGGCCTTCTTTACCACATAAGGTCCTTCCCAATTTGGCATCCATTTCCCTCTGAAATCCTTTTGTATGGGCAAGATCTTTTTCAGTACTAGGTCCCCCTTATGGAATTCTCTGGGATGAAACTTTTTGTTATAAGCTCGCATCATTCACTTTTGGTACTCTGACCATAACGGATGGCTTTCAACCTTTTCTCTTCAATCAAGTTTAGCTGATTATATCTGGATTGAATCCATTCTGCTTCATCCAACTTCAATTCTGTCAAAACTCGGAGAGAAGGAATCTCGACTTCAATGGGTAAGACTGCCTCCATTCCATAAACCAAAGAGAAAGGCATTGCCCCGATTGAGGTCCTGACAGATGTTCGATAGGCATAGAGGGCAAATGGTAACTTCTCATGCCAATCTTTATAAGTCTCAGTCATTTTCCCCACGATCTTCTTGATATTCTTATTGGCTGCCTCCACTACACCATTCATTTTTGGGCGATATGGTGATGAGTTGTGGTGTTTGATCTTGAACTGACTGCAGACTTTTGATATCGTGCTGTTGTTCAAATTTAGTGCATTGTCAGATATAATCCTTTCTGGCATTCCATATCGACATATGATCTCCTTCTTTAAGAACTTGCTGGCTGTCGACTTCGTGACATTGGCATATGAAGCGCTTCTACCCACTTTGTAAAGTAATCAATGACCACGAAGATGAATCGATGCCCGTTAAAAGTTTTGGGTGAAATTGGCCGAATGACATCAATGCCTCACATAGAGAAAGGCCACAGAGAAGTTATAACATGAAGAGGTGAGGGAGGTACAAGAATTTTATCTCCGTAAATTTGACATTTGTGGCACTTTTTGGCATAACTGATGCAGTCTCCTTCCATGGTGGACCAATAATACCCGAATCTCATGATCTGCCTGGCCATTGTAAAACCATTGGCATGTGTTTCGCAGACACCCTCATAGACTTCTTCTAAGATTTTCTTAGCCTCGACAGTGTCTACACATCTTAGTAGCACCTGATCCTTTCTCATTTTATTTAGGATCTCTCCATCTAAGACATAGTCATTGGCCAGCCTTTTCAATGTCCTTTTATCATTCTTAGTTGCTTGGTCAAGGTATTCACGATTCTTCACATATCGCAATATATCGTTGTACCAAGGGTGATCGTCCTTTTCTTCTTTTTCTTCGATGTTATAACAATAAGCCGGAGTCTCATAAATATTCAACTGGTTTGGCTTTACATCTTATTATTTGTTCGCTTTGACCATCGAAGCTACGGTAGCCAAGGCATTAGCCATCTGATTTTTATCTCGTGGGAAGTAATAGAAGGTAATGTCGTCAAACTCCTCAATTAACTCAAGAACCAACTTTTGATACTTGATTAACTTGGGATCTATTGTTTCCCATTCTCCCTTTAGTTGATAGATTACTAGTGCAGAATCCTCATATACCTCTAGCACTCTGATCTCATGTTCTATGGTTGCGCAGATACCCATGATGCATGCTTCGTATTCTGCCATATTGTTCGTGCAATCAGAATCCAATTTGCTAGTGAAGGGATAATGATCTCCGTTTGGGGATACCAGGACTGCCTCAATTTCGTTACCCATAGTGCTTGAGGCTCTGTCGAAGTTTAGCTTCCAAGGATTATCTTCTTGAGTGTCTTATTCAGTGGTTGCAACATACATTAAATCTTCATTCGGGAAATCAAAGTTCAAAGGCTCGTAATCCTCTAGAGCTCTATTGGCCAAAAAATCCGCTACTGCGCTTCCTTTGACTGCCTTCTGGTTCACATAGACTATGTCAAATTGAAAAGAAGAATTTGCCATCGGGCCATTCTTCTATTTAGAGCAGTTGACTCCATCATGTACTTTAGAGGGTCCAACTTTGAGATGAGCCAAGTTGTGTGGTACAGCATGTACTGTCTCAATCTTCGGGTTGTCCAAAACAAGGCGTAACATAACTTCTCGATTGGAAAATATCTTCAGTGGATTTCTTACTGAGATAGTATATTGATCTTTCTTTTCTTCCCGACTCATCATGTTAACCAAGCACGCATCCTATGGAATTCCCGAATACTGCAAAGTACAGTATTAGCGACCTATCTGGTTTAGGTGGCATCAGTACTGGGGCATTGGACAAGTAATGTTTGACCTTATCGAAAGTCTTCTGCCACTCCTCATCCCAAATGCTTGAGTTGTGTTTCTTAAGGAGGCGGAATATGGGATCGCATTTCTCAGTTAGTTGTGAAATGAAGCAGGCAATGTATTTAGTCTTCCTAGGAAACCTCGAATTTCTTTTTGGGTGCGTGGTGGAAGAAATTGCTGTATAGCCTTTACTTTGTTTGGGTAAATCTCAATCCCCTTTTCACTAATTACAAATCCTAGCAATTTTTCTGACCTAGCCCCGAAAGTACATTTTTCTGCATTGAGCTTCAGTTGGAATTTCCTCAATCTCAAAAACAATTTCCTCAAGACTTGTACATGCTCCTTCTCTGTTCAGGACTTTGCAATCATATCGTCTACATAAACCTCGATTTCTTTGTGCATCATATCATGAAACAAAGTTATCATGGCTCTTTGATACGTTGCTCCTGTATTTTTCAGTCCAAATGGCATCACCTTATAGCAAAATGTTCCCCACATGGTCACGAATGTGGTCTTCTCAATGTCTTCAGGATGCATCTTTATTTGGTTGTATCTCGAGAAACCATCCATGAAGTAGAATAGTGAATAACCTGTCGTGTTGTCCACTAAAG
Source organism: Gossypium bickii (assembly GCA_025503065.1). Taxonomy (NCBI): domain Eukaryota; kingdom Viridiplantae; phylum Streptophyta; class Magnoliopsida; order Malvales; family Malvaceae; genus Gossypium; species Gossypium bickii. Next base: position 15,985,318 of record CP106710.1, on the reverse strand, counting down.
TGTCGATATGGGGCAATGAGAAATTATCTTTCGAGCTGGCTTTGCTCAAGTCCCTGTAGTCCAAACACATTCGTAGTTTCCCATTTTTTTTAGAGACGGGGACGATATTGGCTACCCATTCTGAGTATTTAACCACTCGTAAGAAACCAACATCGAATTGTTTCTTGACATCCTCTTTTATTTTCAGTAAAACATCGGGCCTCATCCTTCAGAGCTTCTGTTGAACTGGCTTGCACTCTTCCTTTATGGGGAGCCGATGTACCACGATATCAATACTTAAATCGGGCATGTTTTGATATGACCATGCGAAGACATCCTTAAATTCTTGGAGTAATGTAATGAGTTCTTGCTTTGTCTCCGCGGTAATGCAAGCTCCTATCTTCACTTCTTTTTCTTCTCCTAGGCTCACAATTTCCACTGACTCTTACCAATTCATGTAAGAAACGAGACAAAATCCAAAAAAAAAAACAACAATAGACTATTACGACCAAGTAACCATTGAAAAGTTTTTGACTCTTACCTAAGCAATTTTTTTAAAAAATTATCTCAATTTAAGTAATTAGTCTTAATATTAAAAAATATTTTGATTGTTTGGTTGAGTTTTATTTTTATTAATTTCAATTAAAGAGATTAATTGGGTATTAATTTAATTGACATTATTAATATTAGAGTAGCTTAAAAAAATAAATTTGAGTACATTTAATAACTGACTTGCAGATTTATATATCTATATATAAAGTTTGCATTTGTATAAAGAATTATTGAGAGCAACTTCATGTGATGACTTGATGATTAAGAGTATTTGTTGTCTTAAGTGTGACCTATTCAGATCACACTAATCGTGTTTATTATTCGAATTTTATAAAACTACCCTTCGTTTAACCCCATTAATTTAGTGAAGACTTTCATGTGTATATATATATATATGGAATTTAATTGACTTCTAATTTGGAACTTCTAAGAGGCTTTTCTTTTTCCAAATTCGTTTAATATTTTATTAGTTGAATGAGCAAATAATGGCGAAAAGATGAGATGGGAATGGTCCAGCGCTCCAAAATTTCTACAAAATTAATTTATATTGTACCAATTTGAAGTTAAGCAATTGACATAACCATAAATTGATTCATAACGTAAAGCATATCCAAATCGAATCTTCTTCTTGGTGGTGATAAAGCAAAAACCCTGAAAATCAAACCCCAATTTTCACAGACCATGGCTTTTGCTGTCATCAACCATTCAACGTTAGTTCTAGGTGACGTTTTCTTTTTTTCCCTTTGCTGTCTTAATATCTAATGTAATTCTGAAAAGATAATCAAATTTAAAAGATAATAATTTAAATCAAGATAATTTTAAAATATATAATTTTTTGACACTGCATATTATTAATTTTTAAAGATATATAAATATTATTATACACTCATCCATATACGATTAATACTACAACTAACTTTGTTACTTTACGTTGATAAAATTTTTAAAAAAAAAATTTAGGCTTTAAACGATTTGAAATTGTAAAAGTATGTGAACTCATTTATTAAGATTAATCCGTTTAAAACAATTTATTTTGAAGATTAGATTAGTTTAGATTACGTATTCGAATTCCTTGAATTTTAGAGATTGGATCCGAATAGCATTGAGGACATATCTCGAACAATCCACCTTACATTGGTCTTTATTATTACATCGTATATTGTTATTTTAGTTGTTGTTTAACAAGAGAAGTAATTGTAATTTATTTCTAATATGTTAGCTAGTCTCAAAACTCTTGTATATTTGAGACTTGTATAGGTTTTATATCGAGTATTGTGAGCACATATCTATTCATTGTAGAACGTACTTTTAGAGTACACTTAATAGGGTAAACACGTTTTGTTTACTACCTAAGTTCTTAGACTTAGAGGAGAGTGATCTATATCTTTATGTACAAAATTGACGTTGTTATACCAATTTGTGATAGAACTTAAATCACTTTTAACTCATGTGGTTACTTATGTAATAACATCAAGAAAAAGCTTATTTATTACATTATTTATTGCAATAGTTAGACATAAAATAAAAAATAGTTAGTACAAATTTAAATTTGAGATTACAAATATGAGTAAATTTTTTTTGTAAAAAATAACATCTTTTCGAAATAAGCGAAAATTTTCTCTATTCTTTTAGCAAATCAAGCTGTGTGAGTGGCTAAAAATTACTAATTGAAATTAATTTATTACAAACTTATATATTAAAACATGATAAAAAAAAATACTCGTACCAAATATAACATTGTTATACTAGATTTAAAGATAAAACTGAAGTAAACTTTATACATGTAATAAAATCAAATTGTATATACATACTTTCTTTTTCATCAAAATGCCACTTTTAGTAACGACTACAATCATAATTCCATTCAAGTAATTTTTTTTTCTTAGCGTCCGTCTTTCCAAACAAATAATGCTGACCAAATACAAATTCTAGTGTCTTGATTTTATTTTTATTGAATTTCCTTTTCATACAAAATCGTAAAATATTTTTATAAATATACCATTATTATCACTCCAACTGATGAGGCATAAAAATTTCATATATTAAAAGATTAATTTTTAAAATTTTAAATCTGTTTATAATAAGAATAGCTGCGGGTTAGAATATTTATAATTTTAGGATATTTGAATATGTAAACCTGTTTAAAAATTTAAATTTAAATATTACTATTTATACTCGAATAAGATTTAAATATCATTATCTCCAAATATCTCTATCAATAAAAAAAATTTTGAATTCAACATTTTTAATCATTTGCCGGATATTCCATAAAAATCTAAATTTGAATATACTAAAATTACAATTTTAAAAATAATATAAAAATGAAATAGAAATTTATTTTAGATAAAATTTATTCATAATTAATAATAATTAAATAAAAAATAAATTAATTGAAGTAGCTAAATAACAATAGAAACAAATTAAGCATGATAATTTCATAACTATATAAACATACCTAACAACTTAAACATAAGAATTCCAAATAAATTATAGTTGTATATATTATAATCTACCTCAAAGTTAGTTTATGTTTAGGGTTTAAGCTTACATATCATTATATAAAAATGTATATTATAATATCATAAATGTATATAGAGTTACATATCATTAATAATCTACCCTACTTATATAATACTAATTGGATATATATTCTAATCTTCCATAGAGTTGGGTACACGTTCAGGGTTTAAACTTATATATCATTAACATAAAAAATTAACATTATAATAATATATCATTCAAAAAAATTATAATAATATATGTAACCTCCCCAACCCGGCATAGACGTTAAGCCCAAATTTGAAAGATTACATTTGTCACCAAAATGGCCTAACAGAACTATCGAGGTTTAAAAACAGTTGTTTAAAACATTTGTTTTAATTTCTGAAGGAAAATATAGCGTATTTCCAAAAGGTACAATTTAATTTCAAAAACGAGATGATTTTAGTGATTGTTTTGCCAAAAGTTAAATTCCAATTTTATATATGTATACATATTTATTTAAATCTCATTTACCTAGTCATGCAGCGGAAAAGTGATTTTTAACCTAGTTTTAATGAAAATCAAATTTCATGTATAATTAATTCATAATTCATAATTCAACATCCTGATTTCAAATTATATGTCATGCATTCCAAATAAACCCAAAACTTAAGTCACATGCCACAGTTTGAATAAATCAATACAGTTCCAAATAATAGAATTTATAAAATCTAAATACTTTTTAATAAAATTATTATTTTCGAGCCGAGACTTTTCGAATGCTAGGTTCATGCCCTAACCTTGCGGGTTATCTGGAAAGATGAAAATAATAGTGGGGTGAGCTTTAAGAAGCTCGGTGTGAGTCCTATCACAAGAAAACCAGTGAAAATCATAGATGTAACATACAAAATAACAATTTTAATAACAAACACAATCATATAGCAATTCGCAGAATCAGTTTTACCGATTTACACATCACTATAATAATATTTCAGAATACACAGTTATGCATACACATGCTTATGAATGGTGATGCAATTTTAATTTTTCAGAAAATATTCTACTTAACTCCGCTACACACCACAGTAAGAGTTCCTCATAACTCATCCATTCTTATACATCGCGTTGTAGATGAACCACTCATCGTTATGGATGACCACTAGTCATTGCAGATGAACAGTTAGTAATAAAAATTGTAAATGAACCATTGAATTTTTCAAATAAAAACATTTCCAGATGAGCTGTCAATACATTGTGGATGAACCACTAATCGTTGCAGATGAACTGCTCATTCTTCCTTCGTTCATATCGTTCCACCCCATGCAATGCAATATGACATGCTTATAACAAATCAATACGGTAGCAATAAACATGCTTAACGTGTATTCGGTCAGTAGGCATGTATTATTTGCATATCATGCTTATAACAATAATAATTCAGCCACTCAGATTATAGATTCCAGATATACATATTATTAGGGATTCAATTGAGTGAAATAAAAATCTAAAAATAATTTGGGGACTATACAGGGACTAAATAGAACAATTCACAAATTTATGGGCAAAGCTTTAAAGCAGGGGTCACATGGCCATGTAAGAAGGCTAAGACAGTGTGGGAGGGTTACACGGCCATGTGGCCAGGCCACATAACAAGCTGTGGCCATGTCAAAATCGAAGTACCCTAACATACAGAAGCACATAGTCGTGTCGTCCACACTCCCTATCGCCCTAAACATACACACGGTGTGCCCCGATTCACTTGGTAAAGAATACACACCTTTCACCGCATTACCGGTTGACATTCCTAACGCCCGATTATGATCTGATTCACCTAAATCTAATCCTTCAAACAACATTTACACAAAAATTAACAATTGGTTTTAAAATTTGACAAGATTAACAGAAGATTTGGCAATAACTGTAAAAATTGATTAATCGAACGTAAGATTAATACTACGAAAGTTCAGGATCTAAACATCAGAAACAAGATGTATTTACCGATTCTTGGCAAAGGTAGGGATGATATTGACGATAATTATAAAATCGATAGAAAAAATGATAAAATGAAGGATGATTTGATTTAAGAAAATAATTATCACAAATTAGGATGAAAATATGGTAAAAATATGATAGAAAAGAGGAGGAAAGTAAAAGAACTTTATTTGAAAAGAGAAAATCCTAATCAAAATAGGAATAGGAATGACTAAATAGCTAGGGTTTGTAAACCTTAAGGCGGCAACGGTAAATATCCCAAAATTTGACCGAAAATAAAAGGAATGCTTTTGGGGAAGGAGTGACTCGAACCGAGGGTCGTAAGGGAAGGAAGCTAACTCTTAACCATTAGGCCTAAAGCATATTTCTTGTTCAGTTTTAATTCTTGACTGTATTTATTTGCAGTGTTGCTTTTACCTTAGGTTGCCGAAAATAAAAGGAAGGAAATGGGAGGAAATGAGCTCAAACTTGGGTCTCTAAGGAGGATTCTCTAACACTTTACCATGAAGCCTAATTCAATTCTTGTCCATCCATTTTAGGGCGCAACGGTAAATATCTCAAAATTTGGCCGAAAATGAAAGGAATACTTTTGGGTAAAAAGTGGCTCAAACCAAGGGTCAGAAGGGAGGGAAGCTAACTCTCAACCATTAGGCCTGAAGCCTATTTCTTGTTCAGTTTTAATTCCTTACTATATATATATTTTAGGTGTGGCTTTTACCCTAGGTTGCCAAAAATAAAAGGAAGAAAATGGGAGGAAGGGAGCTCGAACTTAAGTTTCTAGGGAAGATTCTCTAACACTTGACCATGAAGCCTAATCTAATTCTTGTCTATCCATTTCAATGATCCCCCTATATTTCGAGGCATGAAAACTCTCCCCTCGTTAAAGAAATTTTATCCTCAAAATTTACCTGATTCAAACAGATGAGGATACAGTTGACAGATTAAGGCTCGTGGTTCCCACATAGCCTCCTCGGTGCCATGGTTTCACTACAGAACCTTAACTAATGGGATTCATTTCCTTCTTAGAATTTGTATAGGTTCCTCCTCAAAAGATAAATTCGGCCTCACATCAATCTCTTCTATTAGAACAATATGGGAAAGGTTGAATCGGTATCTTCTCAACATGGAGACATGAAACACATCATGAATACGGTCCAACTCAGGAGGTAATTCTAATTGGTATGCCACTCGATCGACTCTCTTGAGAATTTTGTAAGGTTCAATGAACCTAGGACTTAACTAACCTTTTTGACTGAAACTCAACACTTTCAGTAAGACTTGGTCTCTGATATTGTATTTGATGTCCTTTCTCTTTAGGTCTATAAACGACTTTTGCCTCTCTGAAGCCACTTTCAATCTATTCTGAATTAATCTAATTTTTCCCTCGGACTCCTATTTCACTTAAGGACTCAAAATTTTCCTTTCACCTTGTTCAATCCAACACAATGATGTTTGAAACTTACGACCATACTAGGCTACATAAGATGTCATTTATATACTTGACTAAAAAGTTATTATTATAGGAAAATTCAGCTAGGGGCAAGTGTTCCTCTTAACAACCTCAGAGTTCAATAATGCAGCCTCTTAGCATATCTTTTAAGATCTAGAAAACTCGCTCGAATTGTCCATTAGTCTGCGAATGGAAGGCAGTACTAAAACCCAAACAAGTACCTAGTGCCTCATGTAGTTTCTTCCAAATTCGAAATATAAAACGGAGATCTCGATTTGAAACAATTGATACTAGCACTCCATGTAGTCTTACAATCTTCGAAATATATAACTTAGCCAAAATTTGTAAAGAGTAATATGTATGGAAAGGTAAGAAATGAGCTGACTTAGTTAATCGATCTACTATCACCCAAATTGAGTCTTTCTTAGTGGGTGTTAAGGGTAGCCCACTAACAAAGTCCATTTTTTTTCCTCCCACTTCCACTAAGGTATTTTAATTGATTACAACAAACTAGAAGTGAACTGGTGTTTAACTTTCACTTGCTGACACGTTAGGCACTTAGCTACGAAATCTGTCACTTTTTGTTTCAATCCAAGCCACCAATACAGTTCCCTTAAATCCTGATACATCTTATTTCCTCTAGGATGCATAGCATACAGGCTAGTATGCACTTCCTGAAGTATGGACTATTTTAGACCCTTATCATTCAGCACACAATATCTCCCTCACAAGCACAGAATACCATCGATATTAAACCCAAAATCCTCATTTTTTTTCGTCTTCCACCTACTTAATCCATGATAAAAGGGACACATCTAATATTGTTTATCCGTAATTTCACTAACCAAGGTGCGTGTCATTTGTTGTTCCGCTAGTAAACCTCCATCATCCATTAGACTTAACCTAGCAAGCATTGCTCTTAAATCAATCATTTGTTTTCTTCTTAGAGCATCTGCCACTACATTGGCTTTTCTTGGGTGGTATTCAATCACGTAGTTATAGTCCTTTAAAAATTCTATCCACCTTCGTTGACTTAAGTTCAACTCTTTTTTGGTGAAAAGGTATTTGAGACTCTTATGATCAGTATAGATATAGCACTTCATACCATACAGGTAGTGCATCTAGATTTTTAGTACAAATACCATAGCTGCAAACTCCAAATCATTAGTCGGATAGTTGTACTCATGTTGTTTCAACTGTCTCAACACATAGGTAACTATTTATCCATCTTGCATCAATAGACATCCAATGACAGTGTAAGATGCATCTCTATATACCACATACTTCTTTCCCAACTCCGGTTGAATTAACACGGGAGCTTGTATCAACACTAATTTTAGCTTTTCAAAGCTAGCTTGTTGATCATTTTTCCATTTGATTAGAACATTCTTCCTCAATAACTTAGTTACATGAGTAGTAATAAGAAAGAATCATTCAACAAATCTCCTATAATATCTGGCTAAACCAAGGAAACTTCTAATTTTGGAAACATTTTTGGGTTGTTTCCATTTCATAATATCTTCTATCTTTTTCGGATCTACATGGATACCTTCTGCGGATACCATATACCCCAAAAATAAGAAAATTGTGAATAACCAACAAATGCTCACAAAAAATGCAATTGTCAAGCATATGCTCAGAATAAAAAGTTAAAAGAGTTCCATCACCTCTCAAGTGAAAAATGCATTAGCAATTACATCATTACATCTTTCAATATAAAAGGAGGAAAATAAAACTACCTACTTGAAGGAAAGATAAGTACATAGGATGAATCATAAATTTTAATTTTTTTCTCTAACAAATAAAAAAGCATCTTTTAAACTGAAATCAATTGGTTCAAAAAAATTTAAACTCACTATTAGCAAGGTTAGATTTTTACCTTCTAAAGCCGCAAAAAGTGAAACATTAGCCAATGATTTCCTGCATCTTAGTAGCTAAAAGAAAATTTGATTGTAAGTATTTAATATAATTTATCCGAAAGCCCTTAAAGAATCATCACAATATGGTTAGGTCAAGAAGCTCTATGAGACATCTTAAACAACTTAGAATCTTTAACAAGTTTAAGTTGGAGAAATACAAGTACAAGGGTTAAATACATTTCAACTGTAACAACCCGTTTTCAGTGAAATTGAAACAGTAGTTTCGGGACCACAAATTCGAAGTTAGAAAATTTATTTTATTATTATTTTATTTCCTACAGCATGATAGAAGTACTATGAAAAACTTTAGCTAAGAAATTTTACTGTTTACGTGTTCAATTTGATAAAAAGGACTAAATCGTGTAAAGTGAAAAAGTTGAGTTCTAATAGCTAAAGGTATTAAATAACTATAGAACTTTAAAATGAAAGTCCTTATATGGTAATTAGACCGTTTAAGTTGATAATGGATGTACATGGTTTGGCATTTGTGTAATTAATAAAGATTTTTAAGATTAAATTAGTAAAAAGTAAATAATTGATAAATTAAATAAAATAAAAACAAAACACCATCTTTTACTTTCATATTTCAACCAAAAATAGAAAAAAAGAGTAGCCATTGTTGAAGCTACCTTCAACCATCCTTATTTCCTTAATTAGGTATGCATTTTTGTCATGTTTTTAATGATTTCTATGTTTTCGGGATCGTTGTAGCTTAATCTAGCAAGCCCGAGGACTAATTTGTGAAACTGTTAAACTATTAGGGTTTTTCCATTGATGCATGTACATGATTTTTGATGTTTGATGATAGAAAATGGATGGTTGTTGTTAGATAAACAATATTTGTAAAGGGATTTTTAGTGAAATTGTCAAATAGGGACTAAATTGAAAATTAGAAAATATTACATGGTGAAATTGTGGAATTGTGAAATAAATGAAATATAGGGCATTCTAGCGACCCAATTAATCTTCGGCCATAGTAGGTTGTGGTAGAATTTCATGAATTTCCATTTTTATGAGCTAAAGACTAAATTGCAAAGAAATTAAAAGTATAGGGGAAAATGGCAATTTTTCCAAAATATGATTTTGGGATAAATTGAATGAAATTTATATTGAATTGAGTTAAATTTATCTATATAGATCAAGACATACCTCGTACGACGTTAGATCGGGGCAAAGAGAAAATCTCAGATTAATCGCCTCTGTATATACGTATACTCGTCAAGATAAGTTCGTGTAATTAAATTGTGTTTATATGTTTTAAATTGAATTATACATGTGTTATGAAATGTTATATAAATAACGATTGCATATCCAATGACGTTAGACGATTACCAAGCCCCATTTGAACCTTAGGAATTCGTAGGATACAAATGACATGTCATTAGGGTTTACATTATTCGTGTGTCGGTCCTAAACGTACTACCGATGGATAAGGTCTGGCATGTGTTGTAGATACTCCATAGCTCGTGTGAGTAGCATCGTGTAGCTACGTTTCGACCCACAGCTCGTGAAAGCATACCGATTTACAGCTCGTGTGAGCATACATGTATAGGGTTTGATAGATTACATTTATATGATTTAGGACACTATGTGTGAGCTATCTCCGGTATCCAACGGTATTTTAAATGGTTCAATGGGCAATGTTCTGATATGAAATGATAAGAGTTCGATACGAACTATTACAGGTATACATATGAATTACATGGAAATGTTGTTACATGGTATATGGAAACATGAAATGGATGATACATGTATATGAAACTTGATCAATTGTTGTGTTCATCCATGTTTATTGGCTTACATATATGTTTACATGGCTATCATGGTTGGGGAATTTGTGCTTAAGCATTTGGCCAACTTGTGTTGGAATATACTTTGTTTATTTACCTATTATATGCCTAAATGGTAAGTTATGTTCTATGTTATACGAACTTACTAAGCTTAAATGCTTACTATGTGTTATTCTCCGTGTCTTATAGTGAATCGAAAGCCTGTTCAAGTTGGAAGCTTGTCAGAGATAAATCACACTATCCATTGGCTCTTTTGGTACATTCGGTTGTTTAATTTTGGTTATAATGACATGTATAAGTATTTTGGCTAATGTGGCCATTTGTTTAGTCTGTGTTTTGGCAATTTGATGATGGTATGATTTTAGTATATGGCATGTAATTATTAAATTTCTAATGGTTTATGTTTAGATTGATATGCTTGAATTATGGAGGATGAAATTAATATTTGAATATACATATTGTATAAGTTTTGTAAATTGTTGAAATTATTGTGAATTGGCACTTTGTTTGAATGGTTTATATGGTTTTAGATGTAAATGGTTGAGTACCATTTTGTATGTGATCATACCATTTATATAGGGCTAGATTATGTATGGTTTTGTTGCCTTATTATGGCCTGTGTATATGTGCATTTTTGGTTGTAGTTTCATGTTAAATTGGGTGAGAAAAATAGTTTGTAAAATGACCTATTTTTGTCCACACGGGCAGAGACACAAGCGTGTGTCTCAGCCGTGTGTGACACACGGCCAGGCGACACGACCGTGTGTCCCTTGTAGCTTTCGAAGGGTTGCAAGTCAAGTTGTTACACAGCCTAGCACATGGCCTGGAACATGGGTGTGTGAGGTTATTTCGCAGGGTACACGGCCTAGCACACAGGTGTGTGGCTTGGCCGTGTGACCAAGTCAGTAAGTTACACGAGCATAAACACGGGCTAGGATACGGCCGTGTGTCCCTACTTCAAATGCCCACACGGCCTGAGACACAGGCGTGTCTCCTGGTTGTGTGAGTCACACGGCCTGGCCATACAGCCTTGTGACCCCTACAGTGTTGAAAATTTTCACTAAGTTTTGAAAAATTCTCTGAGTTTCTGATTTAGTCCCGACTTGTTTCTAACGCGTATTTTGGGCCTCGAGGGTTGGTTTAAGGGATAATATGTATGTTTTTTTCTTGATTTTAATATGAATATTGATATGATTTGAAATGTATATAATTATGTGTTCATTTGATCTGAAAACTCCAGTAGTACTCCGTAACCCTGTTCCGGCGACAGATACGGATTAGGGGTGTTACATCAACCTTTTTTTTAGAATTTTCTGTTATTTTCTTTGGATTTTTTTGGGATTATCCTTGAGAATTTCTAAAAAAAACCTAATATAATCTATAGTTCATAGGCCAATTTAGGTATTGAATCTATAGATATTATTTCACGTCATCATTTTATCATGTGGTTAACGGGGCCATTAATCAACAAGTGATTGAAACATTATAAAATCGATAATGTATTGATCATTTGTAACTTATCATAGTTCAAAGATCAAAACAAAAACTTACTAATAGTTAGGTAACCTCTGGTGTAATTTACCCCTTTTTTAACATGTTGAATCTAAGTTTTTCATGCTATAGGTTCAAAATGTTTAAAATTTGAACAATGTGTTTCAAATATGCTCCTTAAATATTCGAGTTATTATTTTATTCACAAATTGACAGAAGAACCTTATTGACATGGTGTTCACACTTTGAAAATATAATTAAAATATTTTGAAGTTTAAAGAACAATATAGAATTTGAATCTTAGTTTAAGGACATCTAGTGCAATTAACCATTAATGAATTATGACATGTAGCTTCTTTTTCTTTTCTTTTTCTATGTATGGATGAGTATTCACTTTAAAGTTGATGATAAAGTTGGCCTTTTTTTTTTCTCTCAACTCAGTAAATGCATTCTTTTATTTTATTTTTGTAACACCCCGGATTTTGGGGGTTAGAAGCTTTGACGTTAGTGGTCAACGTCTGATAGAAAGGTGTGCTTTTGTGTTTAGTCTTGCAGGTAAGTGACAAAACGGGCTTGCTGGTCTGGTGGTTTAGTGGGTGTTACTATACATCAGGGTTCTGGGTTTGAGTCTTTTTGTGGAGAAGTATTTTTATTTAGTTTTGTTTTAAGTCAAAATGTTATTTTATTTTTATTTTGACTTATTATGTTATTTTTTTTATTTTTCTTTTCCTGGACGTTTCTTCTTTTTTCTATTTTTTTTTCCTCTTTCTTTTTGCCTTTGCTCTTTTATTTTTGAAAACGATTTTCGTTGGGCATATTTAGAAGAATCTCGCTTCTCCATCGTCAAAATAGATGTTGGTTTCGTATCTCTTTCTGCTTTAATTTATTTTTTCGCATTTACTAAAATTCGACATCATAGATGCGGGTATTTGTAAACCTGCTAAACTCAATGTTCTATCATCGTATTATGCTTAGAAATAGTGTGTTTTGGTATATTTTTGAACTATCAAGGGCGGGTGAGTGCTGCATGGCTGAAAGCATGATTTTCAGGGCTGTTTTAGGGTGGTTTCGTGCCCACACGGGTGTGTGTCGGTACACACGACCATGTTCTTTTGGGAAATTAGGGTTCCGGGTGAAATTTGGGTGCCACACAGTTGTGTGGCTAATTTGGGGATCTTGTCGATTTTCACACGGTCGTGTCCCTCGGGCATACGAGCGTGTGAGTTTGAGGATTAGGGTTTCAATAATTTAGTGCCACACGGCCATGTGGCTAATTTGAGGATTTAGGGATTCTACACGGGTGTGTGTTTTGGGACACACTGCCGTGTCTAGTGGGCACACGGGCTTGTAAGACCCTCACACGGCCATGTTAGCGCTGTACCTGAAAGTGCAAATGGACAGAGAGTTACACAGCCTGATCACACGGCCATGTCCCTGGTCCACACGGGCGTGTGCCTCCCCTCACACAGGCGTGTGCCTCAGTCACACGGTCATATACCCCTTTCACAAGGGCATTTGACCTCTCACACGGGCTAGGCATTTCCACACAGCCAGAGCAGACGGGCGCGTGTTCTTAAGACACTTATATTGGTTCGGTGTGCCTTTTTGATCTGAAAATGTGCTGGGCACTTCAACCTTTGGCTAAGCTTAAACAAGGGTAGTTAAGAATTCTGATATGGGCTTCGGTCTGAGTGTATCTGTGTGACTTTCATGTGAAGTGTTGAATCGAACTGCTCATTGGGTGTATGTGCACGTTGTTGTTACATCTCGATATCGATATTGTATCTCTGTTTTGTGAGATTGTATGCATACATACATCTGCATAAAATATTTTGGTATGGGATTGTGAAGAGCAGGGAGTGATTCTGATCTGATCTGGCAGTTAAGCTACAATTTACCGTAATAGCGGTTTACCGCATCGCATTGTACCGGATGTACGTTAGCTATGCTACGTGTATATATATATATATATCTGATCTGGCAGTTCAAGCTACAAATTTTTTGTACTGTGGATTTCCGCACTGCACTGTATAGCACATACGTCAACCTTGCTGCGTATATTTATCTGATCTGGCACTTCAATTGCATTCTGATAAGTCATTGTTTCTGGGCAACCTGGGATGACTCTATATGGTGTGTAGGGTTGGATGGGCCTACTTGGTCCTAATTGGTATGTTTGGTTGGATGAGCTTTAGCAGCTCTTTTGGGGTGTGAACGGGGGACGAAGAAGTGTGTTGGCTGGATGGGTAGGTTTTTATTAGACTGCATACATCCGCATCTGTCTGTGAGTTCTGACTGAAAGACTAGTTGTCTGTGATCTTTTTATTTGATTAACATTTGTGTTGAGACTTTTATGTGAACCTAATGTGCTCTGATTGTTAAGCTCTGTTTGTGCACTAGTTCTAGTGTGACTTTTGACTCTGTGTGTATTCAAAAATCTGTTGCGTTACTGATCTGAATCTGTAATTTCTGTCTCTTGTCTTGTTACAAACTCACACTGAGCTCGAGTAGTTCACCCTCTCTTAGTGTTTCCTTTTTAGGTACCTTTTTCTGAATTCTGACGCTGGACTCGGTGTGCGGAGGTCTCGGACAGTCTCGGTGGAAATAAATGATTACCGGTTTATATTTTCAGTTTATATTTGGTTAAACGATTTTTGAACTGTAAGATTTTATAAAGCTATGGTACAATTTCTGTTTTAATTTAATTTCGGTTTTACCTAATTGTAATTCTATATACTAGGTTTTAAACGATTAAATGTTTCGGTTTGACATGACAACCAGATTTGTAAAAATTTACCTACATTCACTTCGGTGATCAATGTGACATCTGGGATTCAGTTTAAACTTCTAGGCCAAGTTTAGGGTGTTGCAGTTTTCAACTCCAATTCCTTATTCTATTTATTTGATTGAATTCACCTACTCCTATATTCACTTTAAGTTGATGAGGAAAGAGAAGCTTTAAACAGGTTATTAATGGTGATCCTCCCATAACCAAGTTGGTTTAGAGCTTAGACCAGCAACACTATGCTAATTTTAAATAGGGTTAATATATAATTTGACCCTGAACTTATTTTTTGTACCTAGTTGATCCCTAATTATGTTAGTGAAATTAGCCAACATGTTTGTTAGAGCAAAATATGAAAAGGGTACACTTCAAGAACTAATTTGGTCTATGAGTTTTAGGAACCTTTGGAAATCAATTGAGAGAACTTAATATTATTATGGGTAGAATTATTAGAATATAAGATTATTAAGTATATTATAAAATATGTTAAATTATTTTGTTTATTTCTTTTAGATAAAATATAAAATTTTATTATTTGGTTGAAAAAAATAGAAAATTATCTAAAATTATATTTTACTAAATTTGTCCTTGTTAATGAATTTGTTTCTTTTTTTAACAAACTTAGTTCCTCCAACGTTATTAGAAATATTGATATGAAATTTTGTGAAACTCTTTCAATGGACTCTAAAACTTTATGCTCTCATTTTTGTTACAGAAACTTAAATCTTACCATCAACATAGTATTATTATATAATACATATGTTATTTTTCATTATTTGAATATGTCAATTTCGATTTCTTTTATTCCATTACTACATATATATATATATATATATACACACACAAAGCAAGCTTCTAGCCACAACCCTTCCTCCATCCTAAATTGAAGTAAAATTGTGTTTAAACGCACTTGAATTATACTTATCCATTGGTAGGGCTGGGTCGGGTCAGGTCAGGACTTGACAAAATTTTAGGCCCGTTTGGTAGGCCCAAGCCTAGTCCAGCCTGAAAATTGGCTTAAAATTTTACCCAATCCTAGCTCGAATAAAAGTGCTAAAATTCGAGTCCGATCCGCTCGTATTATATATATATTTAAAATATAATACATAAAAAATACTAAAAGCATTAAAATAAATGTTTCTCAACAAATTAAAATAAATTCAAAAAAATATTTATACTTAAATAACACTACATAGATGTAACTTAACAAACAAATGCTTCTAAAATAGTAACAAAATTAACAATAAAATAAGAGTTATACAATATCTAAATAATAACATAATAGTGAAATAAGAATAAAACTGCGAGAAAACAACAAGAAAACATGATTTTTTTTTTTCCTTTTTGCAAATTTAGGATGGGCTAGGGCCAAAAAAGCCTTACTCGAAGCCCGGAAACGGACCTTAGTTTTTTTGCCCAAATATATTTTTTGAGCCTCTATTTTTGCCTAAACCCTCCTACTTTTCGGGCAAACTTTTGGGTCGAACTGGATGACTTGGGCCATGAATAGGTCTAACTTGACTCCACATCCTCTTAGTTAAAATATATTTTTAGATTATTTTTAAATTTGGTTAAAATACTATTTATATCAAATATGATAATTGATATTTTATTGAAAAAAACATATAATATTAACCGATAGTCTTTTATCTTTTATATTAATATAATAAGTTAAATTTTATATTATAAAAAATTAAATTGTATATGTAATATATTTACGTCATATATAGAAAATTTAAAAAATTAAGGGGTTAATATTAATGAAAATTGTAAATTAAAAAAAGTAAAAATGTCGAAGATTACCCTCAAAATCTTACCTTACCTAAGAAAGAACTAGAATTAAGATTATTATCTATATTAATAGAAATGTAAAATAATCTTTAGGGACAAAATGTGAGAATGTTAAAATGGAATGTAAAATCACCCTCTATGATTTCAACCAAACACCCCATTACTCTTTTTTCTAGCATTTAAGAATAGATATATTCTTCACCAGTAAAACTAAATCTCCAGTACTTAAATATTTATGAAATCCAAAAAAAAAAAAAATTAAATTTAAGATTTGGCCTCATCAATTATCAAGAAATAGTCCAAGAATTATTTAGTTAGTAGTGTTGATAATCAGTCAATTAATAACAATAATAATGTACAAAAAAATACAACAACCACAAGACACTAAATTGAAATACTAAAAGTTTGGTAATTTTTAGATTAATTTTAGGTGTCTCTTTGACAATTGGGTTGGAATAATAGTCATGTTTGGGATTTTTATTTTTTTTTTCCCTTCTCATTATCTGGTTGGTAGGCCTTAAACGTATGTGACTGTCACCTTGAGACTACACAATAGCTTTGTTATAAAAATAAACCCTAAATTCCAATATCAATTAAACAACCTCTTTGTTTTTCCTTAATTTATGTATTGCTTGTTTGTTTCTAAGACATACAAATTGTTCCTAATCAAGATCTCGTATAAGCATGCATCACAAGTGGGCTAGGTCTATCTGTTTCGATTTATTTGAAGAAACGTATAGTATATTTTAAGATGACATAATATTTTTTTTTAACTTTTAATTGTATAAAAAAAAATATTTTAACCTTTCATTTATTTTTTCGTTTCTTTTAGTTTTGAATTTGTTTTGTTTTTTGTCAAAACATCCCAAAATAAATTACCACGTGGATAACATGTCAGCATTTAATTAATTTTTAAAATTTTTATATATTTTTATCATTTTTAAATGAATTTAATGATTTTTTTATTTTTAAAAATAATTTCATAAATTTTTTGATTTTTTAAAATTTAGAAAAAGTAATTAAATATTGACGTGTCATTCACGTATATACCACATCAATAAAGTTTAAAAAAATTTAAATTTTTCCATCTATTTTTAGGTGATTTGACAAAAAAACACAAATTTAAAGGCTATGAGTATTAATTAATAATGAGACTTGACTATGAGTATTAATTATTGTATATAAAATAAAATAGGAATGTGTTAAAAAGATATAAAGTTAAAATAAGTTTAATAAAAAAAATTAAGTAAACATATAAGCTAATAAAAAAAATAGGTAAGTTGAGTCCGAAATAAATATATACAATTAAGAAATAAAATTAAGAAATGAGCCTTAGGCTTGGTGGTTAAGTGTTTACCTATTTTAGAGATCCTAGGTTCAAGCTTCGTTCTCTCATTTATTTTCAGCAACCTAGGATAAAAGTCACACTAAAACAAATATGAATTGAGGTAAAAATTAAATAAGAAATAGGTCTAGGTCTAATGGTTAGCATGCTAATTTCCTTCCTAATTGACCCAAGTTTGAATCCCTTCTTCCCCTTTTATTTCATAATTTCACAAAGACACTCCAAATATTAAAACATGTAAAATTACAGATGACGCCACTACACCAAAACAGACTTTTAGCGGCGTTTTTTTGGGCCTTTAGCGGCGTTTTTAAGCGCCACTAATAGTACTTGCGGCGCTTTTGAAAGCGCGTAAAAACGCCGCTACTGAAACCGCGCCGTTAAAAATTAGTGGCGTTTTTGTGAAAAAACGCCGCTAAAGGTAGGGGCTTTTAGCGGCGCTTTTTAGGAAAACGCCGCTACAGGTAGGGGCTTTTAGCGGCGCTTTTAAGGAAAACGCCGCTAAAGGTAAAGGCTTTTAGCGGCGCTTTTTAGGAAAACGCCGCTAAAGGTAGGGGCTTTTAGCGGCGCTTTTAAGAAAAACGCCGCTACAGGTAGGGGCTTTTAGTGGCGCTTTTTAGAAAAAACGCCGCTAAAGGTAGGGGCTTTTAGTGGCGCTTTTTAGAAAAAACGCCGCTAAAGGTAGGGACTTTTAGCGGCGCTTTTTAGAAAAACGCCGCTAAAGGTAGGGGCTTTTAGTGGCGCTTTTTAGAAAAACGCCGCTAAAGTAGGGGGCTTTTTAGCGCGCTTTTAGAAAAACGCCGCAAAGGGTAGGAGCTTTTAGCGGCGATTTTTAGAAAAACGCCGCTAAAGGTAGGGACTTTTAGCGGCGCTTTTTAGAAAAACGCCGCTAAAGGTAAGTGCTTTTAGCGGCGCTTTTAAGAAAAACGCCTCTAAAAGTCATGAAAATTAAAAAAAATTAAAATATCAAGAATAAAATTAAAATATTTTAAAATATTAAAATATTATAAAAATATTTAAGGAAAAATAATAAAAATTAAACATTTTTCAATTTATAACATTTAAACCAAAAAAAGAAATCGATAGCAAACAATATTCAAAAAGAATTTTTTAAAAAAAAAGCAAGGATGGATTTCTTCAACTCTTCATATCACTTTAGCAAATCACTTGAACCTGCATCTGAACCCTTTTCATCCTCGTACTCCTCACCAAGGATGGATTTCTTCAACTCTTCATATCACTTTTCATTCTCCAAGTATTGAGGATCCTTAATTACATATAGCAAACAAATTACATATAGCAAATTATGCAACTTAGAACACAATAGTTTCATCTAGAAAAGTATGCAGAATCCGACAAGAATCTAAAATTTACGATATGGCCCTTCTAAAATTTACATAATTTGAATGATGCATAAAAAAGTATATTAATAGCAGCAGACAATAATAATTAGAAGTACTAGTTAATGAATGTCAAATTCAGTACCCATTTCATACATAAGAAGGAAGATTATCATAAATTCACAACACAGAGATTCTTATGATATCAAGAACATTGAGGTACAACTACACCAAGTTTACTTAAAATCTTAACTTAAAACTACAAGTAGACTAGTAGGCTAATATGCAAAACAAATGTCTGCCATTTGCCTCTACTCTAACAAGTTCTAAAAACCTACATCAAGAAATCTATAATTTAATGACTCCAATGCTATGAAAGGGAAAGAAAGATTATATTAAATTGATAACAGAAAGTTCTTATAGTATTTGCTTCAGGCAACCATTTCATGTAAATGACTCCTATACTTAGAAAGTCTTAACCCACATACCAGTGCAAAAAAAAAAAAATGTTTACAAACCAAATCAGTAAGCTTGAATAAATTACAACTGCATGAAACAAATTGCACTTACATTGAAAGAACTGGAATTCTTTGGTATTGGCGTGCATGCACAAAAGAAGAGAAAAAGGAATACGTGACGCCTCTTCAATGGAAGTCAGCCCATAAATAGTGAACTACTAAGAATTTTTTATTTAAAACTTACACAAAGGAATTGAAGGCAATCTCCAAAGAAAAAAAATATTGTAATGAACAAAATCACAATGTTTCTCTTGACTACATAGTTATATAACCAAAATCCAATAAAAGAGGCGTTATAAGATATCAAGTAATGAAAATGAAGAAAGGGGTAAACAACCTATAGTAAAATATCAAGTAATAAGATCAAATAATTTTTCATTCGAGTATGAGTAGAAAATTCACCTACAAAAGCCATTACATTACCTTTGAAACATAATGGTAAATGATAATCACTATTATTAAAATTAAATAATAGTCAATTATTGAATATTAAATAATAATAACTAAACTAACTCAAATAATAATGAAAATCATATCTTTATTTATAATGGAAACAAAATCTATTAAATAATGCTAAAATATGCTTTTTTACATAAGTTTTTAGATGTTATTTTGAATAAAGTGTCTTCCCAATGCATATATTTATAATGCTAAATAACACTAATTAAGTTATAATTAATCTAGAATAATAAGTATAATTTAATATAGATCCAAAGTCTAATTAAATGATAATAACTATTACATTGATAATTAAAACATTATTAATAAAATAATTATAATTACTGATTATAATTATTATATAAATAATTTGTTAGGAATGTAATTTTATTGATTTAAAAATATGAGAAATATAGATAATACAAAATACTAATTCTTAATTAATCAATTTTTGCTCTTAATTTCTGAAATATACATGAGTCATACTATTTGTTAAGTCAAGATTTGTGTTGAATCAAATCGATTTTGGTCATATGCAATTAGTATTTGTTAAGTATATACTTATGACCAATCTAGCTAAAGTACCAAAATGCTCATTGAGCATCCTATTGCTTCTTTCTTTTATTAAAAATCGTGATCTTTGAAAGGATCAAAAGTACAAATATAAACATAAAATAAAAAAATAAACAATAGTCTTTGGGGTTTTGACAAAGAACTTACATCCTTGATCCAACATATCCAGATTCTATCCAGGAGTTCTTTTCAAATGCCCGAAATATATTAAGATATTCTACTCATACATTTTGACCAAGAACAAAACCCAATCCATCGAGTCACAACAAAATGGATTACGTAAACAAAGCCCTAAATTAAAGCATTATAATACACAACCAGATGCACAATAAAAGAAGATTATACATAGGAATGACATGTACTCTGTCCTAATTCAATCAACTGGACCTAACTTAATTCAATTGGGGCTAAATGTTCAGCAATATGGGGCTAAATGTACAATTAAGTAAACAACCTAAAAGGTGCAATGACTAAAAATTAAACCAAAATCATAATTAGAAACCATGGCTTTTGGTCCAATGCACATAACAGAATCTTCCTCTATTATCTTACCACAAACATCTATATGACAAAATGATATATACTAGTATTTAATAATGTCCCCATACTCTGTCCAAATATGCATTTTTTCAAACAAATTTAATGCCAAATTTTAGATAAAGTAGGGCTCACTATGGTGAAACAAGATGTTAATGGCAAAGACTCGAGCAAATCAGTAAGTTCCAGAAGAAGTTAAATTATAGACACTTCAAACAAACAATCTATAGAAGTGCATTTTTCAAGTCCAGCATCATTAGTATGTATCTGCAGATAAAAACATTCAGAAATTAAAATAATGATTCAAGCAATGCAAACTGTTGGGTGAACATATCAAGAGTACTTTGTCCATTTGTCAACATTGTCATGCCACAAAAACAACCTTTGCAATTTTAAAAGGAAGCAGTTCCATTGCATACAATACACATGCACCACCAAAGTCATGCCCAACCAAGATCACCTGCATAGTTTTAAAAGACTTTGACCAATGAGATCATTATCGATCTCTTACTATGTCAAACTTTCCGAAGAATAATGAGAATGAATTGTAAAGAATGTGTAACAAAGCTTGGTTAGCGAGAAATATGCAAGCACCAATACAATGCTTTAGCAACCAATATAAAATAAAATTTAATATACCCCAAAAAGGCTTATAATAGCGGCTTTTAGGAACTTCCTGGATTTCAAGAAAGTCAGTTAATGGCTTCACATATTGTGAGAGACTGGTAATGCCATTTGTGTCGAAAGAATGAATGCCAGAACCCGTTAGATCAACTGCAGTAGCTTTGAAACCACCTTCTTCTAGGAGTGCAATTGTTTTATACCAACACCAAGCACCAAAGCCTCCCCCATGGACAAGGACAAAATGATTTGTTTCCAAGTTATCAAGCTTTATGTCCTGTCAAACACAAAAAAGAAAAATGAGAAAGATCATAAGCGACATTTAAAAGGATTAATGTACACTTAACAAGCAAAGTTACTATAATAGAATTTACAAATTGACTTGAAATGGTGATAACCAAAAACAAACAATGAAACAAAACCTGTAAAATGCGGCCTTCTCGATTATAGCTAGGCCATAAAAATAATTATAATAAAAGAAACAGTGTTGTGCTAGACGATGAGACTACGATTGCAAAATAACACTACAAAATAGATAAATTTGTCTAGAAATTTTGGAATACTTAAACAAACATGCAAGCAAGAATATGTTTTAAGAATAACTAACTCAGTAGGCCCACTTTCATGAGACATAAGTGTATAATCACCAAAATACTTAAACTAATACGACGACAAAGATCATGAAAGCATGAAGACCACATACCTATATTAAAACACAAGACTATAGTAGCATTAACCCAACCAAGGGATACAACAAAAGAAAAATAACATACCGGGTTTTGCAATAACCTTTTCTTGTGGCTTCAACATTATCAGTAAATGAAAGAACCATTACCAAGATTAAAAAAAAAAAGAGTTTTACAATGTAGGTACGAGATCATAGGCTAAAATTAAAAGAAAATTTCTTGATAAATAACTTGGTTACTGCAGTCTATACAAATTCGTATATAACTTGGTTATAAACGAATCAATTTCAAGATAAATTGAATTAAAGTCAGTTCTAATTAAAGAAACCCCAAAATTACAAAGCTTCAACAATGCGAGTAAATCCTAACAGATAAACCGCAAAAGTAAAGCCTAAATTCTATTAAAATTTCACGATGACTTGTGAATCTTTTTACCTTATTTTTCTCATGAAACAAGCAAAAATCAGAAAAGGTGAGAGCAAAAGAAACATTACTTGAGAACGCGTTACGACACACGTAGGTTGAAAATGAGTGGAAAAAAGGGCAACCATGGACGAGATCTCGAATTTGAAATTAAATTCTTGATTTTGAGATTTAATCCGAATTCTCTACACTTTAATCACTCATGAGGGGAAAGTAAATTAGAAAAAAAAAAGAAGAAATTTTGTTAAAAATCGAGGCGAACACAAGCGGGAGATGGTCGATTCGATTAGAGATTCTCGATTTTTTTGGGGAAATTAGGATTGGGAAAATAGGTGAAGAAGGCATTTGTGAAAAAACCGACTAAAACCAAACACAAATAAACTGGTATTTGTTTTGCTAAAAAATTCTTTGCGGCGTTTCTTTATAAAGCGCCACTAATTCTTACTTATAGCGGCGTTTTTTTATAAAGCGCCACTAAAACTTTAACTTAAAATTAGTTTTTTTATATTTTAATTATAATATTTTCTTACAATACTTCACTTTTTATAAATTTTTTAATTTTTATTATACATAAAGTTTACCTATTGATAATTTAATATATAAAAAATTTAAAACATATTGATAATTTTAATATATTAAAATTAAAATTATCTCTTTTACCATTATATAATAAATTATTTAATATATAATTTAAAAAATAATAAGTCATATACCCAAAAAAACTTTAAAAGTATTTTAAATAATAGTACTTTGATTTTTTTCATTTTTAACATATATTTTTTTAATGTTAGTAGTTCTAAATTTTTTCTACATGTCATTAATTTTTTAAAATTTTTTAAAAATTAAATTACAATTAAATTTTATTTTAATTAATATAAAGAAATTACCTAATTAATAGATCAAATAGTTTAAATTCAAACCCTAAGTCAGTCCCAAAACCCAAAAAACCCTAAATTCATAAAATCAGATCCATAAACTCTAAACCATAAACACTAACCCCTAAACTCGTAACCCTAAACACAAGTCCCTGAAATCTAAATTGTAACCAATCAAAATAAAAAATAAATTTATTGTTATTCCTAAATTAAAATAGAGAATAGTTAGGTAATTATTTTTATAATTTTTGATTTATTATAATTTATTTATTACAACAAAACTAAATTTTATGATTTATTCTAATTTCTAAATTTTAATAAACTTTTTAATCAATAGTAAGTGCTTCCACTAATTATTATAAACATAAGATTTTACATTAATATTTACATGTATACACATCAATATATATCCCTATGAAATAAAGTTTCAAGACCGTTTAGAGACTTTTTAGGGTTTAATATTTTGTCGTTTAATTGGTTAATGGTTTAGTGTTTGCAGTTTAGGGGTATATGGTCGAGTATTTAGAGTTATGATTTAGGGTTTAGAATCTAAATCTGATATTTAAAGTTTAGGGTTTAGACTGTGTAGGGTTACATTTTAGTGTTTACAGTTTAGGGTTTATGGATAAACAGATGCACAGTCAGATTTAATTTATAGCATATATTTTTATAATTTTTTAATGATTAAATGAAATTTGATATCCTGTCTTCTTTCGATAAACCCTAAACCCGTGAACCTTAAACCATACACCCACAATCCCATAAACCCAAGCCATATATGGCTTTTTAAAGAAAAACCCTAAATTATAACCCTAAACCCTAAACTTTAAATCATAGATCTTAAACCCTAATTCCTAAATCTTGAAATACTGAACTCGAAACCCTAGTCAGCCCATACAAACGACTAAAGCACCCTTAATTATAACCTTATACCCTAATTTATTTAGATAAGTTTTGAATATTTTATAATATTTCTTTCAATATTTTAATAAATTTAAATAACATTTTCAATTTACTAATTAATTTTGTTTCTCTACAAATGCATGGGTTACAATTTTTTTTTAATTTTAATATATATAAAGCTTACATATTATCTTTTAAATAATGTAAAATATAATTATAATTTAGCGGCGCTTTTTCAAAGCGCCGCGCATCGCTTCGACCATTAGCGGCGTTTTTCCAAAAGCGCGCATCGCTTCCGACCTTTAGCGGCGCGCCAAAAGCGCGCGATCGCTTCGACGTTTAGCGGCGTTTTTCCAAAAAGCGCGCGATCGCTTCGACCTTTAGCGGCGTTTTCAAAAAGCGCGCGATCGCTTCGACCTTTAGCGGCGTTTTCCAAAAGCGCCGCGATCGCCGACCTTTAGCGGCGTTTTTAAAAAAGCGCGATCGCTTCGACCTTTAGCGGCGTTTTTCCAGCGCGCGCATCGCTTCGACAGTTAGCGGCGTTTTCCAAAAGCGCCGCCATCGCTTCGACCTTTAACGGCATTTTGAAAAAAAACGCCGCTATATATCCTTTTTAGTGGCGTTTTTGAGATAAACGCCGCTATTTCTCTTTTTTTTGCGGCGTTTTTCTTCAAACGCCGCTAATGTATAATATTTGCGGCGTTTTTCTTTAAAACGCCACTAAAAACGCCGCTAAAAGTCTGTTTTGCTGTAGTGCGCCCCTAGGGTTTACAAACCCGCCTTAATTGACTCAATTCCTTCCAAATTAGAAACCACAACTTGCTCATTCCTCAAAATTCCAATAGAACTAGAATTCCACCATCTTTTTATCTTCTTTTCCTAATTAGAATTTCAATTTGCCTTTTTCAAACCCCCTTAGAATTTTGCTTCCATCTTTTCTTTTTAATCTCTCTTTCTTTTCTTTTCTTCCCTTTACATCATAATTTTAATCCATTATTGAAAATTATTTTTGCTTCCCAAATCAAAATCTATTTTTGATTCAAGTCAGTTTTCAATCAGATTCATAATCAACACTAGAAACATTCTTAATTTTGGCCAAGAAGCGGACTCAATTTAGGTACCTCAGACTAGATCTAAGCACAAGGAACAACGTTCGAGATCTCATTGTCATGTGTGTGTTCTTTTATGAGAAAATCGAGACAAAATCGAGCCTAGGATAGACCACATCACCATTTTACGCGGCCATGTCCCCCTGAAACCCTAGGATTTTCGCTTCTCACATGGTCTATGACCCTCCACACGACCTATCACATGGTCGTGTCTTCCCTGTAGGGTAATTTTGCAAATGTGACACGACCATAGTCTGTTACACGGCCTAACCACACGACCGTGTAACCCCCTCCACATGGTCCGGTCACACGGGCGTGTGTCCCTTGTTTTTCATATTTTATAGTGTTGCCACTGCTTTTTAGATTTTATAATTTTGCCATTGTTTTTTAGATTTTGCAGTTTTATCACTATTTTTTTTCAAATTTTACATTTTTTCCACTATTTTTCAAATTTTACAGTTTTGCCTCTATTTTTCAGACTTTACGATTTTGACCCAAAATTTTATGACTTGATTAGATTAGTCCCTAAATAAGTTCCGAACTAGTTTTAATGAATTAAATAATGCAATTAGGTCCTTGATAAAATGAATTATGTTAGGTTCCCTTATTAATCGAATTAATGTGGTATTTATTTGCATATATATATTTTTGTATGAATTATGAACAGTATATGTTACTATTGTATCTATATACTTGCGATCGTATGAATGTCATGCCCTATATGGCTGCTAATCTGAATACATGAAAAACATGATTTTGTTAATGATTTTCCATGTGTTAATACATTAAATGCTACCAAATGTGATTTGTATTAAATGTGCTTGATTGCATTGCATGGGATGGGATGATATGATCGGAGACAGTATTGGTTGTAAATCTACATTTATTTTTGTTGTGTATCCACAGCCATAGCAAATTCCACCTACGATGTTTTGTTGTGCATTCACAACCCTTTGACATCTATTATCTGCAAGCATTTTGTGCTTCCATGGCCATTGGCAGATTTCATCTGCAATATTTTGTTGTGTACCCATTTTTTATATTCGAGCCCATAAACATTTATGATGTTAGTATAAAGTTTAATTAAAGTTTAGTCATTTAATTTTTTCAATTGGATAGTTAATTAAGGTACAAGGACTAAATCATAAAAGTTCTAATAGTTAATCGCTATGGATTTCTATAATCAAAGGACCAATTAAGCAATTGGGCTAATTTCTATTAGTGAATAGTGGAAGATGATGCCATCTTCCACTTATATTTGCTTAATAATGAATAGTATTAAGTTAATTAAGGTTTAAACTAAATTAATTAAGTTTATTAATTTTAAACTAAGTTTTAAAGGAAAATTAAAAAGAAAACAAAAATAGTTTTTCTCATCTTTATCTTCTTCACCGTATGAACAAGGGGGTTTCAAAGCTTCCAAACTTTAATCCTTCAATTGGTATGTGATTTCAAGTTCATTTGTTGTAATTTTTATGTTTTTGAGGTCCTCGAGAGCTTGATTTAGATCACCCGTGTACCAATTTGCAAAAATGTTAAAGTTTTCAAAATTCACCATTATTGATTTCTTGAATTTTTTTGTACTAAATTGTTAGATTTTAACTTTTAAAATGAAAAAGGACTAGTTTGTAAAGTTTAATTGCTAGTTTTTAAACATAAGGACTAAAGTACATAAATTTCAAAATTAACGTTAAATTTCTATAATTATATATTATTGAAGGTTATAGAAGGATATAATTGTGATCAGTTTCAAAATCGAGGCTCAAATTTGAAAGTTATGGTAAATTTGGTTTAGAGACTAAATTGAATAAAATGTGAAACTGTAACGACCCGATAGTCAAGGATGTTGGAAAATGAAGCTCGGGACTTCATTCCTATAAAATGAGCTCGTAAATATTTTTATTTAATATTTACGAAGTTAGTCTAGTAGGGAATTGAATTTTGGATTAGTAAATTGCATCGCGTAAAGGTTAAAAGTTGAATTATAGATTGAAATAAACTAAAAGGACTAAAGTAGCAAATATACATTATTACATGTTAGTGGACGGTCACTAATGAAAATTTAAATTATATATATGCTATATGTTATAATAATAGTTAAAAGAAATTTAATTTTTGTATAATTTATAAAATAATAATGGTTATTATAATAAAAATATAAAGAAAAAGATGTTAGCATGCAAATTAGAAATAAAGAAAAGAAAGATAAGAGAAAGGAGAAAGACGGCACCTGAAGGGTTTTTAGCTTTCCAACTTCAATTGGTTAGTCAATTTAGTCCATTTTCTTATCATTTTTATGTTTTTGGAATGCCGGTACTTATTACTACCCGGCCTGTGTTGCAATTCTTGATATTGTTCAAATTTGAGAATGCTACCATTATTAGTTAGCTATAGCTTTAAGATAAAATTGGTAGATTTTTAAGTTAAAAGTGGGAAATGACTAAATTGTGGAGTAAATTGTTGATTTTGAGCAATAGGGACTAAATTGTGAAAAATTCAAAATTAAGGGGTAGAATTGAAAATAAAGAGCTAAAATTTAGCTTGGAGTGAAATTAGTATAAAATTTGAGGTTAATATGGATATTAAATTTAGTCTCAGTTTAGGGACTAATTCGAGGATTAAGCAAAATATAGTTGAAAAATTACAAATCTCTTGAGAATTGAGTGATATGATATTAATGTATTTTAATTGTTTTATTCTGTGGCTAACGTCGTACTAGAATCCTTGACTAAAAAGAGGAATGATAAAATCGACGTCGAATACCTTGGAATTCACTGTTTGTGTTTTTATAATCCG
Organism: Gossypium bickii; assembly: GCA_025503065.1. Classification (NCBI taxonomy): domain Eukaryota; kingdom Viridiplantae; phylum Streptophyta; class Magnoliopsida; order Malvales; family Malvaceae; genus Gossypium; species Gossypium bickii. The sequence continues at coordinate 15,956,924 of CP106710.1, read as the reverse complement.
AACTCTTGTAAATTGTTGTATTTTGAACTAATATGCATGGTAAGACATGAGGTGAGTAGTTTTGTTAAAATTGGAATGAATTGAATTGAATTGAATTGATGAATGTTTATAAGGATTTAATTGTGTGTATTGAGAAATATATGTATTTGTATATATGGTGAATTGAATATATGTTTTGAGAATTGTGATTGCTAATGAATTAAATCAAATGCCTATATGTTACAAATATATGTATATGGAAAATGTGACATTGGTTATATTGAAATGTGAAATGAAACCCTATTAACTGTTCGGGCTAAGTCGGATATAGATGACATGCCATAAGGTAAGAAAAGTTTAGGGATTTCTTCGACCTCGAGTCAATGAGGCACTGGGTGCCAATTTGCTTCGGTTTAATCCATGAGACACTGGGTGTCAACTTATATAGTGTTGGTCATAGTTATTACTTTAGATTTATCCGATAAGGCACTAGGTGCCAAATTGGTGTGTTGGTTGGATCCATGTATCCGTCCAAGTCTGAGTCATGTTAATAGGGAAGTTAAACGACAAAAATTAAAGTGCTTGATATTGAAATGTCAATGGATTATGAATTGGAATGTGAATCTTGAAATGGAATTAAGTATTGATCATAAAGGTGAATCATGCCATTGCATGAGTTGAATACCATTGATATGTGTTTAAACATGTGAAATGTTGTGGATGAGATTAGAGAATGAGCAAATCTATATTATTGATATAAAACTTATGTTCATAACATTTCTTATTGCATTTTTACATTTCAATTACTTGTACTAAGTTAAATTATTCAAATTATAGGAATACCACTGAGTTTTACTCAGTGTGCGGTTTTATTTTCCGTGCGTAGTTTAGGTACTTCTCTTTTGATCATTGATTCAGCATCCAACAACGAATCCTGGAATCAAGTGTGATGATGTTCTAAATTGTAATAGCGTGTACCTATGAAGTCATTGGTTTGATGTTGTTGATATTTGATAATATTTTGGTTTTAAGTGAAATGATAGTCAATTGTATATATAGTGGTGATTGAAGTTATGTTCTGGTATGTTGCATAGTTTAATGTGATGGTATGTCTTTGGCTTAAAGCTTGATAGCTTAAATAGCTAAACGTTAGTTCTATATTGATAAATTTGATATGGATGAAAGTCTTGAATGAATAATGCCTTATTGATGTGTTTCGAAGTTATAAAATGTGGTACCAATGAGGGTATATTGGTTAGGCACTTAAGATGATTGTTTTTGTAATGCCCTGATTAATTTATTTCTGATTCTGTAAAATCTGACACAACTGTGTATCTGCTTCAATGGTTAAGTGTTCTGGGTGTATGTGTGAGGTCTTAGGTTCAAGTCTTACCCTTGACATATTATGTTATTTTTTTTGGATCTAAGCCTTATCTCTGTTCAATGGGCTTATTACTAAGTGCCTGTAATTTCATATCAGAATGAGCCTACTGGTTCGAGTGGTAAGGGTGTTGGTGTGTTGGAGGTCCTGTGTTTGAATCCCTGCATTAGCAGGGGCATTTATTTTTACCCTGTTATCTGATAGAGTTCCAGTTGTGCTGGAATTATGATGGAGTTATCAATAGTGGGGTAGTGGAGAGAATTAAAGGATTTTGGGAATATCTTCTATTTTGTTTTTGTTTTGAAAATTTTCTCTTCCTTCAAGAAAAATCTGATGATAATTCCTCTTCATGCCGTTTCTTTTTCCCTATCTCTGCGACCTTTTGTTTTATATCTTTTTCATTCGGTTCCTAAATCTGTGGCTCGGTCGTACTATTGGAATTGTTGGGTTCGTCTCTTTGGTGTGGTAAGTAGATTTCTATTGCCGTCAATTTTGGTTTGGGATTTTCGTGATTAGCGAGAACAATCTATGGTTATTGAAGGGTGGTATTTCAGGTTTAGGAACAGATTATGAAGCAGAGAATCACACTTCAATGGTTTAGAACGCGTAAAGGTGGTTTGCCGACGGTGGTAAGCCAATTCCATGGTGACTCTTGTGTCGAATTCATTACTCAATTTGCTAAATCAATGCTGGGTACCTTGTTTCTAGGTCTTTGAAGGCTCGAGATAGTTTCTGCATCAAAACGATACCAAGAGTGTACCCGAATCACAGAAAAAAGAATGTTGGCAAAAGTTGAAAAACCTTACTGTCGACGCCACATGGGCATGTGGTCACCCGTGTGGTAGGCCATGTGTGAGAACACGGTCGTCTGATCGAAGTAGGCATGGCCGTGCGCAAGACACAACTGTGTAATGGCTCAAGTATGGCCATGTGGGCCACACGGGCTAGGCCGAGTTGGGCGCGTGGGCATGCACGGACATGACACACGGGCGTGTGGATTCTTGGGCCAAGCCATGTGGGCCCACTGGGGCATGTGGGCCAATATTTCTATAATTTTTCCTAGAGTCGCACGGGTCGCTTCGATCGACTGTGAGCCTATTGTAGGCTCGGTAAGGGCTAAATAAACCCTATTCTGTATGCGATAGAACTCTAATAGACTGATCTGAGTAGGACACTAAATGTATGTCTGACTGTACTGTATAAGCATGTCTGATATCTATACCTAAGTATGTTAAGCATGTTTATTCTGTAATTCTGTATCTTTTATCTGCATCTGTTTTAGGATGGGCTTTATATGCTGAAGAAGTGTTCTGTACGGCGATCATCACCTATTTTCTGACAGTCTGGCTGCACTATACCTGATACGTGTCGTAACGACACAATATGGTGTGTAGGGAAGGGTGGGTGTTTTTAACCCCACATAGTGTGTTGGGATGGTCAGAGATGGTGTGTAGAGGATGGGGGTAGGATTACGATTATCCGATTCATTTCTGAAGATCTAAAATGGGCCCGAGCCCAAATCGTATCTCAGATCATTGTGTATATGATTCTGCTTGTATTGCATATCTATTTCTATTAGGTTACACACTGAGTTTACGTAAACTTACCTTTGTTTCTGTTCCTGTTCAGGTAATCCACAGACTTAGGCGAATCGGTACACTAGGGACTCAGCGGTGACCACTCTTCCATAAAACTGTTTAAAGTTAGTAACTTATGGTTTTACTTACTATTTTGGGGTTAAATTTTAAGAGTTTGTAATATTTGGGACTCTCTGGATTGTTTGGTTTTTAACTTGATTTTGGATTTATTTGCTCAATAATCTGCATGTTTGATAAAAATGTTTTATGAAATCGATTGTCTTCACGCAAGGGGTTTTTCTAAGAATACAAAACGGATTTCTAAAAAAAGTATGGATTTCACTAGACTTTCACTGTAAAATAAGTTTAGGCAAACGAACTGAGTAAATAACGATTTGACACTGGATATAAGCAAATAGGAATTGATAAACCAAAATAGCTTAATTGTGATGACTATGTTTTCAAAACCCATTCCTTGTGACATCACCAGATTCAACCAAAACGTCTAGGCTGGGTTTGCAAAACTCGACTGTGAATTTGGGATTCCAAAATTGTATTTCAAAAAGAATTGTTTTTTAATGATTTGAATAATTGAGAAAGTGTGTGGTACATCGAGTATCCGGCGTCGATCCAGTAAATATCTCTGTACTTAGATTAAACTATTCTGAAACACTGTAGTTAGTACTTTCTAAAACTGTACTGAAATAGTTAGAGACTGAAACTTCTGAAAACATCTCTGAACTACTGATAAATTATGCATAAAATATCTGTTAATAAATAATTGGAACTGATACATAAAACTCTATAATGTAGATAAAATTTGAATTACACTATGAGTGCTCGTGGAACTCACTGACGTGGTATTTGTGGCCGTGGTAGGGGCCGTAGAAGGGTTCAAGCTGAGTCTTCCTCACTTGGTAGTATGCCACATCTGGATACAAGACACCAGTTTCGCCTGCTACTGAAACTGGGTCTAAAAGCCATTCGGCTGGGGACGACGCACCGTCTCAGGTTATGCTGAGGATATTGGAGAGGGTTGCAGAACCCAATTCTGGATCTAGGGGCCGTGGGTCGTTAACTAAACGACTACGGTCTAATGGTGCTGAGCTGTTTAAGGGTGTCACTGGAGTCGCCACTAGTGTGGCCGAGTACTGGTTGGAGGCCACAGAGAGGATTATGAACGATTTGGACTGTACTCCCGAACAAAAATTTGAGGGTATAGTCTCCTTACTTCGCGACGAGGCATACCAATGGTAGTTAACTGTTGAAGAGGGTACTCGACCTGATCGTCTGATTTTGGACTTCTTTAAGGCCACCTTCCAGAGTAAGTACCTTCCAGAGTAAGTTCGGAAGGGATATGAGGCGTATTTAGCCTACGTTAGTGTTTCTATTTCTGGAGACTATTCTACTAAGGATATCAGAACAGTAAGGGATTTTTTGGATGTCTTTTCTGAAGAGTTACCGGGTTTACCTTCGAATCGAAAGGTTGAGTTTGGGATTGAGCTTCTTCCAGGTACAACTCTGATGTCCACCACTCTCTACCGTATGGCACCGAAAGTGCTTACAGAGCTTAAGGCTCAACTTCAAGAACTTCTAGACCGTGGTTTCATCCGTCTTAATGTGTCTCCGTAGAGGGCACTAGTTTTGTTTGTCAAGAAAATGATGGGACCATAAGGATGTGTATTGATTATCGGCAACTGAATAAGTTGACCGTGAAGAATAAGTATCCATTTCTGAGGATCGACGACCTCTTGATCAGTTTCGAAGGGCTTCAGTGTTTTCTAATATTGATCTTTGATTTGGGTATCATCAGTTGAGGGTTAAGGAAGCCGATGTTCATAAGACTGCATTTAGGACTCGTTATGGACACTACGAGTTCCTAGTTATGCCTTTTGGTTTGACGAATGCTTCGACCGCGTTCATAGATCTGATGAACCGAGTGTTTCAGCCTTATCTGGATCAGTTTGTCATGGTTTTCATCAATGATATCATTGTTTACTCTAAGACTAAGGGTGAGCATGATGAACATCTTAGAGTAGTACTTTAAATCCTCCGTGAGAAACAGCTCTACACCAAGTTGAGCAATTGTGAATTCTGGTTGCGGGAGGTAACTTTTCTGGGGCACGTGGTTTCGGTTGAAGGGATTCGAGTTGGTCCTCAAAAGATCGAGGGTTTGCTTGATTGGAAACAACCTAAGAACATGTCTGAAATCTTCAGTTTTCTGGGTCTGGTGGATTATTATCGGTGCTTTGTTAAGGGGTTCTCTTTGATTGCAGCTCCTTTGACTAAGCTTTTGTGTAAAGGGGTTCCTTTGGTTTGGACCAATGTGCAGCAAACGAGCTTCGAGAAGCTCAAGTCTGTTCTGACTCAAGCTCCAGTTTTGATACAACCTGAATCTGGTAAGGAGTTTGTGGTGTACAATGATACGTCACATGTCGGTTTGGGATGTGTGTTGATGCAAGATGGTAATGTGGTGGCTTATGTGTCCCAAAAGCTTAAGACACACGAAGAGAATTATCCGATACATGATCTGGAGTGGGCTGCGGTAGTCTTTGCGTTGAAAATCTAGAGGCATTATCTGTATGGTGAAAGGTGTATTATCTACATTGTTCACAAAAGCCTCAAGTATCTCCTTACTCAGAAGAAGTTGAATCTTATGCAGCGTTGATGGATTGAGCTACTTAAATATTATGACTGTGCCATAGAGTATCATCCTGGTAAAGTTAATGTGGTTACTGATGCTTTAAGTCGTAGAGCGATGACTGATTTGAGAGCGATGTTTGCTTGCCTTAGTTTGTTCGACGATGGGACTTTGTTGGTCGAGTTGCAAGTTAAGCTGACTTATATTGATTAGATTCGAGATAAGCAGTTGGGGGATGAATCTCTGGGTCTGCGATTTTGTCAGATTGAAAGTGGTAGTACTTCAGATTTTGGGCTGAATAATGAGGGGGTTCTATGTTTTCGAGGTCAGATCTGCGTGCCAAATGATTCTGACTTGAGGCAGACGATTCTGAGAGAGCTGCATAGTAGCTCTTATGCTATGCATCTAGGTGGTAATAAGATGTATCGCGATCTTCGTGAGCTTTATTGGTGTCAGAGTTTGAAACATGAAATTACTGATTTTGTTACTCGTTGTCTAACGTGTTAACAAGTTAAGGCTGAGCATCATTTGCCTTCGGGTTTGCTATAACTCGTTAAGATACCCTTAGGGAAATGGGAGCGGGTAACGATGGACTTCGTTAATGGGTTGCCTTTGACACCTACTAAGAAGGATTCTGTTTGGGTCATAGTGGATCGATTGACAAAGTCTGCTCACTTCATTCCAATTCGAACAGATTATTCTCTACAGAAGTTAGCGAAGCTCTACATCTCTGAGATTGTAAGACTGCATAGGGTACCTATGTTAATTATCTCTAATAGAGATCATCACTTCACTTCCGGTTCTAGAAGAGATTGCAAAAGGCTTTGGATTCAAAATTTGACTTCAATACTGCGTTTCATCCTCAGACCGATGGTCAATCTGAGAGGGTGATTCAGATACTGGAGGATATGCTTTGGAGTTGTGTGATTGATTTCTGTGGTAGTTAGGAGAATTATCTACTGCTAGCTGAGTTTGCCTACAATAGCAGCTTTCAAGCTAGCATCCAGATGATAACTTACGAGGCTTTATATGGTCGTAAGTGTCGCACTCCGCTATGTTGGATTGAGTTGGGTAAGCGTCGATTTTTGGGTCCTAAGTTGGTTTTTGAGACCGAGGATAAGGTCAGATTGATTCGGGATCGTCTAAAGGCAGTTTCTGATAGACAGAAGTCATATGCTGATCTGAAGAGGCGAGATATTGAGTACTCTGTGGGGGACTTTGTCTTTGTTAAGGTATCTCCATGGAAGAAAGTTCTGAGATTCGGTCGTCATAGCAAGTTGGGCCCTAGGTTCATTGGGTCGTATCAGATTTTGAAGCGTGTGAGACCGGTTACTTATCAGTTAGAGCTACCTCCAGAGTTGAATCGTATCCACGATGTCTTCCATGTTTCGATGTTGAGGCGGTATCGGTCTAACTCATCTCACATTGTCTCTGTTGAAGAGATCGAGGTTAGACCAGACTTGACTTTTGAGGAGGAGCTGGTTCAGATTCTAGATCGAGATGTTAAGATTTTGAGAAGAAAGTCCATTCCGTTAATAAAGGTTCTGTGGCAAAATCATGGCACTAAGGAAGCCATGTGGGAACTTGAGGACTCGATGCATCAGCAGTATCCTCAATTGTTCTGATCAGGTAAATTTCGAGGTCAAAATTTTTTAGGGGGTAGAGTTGTAACGCCCTAATTAATTTATTTATACTTCTTTAAAATCTGACACAACTATGTATCTACTTTTCTAAGCCTTATCTCTATTTAGTGGGCTTATTATTAAGTGCCTGTAATTTCATATTAGAATGAGCCTGTTGATTCGAGTGGTAAAGGTGTTAGTGTGTTAGAAGTCCTGTATTCGAATCCTTGTGTTAGCGGGGGCATTTATTTTTACCCAGATATCTGATAGAGTTCCAGTTGTGCTGGAATTCTGAGGGAGTTATTAGTAATGGGGTAGTGGAAAGAATTAAGGGATTTTGGGAATATCTTCTATTTTGTTTTTGTTTTGAAATTTTTCTCTTCCCTCAAGAAAAATCTGATGATAATTTCTCTTCCTGTCGTTTTTTCCCCATCTCTGCGACCTTTTGTTTTACTTCTTTTTCATTCGATTCCTAAATCCGTGGCTCAGTCGTACTATTAGAATTGTTGGGTTCATCTCTTTAGTGTGGTAAGTAGATTTCTGTTGCCGTCAATTTTGGTTTGGGATTTTTTTGATTAACGAGAACAATCTATGGTTATTGAAGGGTGATATTTCGTGTTTAGGAATAGATTGTGGAGCAGAGAATCACACTTCAACGGTTTCGAACGCGTAGAGGTGGTTTGTCGATAGTGATAAGTCGGTTTCGTGGTGACTCTTGTGTCGAATTCGTTATTCTGTTTGCTAAATTGATGTTGGGTTCCTTATTTCTAAGTCTTGGAAGGAGCGGGATAGTTTCTACATCAAAATGATACCAGGTGTGTACCGGAATTGTAGAACAACGAACATCGGCAAAAGTTGAAAAACCTTACTGTCGACGCCATACGGGCGTGTGGTCACCCATGTGGTAGGCCGTGTGCGAGAACACGACCATGTGATTGATGTAGGCATGGCCGTGCACAAGACAGGGCCGTGTGGTGGCTCGATTATGGCTGTATGGGCAACACGAGCGTGTGGGCTCACACAGACATGACACCCGGACATGTAGATTCTTGGGCCAAGTCGAGTGGGCCGCACGAGCAAGCCCCACGAACATATGGGCCCATATTTTTTGTAATTTTTTCTAGGGTCGCACGGGTCACTTCGATATACTGTGGGCCTATTGTAGGTCCGGTAGGGGCTAAATAAACCCTATTCTGTATGCTATGGAACTCTAAGAGACTGATCTGAGTAAGATACTAAATGTATGTCTGACTGTACTATATAAGCATGTTTGTTTTCTATACCTAAGTATGTTAAGCATGTTTATTCTATAATTTTGTATCTGTTATCTACATCTATTTTGGGGTGGGCTTTATATGCGGAGGAAGTGTTCTGTACAGCGATCATCGCCTATTTTCTAGCAGCCTGGCTGTACTATATCTGATATATGTTGTAACGGCACAATATGGTGTGTAAGGATGGGTGAGTGTTTTTAACCCCACGTGGTGTGTTGGGATGGTCAGAGATGGTGTGTAAAGGATGAGGGTAGGGTTCTGATTATCTGATTTTGTTTACTGTATCTGAAATGGGCCTGAGCCCAAATCTGTATTTGGATCTGACTGTGTATATGATTCTACTTGTATTGCATGTCTGTTTCTATTAGGTTACACAGTAAGTTAATGTAAACTCACCTTTGTTTATCAGTTTCTATTTAGGTAATCCACAGACATAGGCGAACCGGTGCACTAGGGACTCAGCGGTGACTGCTCTTCCATAAAACTGTTTAAAGTTAGTAACTTATGGTTTCACTTACTATTTTGGGGTTAAATTTTTAGAGTTTGTAATATTTGGGACTCTCTGGACTGTTTGGTTTTTAACTTGAATTTGGATTTATTTGCTCGATAATCTGCATGTTTGATAAAATGTTTTATGAAATCGACGATCTTCACGCAAAGGGGTTTTTCTAATAATACAAAATGGATTTCTAAAAAAAGTAACAGTTTTAACTAGACTTCCGCTGTAAAATAAGTTTAGGCAAACGAACTAAGTAAATAACATTTTGACACTGGATATAAGTAAATAGGGATTGATAAACCAAAACAGCTTAATTGTGATGACTACATTTTCAAAACCCATTCCTTTTGACATCACCAGATTCAGCTATAACGTCTAGGCTGGGTTTGGGGTGTTACAGTTTTGGTATGAATTGAGTATGTTTAATTGTGTTTTGGATAGGTTAAATGGCTAGTGAAATGGTTGCTTAGTTCCTAAGCAATCACAATTTGGTAAACTTGAGTTTTAAGGTACATTTAGGTGTACAAAGCTTGGGACATGATCTGTCATACGGCCGCGTGTCACACACAGGTGTGTACATTGAAAGTGTAGAATAATTGCATAAGTGTAGTTTTCACATGGGCTTACACACGGCCGTGTGACCCAAGTTAGGGAGTTACATGAGCAAAGACATGAGCTGGGACATGGCCGTGTGTTTCAAGTCAGTGAATTACACAGGAAAGGACATGGGCTGAGACACGGTCGTGTGTCCCAACTTCGAAAGTCACACAGCCTGGGGTATTCCAAACGACCGTTTGTCCCCTGTTTCTTGGCATTTTGAGATTTCACCCTAAACTCCTAAAATTATTTCAAATTAGCCCCTCTTAGTTCATAAATTAGTTTTAAGAACTTGTAAACTCGTATTTAGAACTGTATGGATAATTTTTACTGTGATATGAATGAAATAGCCTGTATTTTAATGATGATTGATTTATTAGTAATGCTTGTGACCCTAATCCGTTGACGGTGAGGGGTTAGGGGCGTTACAGAAACTTTAGGGAACATTTAAAAAATCGAATTGAACTGTCATATGCAAGTAATAGATGTTGGATCTGGTTCCATGAGTGTAGTATATTTGTTTGTAAACTTATAACTTTTTTCATTGATTACATTAACATAAGTTGTATGATTGTCCTCAAATGGTTTTTACATGCAAAGAAAAATGAAGCAAATGTTGCTCATTGTTTGTCTAATGTTTAAACTAATACTAAGAGGTATCATGTGGTCGGATCGTAATACGGAAAGATAGCTTGTATTAGTAGACGAACCTAAACATGTCCTTAGTGTAATTGGAAATGAGCAAACAGATTGAAAGACTAATATGTCGTCGATCAAGTCCAACTGGGGAGATGCTTTATCTTGGACATCTGAGCAAATGACTCCTAGAAAATAGAGACATAGATTTGACTGAATGGACTGACAGTACATCGGACTGGACCCAAGAAGAATAGATCCTAAATTCGTTTATGGACTTATTCACTTGTGACGTTCATAGTGTGGCATACCTAAATCCTGAATAGATAAGTTTGTAATGACCCAAAAGTCAGTGGAGTTGGAAATGATGGTTTCGGAATATTGCTTTCTGATGATAGGATCAGTGAATAGTATTTATTAATATTTACGAGAATATTACAATATTATATTGAAGTTTGGTCTAATAATTTTGGTTATTTGGAAGATAGATAAGGTACAAGTGTATCGGTCCTAAAGTCGATGGTTTCAAAAAGTGAGGTATCAGGACTTCATTTTTGTAAACCAGTCTCGTAAGTATTTTTATTAAATATTTACAGAGTTATTTTAGAAACGAGTTGAATGTTAGTTTGATAATTTTAATTGTTAGTGTTTAATTAAGTGCATTGATTAAATTAAATGAGTGATAAATTAGTAATTAGTATTAAATTTCAAAGTGGGATTAGAATTAGGGACTATTTAAATAAATAGTCCATTAATTTGATGAGTTTTGGTTAGTGGATAATTATGAGGGAATTATATATAGATATGTAATATATGTTAATTTTATAATAATGCTTAAATTAGTAATTATGTTAAGTTATAATAAAAATGAAAATGAAATGAAAATAGGAATAAAATAAAAGAAACAAATAGAGTAGTGGGGAAAGAAAAAGGAAAGAAAAAAAAAATAAAGATTCATCTCTTGCATGCCGATTTGGGAGAAGAAAGGCTAGCACCATTCGGCCTTTAAGTGTCATTTTTTAAGCTTAATTTTGTTGGGATGATTTGATTATTTTCAATTAAACTTTATATTTTTGGAACCTTAAAATTATGTAGTAGATTACCTATGTGGAAATTTAGAGAAATTATGATATTTGTAGAAGTTGCCATTGTTGAAAAACTTTAATATTTGAAGTTGTTTTTGATAGAATTAGGGGTTAAATTGTTAATTTTGTGAAGTCTAGAGACTGTTTTGGTGAATTGTTCTTTGTGCTGGAAATTTGAGTTGAATTACTAAGTTTAGTGAGTAATTAAAATATCTTGAACCATGAGTTTTGTTACTATTAGCTTTCAAGGAGTTTAGTGCTATAAATTAAATTAGCATGGTGTTCAGTTATAAAATTCAAGAATTTAGGGATTATTAATAAATTCTATGTATATTTGGTTAATTATGGAAATGGTAAATTCAAGGATTAAATTGTGAATTGATTGAAAGTATGAGTTGTTTTGGACCTTGTGGAATAATTGGTTGAAATGAGCTTTTCTTGATTTTAATTAAATAATATGATTTATAATTGAGGATTTAATTGTATCGAGGGTAAATGTTGAGTGCAAATAAGTAAAAATGTAATTAAATGGTAGAATGGTTTGAATTTGAACTTGTTATGGTATTTGAATTAGTTAATAAATTAATTTATTATGTTTTGATGGTGAAACAAGGAGATCGATTGTAAATCGAGGAAAAGAGAAGGTTGCAGAATAATAGTCTACGGTTTTAGGTAAGTTTGTAGTCCCAAAACTTAAACTTTATAAATTGTTTTAATTAATCTAGTTACTACTTGATGCCTTAATATATCCCTAATGTAATTGTTAATTAAATTAAATGGAAGTTTATGGATGTATAAGTTAATTCAATTGAATAAAGGTTTATGGAATGTGACATTGTGGAATAAATTAATGTATGATTAGTAGATAATTGGAGTGGAAATGTTATTGAATTATGAAATTTGATATTGAGTTATGAAAAGTAAAAATTATGGACTTGCAAATGAGTAATTGACATCATCGATTCGTTCGACTAGCGCTGAGCGCAAATATCTTTGGTTTATCTAACTAGAGCTGGGCTCACTAATTATTTGTCGGTTTATTCGACTAGCGCTGGGTACAACTTTCGTCAGTTTATCTGACTAGTGCTAGGCACACATTCGTCGGTTTATCCGACTAGCGCTGGGCCAAATATCATTGGTTTATCCAACTAGAGTTGGGCTCACTAATTATTTGTCGATTTATCCGGCTAGCTCTACGCGCAACCTCCGTCATTTTGTCTGACTAGTGCTGGGCACACATTTGTCGGTTTATCTTACTAGCGCTAGGTGCAAACTCTTTGGCAGATTATTTGCTAGGCACCGAGTGTCGTGTATCAACTGGACTATACAGCAAGGTTTTATGAATCATCTAAGAAGAATGTTTATAGGTATTACTAAAGAAGATTATATTTACATATATATATACAATTATTGATTAGAAGATATGATATATGCTTTGGTTATACTTGTGGTTATTCGAATAAGTGAAGTTTGCTTAATGTGGATTGGTTTGTGCCAAAATATAAATAAATTGTTGATTGATCTATGCAAAGCTATTTATATAGCAAGTGATGTGAATTGAGATATACGTTCAAACCAATTAAATGTGAATACTTGTGAAAATTGAGTATGGCATGAAATAATGTGATAAAATGCATAAAATTGAAATGGTGATATATTGTAATTGTATGTTTAGATAGTAGTATGATGGCATAATTCAATTTGAGCAATCATGTATCATATCATGACTTAAAATGTTCAGATTATAAAAATATCAATAAGTTTTACTCAGCGTGCGGTTTTGTTTTCCGTGCGCAGGTTAGATACTCTCTTTTGATCATTGTCTCAGCATCCAACAACAATCCCGATCTCAACTGTGGTGATGTTTAATTTTGTAATGGCATGTACCTAGGATGTCTTTGGTTGTTAGTTGTTTTGTGAATGTGATGTAAATTGAGTTATAAGTATATGTGTATGTTTGAAGCTAAATGTTAATATGCGTTTTGACCAAAGGCCTGAGATGTGTATGAAACTTAAAGCTTGATGTTTTAAGTAGCTTTATGTTAGGCCAAATTGAGTGATTTTGGCATACTTTAAATTTCGATTGGGATGGTGTATTGTTGCTGTGCTTTGATGATATAAAATGTGGTACCAATGAGCGTATATTGGTTAGGCATTTAGGATGATTGTTTTGGCATGTTTTGAGTATGTTTAATTGTATTTTGAATAGGTTAAATGATTGGTATTTGAATTGTTTAAGGACCAAGTAAGCTTGAAATGGTAAAGTTTAAGGTACATTTTAGGTTCACATGATCAAAGACACGGGTGTGTGACTCGAACGTGTGAGACACATGGCTTGGCCACACTGCCGTATGACCCTACTTAGTGAGTTACATAGGTGAGGACACGGGTTGAGACACAACCGTGTGTCCCTAGTTCAAAGGTTACACAGCCTGAGACACGAGCGTGTATCTCAACCGTGTGAGGCACACGACCTGACCATACAACCGTGTGACTCCTGTAGTCAAAATTTTGTAACTTTTCCTTAAATTTTCCAAATTATTTCTAAGGTATTTTTTTAAGGCCTCGAAAGCTTGATTTAGGGACGATATGCATTTAAATGATTTGGATTTAGTATGTTTATGATTATATATGAAATGTATGTTAAATGTTCTGGTTGTTTGGTAATGCTCTGTAACCCTAATCTGGCGACAGATTTAGATTTAGGGTGTTACAAAGTTACTCGTACACTTTGATGTAAGTAAAAGCCTGAGTTTGAACGGATAAGAAACCAATAGTTGGTGCATTGGGTATACGACTTCTGCAGTACGTAGCGTCATTTACAACAGTGGAATTCATAACCTGAAACATGGGTAAATGATATCCTCTCATTGGCATTGCATGGTTGATGAAAAGAAAACGTGGTCACAGGTCGTTTGTCTTTGTGATGGATGACTTGATCACTATTTGATAGTTATTGACTTTTCATGAAAGAAGATGTAATGGTTACCATGAGATAAAATAGGATCATACTAGGAGAAAGGATATTATCTCAAAAAGATTAAGGATATCCAATGAAGGTAACACACTTATGACAAGGTCATTGGACGAGCACTAATCAAGTTGCTTTCGTAATGGTATGTCATTGGGGAGAGCTCAGTTACAATACTATACTATAATGACTTTGTGACTAAATGAGTTTATAATTAATAGGCGTAAAGCTGGAACTAAATTATAAATTATTTGAGCCTAAATTGATATGTCCAATCAGTCCCTCCGCTAACTCATTGAAACCAGAAATGAAGAGCATGTTGAATCAAAATGAACAGAATGAATAGAAATGGAGAAATGGAAAACATTCAAAATTGTTATGGTTTTCTCTGAAATGGAGAAATGGAATCATTTTGAAATGAATGTGGTTTTCTCAAAATAGAAATGGAAATGGTAATGAACATGGATTTCTCAAAAATGATCAAAAGAATGAAGCTATGTTTTTGAGCTATTTTAAAACCCAAAAATGAAATAAATCATTCGATCATAGTGAACAAGTTGAATGATTCAATATTAAATATATTTTCTTAAAATTTTACCAGGGGTAAATCGTCATAATTTTACTAGAGGTAGAATCGTCATCGGTAAAATTATGATGAGAAAATTATTCGATATATATTTATTGAAGTTTATTTTGGGAAATAGAAAAAAAATATTAGGTTTGATGAAATTATAAAGTATTGGGTTAAAAGCCCGAGAAGTACTTGTAATTGGACCCGATGTGGAAGAGGCCCAAAAGCCCCTTATGTGAATAGGGTGGATGGCTAACCCTAGTTAATAGTAACTAGGGTTGTCGCCACCTATACTCCTAATTAGAGAAGGAGTTCATTTTTCTAGTTTAAATAGACTTCTCTAATTCAATAACAGTTCTTCCATCTCTCCCTATAAATAGATGGCACCAGTAAAGTAATTTACACAACTTTAAGATATCACTATTCTGGCAGAAAATAGAGAGACTTTTATTCTTTTAGAATTAAATATATTTTCTAGAATAACGATTCTATCAGTTTCTATTTTAGAAGAGAATTTTTCTTTCCATATAAAAGAAAAGAATTTCTAGTTCTGTGTTTTGATTCAATTGCTTCGAGTCCATGCTCGAAGCAGTTCGTGGTACGAGAATAGCGGAGAAGATCGTTTGATTGAAAGTCAGGAATGACAAGGATCCGTCTATCTGAAACATAGGTACAATTTCAGTCTAGGGCTTATTGCTATAAATATCACAAACCAAATCGGTTTTTAAAATTTTAATTTTTCATTTTAAAAGAAAACTGTTTTCAAACCGGATTTTTTCCAATAGTGCATGCCCTAATGGTTCACGTAACTTTCCTAACCAATAGATAACACATCAGAACTCCAAGTATCATCATATAACTCCAGAACCCAGCATATCACCAAATAAGTATAGAACTCCAAGTCAAAATAGAGTTTCAAGCCAAAACAAAACTCTAAGCCCAAAATCGAAACTTCATATCTAATCCTTATTGGCATGCCAATAATATCCTAACTACTTCTCTAAGTTTACAAGGGCAAAGTTTAATTAGCAATTCAATTCCATTTATAAAACAATCTTAGTTACACACACACACACAGATATATCATTTCATACTAATTCATACATTCATCACAGAACTTATGCTTACACATTTGCACTTGATACATCTCAAGGTGGTATCAACATTTCATATTAATAAATAAGCATTCATTGGACAATCATTCACATTTCAATTTAAGAGTTCACACTCTTAAGTTCAATATGAGATTCTCAGTATGAATAATTATGTCTTGTTATGTTAATTTCACATACGTCCAACATTTAATAATACAAATTCATAAAAGCCTTACGAGCTACCAATCATTCTATTGTTGCAATTTGACATTATACTTTATATCTTACAAAATGTTCCATTTTCCAAAGTCCTATTAACACATTTAGGGGTGAGAAAAATTCTATTTGACTCGAAAAAATTAAAACAAATCGAATTTTAAATTATTCGAATCAAATTGATTGAACCAACTCGGGTTTTTTTTCAAATTTTGAGTTTGAGTCCACTTGAGTTTTCAAATTCAAATAACTCGACTAGTTCGAATAAATCAAATACCAAACTATATTATTTTAATTTTTAAATTTATATTATTATTTAGTTTAGGTATTTAACATTTTTACCCCTTTTACTTCCCCCAAAATAGACCCTTTTATTCCCCCCGGTCTGCCCCAGCTTCACCCTTTACCCCTAAATTCCAGAAATGCCCAAATTAAACCTTCTTCTTCATCATCACTCATTAGTTTCTGAAAATTGAAATCCCTCTCCCGTTCAGTCGTCCCTCACCCATCTCCGATCTCTGATTAAACCATTGTTCTTCATCATTTCATGGTACTTTCTTGAAAATTGTTTGTTCATCAGTTTTTGCTTGCTCAGCACCGTATCGAAACATTTCAAGTTCAGGTTTTTCTCTTTTATTTTTTCTTTTTGGTAATTTTGTTCTTAATGATGTTTTAACCCAAAACCTCTTTCATCTAAAAATGTTTTAGTGATAAAAGATTTTGGATATAATATAAATAGGTATTGAGTCTGCATAATATACATGTATGGTGAATTTGAAATATTAAGAGGTGTGAAATTAATAAGGTCCATTAAACAAAAATTCATTACTTAAGTAGTGTAATTAAGTAGTGTTGTTGGACATTTTGTCAAATTTATTGTCCCACATAGGTTATGCTTATGGGACATGGTTTGCATTTTAAAACCATCCAGTAAACATAAACATTTGATGTTTGTGATGGGTGTCGGTTAAAGCTTCAATTCTATCTTTAATGGTTCATTTTCTTTTAATTATTATTTAAAAATTTTATCTTTACCGACAAGTTGGATTTAGAGAGATGTTAATAGTACAACCATCAGTTTTAGGATAAAAGAATTTGGTTTTCAACAATTATTTAGATTGCTGCATACTTTTAGTTTCTTAGAGGGGTAGCATTGAATTAATAAATGCATTGGTTCCCTCCAAAATGAAGTTGAATTTGTAACTTGAAGTGACACATTGGTGCATATTACACTACCCTTCGTCATAGTGAAAGCTTGAATCAAGATTTTTAAGGTTGATGACAGGATTCACATTTTCATACGTGACATGATTAAATACTTTACTATTGTTAAATTTCTTTTTTTACTTGTAGATGAGTGATCCAAGGCAAGATGGTCCAACTCAAAATTCACAAAATTCTTCTCCAAGTAGAGATGATCAACCAACAACCAAAGGAAGTGTTCAAAGAAAGATTACTCCAATGGCAGGTTGTTGGAACCATTTCACCAAATATGTAACTAAAGAGGGGGAGAAGAGAGCAAGGTATAATGCTTGTGATGTTACTTACACCATGGAATCAATTTCGGGTTCTATAACCAATTCAAATAATTATTTGAAAACATGCTTAAAAAGACCTCGAGATAATACTTCTGACCCGAAGTAATTGAAAATAACATTTGTGAAGACTAGCCAAGAAACAACGGATTTATCAACTTGGATATTTGACAAAGATGTTGTTAGAAAGGCATTGGTTCATATGATAATTACGGATGAATTGCCTTATAAATTTGTAGAAAGAGAGGGGTTCAAATAATTTTTTCTATAGCATGCCTATGATTTAGTCTTCCATCTCGTTGGACAATTAGAAGGGATTGTCTTTATAAATTTAACTCTATAAAGAGTAATGAAGAATTATTTTGAAAAAGATATAAGTAGAGTTTGTTTGACGACAGACACTTGGTCTTCATTGCAGAGGATATCTTACATAGTTTTAACAACACATTAGGTGGATGACGAGTGGAGGTTGCAAAAAAAATATTATAAATTTTTGTCTAATATTTGCTCATAGAGGTGAAAGCATATGTCAAGCCCTTGAAAAATGTCTTTGAGATTGGGGGATTGAAAGGGTCTTCACTATTACATTTGATAATGCATCCACCAATAGTGTCGTCATTGAATATTTGATAAAGATATTGAATCATTGAAATGCCTCTTTGCAAACGGGAAATTTATGCATATGAGATGTGTTGCACACATTCTTAATCTCATTATGCAATACTGTGCAATACGATATTAAGTATGCTTCTACGTCTGTGGATCAAGTTAGAGGTGTTATGGGGTATATAAGAGCATCACCATCAAGGTTGACAAAATTCAACCAACGAGCAAAAGAAGAAATGATAAATAGTAAGGCTCAATTGTGTTTAGATGTGTCTACTTGATGGAACTCAACATATATAATGTTAAAGGTGACAAAAAAATATGAATGTGCATTTGAATCATATGTACGTGATGGTCATAACTTTTTTCTTGACCTCACTGCTGGAGATGGAATTCCTATGTTTGATGATTGGGATCGAAGAGTTATAAAAGTATTAGAGCATTTTTATTATCTTACACTGAAGGTGTCTGGATCTTTGCATGTTACCTCTTATTTACTTTTTGAAGTATTAACATATGTGCATTGTCTTTTTTATGGGTGGCAAACTGTGGAGCTTTAGACATAATTTTTATGGCTTCCAAAATGAGGGATAAGTATAATAAGTATTGTGGTGAAGGAAACAAGATCAACATGCTAGTTTACTTGGCGGTTATCTTTGATCCGCGATGTAAAATGAACTTTTTAGAATTTGGAGTCAACTTGCCTTTTCCTAATGTTGCTAATGACATAACAAAAATGATTGATAAAGAATTGTATTGCCTGTTCAATGAGTATTCTTCTAATGTTAGGAGAATTCAATTGTTTGAATGTAAAAATCTAGTTCTTCGACAAATATTTTCAGTTCAATGGAAATTAATCAGTCAAAAATGAAAACAACCTTGGCCAAGCAAAAATACCTTAAGAAGAAGAAACAAGTTGGACTATAAAGTAAATCTGAGTTGGATAAGTATTTGGGTGAGGAGGACGAAGTAACCAATCCAAGTTCATTTGATTTATTATTGTTGTGAAAAATGAACAGTCCTAGATTCCTTATTCTTGCACAAATGGCTCGAGATATTCTTTTTATTCCTATCTCAACAGTTTCCTCGAAAAGTGCATTTAGCATGTGTGGACATTTCTCGATAATTTTAGAAGTTCTCTAACTCCTCCCATGGTCGAGGCTTTGGTTTGCACACAAGATTGACTTCAAAAATCTAATGATCTCATCAATCTTAAAAACTATGTTAATGAACTTCAAACCATGGAAAATGGAAATATATTAATTTTGATTCATAAAATAAGTTTTAACGTTATCTATATTAGTAAGCATTCTCATAATTTAACTAATACTTTTGTTTTTAAATTTGCTAGACTTGTCCAAAATACCCGAAGATCAAGAAGATAATAATATACTTAGCATTAGTTTATAAAGTTAAATAAATGTTTCAATTTTACTTACAGTGTTTAAAGCAAAAGAAGAAGCTTACGCTATTCTATAACGATTTTTGAACTGATGTGTTTTTGTTACTAGTTTATTGGGTTATTGTTGTTGGTTTATTGGACTTTTGTTGTGTTGTTTTTATTTTTTTTTTGTTTTGTTGTTTGGGCTGATGTAATTTTCTGTTGTATTTTGGACTTTTGCTTATATTTTTTGTTATAATCTTATTGTGCTGTTATTGTTATTTACTTAGACTGCTTTTATTTGTTCAGTTGTTTACTTCAAATTTTCTTTTATGATCATGTTTAAAAACTTTAAAGAAAAATATTTTTAAAAAATACTGCATAAAAATAAACAACACCAGAGTTATTTTTTTTTAATTTAACTTGAACAAATGTATTCAATTCAATTCAATTCGACTCGAATTGAATCAAATTCTATTTCACTCGACTTGATTCGAGAAAATTTCAAATCAAGTCAGGATGATAAAATAAGACTCTTCAACTAAATTAACTCGAACTTTTTTCATTTGACTCTGTTCCATTTGACCGAACGCTCACCCCTAGACACATTAGTCAAAACATTAATACTCTTTTTTCATATTATACAACAATTCACTTGATGACCTATTTAATGTCTTAACTGGCTTTTTTCTACACAAATTAATCATCATCATCATTAAAATTGTCATTTATCATATTTCAAGTCAATTATTGACTTAATACTTATCAAAGTGCATTAGTTCTCAATATCCACATTCTAGTCTAAGACTACGGCATAATTATACTTGTCACTATTTTCATTTTGATTAAACTATTTCCTTTACTTATGAACATTAATGAGTAATCTCATCTTAACATTTAACCATTTAGACTTTAAGGATTATCAATTTTACTTCAAATATGGTAAAGATAGTTCCTTGAGTACTTACCTTCCTTTGACACGGGCAAAATCACTAATTTTCGTTATTCTCACTAGCCTAAAGCTTCACCACTCACATATCAATTTCTTTCATTCACAATACATATCACACATAATACCCAAAAATTATATACATGAAGAAATCATACCAAAAAACCTTAAATGTTCGTATTAAAGATGGCAAAAATGCACTTTCTTACCTTATTCTTCACTTTCTCACACTAAGCTTTCTCTAGCTCATGAAAACCCTTGCTTCTAATGATGAAGATAATGGTGGAATTAGGTTTACAAATGGGTTTTCAATGAGATTTTAATAAACAATTTTGGTAGTGAAGATTTTTTTTTTTTTTGTTGGATTTAAGAGAGAGAAGGAAGAAATGAGAATAGAAAATTTTCTCTTCTTCCACGAAGGGGGACAACACAAAGGGAGGAAAAGATGAAAGCTTTTATCTTTTTTCCTTTCTTTTATTCCTATGATAGTCAAAATCAACACAAAATGTAAATGGGTGGCCCACAATTTTCCATGCTTTAAAATTTCTAATATCAATACAAAAATAAATTCTAAAACCATCATTACAATACTATTGAAAAGTCCCAAAATATTTTTTAATGGAGAATTTACAGTTTTAGTCCCTTTTTCATCTCACTTCTCTTTATTAATACCAAATGTGACACTTAACACATTAAAACTTCACATATCATCATAAAGGTCCATAATAATATTCAACCATGCAAAAATTACATCTTAATCCCTTTTAGACCAAAATGGAATATTTTCAATTTGGTCCTTGTACTTTTTATTTTATTCAATTTAGTTCAAACTTGTTTTTCTTGATACAAATACATTTTCCATGACATATTAATATCAATAAATCATGATCAATCTATAATTTCTCTAATTGGCCACTTTACACTTTAATCCTCAATACTTTTTTAGCTTTTCAATTTAGTCATTTTTCCACCTTTTCACATACAAAATTTACTTCATTGATTTTTCGACCATAAATCATTATAATTCCTTTAAAATTTATCTTTATCGATCTCCTTTTTCAATTTTTTTCTCAGAATTTCACTAGTGTATCCTAAAATGGTGCCGCTTTCTATATCGAAAAATTTGGAGCGTTGCAACTAACTTTTATTTGATTCATCTCTATGATAGCTGCCACGATTGGCCCTTACATCAACTAGACATCAAGATAAACGATGATCTTCATGAAGAAGTCTATATGGAGCAACCACAATGAATCTGTTGTTCAAAGGGAGAATGGGAAAGGATGTTGTCTTTGCAAATCTTTGTATGGTTTGAAACAAAGCCCTCTAGCTTAGTTTGGTAAATTTAGTGAGGTAATCCAATAATTGGATTGAAGAAAAGTAACTGTTATCATTCGATGTTCTATAAGTAATCTGAGGTCAGTATAATCCCTTTAATCGTGTATGTCTGTGATATTGTCATTACTGGAAGTAATATTGCAGGCATTTCATCTTTGAAGTTTTCTTCTTCATATTCAGTTTCAAACTAAAGATTTGGAGTAATTGAAGTATCTCTTTGGGGTTGAGGTCACATGAAGTAAGAAAGGTGATGTCTGTCTCAGAGAAAATATGTTCTCTATCTATTGGTAAAAATAACGAAAGCACACCAATAATGCCTCATCTACAACCCACGTATATTGCTCATCCTGTGCTAGTTCATTTCATCTCCAATTGTTGATCATTGGGAAATCTTGGAACAAATTGTATGTTATTTGATTGGAGGTCATAGACAGGGGCTATTGTATAGGAATCATTGACACACCAATATTGAATGTTTTGTTCTTATGCAAATCGGGCAAGATCCAAAGTCAACAAAATATCCACTATGGGATAATACATTTTTATTAGAAGGAATTTAATTTCGTGGAGAAGCAAGAAACAAAAAGTAACGTACCAATCTAGTGCAAAATCTGAATATAAAGTCATGGCACAATTTGAGTGAAATAATATGGGTATGCAAACTATAGAATGAAGTTGGTCTTAAAGACTATTACCAACGAAAATATAGCGTTATAATCAAGTTGCTCTTCACATTATTTCCAATATTGAATTTCACAACTTTTTAGATATATGGTCATTTCATCTATCATGAAAAGATTCAACAAAAATTCCTCTACAATATGTGTGAAATTTGGAAATCAACTATGAGATATTTTCATAAAAACTCTTAATGGAGTTTAAGTGTATTATATTTGAAACATTTACACTCTAACTTGAGGGAGATAATGAAACATAGCTTATACGTAAAAATCTTAAAATTTATAGATTGATTTGTAGAACTGTATGGTTGAATATTTTCTTTCTATTTTCTAGCTTTTCTAACGTGTATCCTTTGAGTGGAATAATATATAAGCAATTAATTTATTCGTCTTTCCCGCCTACATTTTTTATTATTTTCGTAAATATTAACAAAATCGATTTACGAAGTATAACATTGGAAAGTTATTAAGTGTATCCTTAAATATCTCAAAGGAACGCTATATCAAGGGTTACTGTTCTAACCATGCAAAATTTTAAATTCTGGTAGGCTACTCGTACTCATATTGAGGCAATTGAAACAATTTATGCTGAATATTGATTGTTCCTAAACATTGGCTGAAGCTCCAAGAGGCAAGTGGTTGTATCTCAGTCTTCAGCAAAAGCTGAATATTGACGCTAGGCAAACACTGTGTGATGATGAGGATCATGTTACAGCTTTGTGAGATGGGTATCAACTTGCCACATGTACCTAGATATGTTGTGCTAACACCAATGCTGTGACCCACACTGCAAATCTTGCCTAGCATGCACTAATGAAGCATTGTAGCTTTGTTCGTGAAAAGGTAGTGGAGGGAATAATTACAGTCAATTATGTGCTAGCAATTGATAAAATTGCTGATGAACCCTAGTATGCTCACAAGGACACCAAAAGAGGGCAGCAGTGACCTAATATGGGCAATTGCGTTTTCAAACCATTCAGTGAAGCTGTAGAAACAATAGAAGTGGCAACACCCAATGGCGGAATCATGGAGCTATCACCACCCATCACCGCCATGTCCATAACCAAAAAGTTCCCAGACATGGTGTGGTATACTTCACAACAAAAAGCAACCACTACATAAAAACAAAAAGCTCCGCGCAGGCTAGCTCTACTAACTAACTACCTACCCCTCAACAACAACGATCTTGTATCCACTTAGTCGTCTCCATATCAAATGTTGAAGAGAACCGACACGGAGGAGTCTCCATATCAAATGTTGAAGAGAACCGACACAGATGGGTCAGCAACACCCAGAGTGTGAAAGGTGAAGTTGGTGATAAGTCCGGACAAGTTGGCAGAAACCACGGCACAGGAGGCTCAAACGGAGGCATTGATAGAGTGTGAGGACGATTCTGAGTGTGGGAATGGGGTGCCTAATTCTGATCAATGGTGTGTTTCTTGTGGCGGGAAAGGATTATTGAGAAATTATGCTCAAGATAGATGGTGTCCTCGTTATTACTGTACAAATTAAAGAGATGATATTTTTATGTTTAAATTAATTTTGGGTATTTATTTTAGATTTGTGGAATTAACCATCCACTGCTATAGTTTGATCTATCTTTGGAAATCAAGAATGCCTTGGTTAACCATTGCCATAAATCAAATGATTCATGGATGGCAAGTTCAAATGCCAACATGAGTTTTTCTTCCCTAATTATTTCAGGTTCATAGCTAATCCTGCCAAGAATATCGGTTCCAAAATTTGTATCAGTGTTCTTTCCTTGGAAGTGTAATGTGACTTACATTACAATTACTTATGTAACTACTCAAAGAATAGAACTTAAATACAATGTACTAACTACGAGAAAAAAAAAATGTAAACTAGTGGGGGAAAAATAGTGGAGAAAAAATGTATCCATTAAAGAATCAAGTTCTTTTAATGCAAAATAACAACAAATAAATGAAAGTACTTTAAGAACGGTGATATAATAGCCAAAAGAAAACTATCACCTAGCTAGGAAATTTCGTATCATATTTGCATTTAAGCATATTTTTTTCTTTCTACACCATGTTCAAGTAAGAGAGTGTTATTACAAAAACAAAACAGACAACCAAAAAAGAATTGCGAATCAGCATTTTGTTTAGGGTGTCCCTTCCGTGTGTAGTTATACTTACTATGTGATGAAAAGATATATTAAAATGTGTCAATCAGATTACTTACATAACAAAAATCTTCAGTTCCCATTTACTGCTTCTGTTGTTTCCTGTAATTTTACACTATATTACATGCAAAGAAATCATTCTTCAAAGAAAGTAAAAGTCAACTTAATTGTGAAGATTGCATACCTCAACTTCCTCAAAAAGTGTTTCAAGCTCAGTTGTTATCTCCGAAAAGGACGGTCGCTTGTCGGGAGCCGCTTCCCAACATCTCTGCATCAAATCTAAGAGTTTTGGATGTGCATTCTCAGGTAGTTCCGGACGCAGGCCCTGAAAAAGAACAAAAAAGACGTAAGAAAAGCTTTTGCCCCCATGTTAACAGCCCCAGATTATTAACATAACAGATTGAAGCTCTCTTTGGGTGTGTATTAAGCAGGCTTCGAAGTGCCCAAAGGGAGTCGGGGACTCAGAAGATAAGTATATTTCAGAGCAGATAGCATGCTAGAAAAATGGAACTCAAGAACATATTGCGAAAGCTATAAAGTATCTGATGGACATTCAAACTGCACATATTCCTTACTAAATGAAAGGGAAGCCACCTTAACATCATGCTCAAAATTGGACAAAACAAATCCATAAACATTACAAAGACAATAGCTTCGATCCAATGCATGATGTAGTAATAATATGAGTAAAAAAAGGAAACTAAATTCAATAAAAGATCTCAGATACTGAAAAAATTCTTAAGCTTGATATGAAATTATGGTACGGTTGAGGTTATTGTTTAATTCCCGAAATATAAATGCTGACCTGTCTCACTCCCAATGCAGCTTGTAGTGGTGTCATGGTATCGTAAGGAACCTGCAGTACCAAGGAAAAAAATTATCAACAGTTTCCAAACGTTTTAACATCGAATTGTTCATCAATTATGTATAATCTCAGGAAAATACCTTGGCTGTCACTAGCTCCCACAGTACAACGGCAAAACTGAATACATCAGCTTTTTGATCATAGGGCTGATGGTTTATAACCTAGTGGGAGTAAAATAAAGTAAGATGATTATACAATACCTAACAAAAAGCTGAACACAATGATGGTTAACGTACAAAACAAGGAAAAAATGTGATAAATGACCAGGTGTATAACATATGAACTGAAAAATGAAAACTGTAGCTCATTTAATTTTTGCGATAAAACAGACGGAAGGAACAAAGTATCTGAATATTAGAGCGAGTATAAAAAGAACAGCATTAGAGGTAATTTCCACAAATTTTTCCCCATCAGAATCATCAAATATATACCAAATTTTGAATAATTAAACGAGGCAACACAGCCACTGAGTGAGTCTATCAGATGGAGAAAAAGAAAATAAATAGAGGAGAATTCAGACCTCAGGTGCCATCCATCTATATGTCCCAGTCTCAGCTGTCATTACTCCTCCTTGGTTCAAGAAACGGGCGACACCAAAATCTGCCACCTTGACAACCTTGAGAGAAAACATAAAGTTCCCGACTTTAGAAATATGAAATGTTGCAAAAATCTCCCTTTGAACTGTTATATGAACAATTGTACAGATGCCAATACAGATTACTTCAGTTAACCTCCCAAACTCAGTACCATCAATAAAATACTTTAAAACGTTGATCACCAAAATATGAGATGAAAACAAAAAATCAAAATTAGCTGCTTGATTCATGACAACTTCGATATTAGGACTAGTAAGGTATCCTAAACTATCCCAAACTCCACACGCTACACCAAATGCAACGCCTAGTGTTCCCAAAAACATTTGAACTCCAAAAGCAAGAGGTTTGCTTGAGACAATAACATTATAGAAGTTATCATCATAAACAATGTAATAAAACATGCCAAACTACAATAACAAGAAACCAGTTAAGTCCAGCTACAACAGTACAACTTGCTACTTATGATGACTACTTGCTACTTATGATGACTATAAACAACCACAATATACTACAGTTAAATACTAAATACTTGCAATCTATCAAAATCCCGCATGCAATTGGTTTGTGTACCAGATAGATCTCAAGAAACAATATGATAATCACACTGCTTATTTTTGTTATTTCAGAACTGCCATAAACCACTTCTCCCCTTCAACAGTTTTTTGTTGATACACATGCTAATTTCCCAAGTATTTAACACAATGAAAGAGTTTTTACTGAAATATTATCAGAAACACTTCAACTAATTTCCTAATAGAGGACAACCATGCAATAGATTTCATGTCCATAAACATCAGGTAAGGGTTAAAAGTAATTCAAGACATACCCATAATATGCTCTTTATCCTGATAAATATATGGACTTCCGGTAGCTTTCTATTCACTAACCATAGTAAGCAAATCCATAAAAGTTAGTTTATTGTTCATGGAAGTTTTACCTTGTTAGGAAGGTTTAGAAAGGAAAACCCAACTCTTCCACATGTCAAGGTTCTGGTTTAAAACTTAATATTCGGTTATATCACCCACCAGAAACCTTAATTATTATAAAATTGATAAGCTAATCCTTGAGCATAGTCACAACAATGATATTAAAAAGAATTCTTACATTGTCTGTATCCATTAACAAATTTGCTGTCTTCAGGTCCCGATGAATTATGTGGTTTTGATGCAAATACTCCATTCCTTTGCAGACATCAATAGCAAACTTCAGCAACTGAGAGAGCTTCAAAACATTATGATTCTTATGCAAATAGTCATACAAGCTTCCCCCAGGCATGTACTCTGCAAAATGAAAAATTTTATAAATGAATTTGAACTTAGAACAGACTCCAAAATTGAAACAGCCGCTGGTGGGTGCTCCAGAGAGGGAATTTGAAGCCCCCAATTGCTGTCAAACGAATAAACTCTTTTAGTTTTGGTCCCAATTGAACACTAAACTAAAAGATGTTTAGACAACCCCAAAATAAAAATGAAAGAGCAAGATCAGCCAATAAGATTTACTAATCAAAATAAACATAAAGCTTTTCTCAACTGATGACCTGAAATGATATATTAGGGGGGGGAAGTGGAACCACAAAAGAATCCTACTTTAATTTGAAGAGAAATTTTTTAATTCCTCAGAAGTTCCATACCTGTTACTATGCTCAACTGTGGAGACTTTGTACAGGCACCAATAAAACGAACAACATTTCTGTGCTGGACCTCCCTGCACTCAAGAACCCAGAAAATAAGACTAATATTCATATTATTATGGTCCTACATAAAGACAAGTGCAATGAAACACAACAGCATGTCCTGGAGCAAAAATTAGCCAGAAGGAAATGGGCCTAAGAAGAAAAGGCAATGAAAAGAAACTTATATTCATGTGTAACTTCATTTTTTATTTATTAATAATAGCACAAGTTTATCCTCAATAAAATCAAAATTAAATTTGACTTAAAGAGAAAGCAGCCAATTCTTTAGAAAGAGAGAGATACATATATAGAAATACTTTTTGCTGAAATAGTTCCCAAGGGGGAACATATCATTATACATTCATCATTTAGTTAAGAAATGCTAGCTAAAAATGTTTTATATTTAGATTTATAACCTAACGAGGCAAGTACATAATTATATAATTTAGAATATTGACAAAGACAAAGGGAAAGACAAAGCGACTTCTTGTTTGCACTCCTATAGCGTATTAAGGTTAACAGGGTGTCATACATAGGAGGCAAAATTCTGTCAGAGAACGGACCTAAATTGAGAGACCTGCTAACATTGAAAGAGATGCGTTCACGAATACAACTATTTCTTTCCTTTTCATTACCTTTTTTTTTGGGTAGGTGGGTGGGTGCAGAAAGTGAGGGACAGAGTGGCTATTAAACAGAATATAGTAGGAGCCAAAAGCATTAACAATCCAAACAATCACTGAATTCTACAGTAACAGTTAAAATCTTCTCACCGTAGGATTGCCACCTCTTGAGCAAACTCATCTTCAAGAGTATCATTCAAATGCTCAGATCTAAGAATTTTGACAGCAACATCTTGCCCAAGGTAGATACCACGATACCTTCACAAGAAGATCAGAAGAAGCTAAAGAAATAGAAAGGGGAATCAAAGAACAGAGTAGATCAGAAATAGCCAGTTCATAAGAGCACAACATACAGATCTCCACAAGACCCACAAGCTATTTTTTCTCCTATCTTCAGAAGTCTTCTATCTATCTCCCAGTCGCCAGATTTTTCTTGTGTTTCTGATGCATCTTCTATAGCTGGAGGTGAATGTGAAGATCCAGGAAAAGATCCCTAAATTTTCAGCAATAATAAGACAAATTATCTTTTTGGCATTCATTAGTTACTTAAAAGGAGGGGGGTGCAAATAAAAAAGTATTAAGCAACATATTATGTCAGAACACCAAAATCCAACAGGAAGAGAATAGTAAAGAGCTGAAGAAAATAGTAACCAAAAAAGGCCTGAAGAAAACTAAAACATCAACTACAAATCATAGGGGTTAAAAACTATGGTTACAATCTGCCCAATTATATATAAAGTGTAAATTTACATACAGATGAATCATCAAATGCTCAAATCTGTTACTGGCTATGTCATGAGCTTCACACAACTGAGAAGTGAAAAACTCCTCATTTGTTCTTTTATGAGCCAGTTAAATAACTTCCAAATAGAAGCACAGCACCAAATCTTTCAAAAACTCAATGTTGAGTCATAATGACTACCATTTGTAAAAAGTAAAATCTAGAATCCAGTAACACAAACAACTATTTTTCCCAGTATATATATAAAATAAATAAATAAATAAAACAAACATTTTTCCTAGTATCAAGTGTTGTTAAGGCACTCGCCTATGAACTAAGGCACGGCGAGAAATCAACATTTCGTCTTCTACATTCTCAGGTGAAGCTATTTTATTGGGCGCTCACCCTAGTGTGCTTTGTCGCACTTTGAGCTTCAACCCTAGGCCACATTAAGGCTAGCTTGGGCGAAGCGGTGAAAAAAACTTTTAAGATCCCTTTTTTTAAATATTAATACTTAAATACCAACTTAATAGAGTGAAGAGGTGGAGCCAATTTTTAATTTTCTTTTTAAAAAAAACCTCAAATACCCCCTTAATAACAAAAGCTAAAATTAAAAAAATAAAACCCAAATGCCACTTAAGTAGATTTTTAACTTTTAAGTTTCCTTATTTTTATTTTTTTAAAGAAAAAACTCAAATATCATTATTTCCTTCACTTAAGGCGACTTTTAACTTTTCTTTTTTTATATATATAATTTTATTTTAAAACTCAAAATACTATTATTTCTTTTTATTTTATTAATTATAAACCTACTATAGGTCAACTTTATTAGTTAAAACTCTGTTAGATCATCAAAACTCAAAACTTCAATCAACCTCCAATGTTGCTCTTGAAACCAGATACAAACACTACCAAGCAAATGTACATAATTTTTTTCTCTATCTATTCTATAATTTTTTTCTCTATCTATTCTATTATTTCTTCTTCATTTAATTATTTTCTCCTTTTTTTTTATTGTAATTTTTTTCTAATAATTTTTGTAATATGCATTTGTAGCAAAGATTGATATTTTTTTTCCTTTTACCATTATTATATTGGCGAAGAGATGAGAATAATGTTATTCTTTGATTCTTTTCTCTAACTAACAAACCAACAATAATGTAATATATATGTATATACATGTGTATGTGTGTATGTGTGTATATATATGTATGCGCCTTATTCTACTTGGGTGAGCACTTTTCTTTTAAAATCTTGTGCCTTGGGCTATATAGAGGCCTTTGTGCCTAGCACCCATGACAACACTTCGATACAAAATTCAAAGAGATGCAATGAATTGAATCAAAAGGCCATAAATAGAATTCACATTGACAACGTTCACCTTGCTTCTAGCGACCGCTTTTTCCATAGCTTTATTTAAACCATCTGTATCCTGGCCACAACATTGCAAAGTCAGCAACATTCGGATTCAGCAGAGATCCCTGTCATAAAGGAAATATAATCACAATGCTCCTTAATACATTACAATGCTACTGTCCGGGGATAAACCGTATATTGCTTAATTTAGCTGACTTGATAAATTTTAATATAAACCATGATGATTTTTTAAATTTATGTCAAATGTCAGATATTATATGATTAGACCCAAAAATGAAATGGACAAGGGCTGACCAAGGAAGGAAAAAAAAAAAAAAAAAAGGCATCAGCACAGGAAGTTAGTCCAAAACACAGAATAACAGCCATTCATTTCCTTTCTCAGCACACTGGGGCATCTGGTGTTCTTTTTCACAAATTAAATCTGATTTTTTACTGTATTTCATGAATAAGATAACAGAACTAACATTAAAGATATAGCGCCTCAGGACAATAGCAAAAGATACATTATTTTCTCTAAAGCAAGATCCTTTATTCATATTCTCATCCAATTACATGAAAATACAAGGAGATAATAACAGAAAAACATCTAATGAAGTGACGATTACCTCAACAGGCCACCCATCTACTACAAACACACTCAAAGAGTAGCCATCAGTTGTTGAGAACACATGTGCTTCACGAATGTTAAGTCCTATATCTGAAAGCAATGCGGAAAGCTAGAAGGACAGCTTGTCAGTATTTCAGTTTGAGTGGATTAGCAAGATAAATGATGACCTTGAAAGCCCCAGAAAATGCCCAAATATAACCATACATTAGTTGTTTGTCTCTTTATTAATTCCAAGAATACTTATCCCAAAAATCTTCTTAGCACAAGTTTTGACATTGTTCAAAAAATAGGAACTATTGCTCTCCTGTTTTGAAGGAAAGGTTAAATATTTTTAATGAACATCATAAAATTCATGCAAGTACAAACTGCATCCATCAGTAAATAGCAAGAAAGCAGCTTAACCAGGACACCCTTATTAAGTCACCAGTTGATGATGACAGGGATGTTTTCAAGACTGTAATAACATAAAATTAGGACAACAAAATTGTAAAAGTTTCATATATGAGTTGATCAACAAAAAAATGAAACTAGTAAACAATGGTGCATCACAAGCTGTTTCCAGATCTCAAAGAAAGCAAAGGATTATTTCAAGCTCGCTTTGATTTTTCTTCTAAACAAAACCATGGGTGTGCTTTACGTAACTGGAAATGTGTTGGAACTTGGAAGACATGTTGAATACATCAATAGAGATCAAACCATGTTCAAAATTTAATGCATGATGGCATAGGAAATCAGTACAACCAAAGCTGTGGCAAAAATAAAGGGTACATTAAACTTCCACCCTTCTACTTCTCATTTCATCATTGACACATAACACCCTGTACTTTCATTATGTTGTCATAGAGGTCGTCATGTTAAGTAAGCATTAGTCAAAAAAAAAAGCCTCTTAAATGAGGATATTTTTATCATTTTGTTGAAATAATTACCACTGTAACCTTAAGATAATAGAAACCACAGGTTGTCCAGTGCAGAGAGAAAAATCAAAAGGTATTAGTTTAAAAGATTGAAAATGCCATCAGGTTAATGTGTAAGTTCGCTCTAAACAAAACTAATGCTCTGTTTGACAATAGGAGAACATCCTATTTTCAATCATACCTGACTAAGCAGCTTTGGCCTGTCAGTGGTAGAAAATATCACTTCATGAGTTGGAATATGTACAATTTCTTGCCTGCATAACATACACCAAAAGCCAAATTATTGCCCATACATACATATGAGAAATACATGCCTAATGTGACAGATGGATACATCAGCTGCATGCTAACATGCATGCATTATGCACAAGCATGCTCATACATACGTTGTTATGCATCTGCTTCAATTATCAATACAAGGGACAGGAGAAAGTGTGAGAAGTTGAGCATCACAATATAAAAAGAAAATGCTTCCAAATGATCCTCTTGAAAAGTTATTATGTAAAGCTAGGCAATTCATAATCATCTAGATAGTTAGAAAGCCATTACCAAAATAATTACCTATGCATAATAAAACCATCATGACAAGAGCTTCTCAATAGGGTCAAGACTTATAGCCACATTATGTATACCAATTACAACAGTCTAAGTCTAACTTTTCATCATTAAAATGAATCAAATCAATAACCTTAAAAGGCAATAAAAAAGAATGGGTGCTAAGCATAATTGTGATATCACTAGAACACAAATCCATTCAATAAAATAAAACATAAAAGTAGGAAAAGCAAATTTCATACGGAAATGTATTACCCCATATGAGAGAAAGAGACCAATTTCAGTTTCATTAATGTTGCAGGTA
Source organism: Gossypium bickii (assembly GCA_025503065.1). Classification (NCBI taxonomy): domain Eukaryota; kingdom Viridiplantae; phylum Streptophyta; class Magnoliopsida; order Malvales; family Malvaceae; genus Gossypium; species Gossypium bickii. The sequence goes on along the minus strand of CP106710.1, from coordinate 15,923,918 downwards.
GGTGAATGATAGAATCATGAAGAATTAGCCTATTTTGAACTTTGTAGTTGTACATTAAAGGGAAAATATGAAAGCATACACAAGCACAAGCATACAACCTCACAACCCTCACCCCCAAACAAAAATAAAAAGGTTGTCATTCCTAAAAGTAGGAAAATCTCCTATTCATGAACGTTAACAAATAGAATATATGGCCAAATTTTCATAAAGGGAAGGTCCAACAATCTTCGACAAAGTACCTTTTGGTAAAGTTCTCAGTCAGATGTATGTCTTCTTCACACTTGGAATTCTTTCTGACATCCAAATTTAGGTCCTCAAGCTTAGAGCAAGGTTCAAAGTCAACTGGATGATCCCTGCTTCTACTTTCAGAAGGAGATAGATGAATAATCCAAATTATATATGAAAACAAGCAATTCAAGTGGCATTAAAATGGTAAGAATGACAAAAAAAATACATTTAGGGCCAAATACTGAAATGGGGAAGGGGCACAGAGTTAACAATCTTACACATACAATACCTTTTATGTAATGGAACAACCTTTTCACTATCTCCATCATCAAAAGACTGGGGAGATAAAGAATTTATATATTGTTTATCATCAATAGCATCTGCTTTGGTGCAAAGGTTCTACATGGCAACATGTAAAAGGAAGAAAAACAAGCAGGATCAGAAAAACAAGGCAAAAAATATGTATCACATGAAAAGAAAAAATCAAGAAATTATCAACATGCAAGGCCATTATGTTAACAATAATAGTAAAGAGATATTTTACTTATAAATGTAGTGCTCTAGACCATGTATCTACAAATTAAAAAGTTAAAAGAAAAGGAACAAAATCATAAACAATCAATATGAGATGTTTAAAGATATAGGCAAAGGCTTTTTGTTAATGGTAGGGCCAAGGTATCTCAACAGAACTTATTTGCCAAGTGAAAAAGCTTTAAAACAAATTCCCTTTTAAAGCTCTTTTTTCCATTTGTTAATGGATAAACATGTTTTACCAATATTAATTGAAAAAGAATACTAGTAAACTTCTTTTCACCAAATCCATTAAGTTTCTACTTAATGCAATAGATAATGCTTGCTCAATAAAACTAATAATTGTTTTAACATATGTAATTAGTCATAAATAATACTCTTTGATAAGTACTTCTTTCCAGTTCCCTCATAGACATACATAGGGTGAACTGCACACCAAAGATTTGGATTGGCATTACAATATCAACTATTAAACACTAAAGGGCAATTGTTCCCTGCACCTATGTCCTTTTGAAAAATTCTTTTCTTCCTAAACTTCTGTACCACAAACCCTGCATATATGTGCAATTCTCCAAAGATTTGGTTCCTAGCAACTTTTCTTTAATGATTATTGACAAGTAAGTTACAAACACAATTTACTTATTTTTCATTATTTTTCTTGCAACACCTACTTTTTTTCTGAAAAATAATAAACCTTACTACCTTTTCCTAAATTCAGCTTATATGACTTGGCTTGAATCCCATTCTAAGCCTACACATGAACTAGTAGTTGAAAAGAAAATCATATATCTCGAGCTTTCCCTGTTTCAGTAACCGTATCTTGAATGCAACAAAAAGGTACTAAAATCGGAAGAAGTTCTTCTTAATCCCTAAACATTTGCTATTAAAACAAAAGGCAAAGAAGTATACCTCCAAGAAGCGGATATGATAAACTGGCCGCCTCTCTGGATCCTTGGCCAATGCAAGCAGCTTGTGATGTAACAAAACATCTTCCACTCTATCCATATTAACATCAAGTCCATAGCTGAATCCAACAAGCAAACAACTTCATCAGCTTCAAAATATCCAAGTACACAAAAATACGTATAAAAATAGTTATACAAGCGCAAATTATTGGTTTAAGAAATAGATTTTACCTAGCAGGCAAGCGATTGAAGTGAGAATCTAAAAAGTCGCGAAAGTCAGGATTAGAAATAGCTTGTTCGTGGCCAGATTCGACTAAGCGATTGAAAACGTCGTTTCTGACATCGTAGCTGTTGAAGCTGCCAAAGCTTCTCGGCGGCGATGAGCTCTCTCCGACACCTTCAGTCAAATCCATCAACAACGAAACCTACTCCTTCGCGTTCTTCGTTGTTTCTAATTAGGCATCGCATGAGGTGAGAAATTACAGTGGTTTTTTGGTTGTTGATCAAAGTGAAGGATCTTTGACTGGTGATGGAATTTGAGAGGACCAAAATGGAGGGAGATGATTGTGGTTTCAAGGGAATACAGAGGGTAAATTTGGAAGTTCACAGTAAAGTGTAGCAGAGAAGGAACAGGTGAAGGCGAATGTTCATGTAAGAGGGGTTGGACAAACAGTGAGAGGGACTTCGTTTTCTTTTTTCCATTTTCGTCCTTAAAATAAAATATTAGGACTTAGGAGATTAGTAAGTGGATAGAGTTCGCCAATTCTTTGGATTAAAATATGTTTCCCAAATACAGAAATGACCTTGAGGAGTAGAGAGAATTACGAGAATGACATTTTCGTAAGCAGAAAAAGGATGAGAAAGAAAAAAAAAAAAAAAAAGGAGAAATGCGAGATTCGTGCGTCGTGGTGGTGGCATTATTTTTTCTTACACGCGTTTTTTGAGTAATTATTCCGACAAGACATATATTATATGCGATTTTGTCTAAAATGAAACATCTTTCACTTTTTTAATTCAATATTCAATACTTTTCAAATTAAGCTTAATTGTTTAACTAATTTTATATTTTTCCTTGGAACTCTTACCGTAATTACTTAAAGGGTAAACTCTAAAAAGACTTTCCTAAACATATTTTTATTTCCATCCTTCAAGTTTAAAATATTATATTTTAATTACTATACGAAGGAAATTTAATATTTTAATCATTGTTCTATTAAATTATTAATTGTGGCTTTTTTAATTGATATAGTTATAAGTTTAACTCTTTAATATTTATAAATTTTATCAATTTAATTTTAATTTTAAAAAAATTCAACAAATTTTGCCCTTTATACATTCTATCAATATATTTTTACTTCTTAAAAATTTAAAAAAACTATTTAAAAAATAAATAAATATATTTAGAAGTTTATTTTTCAATAAAAATACATAAAATGCATACAAAATTATAAATAAATAAATATTCATTTTTCTCTTTTTCAATATGATTTATTTATTGAATTAATACTTTTATAAATAAAATATTTTTCAAAAAAAAACCCCACAAGCAAAACTTAAATTAGATTCAAACTTTTTTTCTTTTTTTTTAGTTTATTTTATAAATAATAATTTTTATTATATATTTGGCCTTGTTCCTTAGTCCTCGTCAAATTTGTCGAGTGTTAGGCATTGCCTTCGCCCACAACCACCTACACTAATAATTATTACTTCAAACTCCTTGACTTTCACCCTCCGTCATCACGCCATCAAATTAGGAATTGGTTGTGGAGTTGTCAGGTAGCCTTCCAACTATTAGATCTCCAAAAGCCCATCCTCATCCATGTATCTCTAATCATACCTGCGCTCTAGTACAACCTCAAACTCAGACACAAACACAACAAAAACCATTCTGGGAACAAACTAAAGACATTGATCCTAACCTTTTTCGACCTTAGGTTGTAGTTTTTTACTTAAACTAAACATGGTGGTCGTTAATGTTGAAAAAAAGGGAAATGTTGAATCTACGTAAGTTTTCTTCATGGCTTTTTCCCTCTTGAATTATTTTATTTATCAAATTATTATTTTAATAAATAAATTTCATGTTAGAAAATGAGAAAAATATATATTCATTTATTTATAAATATTTTATATATTTTTATAAAATCTTATGTATTTTAATTGAAAAATAAACTTTTAAATTTTAAAAAAAATTAAATTTTTAAGAATCAAGACTAAATTGATAGAATGTGTAAAGTTGATAGCTAAATTTTTTAGATTTAGGACTAAATTTATGCAATTTGTAAACATTGAATGGTTAAATTTGTTTTTATGTCAATTAAAAAAGGCAAACGTTAGTGATTTAACAAAGGAGTTGTAGCAGTCCGTTTTTAGTTAAACCGGAACAGTGGTTTTGGAACCACAAATTCGAGGTCGAAATATTTATTTTATTAATATTTTAATGTTTACAGTATGATTGAGTGATTGTGTGAAAATTTCGTCAAGAAATTTTATCGTTTAAATGGTCAATTTGAGAAAAAAGAACTAAATTGCTTAAAATGCAAGAGTATCGTTCTACTAGCTAAAGGTGTTTAATAGCTATAGAAACTTAAAGATAAGCTCCTTAAGTGATAATTAGACCATTAATTATATAGTGGATGTTAATGGCTTGGTGTTATTGAAAATTTGAAATAATTTTAAGGTTAGTTTGGTAAATTGGTTATTAAATGATAATTTAATAAAATAAAAACCATTTTTATCCATGATCATCTTCATCTAGCCGATTTTACCAAGGGAAGAAGCCATTTTCTTAGCTCCAATATTCGTCCATGCTATCTATGCTCAATTAGGTACGGTTTTTGTCTCGTTTTTAATTATTTCTATGTTTTTGAGATCGTTGCAGCTAGTACTAACTAGCCCAGGGACTAATTTGCAAAACTGTTAAAGATTTGGAACAATTCCATTGATGAATATATATAAGTTTTGATGTTTGATGATAGATTATGAATATTTGTTATGAGTATTACAAGTTTTGTTAAGTGATTTTTAATGAAAATGCAAAATAGGGGTTAAATTGAGAAATATGTAAAGTTGGTGGTTAAATGGGTGAAAAATTGATAAATATGGGCTGCTAGGGATCTTATAGAAATTTGGCTATAATGGGTATTAAAGGAATTTCATGAATTTGTGATTTTGTGTAATAATGAGTAAATTGTAAAAATATGAAAGTTTAAGGGCAAATGTGTAAAATAGCCCTAATGTGTGTTTTGGATTAAATTGAATGAATAGATGATTAAATAAGTTAATTTTGAATATATTTAAATCAAGAAAAGTGAAATTCAGATCAGATCTAGATCGGGAAAAAACGAAAGTTATCGACTAATCGACTAGATTCGCCGTTTTAATATCTGAGGTAAGTTCGTATGTTATAAATTTATTTCAAATGTATTTTATATGCTTCGATATAACATGAATTTTGTTTATGTGATTACATATGAGTTTGGAAATGATTCGATGAATATTCGACAGTTGAAAACCCGATTGAACCTTAGGAATAGTTTAAGATGCTAGTGACATGTCATTAGGTATACTTGAGTTGGCTTCGGGCCATGATTTAGCACTATGTGTGCGAGATAAACTGATTTGGCTATGGGCCATGCATATCGGCTGATTTGGCTTCAGGCCATGATATCAGAATTTCGAATAAGTTACCTTGATTTGGCTTCGGGCCATTATATAAGTACTTATCGAGAGAGACCTTGAGTATCCGACTTCTATTCCGAATGGTTCAAAGGGTAAATGATGTGTCTAAAACTAACTATGATCACAATAAAGGTAAGCGCAACTATCGTTTAATAGTATAGTTATGGTAAGACCAGTAATATCGTATCCACAAGGACCAAGAGTACTAGTAATTACTATCTTTCTATTATCTAGCCTAAGAATTGGAGTGATTTTGTCTAAACTAAAACTAATTAATAGCACGACAGAGAATGAATTAGGAAAAAACTTTTGGACAACTTATATAATAAAGACCATACCCAAGGAAGAATCCACCTAGACTTCACTTATTATTTTTTATTCATATGATTTATTCACTTGACTTAATATGTAGAAATCCCTGAATTATATTAATATCTCTTTCAAGACTAAAAATAACTGACTCTAGGTTGATTAATTGAAATCTCTTTCTAATTAAAACCCCATATTGTCGCATTAAATCAATCTGTGGATTCCCCTATTAGATTTGACTCTAATCCAGCAATTTTTCGTCGCCCTATTTCTAGGGTTGCAATCAACTCCGCTTAATTGTGTTGATCTACTCTTAAACAGGGACTTTTGCTCCTCTAAATAAGCACGTTCGACTTGAATTAATAACCTGAATTATCAAAACAAGAATAAGATCTCACAATTAAGAATAAGAATAAGTATTTATCTTATAAATCAAATAATAATAAGATCTGTCTTAGGTTTCATCCCCTCAAGTATTTGAGAGGTTTAGTTCATACTGATAGAGGGAAACATCTCAAAACAAGGAAAACAACAAAACATAAGAAAACCCAAAAACTTCTAAAGAACTTGATGAGAGATATTTAGTATTGATGAAGATCATTCTTCTGAGCTGCTCCCGATGGCTGTCTTCGAGTCTTTTCTGCCTTCTACCCGGCGTCCTCTTTTAGGTTGCCCCCTAGGGTGTTTATATAGGCTTTGGAATACCTTTCTTGGCCCACAAGTACCCTTTTCCGAATAGAATTAGTCTTGGGGTCGACAGGGACACGCCCGTGTTCGATAGCCTCAGGCCGTGCTTGATTCTACTCATCATACACAGCCGTGTGGTCTACCCGTGTGCGACATCCCAGGCCATGTTTGATCCTGCTCGTAACACATAGCCGTGTTCGATGGTCCAGGCCGTGTTGTCTTCTTAGGTAGGCCCATTTTGTCCATTTTTGGCCCGTTTCTTGTTCTTTTCGACTCCCTAAGCTCTTCTGAGTGTAAAACATGAATTTAAGGGATTAGGAGCATCGAATTCATCAAATCTAATGAAATTTCATCCAAAAATAAGCCAAGCATGGGGGTCAAAATATGTGTAAATTATGGTTTATCAAATATCCCCACACTTAAGCATTTGCTTGTCCTCAAGCAAAATCCTCAACTCACAATTAAAATTAACTTCCTCAATTTATAATTCTCATCAATAATGTCTCATCATAATTCATAGATAATTCATACATTGATAATTTAACTAAAAGAGTCTTTAAAGATTCAAACAATCCAAGTCATCAATTTCTATAGCACAAAAACATAGGTGTTTCCCCTTATCTAAATAATTACCTTTAATTCAAAACCGTCAAGAATTGACATCCTCATTAAAGATTCACTCAAATCACTCAAGGTGTTTTAAGGTTCAAATAAAGCACTCAAAAGTCAAACATGAAAAGTTAATCCCATAGGCTTGCATGAAAATTAAATCCCCACCACTATAAAATGAGATGATACACAAATCAAAAGGTCTTAAAAGGGTTGTAATGGGGCTTGGGTTTAAAGGTGTGGATAAAGGCTGAATTAGAGGGTTGGAATCGAGATTGAATTGATAATTAACCTAACTAGAAGCAATGAAATACTAATGAATAATTATAATAATAACACGAACTTCTTCTCAAATGTGAATTTAATCGTTTAAGCTCAACTAACATAGAACTAATAATGAATAACTTTCCAACATTTTTTTTAATAATAATAACACGATAACAACTAAAATAAAGAAAATAGATAGGCAATTGATCAAATTAAATCTCGACAAAAGGGGAGTCAATAAAGTAGGAGAAGTAAAAAAATATGGTTTTGGGTTAATATTAATGGGTGAGTCAAGAAACAGTTTATTAGGCTCAAAACGGTTCACTAGGGGTTAATTATGAAGGTAGGCTTTTTGATGGAATAAGTGGGTTAAAACCTAGATGCCTTTATCATCTCAATATATCAAATCAAAAGTGTGGTCTTGACATATAAAATCGAAGCAAGTTCTAGAATAACAAATCAATATTGACACGCTCATAATCAATAAAGTGAGCATGAAAAATATATGCTCTTAAAGGTTCAAATTCTCACAAAAATTATGGTTTTTGATGTCAACCTTGCAAATTTCAGACTTCAAAGTAATATTTAAATTTAGAGAAACAACCTAATTTAATTATGAAAATAGACTTATCATGCTTAATTCTCTAATGTCTTAAAGTTTAAACCATCAATACACAATTATCTATGACTTAATCCAAAACATTTCAATAAAAATCATAAGTTAATAGAAATTTCATTCTAATAGTAATATGAGAAAATTATTTAGGAACAAGACATAATTCAGAGATTTTCTGATAATCAATTAACTAACCTCCCCACACTTAAGATGTACATTATCCTCAATGTACAAAGATAGATAATAGTAATATAGTAATAAAATCATAAGATAGGGAAAGAAGTGAAACTTCCTGAATTTTGGATGAACTCCTTAGGGAGTGAAAGTAGAGCCAATGATAAACATGATGGACTAGGCATAGGTAAAGGTGGGGTAGAATACTCCGGTAGTTTGTCCGTTCCTTAGTAGCACCTTGAACCTTTTGAAACTACGGAGTCATCAGTAAAGTTTTAGGGGGTTTTATTAATGGACGTTGTTATGGTTACTCAAGAATAAATAGCCAGAGATAAAAAGAAATCAAAATATACTAATAAAAATTAAAGACAAGAAAGATAAAAAGAAATAGTTTAAAAATTAAAATAAAAAAAACAAAACATAAATGGACTCAAAGGTCCTCATCCCCAGATGGATCGTGAGGTGGGGGTGGCGATGATATGTGAAAATGCTGACAAATCTGGTGCAGCATCGCCTCGATACCGTCGAATCGTCGAGCATTGTCGTTAAATTGTTGAGTACAGTATTGCTCGAAACGAGTGAGGCACTCAGAGATGTTAGTTAGTGAAGCTGCCGCATGAACTGATCGGTGAGGTGATGGTGGCACAGACGGTGGCTCCTTGTGGTGTGGAGGGACATCATCAGTAATGTCCTCTGAGGCATCCTGATCGGTGGCCGTCGATAGATGGTATTAAGGAGGATCGAACCCACAGCAATGCTCAATCATCCTTATATGAATCATCGTCGCTATGCCCTGTAGGGACATCTGTCCTATGAGCGTAAGCGAGGAGGACTGAGCTGCGGTGTTGAGGAGCCCAAAATATCAAGCTAGACGCGTTACATAGGGGCCCATGGAGATGACCCCTCTCCAATGTCTCTCCGTCTGATGTTGAAGGCGATGAAGTAAGCCAGATCAAACACATGCCCGTGTGCCATGCACCATAGAAAATAGGCTTCGTAGGTGTTGACGACGCCGGTGCTCTCTCGCCTACCCATCAAAGTATGAGCCAAGATGGCGTGTAAGTACCTTAAGGATGAGGCGTGAGCGGAGGCCTTGGAGCGACTGGGATCATATGTCGCCGAGGCAGGGACTAAATCTCTCCAACATGACGAAAGGGAGTGGTGGATATGGCGATGAAGGTCCTCGAAGTCGTCGTCATCCATGAACTCCTCGGTGTAAAGTCTCAAGGCTACCCCAAACTCTGGGATACTCATCTCTCGTACGAGGCCTCCAAGACGAAATTAGACAGTACTTGGGTTGTCAAAGTTGGTCATCACCGTCTGAAGGTGGAAAGTGGAACAGAGCTCTAGAGTGAGCTCTAAATATGTCGGCTTGATAATCTCAAAGAAGTGCCCCATGAGTCGGTGGTCAAGAAGGCCGGCGTCGGCTAGTTGGACCCGCTCCAAGGCGACCCAATCAATGCACCTCCCCACGCTGAGGGGTCGTACGCGAAGTATCTGAAAGAGTTCCTCCTAGGGTCCCGGAGGAAATTGTAGGAAAGGGTGGCGTACTTCGGCAGAGGCGCTCGAGGAGGTCGCACCGGGTCCCTTCTGTAACGGCCTAATTTTCAGTGGTGTCAAAAATGGTGATATGAGTTCATTAAATCCGACAGGTAAAATTGAGTAAGATAGTAATTTAATATTTATGAGTCAAATGAGAATTTAGAAGAATTTGTAGATTGGTGAATTTGGTGAATTAAAAGAATTTACTAGGTCAAATGGGTCAAAAACGAGGTATCGAGACCTCGAATTTGAAAATCGAGCCATAAATATTTTTAGAAATATTTATGGAGTGTTATTAAGTTAATATTAAAGTTTGGTTGAGAAATTTAAATGTTTGGGTAGTCAATTAAATAAAAAGGACTAAATTGTAACAAATGCAAAATTGCTACAAGAATTAAATAGCTCAAGTGTTAAAAGAAAAAGGATTTAAAAAGCAATTAAACCTAAAAGTGAGAAGGTTGGACGGCTAAGGCAAGGGAATCAGCAGGAGATAAGGGAAATGGGGGCAAAATTGGAATTTTTGTGATTTTAACATGTATAATAAAGATAAAATTGAAAAACCTAGAGATATCTTTATATTTTCTCAGCCAAAACACCATAAAAAGTCTGGAGAAAGCTGGTTTTCATATTTTTACACCATATGAGTTTGATTCTTGCTTTTTCTTGATAATTTTTATGTTTTTATGACTTTTACAACTAGATCCACTTATAGAATTCATTAGTTTTTGATTTGGTGAGTAAAATTAAAAGTTACCCTTGCTGAGAAATGGAAGTTTATGATGAATTATTATGAAATTTAAATTCTAATTTCATATTAAGATGGTTTTATTAAGTGATTTTGATAGGAAATGATATTTAAGACCTAATTGTGAAAAAGTTGTGAATTAGAGGTTGGTGTTGAAATTCAGAATATAAAAGGTTGTGAAATAGTTTGTAATGATAGAATAAAGTGTTGATTGAGAAAAATTAGTTCAATTGATGCATTTGAATTGAGCGGGGACTAAATTGTAAAAGCAGTAAATTTTAGGGTAAAATTGCAATTTGAAATTTGAAGAGCATAATTTGTGAAGTGAAATAGAAATGAAATATATGCTAATGAGTGAAAATATTTTACATTATAGATCAAGAAACCAAAGAAGAAAGAGGAAAAGAAAAAGTTGCGAGTAGTCCCTAAATTTCAAAATCTTCTACAAATCAGTAGGGTAAGTTCATATGGTTGAATTTATATGTTTATTTGTGAATGATATAATGTGTTGTTAAATCTGAATTTGCTGTGGAATTATGAAAATTATGATTAAATGAAAGAATAAAGCGGTAATTCAAATTAGGAAAACGCAAAATTGAGTAATGCGTTTCGTATCGTGACATGTGATAAATTGTGGATAAGACCATGGTTAATCCATGGCAAAGTGTGAAATGTAGGTATGGTATCATCCATACTTTGAGTTATAAAATGTAGGTATGGTATCAACCATACCGAGATATGAAATGTAGGTATGGTATCATCCATACCGAAGTTGTGAAATGTAGGTATGGTATTAACCATACCGAGATATGAAATGTAGGTATGGTATCATCCATACCGAGTTATGAAAAGTAGGTATGGTATCGCCCATACCTTGAGTTGTGAAATGTAGGTATGGAATCATCCATACCTTGAGTTGTGAAACGTGGCAATCGAGCAACGATGTACTCAAATTTGTAAGACGTTTCCTAATTTGATAAGAAGTAATATAAAATGAGTGAATCAAATGGAAGAGATTGAGTAGTTGTTAATGTTGAGCTCAACTATGTGAAGTATTTAACAATGGTTGTGAATGGCAGGGAACTTTAGTAAATATTTTGTTATTGTTTTGGAAATATTATGTGTGGTAAGTTACTTTTAAACCAATGAACTTACTAAGCTTCATCAAGCTTACTTGTGTGTGTTTGATATTTTTATGTAGATTTAATTAAAGAGAAGTGGTAGATCGGATCATCACAGCAAAGCTCACTATCCAGATCAATTCCGGTAGCTTTTGTTTTATGTTTGAAGATTTATATGGCATGTATAGAGTTTAAATGAGATGGAGTAAAGATGCTATAAACTAGTTAACAATATTTTGCAATGAAACAGTTTTTGAATTCCAGCAGTGATGTGATTTTGAAAAATCACCAAAAATAGAAGAAATGGAATTAGAAAGTGAAGGAGATATGAATTGAAAGATCTTTGAGTCTATTTTCATATGAAAGAAATAGAGTAAGCAAAAGAAATGGAAATAATGAGATATTTAAATTTTAGTGAAACTGGTTCTGAATAAATTTGCGATCCCCTGTTCTACCTTTGAAAAATCATTAGAAATTGCAAAAAGATAATTGTGGATTAAAATTTATATGTATGGAATCCTGAATGAGTCTATTTTCAAATGAAATAAATAAAAAGGTCATATGAATTCTGTACAAAGAGTAATTTGATTTGTAGTAAAGAGAGGTCAGAACAGTCAATCAGTAAAACAGGGGAAACTTTAAGAAAAATCTGGTATTGATTGGCCATACTAAAAATTCTGGAAAAATTATAGTAAAAATATATATGAGTCTAGTTTCAGGGAAAATTAACGGATCTTAATTTGGAGTCCCGTAGCTCCAGATATAAATATTTTAGTGACTATGACGCAGATGGGCAGTTTTAAATTTTATGCCGAATTAGTAGTTAAGTTTAGTAATGCCTCGTGCTCGACTCCGGCAACGGTCTCGGGTAAGGGGTGTTACACCTTCTACTTTTTCGATAGAGGGATAGTAGTCTTTTTGCTGTGCGGGGGAGTCATTACGTACCTGAAAAAGTCAAAGATTTTTCACTAAATCAAGTATTATCGCCAGCCCAAAAAGTACTATCCTAGTCAAAGATTTTTCACTAAATCAAGTATTATCGCCAGCCCAAAAAGTACTATCCTAGTAGTTCTAAACAATAGTATAATCCTAATAGTGAGTTAGATTATCATGGAATGCCAAAATCAGATGCTGAAATTAGATATGGAAAAGGAATATACTAAAATTAAGTAATAATAAACTATTAAACTAAAATCAAACATCAAAAGAACTAATGAATTTGAAATAGAAATTTAAATTGTAATAATAATGAAAATAATAATAAGAATAGAGAATAAGATCAAACAAATAATTAAAAATGAATGAAATAAGCAACAATGGTGGAAAAAGGTGAACCGATGGAGGTGTTGGAGCGGTGGCACGGACGTGGCGATGGCGCACGGGCGTGGTGGTCTTTACACGGCCATGGACTGCGTGTTGTACGCGTGGAGAAGAAAGGGAAAGAGGAAAGGGAAAGAAGGAAGATGAAGAGAAGAGGAGAAAGAGGACGTGAAGGGAGGAGGGGGTCGACGGTGGTGGCCAGAATAGGGGAGCTGAGTAGATAGAGTGGAGAGCGGCTAGGGTTTTTAGGGGGGAAATTTGGGGAGAAGATAAACAGTAGGGTGGTTTAAATAGAAATTGGGGCACACGGTCGAGGCCCACGGCCGTGTGCCATATGTTTAGCCCGTGTGTTTCGTAAATTTTGAATTAGGGCGCGTCTGAGTCGTGGACCATGCTCGTGTTCCCTAGGTGTGTTGGGTCACACGGCCGAATCGTACGGCGGTGTCATGCTTCATTCGTTTCTCCAATGCCCGTGTTTAGGATCGCACGCCCGTGGTAATTAGTCAGTATCGACCATGACCTATAGGCACGGGCGTGTCCCACGCTCGTGTGATTTATTCAGTTTTAACCACGGCTTCTAGGCATGGGCGTGTCGCACGCCCGTGTCATTTACTTAGTATCAACCATGGCCGCATCGCACTGCCGTGGTGTTTTATCATAGCCCGTGTGTTGGGGAAACTTTTTCTTCCTTGGCCTATACGATCTCCGCCACGCCCATGTACCTACTCGTGTGAAAGGCCGTGTGGGTATGGAAACCTGCGTCTACTTGGTTAGTTTTTAGTTAGATCTTAAAAATTAGAAATATGGATGTTAGTGAGGTTAGTGCTCGAGTTGCCTCCCGAGAAGCACTCGTTTAAAGTCTTAAGCTAGACTTACCCTGTTTTCATCTCTATACGAAGGTTAACGGAGCTGAAGCTCCTCTCTCATATCCCTAAAATCTTCACCATTATATATTTTAAGTTGTTGGCCGTTTACCTTGAATGTGCCATAAGTCGGATGAGTTAGCTCAATTGTGCCATAGAGAAAAATGGTTTTGATTACGAATGGACCTGACCATCTTGATTTCAGCTTTCCAGGAAACAATTTGAGCTTCGAATTGCATAGTAGAACAAGATCTCCAACTTCAAATTGCTTCGGTTGCTTCAAACGAGCATCATGGAGTCGCTTTGTTGCTTCCTTATATAAACGTGAGTTCTCGTAGGCATTAGCTCGCCACTCATCTAGCTCGTTCAACTGCATCATTCTTTTCTCACCTGCAAGTTTAAGATCATAGTTTAGAAATTTTATAGCCCAAAATTCTTTGTGCTCTAATTCAAATGGTAGATGACAACTTTTCCCGTAAACAAGTCTGTATGGGGATGTTCCTATGAGAGTTTTAAAAGTGGTTCTATAGGCCCATAAAACATCGTCTACTTTTAATGCCCAATCTTTCCTGTTTGATTGTATGGTTTTCTCTAAATATGCTTAAGCTTTCGATTGGCTACTTCAACTTGTCCACTGGTCTGAGGGTGATAAGGGGTGGCTGTTCTGTGGTGCACTCCATATTTCTTTAAGATTTTCTCAAAGTGAGTATTACAAAAATGGTAGCCCTATCACTAATAATTGCTCTAGGTGTTCCAAATTGAGAGAAGAGTTTCTTAAGAAATCTCAATACCACTCTAGCATCATTAGTAGGTAAAGCTTGGGCTTCCACCCATTTTGACATATAATCGACTGCTACTAAGATGTATTTATTCCCAAATGAGTTAGGGAATGGACCCATAAAATCAATACCCCATAAATCAATTATTTCACATGATAGCATATACATTTGAGGCATTTCATCGCATTTAGAGATATTACCTGTTCTCTGACATCTATCACATGAAGTAACATACCTGTTAGCGTCCTTGAACAGAGTGGGTCAATAAAAACCTGATTCGAGCATTTTATGTGCTGTCCTAATCCCACTGTAATGTCCTACTGTTGGTCCTGAATGGCAATGTTCTAGAATTTTGCTTACTTCTGCCTTTGTAACACATCTTCGAATTACTTGATCTGCACATACACGAAAAAGAAAAGGGTCCTCCCAAAAATAGTTTTTCACATCAGCAAAGAATCGCTTCTTTTGATGATGTGTCAACCCTTTTGGTAGGATGTTAGCTGCTAAGTAATTTGCAATATCTGTAAACCAGGGTACCTCGGAGTCGGATATAGTCAAGAGTTGTTCTTCAGGAAACGAGTCATTTATCTCATTTTCATCGAGTTCTTTGATATCTGGATTTTCAAGCCTAGAAAGATGGTTGGCTGCAAGATTTTCAGCTCCTTT
This sequence comes from Gossypium bickii, assembly GCA_025503065.1. Taxonomy (NCBI): domain Eukaryota; kingdom Viridiplantae; phylum Streptophyta; class Magnoliopsida; order Malvales; family Malvaceae; genus Gossypium; species Gossypium bickii. Next base: position 15,908,878 of record CP106710.1, on the reverse strand, counting down.
CTTATCATGAATTTCCAAATCGACTTCCTGTAAGAGTAAAATCCATCTTATGAGTCGAGGTTTTACATCAGATTTAGTTAAAAGATAACGAAGGTCTGAATGGTCAGTGTAAACGACAACTTTAGATAATATCAAATATTGTCTAAATTTATCAAATGCAAAAACCACAGCTAGCAACTATTTTTCTGTGGTGGTGTAATTTTCTTGCGTGGCCGTTAATGTCTTGAAAGCGTAATAAATCGGATGAAAATGCTTGTCTCTTCGCTGTCCCAAAACCGCACCTACTGCAAAATCACTCGCATCACACATTAGTTCAAAGGGTAAATTCCAATCAGATGCAATTATAATTGGAGCTTTTATTAACTTATTTTTGAGGGTATTAAATACATCTAAACATTCCTGATCAAAATTGAAAGGTACATTTTCTTCTAGTAGTTTCGTTAAAGGCTTAACTATTTTAGAAAAATCTCTAATAAATCTTCTATAAAATCCAGCATGTCCTAAAAGACTTCTAATAGCCTTAATTGAACTAGGATGAGGTAATTTTTCTATGGTTTCAATTTTTGCTTTATCAACCTCAATCCCTTTACTAGAAATTTTGTGACCTAACACAATCCCTTCTCGAACCATAAAGTGACACTTCCCAATTAAGCACAAGGTTCGTTTCCTCACATCTCATTAGAACTCGTTTTAAATTTTTAAGGCAAAGATGGAAAGAATTACCAAATATCAAAAAGTCGTCCATAAATACCTCCATAATATCTTCCACAAGTTCATTAAAGATGGCTAGCATGCAGCGCTGAAAAGTAGCAGGAGCATTACATAATCCAAAAGGCATTCTACAATAAGCAAACATACCATATGTACATGTAAATGTTGTCTTTTCCTAATCCTCAGGAGCTATTGGGATTTGGAAGTAGCCGGAGAGTCCGTCTAGGAAGCAATAGGACATATGCCCAGATAATCTTTCTAACATCTGATCAATGAAGGGTAAGGAAAAGTGATCATTTCTCGTGGCATCGTACAATTTCCTATAGTCAATGCAAACTCTCCAAACTGTGTCTGTTCTTGTTGGAATCAATTCATTCTTCTCGTTGGCTACAATAGTCATGCCCCCTTCTTTGGAACAACCTGCATAGGACTTACCCAAGTACTGTCAGAAATAGGATAAATAACTCCAGCATCTAGAAGTTTAATTACCTCAGCTTTAACAACTTCCTTCATGTTGGGATTTAAACGTCTTTGAGGTTGCACACATGGTTTATATTCATCCTCCATTAAAATTTTATGGGTGCAAAACGATGGACTTATCCCTTTAATGTCAGAAATCTTCCAAGCTATGGCTCTTTTATGCTCCTTTAGTACCTGTAGTAACTCGTCTTTCTCTTTGGGTTCCAATTCTGAAGAAATAATTACCGGTAGTGTAGAATCATCTCCGAGGAATGCATACTCTAAGTGATTTGGTAACTGTTTCAATTTCAATTTAGGAGGCTCTTCAGAGGGTTTTTGTTTTAGTTCATTGTTTGTTTCAATGCGCTCATACTTCTTTTGTCTAGGGGAAGAAGCATTAGAATTTAACTCACTTTTTAACTCCCTCATCTCATTAATATCGTCATCTATCTCCTCACCTTGGGTAAGACATAGTTCCAACGTGTCTTTATGTATGATTTCCTGAAAAGAATCTTGAATAGAATGATCAATAGCATCGATAAAATAACAAGAATCATCTTGCTCTCTAGAATATCTTATAGCATCATAAATTTTAAAACTAATTTCCTCGTCACCTACCCTTAGCACAAGTTTACCATCACCTACATCAATAACAGCCCTAGCAGTAGCTAAAAATGGGCGTCCTAAAAATTAAAGGCACCTCAACGTCCTCATCCATGTCAAGCACAACAGAATCAACAGGGAATATGAATTTTTCAACTTTTACCAAAACATCTTCAATAATTCCCCTAGGATATTTAATAGATCTGTCAGCTAATTGAATACTCATCCTAGTGGGTTTTGGTTCCCTAAGACCAAGCTGCTTGAACATTTTATAAGGCATTAAATTAATACTAGCACCTAAATCAGCTAATGCTTTCTCAATATTTAAACTACCAATTAAACAGGGAATAGTAAAACTTCCTGGATCTTTCAATTTGGTTGGTAGTTTTGGAGAATAGCTGAACATTCTCGTTAAGCTCCACCATTGATAGCTCTTCAAACTTCCTTTTATTTGTTAAAAGCTCTTTTAGGAATTTTGAGTATGTCGACATTTGTGAAATAACTTCAACAAAAGGTAAGTTAATATGTAATTATTTAAAAAGTTCAAGAAATTTACCATATTGTGTGTCTATGCGGTCTTTCTTCAACTTTGCTGGATATGGGATTGATGGTTTATACTCTTTAAGTACAGGTGTTACATTCTCGTTTACTTCTTCACCCTTTGCCTTATCAGTTTCTTGTGGCATCTTCTTTTCAGCTTCAACCAATACCTTTCCATTCCTTAGTGTAACTGCCTTCACATGCTCTTTTGGGTTAGGTTCAGTGTTACTAGGTAAACTACCTAGTTGCCTTTTGAAAACTAACTTGGTCAGCAATCCATTTTGATTCCCAAGCCCTTGAATTAATGTTTGCTGATTTTTCAACGCTGTTTCGGTATTCTGAAATGAGTTTCTAACACCGAAATAAACTTTGCTAGCATATCTTCAAGGTTCGGCTTCTTCTTTGTGGGTAAGGTTACTATTGAAAGCCTAGAGGGGGTTGTTGTCTCTGGTTTCCTTGACCACCCCATAAGAAGTTTGAGTGGTTCCTCCAACCTGGATTATAAGTGTTACTATAGGGATTATTCTGAGGTCTAGAATTATTACCCATATAGTTCATCTGTTCGCTTTCTATGCTAGGGTTGTAGGATGGAATTCTGTATTTTCGTCTCTCATCCATTTGCGTCGCATTGCATCACTGGGTGTACCGGCGAAGAACCATACAAACCATCAATCTTTTTATTTAGCAACTCTACCTAGTTTGATAGCATGGTCACTGCGTCGAGGTTGAAAACACTGGCGGTTTTTGTTGGCTTTGTCCTCATAACTTGCCACTGATAGTTATTCAGTAATATCTCCTCTATAAACTCATAAGCCGCTTTAGGGGTATTGTTATTTAGAGTTCTACCGGCGGTTGAATCAATCAACTACCTAGTTGAGGGGTTCACACCATTGTAAAAGGTTTGAACCTGTAACCACAAAGATAACCCATGGTGAGGGCATTTTTTCAATAGATCATTGTATCTCTCCCATGCATCGTAGATTGTTTCTAAATCCATATGCACAAAAGAAGATATATCATTCCTCAACTTAGCCGTTTTAGCCGACAGAAAATATTTAAGTAAAAAATTTTCGGTCATTTGTTCCCATGTAGTGATTGCCTCGTGGTAACGAGTTCAACCACTGTTTAGCTTTATTTCTCAACAAAAAGGGAAACAACCGAAGGTGAATGGCATCATCAGAAACACCATTAATCTTGAAAGTGTCGCAGAATTCCAAAAAAATTGCCAAGTGATTGTTTGGATCCTCATCCTGCAAACCACCAAACTGAACAAACTGTTGAATCATCTGAATAGTGTTAGGTTTCAGTTCAAAATTATTTGCAGCAATAGCAGGTCTAACAATACTTGATTCAGTTCCTGTTAAAGTAGGCTTAGCATAATCATACATAATACGAGGAGCAGTGTTTTGATTCACCAGATTTGCGGCAACCACAGGAGGTAGCGGATTATTATCAGCCATCTCCTCGATAGTATGGATTTCGTCCTCTTGCTCTTCTTCTATGTATTGTAGACTTTGCCTTATCTCCCTACGATTTCTACAAGTGGTATGTTCTATCTCATTGTCAAAAATCAATGGTCCTGATAGGTTCCTTCTAGTCATAAACTAAAAGTTCCTACCAGAAATAAATAAAAGAAAAATTAGCAAGTTAAAATAAAATAAAAAAATTGCGATAAAAAAAATGGTTAAAGTAATAAAAATTTAGCGTTCCTAATATCTTAGTCCCCGGTAACGGTGCCAAAAACTTGATGTGTTTAAAACTAACTATGATCACAATAAAGGCAAGCGCACCTATCGTTTAATAGTATAGTTATGGTAAGACCGGTAATATCGTATCCACAAGGACCAAGAGTACTAGTAATTACTATCTTTCTATTATCTAGCTAAAGAATTGGAGTGATTTTGTTTAAACTAAAACTAATTAATAACACGACAAAGAATGAATTAGGAAAATACTTTTAGACAACTTATATAATAAAGGCAATACCCAAGGCAGAATCCACCTAGACTTCACTTATTACTTTTGATTCATATGATTTATTCACTTGACTTAATCCGTAGAAATCTCTGAATTATGTTAATATCTCTTTCAAGACCCTATTTCTAGGGTTGCGATCAACTCCGGTTAATTGTGTTGATCTACTCTTAAACAAGGACTTTTGCTCCTCTAAATAAGCATATTCGACTTGAATTAATAACCTGAATTATCAAAACAAGAATAAGAACTCACAATTAAGAATAAGAACAAGTATTTGTCTTATAAATCAAATAATAATAAGATCTATCTTAGGTTTCATCCCTTTAGGTATTTGAGAGGTTTAGTTCATACTGATAGAGGAAAACATCTTAAAATAAGGAAAACAACAAAACATAAGAAAACCCAAAAACTTCTAAAGAACTTGATGGGAGATATTTAGTATTGATGAAGATCTTTCTTCCGAGCTACTCTCGATGGCTGTTTTCGAGTCTTTTCTGCCTTCTACCCGGCATCCTCTTTTAGGTTGCCCCCTATGGTGTTTATATAGGCTTTGGAATACTTTTCTTGGCCCACGAGTACTCTTTTCCAAATAGAATTAGTCTTGGGGTCGACAGGGACACGCCCGTGTTCGATAGCCTCAGGCCGTGCTTAATTCTACTCGTCATACACTATCATGTGGTCAGCCCGTGTGCGACATTCCAGGCCGTGTTCGATCCTGCTTGTAACACACGGCCGTGTTCGATGGTCCAGGCCATGTTGTTTTCTTAGGTAGGCCCATTTTGTCCCTTTTGGCCCGTTTCTTGTTCTTTTCAACTCCCTAAGTTCTTTTGAGTGTAAAACATGAATTTAAAGGATTAGGAGCATCGAATTCATAAAATCTAATGAATTTTCATCCAAAAATAAGCCAAGAATGGGGTTAAAATATGTGTAAAATATGGTTTATCAGTAAATGAAGAATGTGATTGAGTATGAGATTAGTACGAGATGGTACAGGTACGTACAGAAATGAATTGAATATTGAAAACTATGAAATTGATGAGTTTCTTGGTAAGTATATGAATTATAATTTGATAGCTTGAAATTTAATAGAATTATTGTTCATTATTTTCCATTATATGAATGTTTAGTGAATTATGTTAGCTTTGTTGGAATGCCGGTATCAGAATGGCGCAGCAAAAAAATAATTCTGACGATCCAAACCATGGATCCATGTGCGAGGAATGAATCGGGGTGAAATAATGGTTTCGAAATTACCGAAACTTCAATCTGAGTAGACAGCGATGCCTCAGCAACGAGAATTCTGATCTACTATCGAACCAAGCCGCAACCTCTTATGATTTCGACCTCTACGTAATCCACCCAGTTTGATGATGAACGAAAGAAATCTCCAAAACTATTTTAGAGGTTTCTTTGCTTGACAGCTGCTAGACCTCTCAAGCAAAGTTTTTTTTTTATTATTATCTTTAAGGTTTCAAAAAAAAAAAAACTCTTTCTCTCTCACCTTTTATAATTGGTATCTATATAATGAATCATAATTCATAAAATTTTTATCCGAACATAATAATCATAATTATAAATAAATAAATATAATAATATTTTAACTGAAAATTATAATTACATTTATTATAACAAGGATTTCGGTAAACTATATTAATTTAAATTTATATACGAACCAAATTCATAAATTAATAGAACTATGTTCTCATTATGTGTACAACATCCTTGTACATATAATATGTTCAATATTTGATTGCCAAATTAAATTAATTTTATAATTAATTTAATTCATGTGACAACCAAACACAATACCAACTATGTTTTATTCTGTTCATTTCAACCATAGCGTGTGACCCTGTAGGTTATTGTAACGTTAGTAGTAATACTAGAACGATTCTAATGTTGCAAACAATGAGTGGCATCTAGCAATGCATCATTGCTACCTAAGTTACAAGAAGTCATGATTCGACTTAAACTTTTGTGATTAACCTTTCATGCATTAATCCTTAAGTCCTTTATCTCTAGAAATGGACACAAGTCATGGAATAGTCACACTTGCATAGTCCATCCCATGTTTCTTGATATCTTGAGTAGACTATGATATAAAAATAAGTATGACATCTCATATCAAGTTATACGGAGTAAATGTGCCATATTACGAAATCTACACAGCTTAGGCCAAAGACCACACGGCCGTGCCTCATTCAAAAGCTTCGAACACGGCCTGGCTGCGACTTACACGGACGTGTGCCATGGACGTGTCCCTGTCGTGAGAAAGAAGAGTTTCACTCGGATTAGGATACTTAGGGGCGAAGAAACATATTCAGAAGCCTATATAAACACCCTAAGTATGACCTAAAAGGGGGAACCGAAGGCTTTAGTCAAGGGACTCAATTAGGCCAAAAGAGGCGATTTGTGGGGATTACTCGAAGATAGCCAGTTGATTTATCTCAAGAAGCTGGAATTATACTCAAGACGGAGGATCTCTCCTTCAATTCCTTCAGGGGGTTTTAGGGATTTCTTATGTTTTGTTTTATCTTTTCTTCTGAGATGTTTTCTTTTATTGTTATGAACTAAACCCTCAGATACCTGAGGGGGATGAAACCTAAGATGAATCTTCTTATCGTTTGCTGAACTATATGATAAATATTTGACTTGTTCTTAATTATGTGTTCTTAGTTCTTGTGTTAATATTTCCAGAATATTAATTTGAGTTGGATGTGCTTAGGTGGAGGAGCAAAAGTCCCTGCCTAAGAGTAGATCTAGCATAATTAAGCGGAGTTGATCGCACGCTTAGAAATAGGGTGACGAGATTTTGCTGTATTAGGGTGAAACCTAATATGGGAGTCCATAGATCGAGTTAATGCAATTCTAGGGGTTTTAATTAGAAAGATATTTCAATTAATCAACCTAGGGTTACAAGTTAGTCGCCTCGAGAGAGGGATTAATATAACTTAGGGAATCCTACGGATCAAGGGAAATGAATAAATCGTCTGGTTCAGAGTTAGATAACAAGTGAAGTCTAGGTGGATTCTTCCTTGAGTGTCGTCTTAATCGATTGGTTTTTCCTCAAACTTATTTTCCCAATTTCATTCTTCTTTGTCTTAGAGTCTTTAGTTTAGTAGTTAGTTAATTTTAGATTAGATAAACAACTCCTTTAATTCTTAGGCTAAATAATAAAGAGAGAGTTAGTATTAGTACTTTTAGTTCCTTTGTGTTCGACATTCCGGTCTTGCCTTAACTATACTACTGTTCGATAGGTGCGCTTACCTCAAATCGTTGTCATAGTTAGTTTCCAGGTTTGATCATTCTTTATATAATTTTTAAGACTTTAACATCACATAAAACAACGATCAAGTTTTTGGCGCCGTTACCGGGGAACTAAAATATTAAGAACGCTTAACTTTTATTACTTTAGCCATATTATATTTATTTTAGCAATTTATTTTTACTTATTCTAATTTTTCTTCCTTCTTGTGTGCCTTTCAGGTACCTCTAGTTTATGACTAGAAGGAACCCGATAGGACCCCTACTTTACGACAGTGATATTGAAGGTACCGTTCGCAGAAATCGTAGAGAAATAAGGCGAAGCTTAAACTACATAGAAGAAGAGCAAGAAGCCGAAATAAATACTACAGAAGATATGGCTGAAAATCATCCGCCACCTCAAGAGATGGCCGAAAATCATGCTCCTCGAACTATGTATGATTATGCTAAACCTAGTTTAACAGGAACTGAGTCAAGTATTGTTAAGCCTACTATTGCTGCAAATAATTTTGAATTGGAACCTAACACTATACAGATGATACAACAGTTTGTTCAGTTTGATGGTTTGCAGGATGAGGATCCTAACACACACTTAGCGAATTTTCTAGAATTCTGTGATACCTTCAAGATAAATGGTGTTTCTGATGATGCCATCCGTCTTCAGTTATTTCCCTTTTCTTTGAGGAATAAAACCAAACAGTGGTTGCATTCTCTTCCACGAGAGTCAATCACTACATGGGATCAAATGACCGAAAAAATTTTACTAAAGTACTTTTCGCCGGCCAAAACGGCCAAGTTAAGGAATGATATCTCTTCTTTTGTGCAGATGGATTTAGAGACACTTTACGATGCATGGGAGAGATACAAAGATTTGTTGAGGAGGTGCCCACACCACGTATTATCTTTGTGGCTACAGGTGTAAAATTTTTACGATGGTGTGAACCCTTCAACAAGGCAATTAATAGATTCAGCCGCCGGCGGAACCCTGAACAACAAAACTCCTGAAGTAGCCTACGAGTTTATAGAAGAGATGTCACTGAAGAACTATCAGTGGCAAGTTACAAGGACAAGGCCAGCCAAAACAGTCGGAGTTTTAATCCTCGACGCAGTAACCATGCTATCAAATCAGGTAGAGTTGTTACATAAAAATTTGATGGTTTATATGGTTCTTCGCAGGCACATCCAGTTATGCAGTGCGACGCAGGTGGAGGAGTAGCAAATCCTGAGTACCCACTTTACAGACAGGGCATGGAGAGTAAACAAATGAACTATACGGGTAATAATTTCCGATCTAACAATAACCCTTATAGTAAATTATAATCTAGGTTGGAAGAACCACCCCAATTTCCCATGGGGTGGTCAAGGAAATCAAAGACAAAAACCATCCCAAAACTTCCAACAACAAATTTCTACCCATTGGGAAAAGAAGCCAAACCTCGAGGAGATCTTTGACAAAATTCATGGCGACCACGTAAACACATTTTGAATCTCGAGACAACCCTTAAAAATTAACTTGAAATATCGACAAAGGATCTCAAGGATCAAATCGGGCAACTTGCTAAGCAGATCTCTGAGAGACCACAGGGAAGACTACCGACCAACACCGAGACTAACCCAAAAGAGCAAATTCAAGCCATAACAGCTCAAAATAGTGAAGGGTTAGACGAGCCCAATTTAAGGCAAGAGAATATGGAAAAAGAAAGTAAGGTTGAGGCAAAACCAAAACAGGTAATCAAAGAGTACAAACCTCGCATACCATATCCCTCAGCAATAACGAAAGACGACACAGAGGAACAGTTCGGTAAGTTTCTTAAACTTTTAAAGAAATTACATATTAACTTACCATTTCTTGAAGCTCTGTTGCAGATGCCAGATTCTAGAAAATTTTTAAAGAAGCTATTGACAAATAAGCGGAGGATAGACAAGGAATCGCATGTGGAACTGAATGCAGTATGCTCAGCAATGTTGCAAAATAAACTACCACGAAAATTAAAAGATCCAGGGAGTTTTACAATTCCATGCTTAATTGGTAGTTTATCTATTGATAATGCGTTAGCTGATTTAGGGGCAAGCATAAACGTCATGCCTTATAAAATGTTTGCACAACTAGGTCTAGGGAGGCCCAAACAAACTAGGATGAGCATTCAATTAGCTGATAAAACTGTTAGAATTCCTAGGGGTATAATCGAAGATGTACTCGTGAAAATTGATAAATTCGTATTCCCAGTAGACTTTATCGGTTTAGACATGATGAGGACAACACGATCCCCCTAATTTTAGGAAGACCACTCTTAGAAACTGCCAGGACTAAAATCGATGTCGATGCAGGCGAACTCATACTCTGTGTAGGTGACGAGACAGTCACTCTTCAAGCTCTCGATTCAGCTAGGACATCAAATAATCAAGGTGAGAAAGTAAATTCTATTGATAACCTTTCGGTTAACCCTTCTTTTCAGGAAACACCACAGCATGAACCCGATCCTAGACTCTGTGCCAACAAAGAAATAACTCATGAGGAACAAGGAATTCAGATCGATGAACTAGAAGAGTGGAAGATGCATCTCAAAGAAAAACTAGGGATACATGAAGCAGAACCAAAGCCACTCTACGAGACAGACAAGTTCAAAATCAGAGATCAGGTATTGTTAGATAAAACAGACCCACGAATACCTCCCCCTGATCCTAACAGAAACAAAGAAATCCCTTTTAAGGTAATCAATGTTTTCTTATACGGAACGGTTGAGGTAAGTAATCCTATGTTTGGCACTTTGAAAATAAACGCTACTCGTCTTACACTTTATCATGATAATGGAACTGCTAGCATGAGGAAGAACTTCCAACTCCTCAAACCACCATGAATATGCGAATGAGAGGTAAGTCTAGCTTAAGACTATACAGAAGCGCTTCTCAGGAGGCAACCTGAGCGCTAACTCATTTATTTTTCCATTTTATTTATTTATTTTCTCTACTTCTATTTATTTTCACTTTAGTACTTGAATATAAACTAACCAAAAATGCAGATTCGTAAGCCACACGGCCTTGCACACGGCTGTGGCCGTGGCCGTATGGATACCCCGAATCTTCGTACTAACATGGAAGAGATGGTACGAGTCAAAACAAATCATAACTTCGAGTCACGGACTCCAACTACCACGCCACGACCGTGCGATGCAGCCGTGGCCGACACTGTTAGATCATACACGGGTGTGGAAGACCAGAACATGGGCGTGGGAGAAGCGAAAAAAGCACACCACGGCCGTGCGACACGGCCGTGCGATGCCACATGCCCATGGTACACGGGCGTGGGAAAGTACCAGGCCCCAAAATTCTATTTAACCCACCTCTACCCCTCATTTCTCTCACCTACCTCCTATCTCTTTTCTTTCATCCCACCCTTCAGACCACTCCCCTTCCATACTCTTCCTCTTCAATTTTTCATCTAACTCTTGAGCTACACCACATCTATGTCAAAGAAGTAGAAGGATGCAAGCACAGTCTCCCAGTGGGAGACCGATCTACATAAGTTCATGCCGACCACTTCATTCTCTCGACAGGCCAAGGGTCTTTGAGGCCATTTAGTCTTTATCTTTCTTTTCTCGTTTTCTTTATTTTCCTTCTCTTTGACTATATTATGCTTAAATTAATTTCTTTTATCTTAGTTTCTTTGATTTTGGTTCTAAAGGCTGCTAAGGAGTCACACCGGAACCATGACCACCAACCCATTACAGCTTTAGAAGTCACACCCACCTCGCGAACCATCCAACAATGAGGACTCTTCGATCCATTCATCTTTTATTTTTATTTTATTTACATTTCTATTTTCTTTCTCTTTCTCCTTCTCTTTCTTATCTTTAATTATATATTTAGTTTATTTTAAATGTGTCTTAATATTTCCTGGCTAATTCTCTACGAGCTTCCCAATTTCTTTATCTAGCACAGAGCTTGGTAGCAGCCACCACACCTCGGGACCCCCAACTCAAGGAAACCATCCGAATTCAGGAAGTTTCACCTCTCCCTTTCTCTTAAATTTCATATACATCTTTGTACATTGAGGGCAATGTACATCTTAAGTGTGGGGGGTGAATATTTATTTTGAGAAAGTGCCTAACTTTCTTCATTATTCTCAAATCCCTGAATTATGCCTTGTTCTAAAGTAAGTTTCTCATATTATGATTAGAATAAAATTTCCCTGATTTACGGTTTTTATTGATGTGTTTTGGATTAAGTCCTCGTTAATTGTGCATTGATGATTAAATTTGAAGGATACTAGAGAATCAAGCATGATAAGTCTATTTTTCAGAAATTAAAAATTTTTTTAGGTTGTCTACCTGAATCTGAATGTTACCTTGAAATTTGAAATTTACGAGGTTGATATCAAATACCCATAATTTTTGTGAGACTTTCAGCCTTGTAGAGCATATATTCTTTTTCGTGCTCATTTTTTGATTATGAGTGTGTCAACACTGATTTGTTATTCTAGAACTTGCATCGATTATACATGTCAAGACCACACCTTTGATTTGATATACAGAGATGATAAAGACACTTAGGATTTAACCCACTCACTCCACCAAAAAGCCTACCTTCATAATTAACCCCTAGTGAACCCCTTTTGATCCTAACAACCCTTTTTATTAACTCACCTACTAATATTAACCCAAAACCCATATTGTATTTCTAACCACCATTCTTTGACTCCCTTTTTGTCGATATTTGATTTTTGAGCGGTTGCCTAGCTATGTTCTATATTTCAGTTGTTAAAGTTCTTCTTATTATGACTTGTTCTTAAAATATATATATATTTCGAAGTATATTCATTATTAGTTCTATATCAGCTGAGCTTATACATGTAAATTCTGAATCTTGAAGAAAAGGCTCGTATTATTAGTATTACAAGTTTTCAATTGATGTAATTGTTTATTATCAGTTCGTTATTTCTAGTTAGGTAATTTGTCAATTCAATCTCGATTTTAACCCTCTAATTCAGCCTTTATCCACACCTTTAACTCAAGCCCCGTTATAACCCTTTTTAAAGACCTTTTGATTTGTGTATCATCTCATATTATAGTGGTGGAGATTTGATTTTCATGCAAGCCAATGGGATTAACTCTTCATGTTCGACTTTTAAGTGCTTAATTCTAAACCTTAAAAACATTGAGTGATTTGAGTGAATCTTTAGTGAGGATGTCAATTCTTGTCAATATTGAATCAGAGGTAATTATTCAGGTGAGGGGAAACACCTATGTTTTCATACTATAAAAACTATTACTTTGATTGTTTGAATCTTTAGGACTCTTTGAGTTGAATTATCTATGTATGAATTATCTATGAATTATGATTAAACATTATCGATAAATATTATGAATCAAGGAAATTCGTTTTAATTGTGAGTTGAGAATTTTGCTTGAGGACAAGCAAAAGCTTAAGTGTGGGGGTATTTGATAAATCGTAAAAGTAACATATTTTAATCCCACATTTAGCACGCTTTTGGATGATTTTAGCCTTGAATTGTGTAAATTGGTGCTCTTAATCATTTGTTTTCATGATTTATACTCAGAAAGCACCGGAGGATGAAAAGAACGAGAAACGGGCCCAAAACGGAGTAAATGGGCCATATCACGATATCCACACGGCCGTGCCTCATTCAACAGCTTCGAACACGGCCTGGCCGCGACTTACACGGACGTGTGCCATAGGCGTGTCCCTGTCGTGAGAAAGAAGAGTTTCACTCGGATTAGGATACTTAGGGGCGAAGAAACATATTTAGAAGCCTATATAAACACCCTAAGTATGACCTAAAAAGGGGAACCGAAGGCTTTAGTCAGGGGGCGTCCAACTAGGCCAAAGAGGGCAGATTTGTTGGGATTACTCGAAGATAGCCAGTTGATTCATCTCAAGAAGCCAGAATTATACTCAAGACGGAGGATCTCTCCTTCAATTCCTTCATGGGGTTTTAGGGATTTCTTATGTTTTGTTTTATCTTTTCTTTTGAGATGTTTTCTTTTACTATTATGATCTAAACCCTCAGATACCTGAAGGGGATGAAACCTAAGATGAATCTTGTTATCGTTTGCTGAACTATATGATAAATATTTGACTTGTTCTTAATTATGTGTTCTTAGTTCTTGTGTTAATATTTTCGGAATATTAATTCGAGTTGGATGTGCATAGGTGGAGGAGCAAAAGTCACTACCTAAGAGTAGATCTAGCATAATTAAGAAGGGTTAATCACACGCCTAGAGATAGGGTGACGAGATTTTGCCGGATTAGGGTGAAACCTAATATGGGAGTCCATAGATCGAGTTAATGCAATTCTAGGGGTTTTAATTAGAAAGAGATTTCAATAAATCAACCTAGGGTTAGACGTTAGTCGCCTCGAGAGAGGGATTAATATAACTTAGGGAATCCTACGGATCAAGTCAAATGAATAAATCGTCTGGGTTAGAGTTAGATAATAAGTGAAGTCTAGGTGGATTCTTCCTTGGGTGTCGTCTTAATCGATTGGTTTTTCCTTGAACTTATTTTCCCAATTTCATTCTTCTTTGTTTTAGAGTCTTTAGTTTAGTAGTCAGTTAATTTTAGATTAGATAAACAACTCCTTTAATTCTTAGGCTAAATAATAAAGAGAGAGTTAGTATTAGTACTTTTAGTTCCTTTGGTTCGACATTCCGGTCTTGCCTTAACTATACTACTATTCGATAGGTGCGCTTGCCTCAAATTGTTGTCATAGTTAGTTTCCAGGTTTGATCATTCTTTATATAAATTTTAAGACTTTGACATCACAGAAAACAACGATCATGCCATTTCTCAGAGTCTGCGCTCGTCACTATTTTTTGATAAGTCCTAGGCTCATCTTGATCTATAAGAAGAACATCACCATGCGTTGTAATGAGAAATCCATATCTCTCAGGTGCATGGTGTTCTCTTAAAAATCCGCGTGGTGGTTGTGTTTCTACAGCAATTACTTGTTCCTCAATTTCTTGAGAAATTTGCTGTTGTTCTATCTCTGGTTCAGTGGTATCTTGTGATTCTCAAACTTCTTCAAGTTCAATCTTTCTCCCACTTCCTTTTCTAGAAATAAATTCTCTCTTTAGGAACACACCAATCCTAGCAACAAATGTTTTGTTCTCAGTGGGATTAAAGAAATAATATCCTTTGGTTTCTTTCAGATACCCCAAAAAAATACACCTTTTAGATTTGGATTTAAGCTTTGTAGACGTCTGACATTTAACATAAGCTTCGCAACCCCAAATTTTCATAAAAGACATACTGGGACGTTACCTAGTCCACATCTCATATGGCGTCTTTTGAACCGATTTAGATGGAACACGATTTAGTGTGAAAGTAGCTGTCTCAAGTGCATGTCTCCAAAAGGAAGTCGGTAGATCAACATGACTCATCATGGATCGAACCATGTCTAACAGAGTTCGATTTCTTCTCTCAGAAACTTCATTCCATTGAGGAGTACCAGGAGGAGTAAGTTGTGAGACAATCCCACATTCCTTCAAAATATCATCAAACTCTAGGCTCAAATACTCTCCACCTAGATTAGATCGAAGTGACTTGATAGTCTTCCCTAGTTGGTTTTGTACTTCATTTTTGAATTCCATGAACTCTTCAAGGGACTCAGATTTATGGCGCATGAGATAAACATACCCATATCTACTAAAATCATCAGTGAAAGTAATGAAGGAGTGAAATCCACCACTGGCCTGTGTATTTATTGGTCCACATACATCAGAATGTATTAGGCCCAATAAATCACTAGCTCGTTCACTTTTACCAGTAAAAGGAGATTTAGTCATTTTTCCCAATAAGTAAGATTCACATACTTCAAATTGTTCAAAAACAAATGAATCAAAGAGACCATCTTTATGGAGTTTAGATATGTGTTTCTCACTTATGTGGCCCCAATGACAATGCCAAATATAAGTTTGATTTGAGTAATTTATTTTAGATCTTTTAGTATTTATGTTGTAAATGGGAATCATTTGATTTAAAATATAGAGGCCATTAATCAATTGTGCCGAACCATAGAAAATATTATTGAGATAAAAGGAACAATAATTATTCTTAATAATTATCTCAAAACCAATTTTGTCTAAACAAGAAATTGAAATAATGTTTTTAGTCAAACTGGGCACAAAATAACAATCCTTTAAACATAAATCAAGTCCACTAGGATAAGATAAAGTATATGTTCCCACAGCTAATGCAGCAACTTTTGCTCCATTTCCAGCTCGCAGGTCCACATCTCTTTTAGCCAAAGTCCTACTCCTTTGTAGTCCCTGTACAGAAGTACAAATATGAGAACCACAACCAGTATCTAACACCCAAGAAGTAGTAGCTGATAAATTAATATCAATAACATAAATACCTAAAGCAGACGTTCTGCTAGTTTTGGCCTTCTTGACTTCCTCAAGATAGATAGGGCAGTTCCGCTTCCAATGTCCAGTTACACCACAGTGAAAGCAGTTTCCTTCCTTAGACACCCCACTTTTAGGTTTCAGTACAGCCTTTCCATTTCCAGGCTTGGGCCTACCTTCTCCCTTGGGCTTTGTCTGAACTTTGGCCTTGCCCTTGCCCTTGTTGTTACGGACCATCCATATGGGCTTGGGTCCAACCTTTTTTCATGTTGCCTTCAACAGTTTGTAACATACTGAGCAACTGTGGTAGAGTCTTGTCAATTTTATTCATATTGAAATTGAGAACTAACTGGCTGTAGCTATCCGGCAACGATTGTAGAATAACATCAGTGGCCAACTCTTGGCTCAATGGAAACCCAAGCTTAGACAGGCTTTCAATATAGCCAATCATCTTAAGGACATAAGGTCCTCCTGGGCTTCCTTTAGCTAGCTTACATTGGAATAGGGCCTTAGAGGTATCGAACCTCTCTTGTCGTGCTTGCCTCTGATAAAGTTCTTTCAGGTGCTCGATCATATCACAAGCAACCATGTCCTCATGTTGCTTTTGAAGCTTAGGATTCATAGTGGCAATCATAAGACATCCAACGTCTATCGTGTCATCAAAATGCTTCTTGTAAGAATCTCTATCAGTCCTCGAGGCATTAGCGGATGGTTCATTAAGAAGTGGTTGTTCAATGACATATAATTTCTGTTCTTGTTTGAGGAAAATCCTCAAGTTACGGAACCAGTCAAGAAAGTTCAAACCATTCAATTTGTCCTTCTCAAGGACCGATCGCAATGAGAGTGTATTAGTGTTTGCAGCCATAATATATCTACAACAATAAAATATGCATGTGAGTAAACTTACCAAGTTTATATCAATCATTAAAAAGACTTTATTAAATGATGTTCCCACTATTTTATTTCAAAATTAATAACCCTCATATATTAATTTCAGAAAGACTTTCTCAAAAGTATTTCTAGTGGGTTAAGGATCCATATTTCACCTCCTCTTAAGTCAGCTTTGGCTTTACTCTTAAGACTATGGTTATTTAGGTAAGCAACATTTGCTAATTACATCATATGTAACTCCTAATATTTGGCGAACAACTCTTGCTCTAATCATCTCATGATTTATCCAATTTACTTACCCCTAGGTTTCTAATCCTATTAGAGTAACCTAGTTAAGTCATTAACCAATTTTTAACCAGCGAATATCACTTGTTTATTCTTCGCATTTAACCAAGATAAATACTAGTACTTCGCCTTGGCAGAACCTACATAGTATTGATCGAGGCCTTAATGAGGGCAAAATTAGAAGGCCATGTTGACTTAATATTTTAATAAAAGAATTTTATTAAGGTTGTTGCATCTCACCAATTATGGTCTACTTTAGTCCATTTAGTCTTTTAATTGATCTCATCAATTAATGGGGTTTATTATTATCAAATTTTAATATATTTAAAAATGGCATGCTTTAGACATCCATAGCATCTCATACATGAATAAATAAATGCAATAGTTATAGCCCATAAACTAAGGTGGTTCAACCCAAGCCAATAGGAGAACCAAAAGGAAACATAAAGGTGTAAGTCGTTTCACAAGCTATCGGTCCACACTAGATGTCCCATCTTCCTTCTCATCTAGCCCACAGCAACTCTTGCAAATTACAATATGCATAAAGTCGTTTTACATACGAGGGAGTAAGATGAGAAGAGAAATACAAGAGAATGTCAAAAATAAAATACATAATTTAACGTTTTTGCTAAGGTGAATTATAAAATATCCTTTCAACCTTTTGTGGCCCACTAAGTTTATTTTATTTTATTCTAATTTATTTACAAAACATACTCCCAAAAAATGAGAGCCAGGGGCGGTATAGACCAAGGGTGCGGGGTTGAGCCCCGCGGTATAAACTGCATACCCGAGTCAAATGAAACCTCACGATTTGATAACTTAGAATCATGTTTTCAGGATTTTAATCCTTGAGGTTTCATACCAGAACAACCCATGTTCCACTAGCCAGTTAACTCTTACTGGAAATTGTAAATACCACCGTCGCATCATTACAGATTTGTTAATAGTTAACAGTAATAACATAAAACCGAATAGGCCACAATACCATGATTATCATTTAATCAATTATCAAAAGGAATAGTTATCAAGTTATGCTTAAACGATTTAAACAGTCAAAAATGTAATAAAATTAAAGCATACATATCATACAATTGCATCATCCAAGTATTTAAACCCAAGTCAGTATCACACAAGTAGCTCTGATACCATTGTTGGAATGCCCGTATCAGAATGGTGCAGCAAAAAAAATTTGACAATCCAAACTATAGATCCATGTGCGAGGAACGAATCGGGGTGAAATAATGATTTCTAAATTACCGAAACTTCAATCTAAGTAGACAGCGACGCCTCGGCAATGAGAATTCTGATCTACTATCGAATCAAGCCGCAACATTTTACGATTTTGACCTCTACGTAATCCACCCAGTTTGACGATGAACGGAAGAAATCCCCAAAACTGTTTTAGAGGTTTCTTTGCTTGACGGCTGCTAGACCTCTCAAGCAAAGTTTTGTTTTTTTATTATAATTATCTTTAGGGTTTCAAAAAAAAAAACTCTTTCTCTCTCACCTTTTATAATTGGTATCTATAAAATAAATCATAATTCATAAAATTTTTATCCGAACATAATAATCATAATTATAAATAAATAAATATAATAATGTTTTAACCGAAAATTATAATTACATTAATTATAACAAGGATTTCAGTAAACTATATTTATTTAAATTTATATACGAACCAAATTCATATATTAATAGAACTATGTTGTCATTATGTGTACAACATCCTTGTACATATAATATGTTAAATATTTGACTGCCCAATTAAATTAATTCTATAATTAATTTAATTCATGTGACAACCAAACACAATACCAACTATGTTTTATTCCGTTCATTTCAACCATAGGGTGTGACCCTGTAGGTTCTTGTAACTTTAGCAGTAATACTAGAATGATTCTAATGTTACAAACAATGAGTGGCATCTAGCAATGCATCATTGCTACCTAAGTTACAAGAAGTCATGATTCGACTTAACCTTTTGTGATTAACCTTTCATGCATTAATCCTTAAGTCCTTTATCTCTGGAATAGACACAAGTCATGGAATAGTCACACTTGCATAGTACATCCCACGTTTCTTGATATCTTGAGTAGACTATGATATACAAATAAGTATGACATCCCATATCAAGTTATTTGAGCATGGCCATGCATTTCTAGTCTCACTCAATCAAGTGGCCTAAGATATTACTCCCATTATGTAGGAGGGACTTATCCTATATTGCTCAACCATATCCCTCTACATAGATTGTGGTATATCCAACATCAGCCTTTATAGAACAACAAATTCTACATTGTGTACGCTTGATCAGTATCAAAATATATAACTCACGATGTTTGGATAATGATGATCTCCAGTCTGAGGATCATATACATATTAATCACTATGAGTAATGTTGTGACAATTACATAATAATCCAAGAAACATACTCATGGCGGGTCAGTCCAATATGTTGTTCTCTAGCACACATATTCATGCATTGATTTTGACACTCCATATCAATGACAACTCTTTATCATCAATCAATTACATGTTAGTCTTAATGCATTATTATTATCCTAGTCAAAAATAATACTTGACTAAGGATCTTCTAAGAATAATCATATTATTCTTAAGACATTATTATAAAACAGTTTATTTGTACACACAGGAAAAAAAATAATAATAATAATGACAACGCCTTGTACTAATAAACATGGTAAGTCAAGTATGTTATTACAACCATCTCATGATTGATCTTTGGGCATACTCTTACGATCTCCCACTAGCACTAAGACCAATCACTCATATATCTAATACCAAGCGACTTAGTGTGACGATCATGCTTCTGCTGTGTCAGAGGCTTGGTTAGGGGATCAACAATGTTATCATCTGTAGGTACTCTGCATATCTTTACATCCCCTCGATTGATAATCTCTCGAATAAGATGGTAGTGCCTACGTATATGTTTGGATCGCTGGTGAGATCTGGGTTCTTTAGCTTGTGCAATAGCTCAGTTTATTTGTATACATAATAAAAAAATTGAAATAATAATGACAATTCCTTATATTAATAAACATGGTAAATCAAGTATGTTATTACAACCATCTCATGATTGATCTTTGAGCATACTCTTACAAGTTTCTCATTGTTAATATACGAGTTTACTAAGCTATATAGCTTACTTTGTTGCTTTTCCATATTTTATAGTGATTTCAAAGCTAGCTCAGATTTAGGGATTGTCTGAGACTTCACCACACTATCCACTAACTCTTTGGTACTTTTGAAATTATGTTTTAAGTATATGGCATGTATAGGTATTTGAGTCTTGTTGATTATGTTTTGGTAATGAAGTTGGCCAAATGAATTGGCATTGTAAATGTATATGTTTTGGCTTGTAATTATAGCCATAAGATTTGGCTTAATTTAAAGAATTTGGTTATGTGCTTATATATATGCATCTTTGTTTATAGTTAAGTTCATGGATGGATATGAGAATGACTTATATTATGAGAATTGTGGTTATTGTTGCAAATTGGTATTATGAATGTCAATTTGATAATTTGAGAAAGTTGGTATGCTTGTGAAATTAGACGTAATAATGCATCTTTGATAATGGTCATTTTAATGATCGAGTAGACAAGAATTGGTATGAATTTAGTTAGTATATTGTGATACTTATATGCCTTGAATTGGTTAGTATTGAAATAGTAAGATTTAGGCTTGGTTTGGATGTTTTGGATTGCATATTGTGCTATGAATTAGTGCCATTTAGGTTGTTTAGGTACATGAGATTTTGGGTGGCAAATTGGCTTGGTAAATAGCCTATTTTGTCCATATAGGCAGAGACATGGGCGTGTGTCTCAACCGTGTGTGACATACGGTCATGGTACACGGCCGTGTGTCCCCTGGTGTTAAAATTGAAATGAAGTCAGTATGCTCAACAAGGTTTCACGCACGGGCGTGTGTTCGGCCGTATGGTACAAGTCATTATACCCCCTAATTGGCACATGGCC
This sequence comes from Gossypium bickii, assembly GCA_025503065.1. Taxonomy (NCBI): domain Eukaryota; kingdom Viridiplantae; phylum Streptophyta; class Magnoliopsida; order Malvales; family Malvaceae; genus Gossypium; species Gossypium bickii. The sequence goes on along the minus strand of CP106710.1, from coordinate 15,887,784 downwards.
TAGCATACGGGCATCTGACTTGACCGTGTTGCATAAGTCAATATACCCTACAGGTTTTGTAACACCCCAAACTCGGCCTGGACGTTATGGCCGAATCTGGCGATGTCACATTGATATATTTTCGTAACATATGTTGTCGTTGAAATCCTCATTTATATTTAATCACTTTGTATTACTCAGTGATGAGTCAAAAACAGGTTGTTCATTTTTAAAGCATGAATCATTGAAAAATTATTTATTTTTAAAAATGTTACTATTTTTCAAAGTTTCGTTTATTGCGGAAGCTTTTAAAATAGTTTATGTTTTCGTGTGTAATTTGTTAAAAAGGTCTAATTTTTGAAAACTTGGTTTTCTTTACTACTAGCAGTTATAAATCGAAATAAAAATCCCAAATTAAAGTAAAAACCCATAAATTCCATTTAAAGTAAAAATACCCCAAATAATTATACTTAAAAACATAATCAAGTACGAAAATATATGCGGACGTGTGGCCACCTCTGAGTCCCTTGCTACACCAATCTGCCTATGACTGGAATTACCTGTACAGTAAAACGAAAGGGGTGAGTTTACGAAAACTCAGTGTGTAATCCTCATACAATTATATAGTCAAATGCAAGCAGTAACAGACTGGGCCTAGGCCCTTCACGGTAGCAGTATAAATTTCAGTTTGGGCTTGCCCCATCTTAATACAGAACAGTCATGTGCTTGGGCCCTGGCCCATTACAGTAACATTAATCGATACAGTAACATATGAAACAGATACAAGTCCTACCCATCCAGCCTCTACACTCCATCTCCGTCCAACCCTACACTCTATGTGGGGCTATAATCAACCCACCCATCCCTACACTCCAGAGAGTACCGAATGCGACACTATACAGTGATATGCAACTGGGCTACCAGTAATTTAGGCCCGTAGCCTATCAGTACACTTCCTCGAATCAAAAACAACCCATCCCCATGCAATGCATCATGCCATCATGTCATAGTATTGTGCATGTATTCAATACAGTCTACATGGCATGTTAAAATATAGTCTTACATGTACATATATATAAATGTATCACACAGGGGCATAACAGTTATTCAGTCAATTAGAGGTCTAAGTAAGCTTACCGACCCAACAGTAGGTCCACAGTTGACTCGGACGACCCGTGCAACCTTAACAATCAAACAGCGAAAACGGGCCCTCAAGCCCAAGTGGCTGGCCCATATGGACCCATACACCCGTGTGGTCCACACAGCCTAAAATGGCACTAGCCTTGTGGATTATATAGCCTGGTGTAATAATTTCCACACGCCCGTGTGGTTTTCTTATGTGGGGCCCATACGGTCTAGTTCGACCCGGCCCATAAAATCGCATATAGCCGGCTTCGTTGATCAATTGCTCATGTTTAGTCACATGGGCGGCTGTACCCTCGTGTGGTATTGGCATTCGCATTTTTTGGCTTTTCACCGACTTTCATTTCCAGAAAAGTGTTCACACACCTGATTACGAAAAATGCGCTCACAATCCTCGAGCACTCCGAAACCTATGTTCAACCATGATCACACAATTAATCGCACCATAAATAAATTTAAAACGATCCCTATACTAACACTTATGCACTTGATCGACAACCACTTACCTTGTTTGGACAGCCTAAGCCCCACTTACTTAAACCGTTGGAAAAGAATGATCATAAACTCCTCGATTATTTCCTGCAATTCCAGTCGAAACCCCTATTAAACGAATATTAACAAGAACAGTCTAAGCCAGAATGAGTACCATTTATCGAAAGTGCAACCCGTAGATTAGAAATAGAACACTAATTCGGCAAAGAGTAGGATAAACCGAAAACGAAAGGTAAGGGGAACACCTAAAGTTTCGGCAACTATAAGAGAGAATTGGAGAGAAAGACAGCAGCAATGGGGAATTTCAGCTAAACAAAAAGAAAAGAAAAGGATGGAGACGGAACAAATTAGCAGGAAGAGGGGAAAGCACTTAAAATTCAGTAGTAACATAGGGAGATTGAAGTCAAAGGAAAAATGAAAAGGGGTGGGGGAAAGAGAGATAGAATTCGGCTATGGAGGCAAAAAGAAAAGAAAGATGGTAGAGGAGGGAGTAACGTCAGAAAAGAAATAAGGAGAGGGATTGTCAAACTTGCAAATACAATTTGAATGTGCTCAAACTCTTCACTCCTTAATTTCCTCACCAAAATCCTGTAATCTTCTCCCGAAAACCGTCCACCCCTCCCTCAACCACCTAATTCAAATTCCACTCAAACTTTTTAGTGTTTCGGTCAAACCACAACACTCCCACAGCACCAGCAGTAAAAATAAATTCTATAATTGCGCCAGTACTCAAACTCCAGACCTCCTGCTTATCTGCACTCCACTTAACCACCAGACCAGCAGACCCATTCTGCTATATTTTATCCATATTTATTTATATACCTACTGACTAGAGATATGGGTTTATTCAAATAAAATCAAAATTTTGCCCAAGCTAAGGCTTGAACACAAGACTTCTCAGGCACTCCCAAAACACGTAACCACTGAAACAGATACACGTTTATGACACAAACATACAAAAATAAATATGTAAGGGATTTTTGGGGCGTTACATGTTTGGCACAGCCTAACACACGGCTTGGCACACGTGCATGTGTGGCCTCTTCGAAGGGCACACGGGCATGTGACCCTTAATTTGAAGAAAAATTTGCTAAGTATTAAAAATTTCATGAGTTATCAGTTTAGTCCCAAACCACTCCCAAAGCATATTTAAGGCCTCGTAGGCTCTTAATAGGGACAAATAGATTGAAATTGAATTGAACAATTGTATGTTAAATAGTTGTAAAATTGTTTCGTAAGTCTGATAATGTTCTTTAACCCTATTCTGGCGTTGAATACGGGTGAGGGGTGTTACATTTATTGGTATCAGAGCTACAATTTATTCGATTCTAGGACTAACGTAGCGTGTGTGAGAGTCTAGCTATACATTCCATATATAAACTGTGATAGTGTGATGACTCTTGACATTTGAAATATGTTTTTATATAGCAAATGGATCCCAATCGAGCAATAGCTGATGAGGTTAAGAGTAATGTGCCTGCTTCTGCGCAAGAGACAACATCATCTGAATCTAGACCTGTAACGGGCAACCAGGGAGGAGAGGCTAAATAAGCCTTCTTCCAAATGATGAACGAGTGGTTCATTCAATATATTCGAATGAACCCAGCTGTTCAACAACCTCCACCCCCTCCTGTTCCCCAACCTGTATTTGTAGCTCCTCAAGGAGATAAGCTTTTAAGATTAAACAAGCCTCTAGTTGATAAGATTCGTAAACACGGGGCTGAAGAGTTCAGGGCTAATGTTGACGATGATCCTGAGAGAGCCGAGTTTTGGCTTGAAAATACAATTCGAGTGTTTGATGAACTTTCTTGTACATCAGCTAGTGCTTAAAGTGTGCTATTTCTCTTCTGAGAGAGTCTTCGTATCAATGGTAGAATATGTTGGTGTCTGTAGTGCCGAGAGAGTGAGTGACCTGGGAATTCTTTTAGACCGAGTTCTAGCAGAAATACATCATTCAACGGTTCCTTGATCGAAAGCATAAAGAATTTTTAGAATTGAAACAAGGCCGCATAACTGTAACCGAATATGAAAGAGAATTTGTACGGTTAAGTAGATATGCTCGAGAATATGTTTCTACTGAAGAGATAATGTGCAAGCGGTTTGTTGATGGGCTGAACGAAGACATTAAACTTCTGGTTGGGAATTTAGATTTGAAAAAATTCGTTGTATTAGTTGAACGGGCCTGCAAAGCTGAATATTTTAGCCGAGAAAAGAAGAAAGATGATTCAGAGGCTAGAGATTCGAAGAAAAGACTAATGAATAAGCCTTATCATTCTTCATCAAAGAAATCTAGAGATTCGTATAGTCGATCGAATGCATCAGTGGGATATCAGAATACAGATCGTGGAAATATACATGTGAATCCTAAAGCTCAAATAACCTCTGTCTCAAGTGTTGGCAGTGTGAGAAATAACAAACCCGAGTGTCAACAGTGTGGGAGACAACATTTTGGAGAATGCTGGAATAAAAGTAGAAAACCTTGCTTCAAATCTGGTTCGCCAGATCACTTTATTCGAGACTGTCCAAAGTTATCTGAGAAAGAAAAACTTCAGAATGTAAGATCGAGCAATACGACTGCGAGAGGTAGACCACCGAGAAATACGGGAAATGTATCCAGTGGTAGGGGTATAACTAGGGACTCAGCTGTGAGATCAGAGGCCAGAGCACCTGCTAGAGCCTACGCTATTCGCGCTCGCAAAGAAGCGTCGTCCCCAAATGTTATTACCAGTACATTCTCTCTTTATGATACTAATGTGATTGCTTTAATTGACCCTGGATCAACACACTCGTATATCTTGGTGTCTAAAAAAAGTTTACATTTCAAGTCTATAGAGTTTGTAATTAAAGTATCAAACCCCTTAGGCAAATCTGTTTTAGTTGATAAGATTTGTAAGAATTGTCCTTTGATGACTCGGGGTTTGTACACCTCTTAACGTATTCAACGCCAGAATAGGGTACGAGGCATTACCGGACATAAATACAAGCAAACATACATTTTTGAGTCATAAATTTCTATTCAAATTAAAACTTTTCATACACATTCATATCATCCCGAAAACGAGACTACGAGGCTCAATACATACTTTCAAAGTGATTCAGAACTAAACCGAGAACTTTAGAAAATTTTACAAAACTTAACAAAAATCATGTTACAGGGCTCACACGCCCGTGTGGTCCAAGGGACACGCCAATGCTATAGGCCCTGCTCAAAATAGGGTGCTCTCTGACTTGTGTCACACGGTAGTGCCACACGCTCGTGTGCTCAATTCTGGACATTCTGTTTTGCAACAATTAATGTGCAGAGGACACACGGCCGGAACACATGCTCGTGGGGCATACCGTGTGTCACACACAGCCTAGACACACTCCCGTGTGTCTACCTGTGTAGACAGAAACAAGGCTATTTACTAAGCCATTTTTCCACCCTCACTTGCACTCATCAACACAACATCACATGGCACAAATTCAAACATATAAGAGCAACCAAACAACCACAACCAAGACAATAACATGTCATTCTTATACCATAATTTATCATGCTGAAAACATCATACTTAGCCCATTAAAAACATACTAATTTCACATTCACAATAGGGCATTAACATATGAATAAACTTATGATCAACATAAGTCATCATTCATGGCTATATACAATAGCCCATTAAAAACATACTAATTTCACATTCACAAGAGGGCATTAACATATGAATAAACTTATGATTAACATAAGCCATCATTCATGGCTATATACAAGATGAAGCATTAGTAATTACAATCTAACACATATGGCCAAATTAATAATGACACACATAACGAATTGACTTAGTCCCTATACAAGCCATAGACTTAAAATGCTTGAATTCATTTATACCCAAAATGATATCTTGATAGTGTGATAGAATCTCCGGCGATCTCCAACCCGAGCTAGCTCAATAACCCTACAAGACATTAGAAAGGAAAGGGGTAAGCTATATATATAGCTTAGTAAGTCCGTACAAAAATAATAAGTAACTCTTACAAATATTTTATCAAGTTCAAAAATATAAACATAAGATAGTACAAATTGCTATAAATCTCACTGTTATAATTCTTAATCAATCATAATATTTACTCTATCAACTTATAAGCATAATTTAACATATCTTGGCATTAGCCTAACAACCATAATCCCTCCTTTGTAACAGATTACAAAAAATACAAATCATTTCAAACTTCATAGTAACCATGCACATTAATTATGAGTATTTACATTTCAAGCATATACTTTAACATCTTTCAATTGCCTAAGTTCTTATCTTCTTATTTTCTCATATCTTATAAATCACAATCTGTATAAATAAAACATACTATATCATAACTCAATTTGGCCTGAAAGCCAGTCACATAATCATCAACAAATTTATCATGAATTCCATACATCACAAGTATAGACTAATAATCACAAGGTTTTCACAAAATCATTCTCATTGACATCATGAACTCACAATTTCATGAAGTCCATGCTTATAAACTTTACGTACATACCTGTACCGATTCGTAATTACTTACATACTCTTTCTCTTCTTTAACATACTCGTTTCATTTCTCGTTCAACCATTGGAATACTAAAGGATACTCGGGATCTCATACATACAGTACTGTACCAATGCCATATCCCAAATATAGTCTTACATGTAATCTCGTATCGATGCCAATAGCCCAGCTATGATCTTACACGAAGACTCATATCGATGTCATATCCTAGATATGGTCTTACACGAAGTTTCATATTGATGCCATATCCTAGATATGGTCTTACACGTAATCTCAGTAACCCTAATGTCATGACATTAGTATCCTATCTATTCCTAAGGTTCAACCGGGACTTTCACTGTATCGAATCTCAATAGCATTCACATTTCATTTCAATAATATAACATTTACCACAATTATATCAATTAAGCATTTATACTCATATAATTTTGATGCTTATTTAACATACAAACTTACCTCGGCATAGAAATGGCAAAAAGGTCTAAATCGTCAAATACTCATTTTTCTCTCGGTCTAGATCCGAACCTTATTTTTCTAGATCTATAATATCATATTTAACTTATTTAATCATTATACTTTTCAAATCAGCCCAAAATCACATTATGACAAAAATTACATTTTTCCCCTTAAAGCTTGACATTTTTACAATTTAGTCCCTAGGCTTGTAAAATGAAATTTACTCAATTTTTTCAATCCCATGCTTAGTTGAACCTTACAAAAGCTTATAAGAGCCCACAATTTTCATTTATTCACATTTTTACACCATATTTTAATTTTTTTACAAACAAGTCCTTTTAGGCATTTTCACCGAAAATCACTTAGCAAAAGTCATTTATAGTACACCAAACATGCATTTTCTACCATTAGACATCAAAATACACAAACATCCATCATGGGTAAAATTTTAGACCTTGACATCTCTTCAAATTGATGGTAGAAATAGAAATATCGAGTTACAACGACTTCAATGTAAAGAGCATTAAAAACGGGGCTAGAACGGACTTACAATCAAGATTGGAAGTGGCCAAACTATAGCTATGGCTTCCCCTTGTGATTTTCAGCCATGATGAAGAAGATGGACAAAATTAGCTTTTAATTTGGCTTTTTTATTAATTTAATTACCAAATTACTAAAATGCCCTTAATGAAAAACTTTGGAAACATACCTAACCATGTCCATTTTTTTCCACCAACTTAACCAATGGTCTAATTACCATCTAAGGACCTCTAATTTAAAATCTCATAGCAACTGGACACCTTTAACATATAGAATTCAAGTTTTGCATTTTTTACCCCTTGAACTAAATTGAGTGCCCAAATGTCAAAATTTTCGAACGAAATGTTCACGAAATCATTCCATAAAATTGTAGACCATAAAAATATAATAAAAATAAAATTTTCTACGTCAAATTTGTGGTCACGAAACCATTATTTCGACTAGACCAAAAATCGGGTTGTTACAGGGTTACTGTTTTTCGGCTGACTTGATGCTTCTACCGTTCAATGAGTTTGATGTGATTCTGTGTATGGGCTGGCTAACTATGCATGATGCAGTTGTGAATTGTAGATGAAAGATAATCGAATTGAAATGTCAAAATGGTGAAATTCTCTGAATTGAGTTTGATTATTCGAGTGAATTACCTACTGTGATATCGTCTATGTTAGCTCAGAAATGCATGAAAAATGGCTATGATGCATATCTTGCATATGTACTGGATACAAAGGTGTCTAAATCAAAGATTGAATCTGTACCTATTGTTTGTGAGTTTTCGGATGTATTTTCAAAAGAATTATCGGGTTTGCCACCAATCAGAGAGGTTGAATTTCGTATTGACTTAGCACTGAGAACAACACTGATATCGATAGCTCCGTACAGAATGGCTCTAACAGAATTAAAAGAGTTGAATGCTCAGTTGCAAGAGTTATTAGATAGAGGTTTTGTACGACCGAGTTTTTTGCCCTAGAGTGCACCTGTATTGTTTGTAAAGAAGAAAGATGGCACAATGAGAATGTGTATCGATTACAGACAGCTGAATAAAGTGACTATAAAGAACAAATACCCTCTACCGTAGATTGATGATTTATTTGATCAGTTGAAAGGTGCAACAGTGTTTTCAAAGATTGTTGCTAATTGGTATTATGAATGTCAAATTGATGATTTGAGAAAGTTGGTATGCTTGTGAAATTAGACCTAATAATGCATCTTTGATAATGGTCATTTTGATGATTAAGTAGACAAGAATTGGTATGAATTTAGTTAGTATATAGTGATACTTATGTGCCTTGAATTGGTTAGTATTGAAATGGTAAGATATAGGCTTGGTTTGGATGTTTTGGATTGCATATTGTGCTATGAATTAGTGTCATTTGGGTTGCTTAGGTACATAAGATTTTGAGTGGCAAATTGGCTTGGTATTTTTGCCTACATGGGTAGAGACACGGGCGTGTGTCTCAGCCGTGTATGACAAATGGTCATGGTACACGACCGTTGTCCCCTAATGTTGAAATTGAAATAAAGTTAGTATGCTCCACACGGTCTTACACACGAGCGTGTGTTCAGCCATGTGGTACAAGTCAGTATACCCCCTAATTGTCACACGGCCTAGCACACGACCATGTGACTTGGCCGTGTTGCATAAGCCAGTATACTCTACAGGTTTGGCATGGCCTAACATACTTGGCACACGGGCGTGTATGGCCACTTCGAAGGGCACACGAGCTAGACACTTGGGCGTGTGGTTGGCCGTGTGACCCAAGTCAGTATGTACCCCTTGTTTTCACATGGCCTGTGACACGGGCATGTCTGGTGGCCACACGGGCATGTGACTCCTAATTTGAAGAAAATTTTGCTAAGTATTGAAAATTTCCTGAGTTATCGGTTTAGTTTCGAACCACTCCCAAAGCATATTTAAGGCATCGTAAGCTCTTAATATGGACAAATTGATTGAGATTGAATTAAAAATTGTATGTTAAATAGTTGTATAATTGTTTCGTAAGTTCAATAATACTTCGTAAATCTATTCTGGCGTTGAATACGGCTGAGAGGTGTTATAGGAGTGACCAAAATATTAAATTTCAATAACATTAGTAGCGAAAATAGAAATTTGTAAACCTAGGTGACCAAAATAGAAACACACTAATAATTGGGTGACTATTTTTAAAGTTTATCCAAAGTTAAAATATGCTTAAGTTGTTTTTCAAATATTTAAATTCCGAGTAAATACTCGGTTGGTCACCCAATTTTTAGGGAACTTTTGCTTTGGTCACTTAATTTTTAAGTTTGTTTCAATTTGGTCACTAAAAAATCCTTATCATTCATCACCAAATTTTTAGAACACTTTTATTTTAGTCACCAAGCATTAAATCCTTAACAGAGGATGATTGTACACGCCAAATCATGTGTACATAATGTTTACACTTTCATTTAGGTTTAATGCTTTATGACTCTTAAGAATTAATAGTTGATTTTCTTGATTATGTTTTTAGTAAAGATTGGTTATATTAATTGGGAATATTTTGAAAAATCATTTAATACACCACTAGTCAGAGTTTTTCTAAACTCCACAAGTAGGTTGAGGGTCTAACAAGTGTCATATTTATAAGATGTAGTAAAAATATAAAAACAAAATATATATGTAAATGTGGCACTTGTCAAACTCTCAAGTATTTTTTGAGGGAAAACTTTTATTGGTTTGTTGAGTGGCTTCCTTAAATTGGTTTTATTCAAAAAATTGCCAAAAGGAGAGATGTAACCACACCAAGTTCACATAACTTACAAATACTTGATGAATATATATATAGCAAACCGGTTTGGCGGACTAATATGTGGCGGATTGACCCTGTGGGTCGTCCAATTGTGTTTTGAACAACAGATGGCTAAACTACGGTCTATTCTGCAGATATAAATATTGTGGAAAGTAAGGCGGATATCTAAATTTCAAAATTTTCTGCAAACACCAAAATGGCAGACTGTTCCACAAAATATCCCACCTTATAACAGGTCCTGTGGAAACTTATAGTGCGAAACATAAATAAAACCTGTTTACCATTTTATTTTCATACATCAAGAAGGGTTCAAGATAACCACCTTCAAATTTAACATATATGTTTACAAAAAAATAAATAACCTTCTCTATATACATGTCACTTAAACTGCAACAAACATAATCAAAAGTTTACCAAAACTCTGAGCGGTTAGTGTGATCTTCTTGTTGATCCAATTGACAAATCCAGAATCTACATGATAAAAGCAACATAAGAGTAAGTATTAAGAATACTTAGTAAGCTCACACAATTTCAATAATTAACCTACCTCACGTAACAATTATATGTTAATCTAATATGCAAACATGGTTTACCTATAAACCAACACAAACCACCAGCAAGGTGAGTGCATGCACTAGTTCAAATATAATACACCAAAAATGCGCCATTCCTTTCCGAATAATCCATTTCCTTTCCAAAAATTTGGGCTCAAAATTTAACAACCAACTTTTCCATTACCTCTCATTCCATAATTAGTCAATTTCACACTTGCATGTTTTATGTTACCCGATGAAACCTCATAAAATAACTCAAAACACATGTACACTTCACATCAGAGGCTCATTCGAGCTAATCAAGTACAAAGGTTGTAATAACTTGTTTTCCAGTGGTGTCAAAAACAGTAGGTTTGGGACCCCAACTCCGACGAGTGAGATCATAAATATTATTATTCAATATTTACGAGTCAATAGTGTTGAATTGATTTTGGATCTGATAAATTTTGCTATTTGGACAATTGGTCAAAGTATAAGTGGTTCGACCTTAAAGTCAGTGATTTTGAAAAATAAGGTATCAGGACCAAAGTCGCAAATGTTTTTATTAAATATTTACTAAGTTCTTATATAAGTGAATTACATGTTGGATAGGTAATTGTGTCAATTCAGCAACTAATTAAGGTACAATGACCAAATTGTAAAAATCATAAAAGTTCATCACAATAGATTTTTATTCGATAAAAGGTTTAAATGGAAAACATTTAAGGACTCGCATGGAAATTAAACATTAGTGCAATAATATTGGACGGTTAATGCTTTATTTAAGATAAAAATATGTTAAAAATAATAATAAATAAATAAAATATGATAAAACAGAATAAAAGAAAGTTATCTTCATCATTCTTTATTTATCACCATTCGAAACTAAAGAAGAGAAAAGGAATAAGCCATGGTTGAATGCTCCAACGATCAATTTTGCACGGTAGTTCCCCTAAAGTTCATTTTTTATAAATTTTATATTTTTGTAATCGTTGTAACTCAATTTAGCTAAATTGTACCATTTTTTTCAAAATAGTTAAAGTTTAGAAAAGTTTCCATTGTTGTTAATTGAAGTTTTTGAATGTTAATGGTAGATTTTGAAGCTTAGAAATGAAATAGGACAACTTATAAAAGGAATTGTGATAATTTTAAATTTAAGGACTAAAACGAAAATGTTTTGAATTTGGCATGATATTTTTATAAATATTGATTGTAGAGGATTGTATAAGGATATAACTAAAATCAGATTGAAAATCAGAGCTTCAATGTGAAAATTATGATAGTTTCGGTTTTAGGGACTGAATTGAATAAAATAGAAAATTCTAGGGAGCACTCAAATAATAAAATTTAACTGATATATGCTTATAGTAGGATGCTATAATATTTTGAATTGATAAATTGAATTGAATAATTGTATAGATCGAGATTTGGACCAAATCAGAATTAATCGAAGAAAAAGGCAAATTTGCTTATTAGTCCTTAGAGGATTGACCTTTTCTAATTTAATCAGGTAAGTTCACATAGTATGATTGTATTTAAATTGTTTTACATTTGATTTGTGAATTTATATTTGTATGGTAATAGTTTGAATTATTCACAATTTGATACAATGGGTGAGTTATAAACTAAATCATAGAAAGTGATAAAATGACAGATAAAACTTAAAATGATGAATTGAAATATGAGATAAAAATGAATTGATAGTTTATTATAATTGATCGAATTGTACTGTATGAAATTGATCGATTGTTTACGGTAAGGATTAAATTGATTTGATTTGAGATTATTGTATATTGATGTAAATGCAAAATTGATTTTGTATTGAAAAGAATTATGTTGATATATTAATATGTACTGATGATTTTCTATTGAACAGACATTATTAAATTTAGATATTTTCTTATAATGGAAATTAAAAATGGTTACCCCATTAACTACTCAGGCAAAGTCGGATATAGTTAGCATGCATAAGATAAGAAGAGTTCAGAGTTACTTCAACTATGTGTCGATGAGGCACTGGGTGCCAAACTGGTGTGATTCTTAGATCCGTGTATCTGTTCGAGTCTGAGTCAAGTTAATAGGGATATGAATATGATATTTGATACATGATATATATATATTTGAATTGATAATATGATTTGGTAATATAAAGATGATTGCGATATATAAATATCTTGGCATGTAAAGAGCATGCATATTGAATCTACGATACGAAGGGCCATTATGAATTTATGATGTATCAAACGTTGTAATTTGCAAAATAACAGGTTGATATCAATGATACCAAAATATTGATACAATATATTCTTTAGATTGATTAATTGGAGCATGAAAATATTTTATTCAAGTGGTACCAATGAAACTTTTAGTAGTATTTATTAATGGAAATATTGAATTAAGTTATATACATGGTATTGAGTTGTTGGTTTCATGCGGTTGGTATTAAATTGAATTGAAATGCTAAATGTTTGAATTATTATATGAAATAGTTATATGATGAACTCACCTTGTTGATTTGTGATTGTCATGTTTAGGCAAAATTGTCCAATTGAATAACTGCATGTGTTAAATCGTAATATAAGGTAAGATGTTGTTCAAATTTCAGTGAACTTACTAAGCGTTTGTAATGCTTACCTTCCCCTTGTTTCCTTTTTCCTGTAGATTGTCAACTTGTAGAATGTGTCAAGCGGATTGTCGAGAAGCTCACACTATCATGTTGTTGATTTAGTAATCTTTTAATCATTTAAAACTTGATTTTGTGGCATGTATATAGGTGATTTGTTTTGGTCAATCTTGAATTTTGGTACTTTGGTTCTTGAATGTGGATGGTATTTTGAATGGTAATATGTTACATACATAAGTGTAAAGGTTAGTAATGTGATGTTTGAGTATAAGCATAACATGTATATATGTTATCTTGAGTGGTAGTGTTTTTGGAACCTTAAATGGAGTTAAACTTGATTGGTAAATGAGTTGGGTACTAAAATGTGTACATTGGCATTATTGTCAAGTTATGGTAGAAGCTTAAATGACATATGTTGGTTGTGCTTAGATTGATGTTGAAATGTTAAGATGTTTGGTGTGCCTTGTTTGAATGATTGATGAATATATATATGCTATGAGCTTACCAATGTGTTTATTACTTATGGAATAGCCAGATGGTTTTGTGGTTAGCAAAATGGATGAATTAGTATGTGTTTAGAATGGTTTAATGCAGGTTTGAATGGCCAAATGTGCACCATTTGAGTCATTAGTTTGATCTTTGTATGGTGCATCTGATTGAAGTTTATATTGATGTTGTGTGAGATTGAATGATGGGTAATATGTTTTGTAATGGAAAATATGTTGAATCAAGCTTATAGACTGAATGCAATGGTGCCTAAATGGCATATTGTTTAGGCACTTTTAGGTTGAATTATTTCATGTCTATGTTTTGTTTTGGATGTGAATTAAGCATGTTTTTATAGTATCATTTTATGCATTTAGAATTTGTTAGGTGAACCGATTATTAAGTCTTATATTTGCACATACATGCTATCACACGGTTGTGTGTCACACAAAAGCAAGTAACACAGCCGTGTGCTCTCTAACATTTAGGAGGTTTTGGTTAACACGGTCTTAATCTCTCACACGGCCCAACCACAAGACCATGTAAATGTTTGTGAGATTTTACATTTAGGTTCACACGGTCTCAGTTTGTTACACGGCCTGGCGACACGATCCTGTGACTTAGATTTACACGGCTTCAGTCTTTAGCACAGTTTGAGTACACGGCTGTGTGATACAACATTACGCGGCCTCAACCTGTCACAGGGTCGTGTGACCCCTGTTTTGCATTTTTGTCTTTCTTTTATGAAATGTTCCAATTGAGTCCTTGATTGATTCTCAGTTGATTTCGCAGTTCAACAAGCAGTTAGCGCTGCTCTTAGCATTGCTCAAGTGTTTTCTTACAATTATCTGTTGGTTTCTTTAAATTTAATTGTTTGTTCAATGAAGAACCAGAGTAAAAAAATGAGACTAAGCTTATTCAACACTGCCAATAATCTATACCTCAATTGTTCACTATCATTATCAAGTTTCAGGTGATTCTTATAATGATCCCTAGTTATTAAGTCAAATATTTCTAAGCTTAATCTTGAATCTGACCTTAATCTCTATATTGGCAAAATGAGAGGAGTGAGGATTTGTGTTTTGTTTTTTACAAAAACTTGTCACTTGTGTTTCTTGTTTTTACATCGAGACTAGCTATTATGGAAATTCCTAAGAATATATAGGATGCATTAAAGGTTTTGGAATAGACCTAAGTTATACATGAGAAGATGAAATTTCTTGAAAAGAATAACACGTGAAAATTTTAAAATTACCAAAGGAAAAGGAGATGATTGGCTGCAAATAGTCAATCAAGTTCAAATCTGATGGATCAATTGATAGATACAATAAGGGATTGGTTGCTAAAGGTTTCACACATACTTATAACATTGACTAGGAGATATTTACATTAGTAGCAAAGTTGAATATTGTAGAGTTCTTTTTTTAATTATAGTGAATCTTATTTGACCTTTTCAATAGTTGGATGTGAAAAATACATTCCTTAATAGAAATCTAGATGAGGTACTACCATGACTGGAAAGAGAATTTAGAGCAAAGGCATACAAATTAAGTAAGTCCTTATATGGCTAAAACAATCACCTAGAGCTTAGTTCAAGATGTTTACTTAGTTCATAAAAATAGATATTCTCAAGGATAAACTAATCATACAGTGTTTGTAAAACACTCGAATGAGATAAGATTGTCATTCTAATTGTATACGTCAATGATATTATCCTCATAGGAGATGATAAAAAAGAAATGAAGCTGTTTAAGCATTAATTAGCGTTCGAATTCAAGATCAAGGACTTGAAAAACTTGAGATAATTTCAAGAAATAAAATTAGCTCGTTCAAATATGCTAATCTAAAGTTTAGAAAAAAAGAAGGAAACTTGTTAGTGTTGCACAATATAAAAAATTAGTATAAAAACTTATCTACTTATCTCATACTTAGCCAAACCTTACATTCGCTAAAGTTTAGTGAGTCAAATCATGCACTCACCATGTGAAGAGCACCTTGAGGCCATTTATAGTATATTGAGATATCTAATAAGTTCTCTCGGAAAAAGGGTTCCTTTTTTGGGGGGGGCAAAATGAGCAATGAGGCGTTAAAGTTTACATAAAGGCAATCAGGCAACTTCGGTTTCAAATAGAAGGTCCATCTCATGCTACTATACATTTGTTTGGGGAAATCTAGCGACTTGGAGAAGAAGAAAAAATGCCATAGCTCATAATAGTGCTAAAGCAGAGAACGGATCTATGGCTCATGGGATATTTGAAATAATGTGGCTAAAAAAGGTATTGAAGAATTGAAGAAATCTATATTCATGCCTATAAAGCTCTATTGCACTAATAAAGGTTGAAGTTCAAGATGATTCGCTTGCCTTGTATCCCAACTTCACATTAAGTTGTCGATAAACTTACTAAAAAATTGTCCAAGTTAATTTTTGAGACTCTAATTAACAAGCTGGGCATGATAGAAATCTACGCACCAACTTGTGGGGGAGTGTCGATATTAGAAGAAATATGTTGTAATCTTTGACCTTAACTAATTGATATTAGGATCTAGTTAACTTGTGGGGAAGTGTCGATATTAGAAGAAATATGTTGTAATCTTTTTTAAGTAATTGATATTAAAATCCAGTTTACTTGTGGGGGAATGTGGAGATTAGAAGAAGTCGAGATTAAGATAAATATGTTGTAATCTTTGACCTTAAGTAATTGATATTAAGATCCAGTTAGCTTATGGGGGGTGTCGAGATTAAAAGAAATATGTTGAAATCTTTGACCTTAAGTAATTGATATTGGGATCTAGTTAACTTGTAGGGGAGTGTCGAGATTAAAAGAAATATGTTGAAATCTTTGGCCTTAAGTAATTGATATTGGGATCTAGTTAACTTGTGGGGGAGTGTCGAGATTAGAAGAAATTTGTTGTAATCTTTTACCTTAAGTGATTGATATTAAGATCCAATTAACTTGTGGGGGAGTGTTGAGATTAGAAGAAATATGTTGTAATCTTTAACCTTAATTAATTGATATTAAAATCCAGTTAGCTTATGGGAGAGTATCGAGATTAAAAGGAATATGTTGCAATATTTGACCTTAAGTAATTTATATTGGATCCCCAATTAACTTGTGGGGGAATGTCGAGATTAAAAGAAAAATGTTGTAATATTTGACCTTTTAAGTATTTGATCTAGTTAACTTAGGAAACTGACACCTTAAGTTTAAGAATTAGCTTTTTTGTTTTTATGTATAATATTTTCCTATAAATATTGTAATGTTATATACAATTGAATATGAATGAAAAATAAAAATTCTCTTCCACTCAAATATTCTAGTATAAAAGGTCGTTGTCTAGATGTTAGGATTTGAATATCAGATCCGTTGAATATCACATTTTTAAGTGATTACATGAACCTTGTGTGGTAAAGAACTTCAAAATCTGTTAGGGTGACAACTTTCTTATCCTTGCCCTCAATCTGCCACTATTCACTACAAGTCTTGAGTTGAATTTCACGCATGTCCTGCCTAATAATATGCCATTTTTAATCCATTGGATGAATGTGTCTGAACTAGAATATTATCATGAATTTTTTGTTTATTTGCCAAGGGCTTTTCTTTACTAATAAACTTTGTTATATGACAACAAGATAGAGATACTTGAAAGTTAAGCAAAATCTTGATACAAAACATTATTTCCTTTTCATTTTGATCTTCTTGTGTATGCACATGTGATACATATCCTGTTTTTCGATTCAAGCAGTCATGCTGCAACATTTCTTTCTCCTGCTTTTTTCTTGATTTTGGTATGAAAAGTTTCACAGTGGCTCAACCATAATGGGATACCTGTTCTTCGGCATACGAACAAGTGTTGGCTGTACAGAATCATCTTTCTCCAGAGCTCTCCACCTGTGATAGAGATTACATTGTTACATAATTCAGTGACAACTCTTCCATTAACAAAATGAATAATTATAGTTATCAAACTATGAGTTCTTTCTCAAATCACTTATTTAGGCATTTAAAATTATTAGAGTTCTATGATTTAAGCATTCTATCATCTTACTTGTATTTGCAAACAAGATGATGGATGAAGATGCAGATTTCCAGTTTAGCCAGGTTCATTCCGGGGCACATTCGTGGCCCACTGCCAAATCCCAGATAACTGAAAGTCTTTAATGGTGCCTGCAATTAAGATTACATAGATTTATTCAAGTATTTGCCTTGTAGAAGAAATGAAAATTCTACTGCTGATTGCTTACATCAAATCTGGAAGGATCAAACTTTTCAGGGTCAGGGAAAGTTTCAGGATCATGGTGGATGGAAACAACATCCAGGTTAATGGACCAACCTTTCTTGATATTATAGCCTTGAAAATCAAGTAAAAGAAGTCATTTTCAATCTGCATTTCTGGAGGAAATATCAGAAAATATTTGTTCACATGGAACAGTCATATACTAATATACCATCAATCTCAAAGTCCTGAGCAGCTTTCCTTGAATACCATGGTAAAATTGTGGCCCTTCTTAGAGTTTCACTAATCACCTGAATTTGTTGTGAAGAAGTATTAGTCCACAATGAGTCTTCAATAAGTTGATATATATATATATATATAAGCATTTAAGCTTACTTTGTTGGTGTAAGGCATATTATTAACTTCAGACCATGTAAGATTGGTTCCATCCTTTCTATTTGCTTGAATTTGCAGATGTTCCTCCTGCAAAGTAATAGTGTAGTCAGACTTGAAACATTCAA
Source organism: Gossypium bickii (assembly GCA_025503065.1). Classification (NCBI taxonomy): domain Eukaryota; kingdom Viridiplantae; phylum Streptophyta; class Magnoliopsida; order Malvales; family Malvaceae; genus Gossypium; species Gossypium bickii. The sequence continues at coordinate 15,869,495 of CP106710.1, read as the reverse complement.
ATAAGAACTTGAAGAAGAAGATCGAATAAGCGTTTTACTCGAAGCTGTTCCAAAACTGCTGGGTTTTCTCCAAGGAATTTAACGAGCCATGTAAGAGCTGCGGTCGTGGTGTCGTGGCCTGCAACTAGTAGAGTTAATATATTGTCCTTCATTTGTTGATCAGTGAGTTTATTATCTTCATTGTCTATTGTATTTGTTCCCTTGCTGTGTTTAATAATTAGGGATTCTAGGAAATCTTGCTGGATCACTCCCCCATTTCTCCTCTTTGCTATGATTGAATCTATCATAGCATACATACTATCCCTGGCCTGAAAATAAATAGAAAATTGTATCAGAGAAAATATCAAGGATTCTGTTTATATTCAAGCAATGCAATGCAATGCCTCCTTCGTAATGTCTTAAAATAACTGCGTTTGACGCATATTCAAGCATTGACATGGAGTATGATCCTTCAAACATAGACCATATGTCATGTCATAAGCTGAGCTTGTAAGTTAATAGACTTTAATGGATGCATACACATATCTGACACTTACCCAGAGTTCGGATAATTTATAAACCAAACAAAAGTTTACCTTAATACCACGATGAAAAGCAGTTCCAGGGATTTTGAAAGGCATGGAAGCAAATGAAGAAGAAATGATTTTGAAATTGGCTCTAAACCTTTCCTGTTCCTCACCACTAGGTTCAAGGCTCATTATCATGTTGCCAATTACTTTGAGAGTGAACTGCAAACCAGGAAGGAATCAGTTCAAAATTTCCAGATAAAAGTTTAACATTTAAAAAAAGAACAAACTGGTTTTTCCAAAACTGAAAAGGAAAACTCAACTGAAGAAGCCTCTTCAAGGACTAATACTCTTTTACCAGTCCATTGATCTAGTGTTTCAATTGCCTGAGTATTGATAAAATGGAAGTATTTTTTCAAACCATCAATGGAAAGTGGTTCGGCAATAAGGCGTCTAAGCCTCTTGTGTGCTTCACCATTGGTTTGAAGCAAACTGTTTGGACCCAAAACTTGTTGGCCTGTGTAGAAAAGGTTTAAGCTCACCATCCCATCTTTCCCTGTCAACAAGATTTTGCTTGCTTCTCTGCCAGTCATGAACACAGTGTATCTCCCCAAAACAAAGCTCTTGAACACTTTTCCATATCTGTTGGAAAATATATATGCGTATATAAGCAGATATTATTCTTAAAATATATGCGTCTGACATCCGAGTTTAACACTTACCTGGACATGCATGTGGGATATGATCATTTAAGACCATTCGAAACATGAAAATCATGAAAAAAAAAAAAAAATTGAACATATCCATGTTGGATGCACACTCACACCCAGAGTAAGATAATCAAAACATAAAGAACAATGAATTTGGTGAAATCCCAAAAACTTTGATTCATTACCTCTGTTGTCTCTTGTTCATAAAACTGAAAATACCAGATGGGCTTGAAAAGTCTGACAGAAATGATAAACTTTCACCTATAATAGGCCAACCCATGGTACCAGGGATACCCTCCATTGCTTTTGGTGAAGTCCCTATACGGATTAAGCAGAAAGCAGAGGATAGAAATATGAAAAGGAGTAACATGATCAACAAGATGCTGAGCTCCATTTTCAATCACCTGAGCCAATATTCCAGGGCCAAATACAAAAAAGTTGACCAAATTGGTATTGAACTTTATCGCTTAAGTTTGCATATATATATATATATATTGACTATAAGTGATATAGTCCGAGATTTATCTCTCAGATAAATTATTCTTCCATGTCCTTGACTATGCCTGGTTTATTCAAAAAAGACAGTTCAATACGAAGATACCTTGGAATTTATGGTGACACTTGACAGCTTTAGCGTTGTAGCTGTCGACGATGCTCCAATGGAAATGATTCTTCCATCGTAAACATCAAAAAGAAACCACTGTTTCCCCATAAGATTTATCAATCATTTGGTCTGTATCTTCTGAAAGGTTTGATGGTACCTAAAGGAAGAAAACAATGCTAACAAGACCGCAATTTTCAGATGATGTCAAAAGCTTACTGTTATTTGTTTATATGGTGCCTAGTAAACTGGTAGCTGTTGTCGTTTTTCCTTGATGTTGAACTGAAAGTGACCCATTGGTTTATATCCATGGTAGTGAATAGTGATTATTTGCATGCCGACCTCAGGCTTGGTCTTTTATTTATTAGTTGTAGTTAACGGATCCAATTAATGATGTCAAAAACCAAACCAGGTTGACAAGTTGAAATTCAACCTGTGGCTCGATCTGTTCGATCAATGACTTAAAATCAGGTATAGAACAGTTTATGTAAACTAACAAAATAGTTTATGTGAACTAACAAAAACCTGAAAACCAAAACAAAAAAGCGAAAGAGTGAACCAATTTTTAAATTTTTATTAATTTTTATGATTTTAAATTATTTATTTAATTATTATTGATAAGTGGAACCAAAAATTGGTATTTAATTATTTCAATCACCAGTCCAAAATTTTAAATTGTTAGATCCAACCATGGTCCAGCTTTTTAAAACATTGAATCATTCACTGTTGAGGGATGACTGAAGACTACAATTTTACGCAATAGATTTGGAAAAGTGTTGGATATAAATACCTATTTAACAGGATATAATATATATTGTCTCTAAATTCTTCTGCATTTTGATCTATTTAGCTTGTAATTCCCCAAAAATGTGAGTTTTCTTTATAGGTTGGGTTAATGGAAAGGTGAGTGTTTCTGTGGTAATGTAATCTGGTTGCTCACTGAAGATTTGAGATTCGAGTCGCATCTTTTGAAGTTTTGTGTATTTTTTAATTTAACTTTTAGACTTGCATGTATCACTTAAGTTAAATTTTGTGCATTGTGATCTCAAGAATCAGTCAGTTAGTTCAATGGTTAAGTATTTATTTATGTCAGTGGTCTTGTGTTTGAATATTTGTGTGTACTAAAGAATATTATTTTTGCACTTTGTAATGGCCCATTTTTGGCCGGGCTAACATAAACCAGACCCAAAATAAAAAAATAATAAAAAGTCCATTTTTACAGTCCAGATTACAAAAGTCTTTATGGCCCAAATTACATCAGCAACACTTAAACCCACTAGCCCAAACAAATACACGACCCAAAACTACCCAGACCCAATAACATAGACGGCCCAAAAGGCCCAAATGTTAAACCAAATCAGTGAGCTTAGGGTTTTCTAAAACCCTAGCGCCGCAAAGCGCTCCAGCAGCACCTCCAAGCCTCACGCCGCAATCAACGCCCTGCGCCCACGCTAGTCCTCGGTCGCGCCGCGGACCGCGCCCGGATCTTATCTCCGTCGCGAGATCTCCGCTTCGACCTGCACAAGAAAGGAAACAAAACAACAGTAGATCACAGCAAACATGGAAATTATTTTATTTCTTTTTTTATTTTACATTTCGAAAGGCTATAAAAGCCTGATTGTAAACTTGTAAAAGGGGACGGAGAGAGAGAGAAAAAGCAAAATACAAAAAAAGAGATTCAAAAGAAAAGCAAAATAAAACATTGAAAACAGTTTACAGAGGTGATTCTTTTCGCATCATTTTTATTTTTTTTTTCTTAAATCTAAGCATATTTTTTATGTATAAATATTATAAAAAAGGAAAATAAAAAAAAAAGAGTGAGGGTTTTACCTAAGTGCCGCCACAGACGACGGCGCATTCACTGGCGCCTGCGGAGGTGCCCCGTCAGAGTCCTCAACGGAGGCAGAATGCTGGAGAGGATTTGGTGAAGAGGCTTCTGATTTTTTTTAATGGCTGTTAAATGTTTTTTTTAACTGTTTTTTTATTTATATAGTTTTTAAAAAACGGCGTCGTTTAGGGTAAGGGGATCCACGCGTGGACCCCACCCGGACCTTAGGATCCGCGCGTTTTATAAAAGGGGGAATTTACGATTTCGGTTCTTTCGTAATTTTATTTATTTTAATTTAATCCAATTTAAATTTTTATTTTTATTAAATTAACCCTAAAAGTTTATGTTTATTTTAATTGAACCCTGGACTGCTTTAAAGGTTAAAAATCGAAACGATGCCTCTTTGACATTTTGAATAATTTCCATATTAATCCTTGTAATTTAACGTGTGTTTTAATTGAATCTTTTTCTATTGGTTTTAATTGTTATTTAACCACTTTAATTTTTTTTTAATCCTAAATTTTTGTTTTTAATTTAAATTATTTTGTTATTATATTAAAAGTTTTATTATATTAAATATTTTTTTATTACTTGTATATTAATTTATTAATGGTATAAGTTTTATATATATTTTTTATATGTACTAATCTATTACATATTTAATTATTATTATTTATTTTATATGGTTTAATATCATTTTTTTTATGTATTATCAATATACCATTTATTATATGTTTTTATATACATTATATAGTACTAGGTTATATTATATATTCCTAAAATCCTTATTTTTAAATTATCTATATTATCTAACATATTTTATTTATATTATTTATATTATTTATGTAGTTTAATACATGTTTTTCTAAAATACTTTATACTATTTATTAATTATTTTTACTACTATTATTTATATATATTATATTATTAAATTATATATTTATTATAGGTACCTTTTATCTTAAATTTGTGTTATTTTATATAAAAAGTATTATTATTATTATTTTTAATGTTTAATATATTATTCTTTCATTTATTGCTATTACATGTTTATTTATTTATTCACTTTAGATTGTTTATTATTGTTTAATATAGTTCATTATATTTGTGTTACTATTTTATCGTTCATTGTTAGTATGATTTGTAGATTATATTGTTATTTATATTATTCTTTTATTATTTATAATTTGTTATTTATTTCAATATATGTTGTAATATCCTATTCAAACCATAGCTTTTATAAAAACATCTTTTGAATCGACACATTTTATTTCGAATGATTTTCAAAATATGGTGATATGTGATATTTGGGGAATTTCGAGAAGAATTTTGCCCTAACTTACTGGGTTCGATTTTTCTCGTGAAATGTTAAGTATTACATATCTCCCTTTTCTAAATTTATTTCGAATGATTTTCAAAATATGGTGATATGTGATATTTGGGGAATTTCGAGAAGAATTTTGCCCTAACTTACTGGGTTCGATTTTTCTCGCAAAACTTTAGGTATTACATATTTCCTTTTTTTTAAAAATTTGAGATTTATCAATTTCAAAATAAAAAACCTATTCTTGGGAATTCAAAGTGTTGTGCCTTAACTCACAGGGTTCGACATTTTGCGTTTCGAGGTAGGAATTTCCTAAAATAAAGACGAGCTTAATTTCAAAGTCATGAGGTGCTATATCTTAACTTACTGGGTAAAGTACTTTATTTCTTTGGGATAGGTAAGTCTTGGTTTTCTTTATAATAAACGGATCATATTTTGTAATTTTCTTTATTTTCAACATTTGGACATGATTTTATCGATTTGGTACCAATTTTTGGGCGTTATGAGGGTGCTAACCCTTCCTCATACGTAACCGACTCCCGAACTCGTTTTCTTGTTTTTGTGGACCAAAAATGTTTTAAAATAAAATGTTTTACAAGGTAATCCAATCACACCTAAGTAAAAAAAAAGATTGGTGGCAACTCCCGTTTTTGTTTTTAAAGTCGATCCCCATTTTCTAAAACCGATTTTAAAATGGTTTCGACAGCTTGGCGACTCCACTGCCCCGGCCCATAAAACAGAATAAAAAAACCAAAAATAATAAATGTCCATGAACAGTCCATTTTTACAACCAAATAAAACAGACCCAAAAATGAGCCCAATACCCTTTGCCCAAAACTGAAACCCAAATCAGTGCGGCCCAAGAGGCCCAAAAAACTTAAACGGAGGACAGAAGCTTAGGCGCCACAAATGTCCCAGATGAATGCCAATGATCCACGCGCTCCTCGCGCGCCGGAGCCAACGATCGCGCGCGCCAGAAGAAGACCGATCGCGCGCCTTGATCCGCCCCTCGTCGGCGCGCATTCGGCGTGCAGATGACATCTGGTCATCACCGCGTGATCTCCGCCCTGCAAGAAAAGGAAAGAAACAGCAAGCAAAAATGGAAAAAATTTTGTATTTCCTTTTTTATTATTTTATTTTCGGGTCTATTTAAACCCCAAGCAATTTGTAAAAAGGGGGGAGATACACATGAAAAAAACACACAGACAGAACACAGAGAAAATAAAAGAATACAAATTATATTCAAAGATCCAGAGGAATAAAAGAACAGAAACCATTCGCAGAGGTTTTCTTTCTATTCTATTTTTTTCGCATATAAACAGAGTTTTAAAAATAAAAAGAAAGAGAGTTTACCTTTTGAAAGCACTCAAAAACCGATGTTTGGCCTCCGGCACGGACGGCGGCGCTTGAGCGCGTGGCGGAGGCCCTAGTGAACGACGGATAGAACCCAAAGGAGAGCTCTGGAGAGGAAATTTTAATTTTTTTTTTTTTTTAAATATGGCGCAAATGAAATTTTTTGTTTAAAAATTGGTTTATAAAGCAGTTAGAAAACGACGCCGTTTAGCAGACCAGGATCCGCGCGTTGACCCGACCCGCGCGTTTTCATTTAATGGTCTAATTACCATTTCAGTCCTTCCGTAATTTTTATTATTTTTAATTTCGTTCAAATCAACTTTTCATTTATTTTAAATTAACCCTAAAATTTGCATTTTGTTTCAATTTAACCCCTGGGCTGCTTTAAAGGCTAAAAATTGAACGATGTCGTTTTGGAAAAAGGATTAATTTTCGTTTTGATCCCTGTTATTTAATGCGCATTTTAATTCAATCCTTTTATTCTGTTTTAATTGCTGTTTAACCCCTGTTTCTTTATTTATTTTTTAGTTTTCTTATTTTATTTTATTTTAAATTATTTTAATTGTTTTATCATGTTAAATGTTTTATATTATTTTCCTATATTTATTAATTTATTAATAGTTTATATATATATTTTTATATGTATTGTTTTATACATATTTAATTATTATTATATATTATTTTACTTAGTTTAATAAATTTTATATTATTTTATAATCTATATATTATTTATTATATTATGTTTTTTATATATAAAGTATTATATAGTATTATATATTTTTTTAATTTTGTTTTGTATAAAGTCTATTATAATAGATAACCTATTTTATTTATATTATTTATATAATTTTTATGATTAATATATTATGTATATATATGTTTTTAAAATTATTATACATTTTATTTATTAATTATTTTTTTATTATGTATAATCCTTATATATTATTATTAGTTATTTTATATTATTTATTATATATTATGATTATTATTTATTTTTGTTTATTATTACTTTAACATTTTTTCCATATTATTCATTGATTATTAATATAATTTGTAATTAGGTTGAATTGATATGTATATTATAATGTTTTACTCATATAATTTTTTTATAAAAATATCTTTTAAATTAAAGTTTTTTTAAAAAATATTTTTAATGGTGATATGTAATATTTGAGGAATTTCGAGAAGAATTTTGCCCTAACTTACTGAGTTCGATTTTTCTCGTGAAACTTTAGGTATTACATATCCCTTTTTTTTTATTTAAGAAAAACTGAGATTTACCAATTTCAAATCAAAAAACCTATTCTTGGGAATTCAAAGTGTTGTGCCTTAACTTACTGGGTTCAACATTTTGCATCTCGAGGTAGGAATTTCCTAAAATAAAGACGAGCTTAATTTCAAAGTCATGAGATACTATACCTTAACTTACTGGGTAAAGTACTTTATTTCTTTGGGATAGGTAAGTCTTGGTTTTCTTTCTAATAAAAGGATCATTTTTTGTAATTTTCTTTATTTTCAACATTCGGACATGATTTTATCGATTCGGTACCAATTTTTGGGCGTTATGAGGGTGCTACCCTTTCTCATACGTAACCGACTCCCGAACTCGTTTTCTTGTTTTTGTGGACCAAAAATATTTTAAAATAAAACGTTTTACAAGGTGATCCAGTCACACCTAAGCAAAAAAGGATTGGTGGTGACTCCATTTTTGTTTTTAAAGTCGATCCTCATTTTCTAAAACTCGATTTTAAAATGATTTCGACACACTTCTCCGTAAATACTGATCTTAGGATTTTAAATGAATTCTCTTATACGTTAACTCCTTCTCCTTTACTGTTTTTTTTTTTTTTTTCCTTTTTCTTCTTTCTTTTGGCATCGTTCTTGAATTTCTCTTCGTATAACGTTCTGTTGGGTTAATCATTGAATCGTATCATACTGTTGGTTGTTTTAGTGCTTAAAGGTAAGATTTAATCATAGTAATTTTGGCTGTTATGTATGATTTGTGAATTTTTTGAAATCCTGAAGTGAGGGTGTTGATCGGTTTTGTTTTGCTTTGTTTGCTCGTGGTTACAAAGCTTAGTGGAAGATTAAGAGACGCCTAACGCTTCTCTTGTCATCTAAAACTCGAGTGTACGTTGTTGAACTTCTGGTGAGTAAGTTTTGTTCGTTTTGGGTTTTTGCATTGAAGGTTTCGGCGTTGATTGTTGTTGCGATTTACCGTATCTCTTTGAATTTCCGTTAATTGAGTAATTGAATTTGTTTTCTAGGATTGGGGAGTCTCGAGTTTGCTTCAAGGTCATCATTATTTTTAGGTAGGGTGTCAAAACCCTTTTCTTCTGCATTTTTATCGTCGAAAACGGGACAATCAACAGCACATGGGCGTGTGGTGGATCGTGTAACTGACTAACTTCGAATTTGAGACATAGACGAGCTACACGAGTGTGTGGCAGGCTGTGTGTGAGATATTAAGGTGCAGTGGTCACACAGGCTGGCACATGGTCGTGTGTCCAAACCGTGTGACTTATTATTTATGTATCAGAGATACTCAGGCAGGGGACACAGGCGTGTGCTGGACCGTGTGAAGTACATAGGCAGCACACGGGCGTGTGCCAAGACCATGTAACTCACTAACTTGGTGAATAGGGGCATAAAGGCAACCACACGGGCATGTGAGCTTAAATCGTCAAATTTCTATTAACGCCATATTTGATGTACGAGGCGAGTGTAAGCAGTTTGTAAGATATGTATGAACTAAATTGAACTGTATGATCTACTTTATCATGATTATAAACTGGTTCTACATATCCGTATAAGAAAATTTGTAAGAAATTCAACCCTCTGTTATACTACAATTGTATGATTGTATATGCATAAGAATTTATATATATATTGGTCATCTGTTCTCTGCATTTGCATGGGGCGAGAATTATGAATTAAAGGAAGTGTTCTGTACTGATTTAGTGGTCAAATCACCTGTAATTATATTTGATCTGGTAGTGAGAGTGTACACACTGCAATGTGTCGTACCGATACTATGAGGTGTGTAAGGTTGGATGGGTATTATATACCTACTAGTGTGTTGGGTTGGTCGGAGATAGTCTGTAGCGGATGGGGGTAGGATAACTACAACTACATCTATATCTGTATTTGCATATGAATCTATTTCTAAATAGTCAGCGAACGTAGGACTCGATCATCTAATGGTTCTATTTTAAATATATATGCATGTGTTTAAAATTGTTATTTGTTTTCTGACTTTAAATTTTAAGATTGAATTAGTTTTAAGACATCTATGTATCAATTAAATTGGCTTTAAGTGCATCTGTTTTCTGGCAAGTTCATTTGACATTTTAGACTTGATCTTTCAGTCTCAGCCGAATTTAAGGTGTTACATAACTCTTAAACCATATTCAAATATGATATTCACAAGGCATGGCTCTTCATCTTAAAAATATCATATTACATACCCTATTAATTCTTCTCAAGTATGTTGGCTACCAGAACAGAATATCGGATCACTCTAGAAATTCTTTTAGGAAAAAAAATGAAAAAAAAAAATTACCTTACAATTTAGGTTGTTTGATCTGGCAGTCATTGTTGATAATTAATTTTATTTGAGAATAACAAGACAAAAAAGAACATTTTGTTTATTATTGTCGTTGATCAATAAACCAAAATGGAATATATTGTTCAGCCGCTGTTTACAAGAAAACTGGTGAAGCATCATTAGTCTTAACATACATGATAAAATGACATAATGTAATCTTTGTAACAAAGTAGCACCATTTTCATTATTTGAGATAATCTGGTCATTTTAGATATAATAATAAACTTGATTAACATGACAATGTTAATAAATCTAAGTTAATATACCAACTCCAAGGAATAATTATATTATTATTCTATAAATATAACGATTTGTTACAACAACAATCATCTACCCATCATTTATGCTATATAATTAGAACCTAATCTCTATAACCAACACAATTAAATTCATTTCAATTCATTTCTCTACTCTAATGGTGATAAAGCCATATGAGAAACAGATAAAAGGGACTAATCCCAGAACCTGCAATGCATACCACATATTTCTATGTACAAGATGCTTACAGTGATTGGATTTCTTATGCTTACCAAGCATTTCCTTCCAACATGAAACTATGCCCTCTGGTTAAAATCCATAAAGCGAGGTTGAGGCTGTCCGTTCAAAGTCGGGTTATTGGTGGATGAATGAGGCATATGCAGCTGCTGCTGCTGCTGCTGCTGCTGCTGTTGTTGTTGCGGTGTCTGCAGGACACCAAAGTGATGTGGAGCAGGTTGGTGGGTTAAATATTGAGGAGATAGTCCTCTATTGAAAGGATTTCCATTCATAGCAGACACTTGACCAGCTTGTATCCTAAGCCGTTGCACTTCTTCCTTCAATTTTTCATTCAAAGCTACAAACCACAGAAAAATAAATACTAAATAAGTACCTTTAAAGCTCAACTTGTTAATTACCTTGCCTATTCGATGACATAGTAGGAATTGGTTACTTTGAAAATCATATTCCGACAATATATAAGGCATCTGAAAACCATATATAAACAAAGATGTGACAAACTTTTCCATACCATATTAATAAAGCACCTTTCCTGTAGGCCTTCAAATTTACAGGCTAAAGTGTCATACTCTTTTACATGCCATATTAACTGAGCCCTTCTCTTTCCACTTCTAAATTTATGGTTTACTTTATTAAATTATGAAAACACTGGATCCAGATGATAGAATCACTTAACTATGAAATGGCAGAGTTTTGATGATTTTACCAATCTGTCATAACTGATGAATGAATATAAAAATGATATTATTTCATCAGGGACGAAGACAGGGAATTTATATTAGGGCACTTACTTTATTTGAGAGGGGCAAAATTGTCTTTTATCCACTTTTTTAAGTATAAAAATACTAAAAATTTGAGGGAAAGCAAAGAGAATATGAAAGGGAGAGGAAAAGCCTCGGTGTCCCCCCCCCCCCTCCCCCTACATCCCTCTCCACCAAGTATATTTAGTGAGTATTTAGTGCAAAAACAAGGAAAAGCATGCATACCATCCCTAAGCTGCGCTTGTTGCTCCATAGCCTGTAGCCGTAGTTTCAGTTCCTTGTTCTCAGTAGTCAACCCAGTAGTGTCTCTCTGTATCATAGGAGAAATATATTAGAAGTGGTTCCCTTCCTTCACTGTGAATGCAATAAACAAATATTTGGGCCTTAAAGACACAAAACAGGTGCTTTCCATGTTAGCAGAAACCAGATGTCATGGGGCTGAAACCCAACTGAGCCCACCTTATCGCAGCAAAAGGCTATTTTCCAGGCACATGCATGACCTAAATGGTGGTAGCAGAATCAAAGAAGGATTGATATGAAATAGTTGAAAAGCAATGCGCCAATGCCAAAAGGGAGACTCATGCCTTTGCATCATTCCAAGGCATGATTAAATAAAGTGCATAATGTTGTCGTTTTCAGAAAATACAAGGATTGATCAATGATTGTTGTTATGTAAGGTACTTAAGTGAGTCAGAAATACAGTTTGCAAAACAGAAGACACAACGGAACTTCTCAAAAATGTGCAAAGTGGCTAAAAGTACTGCCAAGTGCCAACATTAACTAACTTTAGACAGAAGCAATACAAGGCCTTTACTAATTATTACAGCTGACACTTCTTTCAACAAAGAAAATCCCATGCATCTATACACCAAAAAACTGCTACGGCTGTCTAAAACAGCCTCATACTCAAGTTGGTTTAAGAGTTCCCCACCCCAAAGGAAGAAACTGAAACTACTAGATATTTGAAATAGTATTACATTGAATACAGTCCCAAGTGAAATCAGTAAATTCTTCAACAATTATTGCAATGATCTTATATGTGATTTGACCTATAAACGAATATGAAAGCATGTGTTTCATGCATATAATAATTCGTACACAAAATCCCAATCAGTAGCTAAACCCTGTCATAATTATGACACAAGATACAGTAAAAAAATAGCCAACTTTGACTTCAGAAATTGGAACGTAGCTTATAGATTCAGGTGTTAATATTATAACATGACCAAGAAAAAAGGACATTTGAATAAATGTACCAGGCAAGTTCACATTCTAGAAATGAGTAAAGGATCACATCAATGAGAGGTGAAGTGTAAGCTGTAAAGCTAAACCCAGCATAAAGTACTTTTTACCTGTAAAATTGTGACCTGTGCGGAGAGATTGGTAGCTTCTGTCTGAAGAGTCTGAACCTTCTTCTCTAGTTCATTCGTGTATCGAATCTTCCTCTCCTTTGAACGCGCAGCTGATTGCCTGTTAGCCAGAATCCTACACCATCCCCAATAAATAAATAAATAAAACCCTCCATTTGGGTAAGAAAATTGAAAGCATCAGCTAATTTATTAAAGAGAAGAAGGGAAAGAAATAAACATTGGCTTTGATGAATAACAGGCGAAGAACCAAATTCGACTTGAAATCCTATATCGACATTAATTAAGTTTAAATTGTGAGGAAAAAAATTCTACCTTTTAGCTCTCTTGGGATCGATAAGGGCAAGCTCAGCAAGTCTATCAGGAGCCATAGTTTTCTTAACACCATCAACGGCCATCAAGGACTCAACGTCAAACGATACCGTAGTCGAACCATCCATCGAGTTACTATGTCTATGGTGAACCCTGTTATCTCCTGCACCTCTTTTCCCGCCAAATTTCTCATCCCCAGCTCCTCCGGAGATCGCAGGTCCAGTCAACCCGAGTCCGTCAAAGAAATCAGAGTCAACAGAAAGGCTACGGATATGCCTAGGGTTATTGAGGGTGGAGCGAGGAGGGCCGTTGCATGAGGAGTCATCGGAGGATTCAGCGGGTACGGGTGCGACAGGTGGCAGACTGGGATTGGAAGAGGAATCCGGAAGGTCAAGGCAGGAAAGATCGAGGTCCGAGGGGTCGAAGAGGAGAAGATCATCGAAACGGAAAGTTGTGTCGGAATGAGCCCGCCTATGGTGAGCTCCACGTGGTGGCATCTGGTCTATCTCCATTCGCAGCTTTTGCTCCATCTTCTGTAGGCGGAAGAAGCGGCGGCGTACGGCGGTTTAGGTAGAACTATTATTGTTAGAAAATGAGTTTAAAAAGTGGTAAGAAATATAAGTGGGGGTTGAAAGCTTGGGGCGTACAGAGGGGAGGGGGTTTGGTTGAAAAATAGAACATTAGTAACTGAGAACAGCGTTGAACTAATTTTATTTTGTTTTATTATTTTAATTATTTATGTGAGTCATCACTCTTTCTATTTTTTGTTTTTTTTTTTTTTTCTGGGTGTAAATAAAATACTAATATTTTTCTGTGAGCGATAAAGGATTAAATCACATTTTTGAGACCTTAATTTGGTAACTTTTTTCATATTGGGAGCCTAAATTTTCTTTTGCCTGAATTAGGCCTTACTTGACAATTATTTTTACAGTGAAACTTAAATTTTTTTTTTGGTCTAACTTAGGCTGGCCCTGAACTTGGTAGCTCTCACATTGAGGCTTGGACTTTTATTGTTCAAGTTAGTCCTTTAAAACCCTAAAATTTAAACATCAATGTGAGAACAATTGTCAAGTTCAGGCCTTAATGTAAGAACAATTACTAAGTTCAAAAAGTAACTTGAAAAAAAAAATTTAAACCCCAACATGAAAATAGTTGTTTAGGACTTAACTTGGACTAAAAAAAGTTTAGACTCTAATATGAAAAAAAGTTATCAAATGCAGACCCCCAATAATAAATTAAACAATAAAAAATTAGTGAATGTTGATAGATTTATATAAGGGATTTTAAATTTGGTAATTAAGTACACTTATATTCTTTTGTTCACTTTCGTAATTGAAATTGATAACTAAATTTATATTTGGCTCTAAAACTAGACAAATATAAAAGTTTAAAGATGTAATATCTAAAAATTTTAATGACATGACATAATATCATAATGTCACATCATAAAATCTTATTGAAATTTAAGTTTAAAGATCAAAATAAATTTAATTGTTTAGTTCATATACCAAATTGGGAAAAAAATTATATAAGTATCAAAATGAGCTAATTACCAATATAGGGACTAAAAGTTATATTTTCCCTTTATATTATTTAATTTTTACGAATAAATTGTATAAAATAACACCCAAATTATTGAAGCTGGACATTTCTACATCTGTTGTCCTGTCACGTCATCGCTCTGAAAAAGAAGAATATAGTGAAATAATAAAATAAATAACGAAAGCAAAGCAGTTCCTTACTCAATCAACTGCTGGAGATAACAAAAAATAATAATAAAGTGGCGGAGGAAGGTGAGACGGTGTGGTTGAAATTTGTGAATTCATTAAATATTTATATATTGGGTGGATTTTGTTCTCCTCAAAACTGACTTTTGAAATATATGTTTTTTATAATATTAAAATATGTTATAAGTAGGTGTATTCTCCATGGATTTAGATTTTTTTTTTTTTCAGATTTTAAAACTCAAATTAATCTATTAACACTGTTAAATTTTGTTGATGTAGTATTTTAAAGTAAAAAATATTAACTTTATAGCTATGTAATTAAAAAAAATTAATATTAATAACGGTTAAACTTATATTTTGAAATTTAAAAATAGGGTAAACTATAAAAATAGTTAATTTTGTTTGTCTTATATTATATTTTAGTCACTTATGTTTGAAATGTTACGTTTTAGTCACTTACGTTATTATTTTGTTACGAAGTGGTCACTCTATTGTTAAACTTCATTATCTCCCTAACGACAATCCTACGTGATAGTCTAAATAGGTTTTAAATGCCAACTTGAATATCTACTTGTTGAGATAAAAATAGATTTTTAATTAAATAAATTTAATTTAGACTATCACGTAGGACATCCAAGTTGGCATTTAAAACTGATTTGGACTGCCATGTAGAACCGCTATTAGGGAGGTAACGGAGCTTAATGGTAGAGTGACCACTTCGTTATAAAAAGATAATCTAAGTGATTGGAACGTAACATTTCAAACATAAGTGACTAAAATACAATATGAGTCAAACAAAAGTGACTACTTTTGTAATTTAACCTTTAAAATATAAAGATCCAAAAGTGTAGAAAATAAAATTACATGGACTAAATTTCAAATTTTTAAAAAATATAGGGAGAGTTATGGTATATTTTAAAAAATATATAGAGTTATGGAAGGATATTTGGAAAAATGTTTTGCCTCCTAGAACTAGACATTTCCTCGTCAGCCAAGAAAAACTAGCAGCTAGCTAAAGAAAGCCTTGATCTTCAAGAAGAAACCAGGAAAGCAAGGCCTCAAAGCAAACTCCAAATCGACGCACCATGTAGTACACAAATCCGGCTCAATCCCCGCAGCGACGCCAACTACTATTCAGTTCGGTGGGTCAACCCACCAGCGGTCGGCGATGATTTGCTGTCTCACTGAAGCAGGTACTTCCTCAACCCAGAACCTGTCAATGTTGAGAATAGCTCCTTCTTTAGCCATTAGATGAGCTGCCTGGTTAGCTTCCCTTGGGATGAATTTGAATTGGTAGCTTAAAAAACAACGAGCTCTCGATTTTCTATCTGTTATAATCGCTCTTATGTTAGATTTGTCTCCCTGTTTAGCCCCGATCTTCTTAATCACTGTCAAGGAGTCGCCTTCATGTTATGTGTAAGTGAAACCCATCGCTACAGCAAACTCCAAAGCTTGGACCGCTGCCAGAGCTTGAGCCACGAATGGATCAGGTACAAAACTATTTCTTCTAATACTTGATCCCATAACGAGGCCTTCATGGTTTCCAATTCAAAATCCCAAATATTGACTCAAATCATGAGATCAACTGGAGGTGTTCATTTAACTTCGCTACGCTGCGTAGGAACAATTTCTGATTCTGCCAATGAATAAATTTCTCGTGTATGAGCTTTGACCCAGGTAACTTTTCACATTTCCGATTGATAAACCCCCTTCGTATACCAATTTATTCCTTATCAAATTGTCCAAATCGTGACTGCAATTAGTTGACAAACATTAGCATCAACAGTGGTAAACATAATTATCATAATGCTTTGCAGGCCAAGAAATCCCGAAGTTCAAAGCAAAAGGACAAGCAAGCAAAAGATGAGTAGTCGATTCTTGAGAAGAAGCACATTTAGGGCAATTTGCATTAGTTGAGAATTTCTTAATCTGTAAATTGTGGAAAGTCAGCACATAATTATTAGCAAACCTCCATAGTGTAATTTTAATTTTGGGAGGGACTTTAAGTTGCCAAAGTTGTCTGTAGAAAGTAGAAACCATAGGCAAGTGCATGCTAAGATTAGAATTGCTATCATTAGTTAGGCCAGATAAGAGGAGTTGATACCCACTTTTCGCAGAATAGTCCTCTAAATTGTCAGCACAATAAGACTGAGCTAATGGTATACAGAGAATTCTACGAGCCTCGTCCAAATCGAAAATGGTATTAATTAAATCGTCATTCCATTTTTTCTCCCCGCCAGCATAAGATCAGAAACAGCATTAATACTATCACTAACTCTTGCTGATTGCACCTTGCAGGAACTATTCCCTAGACGCCAATGGTCCTCCCAAACCAAAATGCAAGTCCCATCTCCAACTCTCCATTTCAAACCCAATTGCGATAAACCCTTTGCACACTAAATACTTTTCCGAGTAAAAGAGGGATAAGAACCTAAATCGGAATGAATAAACTTGAAGGAAAATATTTAGCTTTTAAGAAACGCACAATACCCACCACCCATACAAGCCCACTCTAAAATAAGTAATCCAAATATTTTTCAATATTCATACTACGTCGGTTCCACAATTAAATTACAGGAATTTTTTGAGACAGCCTTGATTAATGATAAGAATAAAGCTCTACTAACTTTTAGATTTTAGTCCACCTATATAAATCATGCACAAGTAAGTTTGAGTTAGAGACGAATCCTTATGGTGGCTTAGGGGCCTTGGTGTCCCCAAAATTTTGAGAAAATTTGATTTCTTTCTTGAAATTGTTAGAGAATTTTAATTTGGCCTCCTTAATTAAAATTTTCAAATTTTAATTGTACTTTTTAATTTTTTTGAAAATTTAATTAAGCTTTCTTAAAATTTTTGAAAATTCTCATTAATCTCACAAAAATTATAAAAAATTTAATTAGACCCAATTTTTTTTTTTTAAATCTCATTAAACTATTGAAATTTTTTAGAAATTTTAGTAGCCCTTCAAAATTTAATCTCAAAATCCACCGCTCATTTGAGTCGAGTTCAATGTTTGTAATAATATTATATAAGTGTACATTACAATTAAAAAAAGCTCATCTCTTAAAAAAGATTACCTTTTTTATATATTATATATATTAACAATTATATACATCATAATCTTCTTCTTTTCTTCTTTTTATTTAGGAATAAAATACAGTTTGTCCTCTCTATAACAATTATTCTCTATAATAGTATTTCATTGTAATAGCTAACTTTATTGTAGAATCAATTTTTTATGTTTTATTTTTACTCTCTATGATAGTTTTTCATCTATAACAACAGTAATAAAGTATGAAGTATACTATTTATGTAACACCCTTTACCCGAAGTGAACCGATACATCACAAGCAAGGGATGTTACATTTGGACACTAAAGTTACTCAACTCGAACATCAATTTTTAAAACTTTGTTTTAACATAACTACTCTTTTGGAGTTATTCAAGTCGTTTCTACGCTTTCTTTGAATTTTGAGTACAAACAAGACCCAATCGAGGCTTATTTGAGTCAAAATAGGGTATGTAAGGTTGATGTCGCGACACTAGAAAGAGGGTGTCACGACACTGATTGTTGTTGTGGCACTGAGCTGCTAGTGTCGTGACACCGGAAATAAATTACTAAACAAGGTCAATGTTGCGAGGTTAGGAAGTGGGTGTCGTGACACTGGGATGCTGATGTCGTGAGCCAGTGTCGTGATACTGGAAACAGATTGCACTAAATACATGTCCAATGTCGCGACACTAGAGATGGATTACTCAAAACATGTTTGAAACGTCTAAAACCAAATTTCAACTATCATCAACTATTCCAAATCACTTCTAAACATCATAAAAAATAAATCTCCATCAAAACATCATATGATACCACATCTAACTCAATCCAAATTTAACAAGTTTGTAAGGTTAACAAAATGATCAAGAATCTTCAATATTTACACTAGAAATCTTGCCCATATGTTTTGCATTAGCCTATGTACATTCCATAATCTATAACCAAAAATATCAAAATCACATTCTTTTCCAAGCCTTGAGATATGATGAGTTGAGATGATATCTTCCCCTTAAAGCTTTAATTCAAATCTCTACCTATGCGTTGAAAAATAACGCGTTAAGCTTATATGAGCGTTAAGCTTATATGAGCTCAGTAAGTACATCAAGAATTAAACTTACCATTTACAACAACCAATGTTATCATTTAAATACCTAATTAGTTGCTATATACAATGAAATTAAGTGAAAAGTAACCTTAGCAATTTTTTTTAAACAACATTCTATAGATCATTTACCAGTTCATTTATATGACCACTTACCTTTATATTATTTATCCAATTGTAGACTCAATAGAACACGTAGGATACGTGGAATGAACACTAGTTCATTTGCACAAATGTGCATACACTACCTTACCCCAAAGTGTAAAGTTAACAAACTGCACCAAAGTGCCATTGTCTCTAACATCGAGGTGCAAAATCACTGAATTGCACCGAAGTGTCACTCTCACTAGCGCACTTGAAAATCTCCTAATGGCATGCCTTTTATATCCTACTAATTCACATATTGTCTACATAGGCATTTATATGTTAAAAATTCACTACATTTACTCGAAAATTAAAAACAATTTAACTTTACGGGTTTTACAGTATAGTCCTTATTCACATGAAAATTCACTACTCTCTAATTGCACTAAATTTTACTTTTTGTCTATTCACTAATATGAATAAACCCCATTTATTAATATTTTAATTCACATATCTAATTTTATACATTTTACAATTTAGTCCCTTCTTATCAACTTAGTCTCTTCATTCAAATCTACTCATTTTGTAATTAAAATCCAAATTCATATTTTCACCACTCATTCATCAACTTTTATACATATATTCTTGACATATTCACATGCAATTTAATCATCTAACCATTTTAATATGACTTACATTTAGGTTTAGTTAGGTAAAGTAAAATTCTTTAAGTACTTACAATCAAATGCTTGGATGAGCTCTTCCTTTTTTCTTTACTCCTTTATTACTTCTTTCCCCTTATCAAAACCTTGTTGATCACCTTTCTTCTCTTTCTCTTCATTAACATATTACACAAATACAAGATTTAATATCAAAACCATATCACGTATCATTTTCATGCACTTTTAATGAAATAAAACACGGAATCCTTAAAGAAACGTCATCATCCTTACCTTGAACTTTTACTCAAATTCCTAACTTCACTTTTCTTTTCCTTTAAATGTGAACAATAGCTAACTTTACAAGAAACTTAGCTTGCTATGAGGTGGTTGAGGTTGATTTCACCAAGAATCCATGGAAGAAATGCTCTATTGATTGCATTTAACCAATCAAATGCTCTATTGATTTCACCAAGAATCCATGGAAGAAATTTGAAGTTTTTGAGCTTGAGGTGGTTGGAAATAGTGGAAGACTACAATAAAAAAAAATAAATATTTGCTAAAATGGGAGATGAAGGTGATGCGAAAGAGATGATGATGATGGAGGTTTCTCAGCATCTTTCTATATTAAAAATTTATTTAATTTAATATTTTAAATTATTAATTGTATTTAATTGAAAAAAATCTAAACATTATTGTATACATCAAGTGGTTCATATTCAATTTCAATCTCATCCACAATTTATTGTACTCTCTTGATTAAATTACACTTTTAATCCTTCCTCTTTTCCCACCAATCTAATTCAATCATTTTTATTTTTAATTTTCACACTTTTTCCCTAATAGTTTTCACATTATTACGATTAAGCCAATACCTCAATTTAATTTCTCTCAATTCAAAAGTCTTTTTAATTCCCTACAGTATCCAACAACCTTCTCTACTAATATCCA
This sequence comes from Gossypium bickii, assembly GCA_025503065.1. NCBI lineage: Eukaryota > Viridiplantae > Streptophyta > Magnoliopsida > Malvales > Malvaceae > Gossypium > Gossypium bickii. Next base: position 15,849,056 of record CP106710.1, on the reverse strand, counting down.
GATTCCTATTTATTTACTTCAAAAATTCTAACACATGCAAATTTTGAAATAATACTATTCTCATCTCGGGGGTGTTAGGGATGTTACAATTTAGGGGCAGAGCCAAGAAATTTAGATTGTGATGTCAATTTTTTTAAAAAAATTAAAACATTTATAAAAGTCACATAAACTAACGCATTATTTTTTTTTTCTTATTGTTCTTCCTCTACTTCACTAATAGACTATTTTAAAAAGTTTTTCTATTTATGTTAAACATTTAGATCAAATATATCTAAGCCTTAAATAGATAAAAGTTTTCATGAAACCAACATACCAAGAGTAATTTTTTTTCACAAAAAAAAAACACTTAAAAGCTTTTTGGTGTCATGAGAATGCAATATATCAATTTTTCAAACACAAGATTCACAACAATCACATTAGTAACAACAATTTCTAAATAAAAATGCTAAATTTCTAATCAATCCTAATTTCTTCAAGGGATTGTATTAATCAATCCTATTTTTTGAAGGATTTGTATTAATATCTTCTAAAAATTATTACCTATTCACGATGTTAGGAATTTTATACAAAATCAATAATCTCAAATTTATTCAACAAAAATAAATAAATCTTACATAAAAATCCTAATGTATCAAAAGAAAAGCCACAACCTTACTCTTATTTAGAGATTAATCAAAAAAGCAAGAAAAGAAAAAGAAGAATTGTTACAAAATCGAGAAGCAACATGAAACTATTGAAGGATTGAACATATGTCTTGCAAAAATTCTAGAGAGTAAGAGAATAAAAGAAATTTGAGAAAAAAAGTTAAGAGTGTTGGAAGAAAATAAAACGATTAGGGATTTTTGAATTTTAGAGACGGGGAAGAGATTCATTTAATTTTATGTAAAATAATTTATTAAATGAAAATAACCTTTAAATAAATTCAAATATGATTTATCTATGATATCTCAAATGTTGTTATAGGTGTCTCAAATTCTGTTAACGACAGTTATAGAAAGACAATTATAGAAAGGGTTGGTTGTATGGTTTAATTTCTCTAAAGGTTAAAATGTGTTGTTAACCCTTGTACTTGTTTAGAATTATTTTCTCAATTTAAAAATCTTAACCAGATTATTATTGCCCTTAGAAATTCTTGTCAAAACATATGCATATAACACATCATATGAGAATAACCTATTCTACAAATTTTGACAAAAGAATACTTACCGTTTGAGAATTTTAAATAAATCTCAAATTATGTTTGTCAAGGGGGATTACCTTTAAATGATTAATATTTAAAATCTAGTCGTTGTGTGATTTTCGAACATGAAGACAAAATGATATAAAGATTTCAACTTCAAGGTATTCAAATCAGAAAATACATCCAAAACCAACAGTCAGTTAATGATTGCAAAGCAAATAATTGATTAGCAAAGAAGAATCCATCCCCAACATTCAAAATTTCAACTATTCAAGATATTCAAACCCGAAAATATGTCGAAAATGAATGCCAAAACACAGGTACTTCAAGAAAGCTGGATAATCCGGCAGCATTTTTAATGATTGCAAAGGGAATATTTCATAGAGGATTGGGTAGATAAGAAGAATCCATCCCAACATTCAGAATTTCAAGTATTCAAGTTCCCGGCTCTAGGAAGATATTAACATATTAACTGCAGAAGCACTCCCCAGGCTTTGGTCATTGCTAGCTTGTAGTTTTTGTTCACCCCCTTTATCCAAAAATACAATAGACTTCAATGTTAAAATCACCTCAGATTAATTTTCATCTTTCATCAAAAAGAACCTTGTAAAATCGTTTTCGTTCTTCCGGGTCAAACAAACGTCCTAAACCTCCTAAAGTATCACCGTTATCATCTTGGTTGGATGTTTCAGAACTCGCTACTTTCCTTCTCTCTGGCTTCATCAAATTCATGCATTTCCTCTTCTTTTCCAAATTCACTACGCGGCGCCTTTGGTTATATTCATGAAGCCCTTCCTGCATCAAATCACCGAATTTATTCTTCACAATGACTAGTGGATTTTGTTCAACCAATTCTGACCCATTGTAAGCTTCTCTAAGAAGCATGGTATAAATCTGATACTTGTTCGACACGTAAAATATGCCGGGGTGCTTGAGCAACAAAATATTCAATTTCTCAGGCAAAGCAAACTCTCTCTTGAAATGGCTTAGCTTTACGATTGATAACTTCTTCCACAAGGTCAATGACAGCAACTCATGCACAAGGCCCACAATTCTCTTCTCCATCTCCTTAGATCCTTCCTCTAAACCTCTAGGGTTTAAGTAAGGTGAAATGTAGGGAATTGCATTAAATTCTTCAAATCTCTGCCATGATTTAATCCAAGTTGAAGGCAATGAACATGAAAAACAAGGCTCTATCCCCTGTTTCTGAGCTGAGGCTTCAACAGCAGAAACTGCTAGATCAGGGTTCCACGCCAGAAGTTCAATTTCCATTGAACTCTTCCTCCAACCGTTATTAACCAGTCGAAAGATTTCTGGGTGCTTTGGTAGAATTCTAATGATGTAGTCATCTGGAAATCCAAAGCTGTGTTTAAGCTCATTAAGTTTCGTAACATTAAGCCTTTGATTCACGCTCATCATTAACAACTTTGCCAATTTCTGAAAAAACACTGGCTCCTGCATATCTTTCACCAATTCTTCCTCTTCGACCAAATGTATCATCCGCTTCGTTAATCTACAATAATACTCATCATTCTCAAGATAAATTTCAAAGCAACAGGGATACTTCTTGAGCCAATTGAGTGCTTTGCCTTGAAGATCAAGAGTCTTAAATTTCTTTTGAAGATGCTCCAAAGGTACCACCTGGTTTGGGCATCTAAGTATTATGTTTTTAATCTGATTATTGACTATCCAACGACGATTTCTTGAAAGGGCTGCTTCAAGATCTAGGTCTTTCTTCGTTGACCAAAGAGAGAAGTTTCGAAAATGATAAATAAAAGAAGGCTGAGAATGCAGCCTACAATAGCAACAAGCCAACCTCTCGAAAACTCTTTTACTAATCATCATACTCAACTTAGTATGCCTCTTTTTCTCTAAAGAACAAACCTGTTAAGAGCAAAGAAAATAAAATAAGAAAAAGGAAACCATATCTTTCTTTCTCAACAATGAATTAGATATACAAGGTAATGTAACAGCTTGCCAAGAGAACAGTCCACAAGTTCCTTATAGCACCACACTAAACATGTAATACTACAGGTATGCTTATGCCAATGAACCAATGTTCAGGACTTTTGTACTAAGCCATAGAAGCTATATGTGCTTTACTGTAAGTGCAGAATAAACTTCCATTCAGCAATAATTAATGACTTTCATCATGCCACAGTTCAAGCAAACCTTAAAACTTCATGAGCAAAAATAAGAAAGAAAGGTTTATTGGATTAATGACAACTAGGAAATTTTTCAATCAAGCTTTATCACTCTGGAAATGGTGTAACAGTGTCGATGTTGCCATTGCTAAAGCCCTCCATAGTGATGTGAACAGATTTAACAGCCGATTGCGGCTGCAAATAACAGTATAACAGAAAATAGCAGCGATACCAGTCCACTATTTCCACTAAACCAATACCTTTTAAGATATGAAAGACAGTAACAAGCAGCAAGACGGAAAACAGAAAATCAAATACAGCAAGGTGATGCATAACTAAAAAATCTTATTACTCAATACTCAAGTAGAAACTTAAAAATTTAAGACCAAAAATAAGACAGAAAAGCGTATCATATTAATGACAACTAGGAAATTTTTCAATCACTATAGAACCAAGACTGAAAACCCAGTCAATGTGAAGGAAACCTTTGTCATCTGTATGATTACCTTAAATATCCGGATCAGACCTTCTATCCTATATGATTAAAAAAAACTAAAAGCAGTCAAATACAAGAAGATCAACCTTCTAGGTATTATATACAGTATAGCAGCCGATGTACCTGCACTAAACAAGAGAATCTCAATCAGATAATAATATAAGGAAAGGAAACAAAAAAGTAAAGGGTAAGTTCTATTTAGTGAAGAATCAAACTTCTCATAGGCATTTTCACGAACACCTAACGGAAGAAAGAATCAAATTTAATCAACACATTTGGGTACCTAAACGGCTAGATTGAGTCCTATGGCATTTTTCATTTTCGCTGCGATCTAGGGGAAGATTATGATAAATTTACAAACTTTGCTACTGCTGTGGCTGAGGGAAAGAGTGAGGGAGATTGTAAAGTAAAAAAAGCAGGAGGAAAAACTGGTTGAGAGCCATCGGGAGAAATGCTGTGAAATTCCTCTTCGACCAAAAAAGTGAAGTTAATATATATATATGTAAGAGGAATCCACTTTGGGGGGTCTAAAATCACTGATTTTATATAAAAATATAAATACAATGATAAATCCAATATTATTAAAATATTAATTTTATAATTGAATTGTTGAAATATTAATGATATAAAAGTAATTTGTAATTGTAATTTCTATAAGGATTCAAATTGTGATATTTTATATTTTATTCACTTTTGTTTTTATGTAAAAAATTTCAACCATTCGATATATAGTATTTTAGATCAATATGATAAAAATATCAGATTGATTTGAAATTGACATGCATTGTCAGTATAATTATATCGATAAATTTAATAATTGAGTCATTAAAATATTAATCATGCCAAGAGATACGAAAGCGTGTAAATGTACGTGAATCCCTATGACTTGACTTGTAGAAAGTAATGATTAAGGTTCTTATTAAACATCCATTTAATATGGATTCAAACCGAATGACTCTCATCCCTTACCCCCAATATATATATAATTTGAGTCCCCCCCTATTTATTATTTAAATATTACTTTAGTTGAGAGAGAACATGTCGGTGTCTTGAGCTCAAATCTTATTATAAGCATTTTTTTTTTTTGGATTTTGTATATAAAAAACAAAATACCCTTAATTTTATATATATTGCTTTGTTAAAATAAATCCCTTTTGGTAATTTAACAATTGCGTTAAGTCCTAGTTATGTGTGACACCAATTTAATCAAAATATATATATTAGAAATTCTATCACATGCGTACGCTGTGAAAATTACATATTTAAAACACAAAGATTATTTTAAGAATAATATACAATAAATAATGAAATGTATTGTATAACAACCCGATTTTTAGTGGTGCCGAAAAAAGTGGTTTCAAAATCTCATTCCATAAACCGATCTGTAAATATTAATATTTAATATTTACGAGGCTAGTATCAAAGTTTATTAAAGATTGGTCTAGTAATTTGTTGAATTGATAGTTAATTAAGGTACAATGACTAAATTATAAAAATTTATTGCTATAAAATTTTAATTGACCAATGGTTTAGGGGCTCAAATTGCAATTAACAAAAGGTCCAAAATGACAATTTAACTTATCTTGAATATTGTGTTAATGCCTGGTGATTATTTTAGTTGATTAGGTATGATTAATTTACTTTAAACCTAATTAATTAAGTTAGTAAAATACTTAATCAAGTACAAAAAGAAACTTAAGTGGAATGAGGGAGAACTTCATCTTCTCTACTCATCCACAACCGAAACAAAAAAAAAAAAGAAAAAGAAAAAGAAAAGGGTTTCAAAGCTTCAAACTGTCGGCCATTAGATTGGTGACTTCAATCAAGTCTTTTTCTTATAATTTTTATGTTTTTGAGTTCGTGATAGCTTGATTTAACTAGCCCATGTACCAATTTGTAAAATTGTTAAAATTTTTAATAGTTTCCATTGTTGACTTCTTAAAGAAATTGGTGTTAAATTGATAGATTTTAAGTTTAGATGTGAAAAGGACTAGATTGTAAAATTTAATTGTTAGTTTTGTTCAAATGGACCAAAGTGTATAAATTGTAAAATTGATACAAAATTTCTATAATTATAGATCGTATAGGGTCCTAAAATGATGTAATTGAGATCAGTTTTGAAACCAAAACTCAAATTTGAAAGTTATGGCAATTTCGATTTTAGGGATTAAATTGAATAAAATGCAAATATTAAGGGGCATTCAAAAAATGAAATTGAATTGGTACATGCATATAATAGAACGTTATAAAATGTTTGATATTATTAAACTGAATTGAATAATTGTATAGATGGGGAATTGAACCGAAGATAATCGGGGAAAATAAAAATTTATCTATTAGTCCTTAAAGTCTAGTTTATTGTTGTTTTTCCAGGTAAGTTCATATGGAACTTACTAAATTATTTGTTGAATTGTATTTGTTTCAATTGTATGTTTATATTTAAGTGAATTTGTGGTAATTGACATTGTAAATGCCCAAATTTGACCAGGCATTGATAAATAATAGTTCATTAACAAAATTACAAGCCCAAATAACAAAAGTACAAGCTTAAAATACAAAGAAAACCCTAGGCGGCCCGTTGGCCCAAAACTAAACTTAGTTTCAGTAAAAACTGAAACCTTAACCAGCATCTAGCGCCGCACCCCCTGTGCCGCTCCATGTGCCTCCGCAGTGCACACGCCGCCCGAGGTCTGCTGCCTTGCACCAAAACGGCAAATGAGCCTCTTCTCTCCCCTCCATTGACCAAGCGCCGAACCTACAAAAAAGGAGAGAACAACAGCAAAAACAGAGCAGAGAAATAGTAGCAAAAACGAAAGCATAAACAATAGCAAATATAAAATCAAATGTACTATTCGGCTATAAAATCCACGAAAATAGCCTGTAATTTGGATATACACGAAAAATTCAATCAAAAACAAAGAAATAAAGAAGAAAAAAAATCAAAAGAGAAAGAAATATTAAAAAAAAACTATAGTTTTTTTTACAAAGGTATATTTCCATTTTTTTTCGTCGTATGTTTATTTCGAATATAGCATAATACATACATATATATTCAAAAATATAAAATTTTTTACCTTTCTTACGATTGGAGAATATGGAACCGAAGAGTTCATTTGATTTTTTTCGATTTTTGGAAGGCTTTTGGGCGTTTTGATCTCAGATTGGGGTTGGGGCAGCAAAACGATCAAAAATGCCTCTTTTTGTATTCTCGGGCCACCTTAGAAGGCGGCGCCGTCACCGATGATCGACGGCCGTCACGGTGGCCTGATGGCCGAAAATCGAAGAGGCCAGAGAGAAATCAGAGCTTATCAATTTTTTTTAAACTGAACAGAATTAAGTTTTTTTAAAAAAAATTTGACTTTTATAGGCTATGTAAAACGACGTCGTTTAAGGCTAATTCTAGTAGCCTCAAAACGGCACCGTTTTGGCCTTGACCCGCGTCCGATTCGATCTGCCCCCTAGGATCCACGTGTTTTCGCTGGAAGGGATATTTGCGCTTTCGACCCTTCCGCTTTTATGGCCCGTTACAATTTAGTATTATTTCGTTTTTTTCTTTTCTTTTTAATTTTACCCTACAATTTTATTTTACTTCATTTTAGTCCCCTGGGGAACGACGTCGTTTTGAGAACAGGGAATAACCTTCCAATTAGTCCTTCCTCTTTTACGCGCGTTCAATTTCAGTCCTCATTCGATTTTATTTATTATGATCTGTGCCTTTAATTTTGTTTTGATTTCAATTCAGTCCTTTGTTTGATTAATCTCATTATTTATATACTAATTTATTTATTATTTTTCACTTTTTTAATACCTGAATTTAATATTATTCATATCTATTATATTTATTTATTTGTTTGTTTGTTATTCTTTTATCTTTCAAATATTTAAATGTAATATTATTTATAGTTGTTTTATCAATTTATTTATTTATTTTTCATTCTTTACTTTTAAAATATTTAAATTTAATATTATGTATATTTATTTACTTACTTATTCTTTTACTTTTAAAACATTTAAATTCGATATCATTCATATTTGTTTTATCAATTTATTTATTTATTCTTTTACTTTTTTAATACCTCAATTTAATGTTATTTGTTTTATCTGCTCATCAATTTATTATTATTATTTTAAATAATTAAAATTGGACACCACTTATATTCATTAAGCAGCTTTCATTTTCATTTTTTATTTTGAGTTGCTTTATTTAATTATGTCGTGATGTCACAAATTGATTTTTCTTATTATTGCTATATTCACATTATTATTGCCATAGTATTTGTCCATTTACTTGTTATTTATCATTCTAATATAAATGACCTATCCATACAGCTACTTCACATTACTTCATTATCATTACGTTATACACTATATTTAAACATATTTTTCGTTTTCATACTACGCTTGAATAAATTAAATGCGTTTCACTTTAAGCATCATGTTCGTTTTTTTGCACGATGAATAAAAAGAAATTTTTTAAATCGAAACGACATTCATTATCTTTTGGAATTAGAAAAGTTGTGTTCCTAACTTACGGAATATGTCTTCATTCTAAAAACCAAGATAATACAATATATTTTAAAATAAATAACATTTTTAGCTTTTATTCTCGTTTTCGAGGATTTAAGCATTATATCCTAACTTACGGGATGTGATCATTCCTTCTCGAGTAACTTGAAATAAACCCTTTTCATGAAAATTATTTTAGTTAAATAGCGCCTTAATACAAAAAGGATCGTGTTTTAAACTCCTTTCTTAAATTTTGAATTCATGACACTGAGACTTTAATTAATCAACTAGGTACCAATTTTGGGCGTTATGAGGGTGCTAATCCTTCCTCGTGTGTAACTGACTCCCGAACCCATTTCCTGAATTTTGTAAACCAAAAATCTTTGTTTTAGTAAATCAAACTGTTTATTAAAACGATCAAATTACGAGGTGACCCGATCACACCTCATAAAAAGGATTGGTGGCGACTCCCATCTTTATTTTCAAACTTAAGTTGATTTCAAAAAAAGGGTTTTGACAGACATATTTGGCTACTTATGGACTGAATTGTAAAACGTAAAAAAGTTAACTATACGAAAAGGTACAAGGTACCGATACAAATGTTATATGTTTACAGAATTTATTTGACATATGTATTCTGATATAAGGCTTGAAATGATATGATTACAATAATGATGCTCGTGTGAACTTAGTTAAACATTAGGATACGTATGACATTGTAGCACCCATAACTCGTACCCATCACCGGACTAGGGTTACGAAGTATTACTGGTCAAATCATAACATTTATACTATCATGGCTCTCACATTTACACATCATAGTATTCTATAGCACAAAGTCCCTTTAGTAGGTCTACGAGACCTTAAACGTGCTTCTAAAAAGGTTCGGGACTAAATCGATCTCATACAGAAAACTTAGCAACACTTAGAAAATTTTTCATTTGAAACAAGGCACACGCCCGTGTGGCTAAGCCGTGTGCCTCACACGGCCATGTCTCAGACCATGTCTTACTCCGTGCGCAACTCTGACTATAGTCACACGGCCTGTCACACGCCCGTGTGTCTGGCCCATGTGCAACACTGACTTGAGTCACACGGCCTATCACACGCATGTGTGTTTGGACCGTGTGCAAGTCTGATCTAATTCGAATAAAGATAGTGTAGAACACAGTTGAGACATACGTCTGTGTGCTCACCCATATGGGCAATTATACGCCATTTGCAAGGCCACTTTGCCACCCATTTTGGGTCATTCCTACATGCTCAATTTCAACATCAATAACATACAAATCATCCACCATCTCAAATACCAAATCAAGTATGAAACATACCATTTCTAATTTACCAAAACATACCATAAAGACCATTCACACAAGACTATAAATACACATCACTTACACCATTATCACATAGCAAAATATGTACCAAAAATCATTCCACAACCTTACTAGCCTATACATGCCATATACCATATATACAAATTCCAAAAAGGTACAAAAATAGATGTCCGATAGTGTGATTGAGTTGCTGACGATCCCCGGATCCAAGCTAGCTTTAATGACACTGTAAAACAGAGAAAGACTTCACACAATAAGCTTTAAAGCTTAGTAAGTTCGTAATATAACACAATTATCTCAACAATTCAATTTCAACATACAAAGCTAACTATTACATGATTCAAATCACATCAATACTCAATCTCACCCGTAGCTAGTACTCACATTCATACCACATCTATAAGTTTGTGTACGAGCATTTATAATGCTATTCAACCAAATCCTTTTTATCATTCATTCACATAATCATCCATCTATCTCATACACAATATCATCAGCCATATAGGTTTTGTACATACCTGTACCATCACGTATTTATCTATCACATTTACCACTCAATGCACGATGCCATAATTCGTTCAATCCTCTTAAAACATTCGATGAATTCGCACACTCAGTGCCATTAATTAGTCGGAGCTACAATAGTATCGCACACTTAGTGCCATCACATTAAACCGAAGTTGTCTCGGTATCGCGCACATAGTGCCAACTAATATAGCCAATGCATTTCTTTATCTCGCACACTTAGTGCAATTTATCGCAGTAACTATTCTATTTACGCACATTTAGTGCCACATATCTTCGAACTCACATTTCGCATTTCCAAACTCCACCATCACATTTCCATTCATTTCATCACATATGAACATTATTTGATCAATATGTATTATACATGAACTTACCTCAGACGTAAAAACAACAACACTAGTCGATCAATCGAGCACTTTTTTCTTGCCTCGATCTAAGTCCGAATTTCTCCTTTCTTGATCTATATAATATTAAATTCAACTCATTCAATCACATTTTCATCCAAAACAATCCACAACACATAGTTAAAGCATTTTACACTTTAGCCACCATAATTCTACATTTTGACATTTTAATCCCTATTTCACAATTACACAAATTACACATAATTTACTCACAGCCAAGCTTAGCCGAATTTCACACTAGTCCCTAGCAGCCCATATCTTTCATTTATTTTGCATTTCAACCCCTCAAAGTTTCATGTTCATAATTTAGCCCTTAATAACCAATTTCATCAAAAATTCCAAATACAAAATATGTTTATCATCCATCATGCTTTCATATTTCACCAACTATCAACACAATGCTCACATATTCAACAATGTCATAACTCAAAATTATCATTAATTTCATAAATTCAAGCATGGGCTTTATAAGACACAAAGCAACGATCATAAAAACATAAAAATCATCAAAAACTGAGCTCAAAACATATCTCAATTAGCCAAGATTAGTGCCGAACCCTAAGACTCTTTTTTCTTTCCTTTTTCCTTTGTATTTTAAGCAAAGATGAACACAAATGCCACTAATTCATGTTTTGTTTTAATTAATATTAACTTAATTATTATTTTACCAATTTAACCTTATTATTATACTTATAAAATCACCCATTATAAGGTAATTTATGACCACTTACACAACTAATGGTCCATTTCCATAATAAGGACCTCAAATATCTCAAAGCATAACGTTTAAGCACTTTAACCTCTAGCACAAAGCTTTTACATCTTATGCAATTAGATCATTTCTCACAAATTGACACTCAAACGATAAAATTTTCACATAGAACTTTCACACATGCTTTGTCACATACCACAAACATAAAAAATAATATTTAATTATTTCATCGGCTTCAGATTTATGGTCTCGAAACCATTGTTCCGACTAGGGTTTAAACCGAGCTGTTACAGACATGTTATTAGGGTTACATAAGAAATTGATCAGGGATTTACATGATGATATGAGATCCAACATTTGTTGCAGATTCTCAGTTATATTTATTGTTGTTTTAGCCTGGACTGGTAACCTTGATACGATGTCTGCTTGTGTGATTAAATTCATAAAATGTCAGCTTGTGTGAGCAAATTCATAAATGTTAACTTGTGTGAACAACTCTGATCACTGTCAACTTGTGTGAGCAAAATAGTCTTGTGTATCTGAGTTCTATTTACTACAGTTCTCTCGGATGAAACCTTAACCTAATGAAATGGGAAACATTGAAATGGTTTAGATACAAATTGAAACATATAAGTTTCTAATGTGAGTTGTTATATGTAAGATCATTGTTACAAGTTCATTTTATGAAAGTTTACTAACCGATTGGTTGTACATGATGTTATGCGTTAGCTATCTCAGCATATGCCAAAGAATGTCAAATTAAATTGTTATTCTGTTAAATGTTTAGTTTATTGAATTGTCAAGGTATGTTAAATAAATTTCATATGAATTTACTAAGCATTCATATCCCGTTGTTTTCCCTTCCCTTGTAGATTTCACCTTACATAACACATCAAGCGGATCGTTTAAAGCTCACACTATCTCATTTTTTGAATAGGTAGCTTTTCAGTCGTTTAAAGTCCAAAATTGTGGCATGTACATAGGTGTTATGTATTTTTTTAGCTTTAAATGTTAGTCATAGTTTGAAACAAATCTAATGCTTGACGTTGGCAATGTCAATGCTTAGTTGAAATAGTCAGTTTTGGTAAATGTGTCTGAGTTATGTTTGGTGATTTAAAATAGTATGTTTGAACATGAAATAGAATAGAGGAGAATTTGGCATTTGAATGGCTAGTTGGTTGGATGAATAATTTATAATTGAATTGGTATCTTTTGTGCTAAAATAGAAGTAGTGCTGAATTGGTTGAATGGAAATGGTTGAAAGGACTGCATGGTATGTGTTTGAAGTGTTTTGGTGCAAGTAAAAAATTTTGTGCACAAAATAATGAGATTGTGTGGAAGTCTTGAAATAGGTACCAAATTCCTCAAAATTTACCAAAATCGGAGTCCATGTCCCAACGAGCAACCTTCTTCATCGCAACGTCAGTCGATAGTGAGTCACGTTGTGACGTTGAGTGGCTTAAGGTCATAGGGTGACAAACTTTTTGGTGATATCACTATGTGGAGGAGGTGATGTCACGACATCGACTCTGAATTTTTAAAACTTCACAAATTGGTCCTATTTCGTGCTAGAGTCAACAAAAGAGCTTTCGTAAGCTCGATTAAGGCTCATATTTGGTTGTTTAACACAATATTAATGTGTTTAACACATAATGACATGCTTGAATGATATTTATTGTATAATCGACGGTAATTGCTCCAGCAATGAATGTGACATATTGTAACTTGAACTTGGCGATCGAGTCGGCCGAGGGGTGTTACATATTGTTTGAAGCTAATTAATAATATATGAAATATGTACGATATTAACATGAAACAAAATAAATTAAATTGTGTGTAAATGGAAATTTAAACACGTAAATGCATCATGTTCATCAACAACATTATCAATTTATACAATTGGAGTTAATAAAGTATGCATAATACAATTAAAATGTAAATATTATATTCAAATAAAGTTTTGATTTAGTGATAAAAGTAATGTTTTATTGATGTAAATAATCAGGGTTCAAATCCAAATGCATATAATTTTCCGTTGTTTTTTTTAGAAATAAAAAGATTAAAATACTCTTTAATAATACAATTTATTGCAATTATAAAATGATATTTTTTAAAATTTTTATAATCGAGTTATATCTGAGTAACTAATGATACTAACTCAATCAAAAGCTTAGATAATAGTATAAATAAATAGATAGATAATTATCAAAATAATTTTTACTTTCTTTAATTTTTGGACTTAATCGTTTTTAAATTGTTTATTTTACATGATCTTGAAGGTAAATCAATTCCTAGTTTCACCAAGGGTGTGGGATGACGACATGCTTGGGATCATGGGATTCGGAAGCTGATAATGGAAACCGATAATCCGGTTGTGGTACACTTGATACAACAAAGAAGAGAAGAGATGCCGACTAGTGCACTATTGAGATCTATACTTCGGCTGCTGGAACGAGCTTGGGAGGTCCGGATTTTTCATGTATATCGAGAAGGAAATCGAGCTTAGGAGCTTAGAAGGACTAATTTTGCTGCGAGAAGGAACTCTATAATTTACATGTTTTTTCTTTTATTTAGCAAAAAAAAAAAAAATCTTTAAAAAATTTATTCCTTTATTATAATACATTTTATAATTTATATAATAATTAAGTAAAATGTTTTAATAAATACATTGAATAATTAGACAATCTATACCACTATGTAATCTCTTAATTGAGTTGGTGTCATCCTCAATCGGATCACCAACTCGATTAGAGAAATTACGAAAATACATTTTTGTGATTAAAATAAAGTGATAAATTCTAAAACTATATATGAACTTTGATTTAATGTGTAATTGTATACATGAACTTTGATTTGATTCAGTTCTTGTAAATTATTAACACAATTATTAATATAATATTATTTTATGTTTATATACGGCATACGTAAATAATTATGTTTATCCAATATAAAAATAAATTGATGTATTTATTTCTTTAAATATGTATGATTAAATCAAAATTAAAGTTTCAAGTATATATTTGAACTACAATTAGAGTTTCACGTGTATAATTGCACCAAATTAAAGTTTATGTATACAATTGCACATTAAATCAAAGTTCATATATAATTTTGAGATTTATCCCTAAAATAAATTATATTATTTGAGGGTACTTTAGTTTTTTTATTTTAAAAAAATATGCATAAGGTGAGATTTAAACCTAAACCAATTGTATTGGAAAAAATATTTAATTAACCACTTAATTAAACCTTTATTTTGATATTTTTATACATTTTAATTTTATATCACACTTTATTATTTCTATAATTTGCATATATTAATAATATATTTGATTTAGTTTGTTTCACAAGTTAACTCAACACAAACTCATAAACAATTTAATCTATTTCTTTTTAAATTTTAATACAATACATATCTACTGTGTTATTTTGTTAATTAGATTCAAGTCATACATTTCATTAATTATTATATGTTATTTTCCTTTACCATTTGAACTAAAGAATTTTTTGACGTAGAGTTAAACTTTAATAAATATATTTATTGTATAATTTATTATATATTTGTGTATTTATACTTATTTATTAAGCCTTTTACTAAGTTGATGTCACCTACCAACCGAGTCTTAACCCAGATAAGGAATTACCAAAAAACTCACTTAATTTGCAAAGTAAGTTACATGATTATTTGGGTATTTTTGCCTTTTTATATTTTTATAAATAAAAAAATGTATCTATAATGAGATCTGAGCCAAAGACGACATGCATATAAACCACACTTTTCATTATTTATTGTATGATGTTTTTTTATCATATCTCTGTGTTCTGAATACATGAATTTCACACGTATATGCCTGTGATAAGATTTCTAGTATTTTTAATAAGTTTTCTACATTTTAAAATGGGCTTAATATAGTATTTGTACATGAATTTGACACTTTTTCTTATTTAGATATCCAAGTTTTTTTTGGTCCAAATTGGCACATGAACTTGACATTTTTTTTGTTCAATTTAATACCTAAACTTGACACTTTTTTCTAATTTAGTACATTAGTTTTTTTGGTCCAATGTGGTATCTAAACTTGACACTTTTTTTCTAATTTGGTACCTAAGCTTGTCAAATGTATACAAATGATCCCAAAACATTAACAATGTTAGTTTTTTTTTTTTCTATGAGGAACATAAATAGCTTATGTATAACCAACATATGGAAGATGATATGGAATTTAATGGCAAGAATGATTATATTTATTTGGAGTTTCTTTTGTTTTACTAAACAACATGCTTAAATTTTACTTTTCATTAGAATTGAGGTTGCTTTGACTATTGATGGCAAAAATGATTCAAGAAGGACTGTACACTTAAAGCATTGCCCGATCTTCACAAAACACTCAATTCCACAAAAATATCGTCAATATTAGAGGAAAATTATGTTCAAAATTTGTGTTTTAAACTATATTTAACAAATGGATATTGAAGAAGAGAACAAGAGTTTTAAAAACTCAAAAAAAAAAAGTCGTTTTGTTAAATTAAAACATAAAATTAATTGAATTAAATTAATTAAACTAAACGTAACCGAACATTTTAAAATACAAAAAAGCAATCATGTCATTTTCACATGTTTGTTATACATTAATTATTTTTTCTAACTTGTAAAGTAACACAATTAGTATATTAGAGTAATTTGTATAACATTTAACAAGTTTAGGTACCAATTTTGACCAAAAAAAAACTTATGTGTCAAATTAGAAAAAAAAATGTCAAGTTTGCTTACTAGGCGAAGAAAAACAAAAGCTTATATATCATATTTAAGTACCCAATTGGGCAAAAAAAGTTCAGCTCCAAATGTTATAATAAGCCTTTAAATAAGTTATAGGTTTAATTATATGAAAATTATAATTTTATGTCTTTAATGGTCATTTTATATTTTTACTACTATTAACCTCATCACCATTGTTGTCTTTACATCCAAACACTTATTCCAGCATAAAATTTAGTCTCACCATAATAATAACTTATCGTCATTATAGTTTCTAATCTCATGAACCCAATCTTCCTATAAACCAAGATTAGTAATAAACTAATTTTACTTATACTTTTTAGTTGTTTGCATGACTTGGTTTTTTTTTTTTTTTTTTGCAAAGGAAGGTGAATTTTAATTATTTTAAAGATGTTTTTATATATATATATATATATATATATATATAGAAATATATGTTTGTTTTTATAGAGTTGTTTTAATTTTAAATTTTAAATTATACTAATTATTTTTATCTTTTGATAAAATATTTTAATAATTATACCTCATTTGTATGAATAATATTTTTTTAATACGTCTGAATATATAAATTAGCAATAAACTAATTTTATTTGATAACTTTTAACCATCACAACTTTTTGTTTTAAGCAAATGAGAGGGAAATTTTATAGATATTTTTATAAATGTAGTTTTACTTATTATGCTTATGATATTAGATTTAAACTTTTAATCATTATTTTCTTATGTTATAACAAATTATTTTAATACTCATGCTTGTGTTAATGTATGTTATGTTTGGTTACTAGTGTAATAATATAAGGAAAAATTTATTTAACATATATGTTTTTTAAAAAATTAGATATAAAATAAAAAATAATTAGTACATATTTAAATATGCAATTAGAAAAATGAGTAAAAACTATTGTAAAAAATTCAAACTTCTTCAGGAAAATGTTCATTATCTTTATCGTTAACAAGTCATGTGAGGGAACAAGTAGATAAATATTACTCCAACCAAACATATAATAAATAACTAATGAATGTGTTAATAATTAAGCTTTTCCTTGTGTTAAAGATACTAAATAATCAAACCACACATGTGAGATTTTAGATTAAATTATGCTATTAGTCATTATATTATGTGCAAATCATGATTTTAATCCATGTGCTTTAATTTGACATTTTTAGTTATTATATTTTTTGAATTATGAAAATTTTTGTCTTAATTAAATTGTAGTTGTTAAATTTATTAAGTTTTGCTATTTTCAGATTCTCACGCGATAAACATATTATCACATATGTAATGCATATCAACTTATTATTTTCACATATTCCTTAAAAAAATGTTAATTAATGGATTTAGCGGATGTGGTTTGTGTCAAAATTGAAATTTTAAAAAGTAAAGAGACTAAGAATGATTAAACTTAAGAGCATGGAAAAAATCTAGAAATTCATGTTTAGTACAAAACTAATTGCAAACTTTAACCTCACAAATTTAACTTCTATCATTGGATCAAGATTGAAATTTGGGTTAAATCACGTTTTGGGACTTGTACTTGGCAGTTTTTTTAATATTGGGGCTTGAACTTTTTTTTTGGTCCAAATTAGGTCCTAAACTTGACAAATGTTCCCACATATTGGGACTTCAACTTTTTTTTTTTTTATTCAAGTAAGTCTTTGAAAACACTAAAGCTCAAGCCTTAATGTGGAAACAATTGCCAAGTTTAGGTTATGATGTGTGAAAAGTTACCAAGTCCACGTCCTAATGTGGGAAAAATTGCCAAGTTTAGGACCTAATTTGGACCCAAAAAAAGTTTAGACCCCGAAAATGAAAAAAATTGCCAAGTTCAAACCCCAAGTAGTGATTTAACCCTTGAAATTTTAAAATTTGAAAAGTATAATGACTCAAAATTGACTAAATTAAAGGACTACATTCACAACTTACACATAATATATGGATTAATAGCATAATTTGACCGAGATTTTGTATATAGTTTTATGATAGAATTGCTAAGTAGATGTTAGCTAACTATTGATACAATGATTAAAAAGTTGTTAGAATGTTTGATTCACCTTGTTTAGAATAAGTCGAAAAGCCATTATATATGGAGGCTGAAGTTACGAGGAGGAAGAAGAAGAAATCTTAGTTTGACAAGGGAAGAAGGTTGTGTCTTGTCGCCCTTCCTCAAGTCCCTAGTTTTATATACAAGTCATCTCCTATATTAAGGTATCATGCGGTGAGTTGATATTAACGGATTAAAGGTGAAAATCTAGTAGTCGAATACTATAAGGCTAGATAAGTTGGCGTTATGATGGTTTCAAGTGGTTTCGCTTATGTCCTAGATGATCATGTCTAACTCTATAGTCCTTTGCTTTGACAACTAATGAGTGGGTCCACCTGTTTGGATGGTTGAGGAGAGCCACCGCAAGGAATTGATTGGGCTGCAAGTGTTTGAGGTCCTAGTACGGTGTATCAAATATATTACAGTTTTTTTTTTCTTTTTTTCTGATAAATATGTTACTGTTAAACGATAACAGGCAGAATGAATTTAATTGGAGCTGACACTGTCACACTGACTTGATTGAACAAAATAAAGTTCATCAGGGGCTCGAATGCACAATCAAGAAAAGTTTGAGAACTTATTAGACATTTCCGTATTGGAAGACGAAACACTGCCGTTTCGAGAAATTGTAGAATAGTCTCATCGAACCCCGCGTGACATGACGATATTACTGCGCTCAATTTTTGGCTCGATGCAAGGAAACTCATTTTCAATTTTCATCCCATTTCTAAGAATTCAGAAAATTCCATTCATCGTAATCGATCAGATCTGGGCGCAAAGCAGCACCGAAGCTCGACAACAAAATGTCAACCGACAGCGATGACGAAGATGAGCTCCTTCAGAGAGCATTAAAAGATCAATCCACACGGGATCTGAATTACCAGAAACCGTCTTCCTCCAATCCCCGCAAACCAGTGGTTAACTTCGTTCAGCCGCCGCCGAAACCGAAGGGCTCGGCTTCTCCGGCACCAAAAAACCCAAAAGGGAGGAAGATGTCAATGGATGAAGACGAGGATTCGGAAGTGGAGATGCTGAGCATTTCGAGTGGGGATGAGGATGTTGGAAAAGATCCGAAAGGTGGAGCGGGAGGGAGAGGTCGAGGGAGGCCAATGAAAGATGACGATGGAGTATGGGATGGAGAAGAGCCTGATACCTGGAAACGTGTCGATGAAACTGAGGTACTATTTTAAATGTTTTTTAAAAAAAAATAAAATCGAAGTAGCTATTGAACGATGATTAGTGAAGGGAAGAGGTATTCTTTGACAGCTTGCTCGTAGGGTTCGCGAGATGAGAGAGTCGAGAACAGCTCCGGTGGCACAGAAGTTCGAGCGTAAAGCAACAACAGCACCAGTGGGGAGAGCGCTTAATACTCTGCAATCGTTCCCTCGTGGCATGGAATGCGTTGATCCTCTTGGACTGGGGTAAATCTTTTTAGCAACTTATTATTGCCTGATATTGGTTGTTTGTTTGTGTTAAACGAATTCGCTGTATGCTATTTCTCATTAAGGTAAGACCGTGAGAAAAGTTTGTTCTATCATTAATTATTGTACTAATGTGACTACATGAATTCTTGGCTAGTCATTTTTTTCTAGCATTAACTGAAGTCAGTGGTTCCTCTTTTTGCATCTGCTTTAAGTGTTTCTGCTAACCTATGTTTTTGTATGATTGGCAGGATAATAGACAACAAGACCTTAAGGCTGATAACTGCATCGTCTGAAAGCTCTCATGCTGAGAAAGAACATCTTGATGGTAACCTCCGTGGTATATTTCTTTGCTTGTCTTATTCAATATATTTTCTGCAGATTATGCTTTGTAAATAGACTCTTTAATATTTTAAGTTGAAGCTTCTCTGAGCATTATAATAGTATCCCTCTCTAGAACTGTATATCTGCAATCTAATGCATATATTTTAGATAGGCATCACTCGCTTGAACTCCTCAACGAGTTGCTTTTTCTCCCTTGGATATTTTAATTTAATACCTAGAACTCTAATGCCAGTATATTTTTTTTGTGGTAAATAAAATGCCAGTGAATTATATTAATTTTTTTTGTAAAAATTTGCAGAGAAGTTGATGTATTTCTCTGAAAAATTTGATGCAAAGTTGTTTCTATCCCGAATACACCAAGATACACCTGCAGCAGACTTGGAGGCCGGAGCTCTTGGTCTTAAAACAGATCTCCAAGGACGGACTCAACAGAGGAAACAGTTGGTTAAAGACAATTTTGACTGCTTTGTCTCATGCAAAACCACAATTGATGGTAAAGCAACTAGCTTCATTTGATTCTGGTACTATTTATCTGTGGCAGTGCGATGTTTGATGGGGTGAAAACCAATTTCTTCATATACTCCTTGCCATATAAGTTCATTGATTTTATATGCGTGGAAATAGTGCTAATGTGGAGAAAAAATGTTACTTGCATAGATATTGAGTCAAAACTGAAGCGAATTGAGGAAGATCCTGAAGGTTCAGGGACAACTCACTTGTTTAAATGCATGCAAGGAGTATGTTCACTGGCAGATCGTGCCTTTGAGCCTCTATTTGAGAGACAGGTTGGTTAACTGCACTGTTGGTTTGCTTTGAAATCAATTAATTCTTGTGCTATTCAAACAGCATGGAATATAGATTTTCTTTTGTGATTTGATGTAGGCTCAAGCAGAGAAGATCAGGTCTGTTCAAGGAATGCTTCAAAGGTTCAGGACGCTTTTTAATTTGCCAAGTACAATTCGTGGGAGCATTAGTAAGGGCGAATATGACTTGGCCGTTAGGGAATACAAGAAGGCAAAATCAATTGCTCTCCCCTCCCATGTAAGCAAGAACACATGAAATTGCAATGTAAAAGATGTGAGCATGGTTTGTTTAGTATTTGGTTGTAGCTCAAGTAGTGAACAAATTTTGAGCATGGTTTTAGTTAAAATTCTACCCATAAATCCGTTGTATCTATATAAATAATTTGTTGTACCTTATTTATATGCATTGATTCCCTTATGGCTAACATCAGTATTGGATCCTTTCTTTCATTTTTTATGCATGTTTTACATAATTTTGGTGCCATATCTGTATTTAATTAATACAATTTCACATGGCATTGCTCTTTTCCTGCATAAGCAGATGAACTGAGCATTATTCTTTATTGTCAGGTGAAAATACTAAAACGAGTCCTTGAAGAGGTTGAAAAAGTGATGCAAGAATTCAAAGGCACGCTTTACAAGTCTATGGAAGATCCACAAATAGACCTAACCAGCGTAAGCATTTGCCATGCTGTTTTCAATATTTTGACAAGCTATACTATTGAGGGAACGAACTATTGATGTTGAGCTAACACCTAGATGGTTCATAGATTTTTGTTGAATTTTGATGCTCGTGATATTAAAATACTATTGCTCTATCTTAATGGCCCATAGGTGTAGAACACGGGTACATTAAAAATGAAAAGCCCCCCCTCTCCCCCCCTCCCCCCCAAACACACACACAACTAAATCAATTGTATATTGTTAAAATTAACGTTAGCAAAATTCTTGTGAGCTATATGGATAAGCTTTGAATGGGGATAAAAGAAAGCATACAAGTTATTCTACAAAACCGAATGCCTGCCATTGACAAGTCAATGAAAAGGTTTCCTTAATTAATGATGTTGGAATGCTCCTGTTCTCATTTGAGTTGTAATGTTCCATTATCTATCTGCCACTCTTGTTAACTTGGCAGGTGTAGAAGTATTGGATATTTATGCTGAAAAGTCATGGGGTTGTTGAACATGGAATCCTGATATTTTTTCTGTTGGACAAGTAAATTGTTGTGACTATTCAAGCCTGAGATTGAACAAAAATGCCAACTTTGTTTTCACCAAATATCTGTGATAGATATATTATTTATGTATATTATTTTATTTTTTATATTAGATGATTGATTATAATTACATTGTCTTGATTATATTAATATAATAGAATGCTGATGTGGAGAGCTAATAAAAAGATCGTGTGACCTTGGACTAAATCATGGAAAAGAGCTTCACCTAGTTTTCATTAATTTATGGCAGAATAAATGGTTGTGGTTTGACTAGTTAAGATGGTACACCTGCAGTTTGTAAGGACTGACGAGTATTTCTGATATGTTGTTGTCTCATGTAGCTTGAGAATACAGTAAGGTTGTTGTTGGAGCTTGAACCTGAGTCAGATCCAGTGTGGCATTATTTAAATGTACAGGTTAGTGAATTCTGAACTTTTCTGTAGAGTGTCAAAAACCTCTATAATTTTTTTCCCCATTCTGGTTAATGAAATTTTCTGTGTCATTTATTTGCTACTTGATTTTTTTTAAGTGCTGGGTATTTTTCTCACAAGCTAATTGTTTTGTTGTCTGGTAAAATTTCCATCCCCCAACCCCAAAACAAGTGCCCTTACATCTAAGATGCTAGTGATGAAGGCCTTTTTCCAAAATTTTGAAGAACACTTATATTTAAGTGAAGATTTAGAACAAAAATTTCTTTTTCATCTGGGTTGCATGAGCTTCTAAATTCTAATACAATAACCTTATTTTCTCAACCCTCATCTAATTATGATTTTGTCATACTGTGAGGTCAGATGTGATAATTTGAGACTTGTGTTTGGAGAATTTGGACAATTTTAGATTTTGGATTATTTTTTGAGTGTTCATTTTAAAATTATATGGTCCTACATTGGTCAGTCTTGTGAACCAGTTGATTTGAGTTTTAGCAGATATGGTTTACTTCATATTGCTGATCAACCATAAGCTTGATGAGAGTAGAGTCCAGGAAGCTCTTGAGTGCTTCTAAACAAATCGGTTTGAATCAAATTACTAGTTCTCGAGTGCTTCTAAACAAATATTTGAGTCAAATTGCTAGTCAAGTGACTTGAAATTGATAATATAGCCTATTTAAAGAACAGTGCTAGCAAGTTGACTTGCTTACATTTCTCTTCTACGAAGGTCAAGTCTCTAAAACTTTCTGGTTTTTTATTTGATAGAATCATAGAATTCGAGGGTTGCTTGAGAAGTGCACTTCAGATCACGAAGCACGAATGGAAACTTTGCATAATGAGTTACGTGAAAAAGCCATCTCGGATGCAAAGTGGCTCCAAATTCAACAAAACTTAAGTCAGTCAGTAAGTGCTACTAGCTAGAATCATGATCTGATATTTGTATGAGGAAAACTCTTGGCTGTGTCTAATGAGGTTTATTTCATCTATTTTTTCTATTACTCAGTCAGATGCCAACTACTCTTTAGGGAACATTGAACTGCCTATAGAATTGCAACCGCTGGCCTTGACTGGTGAAGAGGTTGATGTTCTTAGAGGAAAATATATCAAAAGGCTAACCACTGTACTTGTGCATCACATACCAGCTTTCTGGAAAGTGGCACTTTCTGTTTTTAGTGGGAAATTTGCAAAGGTACTCTGAACATTGTCTAAATCATATTGCAATATTTGATAAAATTATGCATTATATAATGTCCGTATTCGCATTTCTTCTCATACAGTAGTCTAATTGTTTGAGATCACATTCTTTTGTTTTTCTATACCCTTGGCTTCTTCTCTGTGGCCTTGTATTCATTTTTGTAAGTGCTTTTTTCTTAAATACAAGTTTTCAATATAATAATGTGATTCATTGAATTGAATGTTTATTCTGGTTTTTGTCTTTCAGTCTTCTCAGGTTTCTGATTCTTCAGGAGGTAAAAGTGAGGAAAAAGTTGGAGATGGGAGATACTCAAGTCATTCTCTTGATGAAGTTGCAGGAATGATGCGCGGTACAATATCTTTATATGAAGTTAAGGTGAATATGCATTGCTTGGAACTGTTTAAATTCTTGCTTGGTTTACTACATTCATGGGGTGGTTTTTGCATTCTGAAACAAAGAGGAACGTAAGAATGAAATTTATCATGCTTTAGATTGCATTGGGTTATTTTATTTTGAGTTATTGTTTGAAAAAGTTAAGTCTTTATAACCTATTTTCTGTTCTCTCTGTGTCCCTGGAGTTCTCTGAAATATACATGCATTCATTGTTTTCTAGTCTAGTTTTCCTTCAATCAGAAACTAGGAATCTGGGTGTATATGTAGACCACCAACAATAAATATTCATGATTCTTCTTGAGTTTCTGTCAAATAAGAAATTGTTCCAATGGCATAGAGAAGAATTTCTAAACTGATTGACCCTTTTGTCAAATATTAAATTGTCTTGGCAAGCTTTTATGAATATGCATTTTTAAATTCCTCATGGGAGTACCAAGGGTTTTTGGGATTTCATCCAGAAGAATTGTGTGGAAAGTTGGTTGTTGTTGCTGGAAGGCATGGTTGATTTGTTTCATTAAGATGATTTCTGACCATTGAGATTATCAAGTCTGGGGTTTTCCCTTCTTGCTGTTTTCTTTTTGAAGTATGCTTTATGCTGGAATCTGGATAATCCTCCGGGGCTGAGATAAAATGGTGACCAATATTATTCTAAGGGTTTTCTAGCTTAATTGCTGGATTTCATTATCTAACTGAGAATTAGATTTAGGTACTGTTTGATAAAACCGAAATGGATTCTGGAATAGGTCTTGAATTTGTAGCATTCAATTTGAATTGTGTAAACTGCAGTATGTTTTGGAATTTAAATGCTATTTTGATGATTTTAATGCAGATTATAAACTCTTAAAATTATCTTATAGAAAAATTTCGTTTACAGGCACTATTTATCTGTTATAAATGGAATTAACATTGAATTCTAGTTATACATTCGAAGTTTGTGAATTGTACATTTACCAATAAAATAATTTGAAGAAGCATAAATCATTGAATATGGTAACATAAAGTAGGGTAACAACAGCAACAAGTGTATTCTTCCCTTCTGAACAATTTTATTTTTCTTCTCTTAGTCAGATTTGTTAACAAATCCAAGTAACAAACCCTCAAAATATTAAATCATTTAACAAGTTAAAATGCAATGTTTCTGGTCCTATCAACATGCATTATTGTTTACTTTTGTAGTAGCTCTTACTGGGTTTGCTGTTGATATAGGTCCTGAATGCATTCCGTGATCTTGAAGAATCTAGTCTTCAGTCGTACATGAGTGATGCCATAAATGAAATATCTAAAGCATGCATTGCTTTTGAAGCAAAAGAGTCTGCTCCTCCTATTGCTGGTATTCCTACTTTCTCTGAAACTGTCATTGACTTTTAACTATTCTGATTGCTTCCATTTTTCATCGGACAGTCATGGCGCTCAGGACACTTCAAGCAGAGGTTACAAAGATTTACATACTAAGACTTTGTTCTTGGATGCGAGCATCGACAGAGGGGATAACTAAAGATGAAACTTGGGTCCCAGTATCTATCCTTGAAAGGAATAAATCTCCATACACTATCTCTTATTTACCTTTGGCTTTTCGTTCAGTTATGACCTCGGCAATAGATCAGATCAATATGTAAGTGTCTAGAGCTTATGATGTTGAATTTCTAAGAGGCATGGTTAGTTATAATGTTGTGTGAGTAGAGTAATTCATTATTTATATATATTAAGTTGTTTGTAAGTGGTGTTACTGTTCAAACTTAGTAAGGTTGTCCATGAACTATTGGATACCAATAATTTCAAATATCTTTTTGTTTTGAGTTCTCTGAGATGGTTTATCAAAGTGTAAGGTAGGCTTAGTATTGCTGACTACAGATGACGAGGAGAAGGCCAATACTGCTGCGTTTATCCTGCCTATGCCTACCAAAAAAGAAATTCTCATTTTGTACATTTTGCCTTACTAGTTGCATTGGAATTGGTAGTTTACCATGAATACATGCTGAAAAGTTTCTAGAAATTGTCTGGTTTTTCTAGGCTATAGATGAGTTAAGCTGTTGGTTATCCGCTTGGACTTGGTTTAATGAGAAGCTTGCTCAAGATGGATTCAATGATGACCTGGATGATTTGTTTGTGAATCCGTTTCAAGTCGGCTAGGCACAGACATGGATGAGCTGGTCTTGAGGGTTATTGAGGACGCTCATTTTTTGGGCTTGGAAACATATTCATATTTAAAACTGAGTTCCATTAATTTATAGCCAATTTCTTCAGGATTTCTTACCTTCAAAACATTAAAAATTGAAGAATTGTTGATCGTAATAAACCAGTTTAATCCTGAGATTCAATGATTTAATTAGCTGAGAGCCATTTATCTAAGTTGCTAGCTAGTTCTAATGTTATGGAACTTGAACTCAACTTGATGCTGTCAGATGCATTGTTTATTTATTTATTTTCTAAATCAGAAGGAATTTGAATAGCCTTAAAGCTATTCTCTTAGCCTATTTGTGGTCATGTCAAATTTATGAAGGCATTTGTTACTGATGTGCCATGATATATAACCAGAAGACCCTCTGTAGGAATCTTTCTGATTCAAGGTACTAGTACAAATTTGAAGAGATTTTATACTATTATAGCATTTTTTTAACGGAAGATTTTAGCTAGTTAGTCAGATCAGTTTTTGGATAAAAGAAATCAGAACAAGCTTGAATAGTTTTAGGTGTACAACCAGAATGTTGGTAGGAGTTTCTGATTCATGGCAATAGTGCAAATTTGAGAACTTCTAAATTTTATAGTGTTGTCCATATTTTTTAATATTGTCTGACCCTACTCTGTGTGAAAAGGCTTTTTTTTTTCATGTTGAGCTTCCTGATAGCTATTTGTAATATTTAGTGTCGAACATATTATATATAATTGAGAAAGTATATATTGTTGGTTTCTCTTGGTGAATTCTTCACCTCTTTATGCTCCTTTCTTAAAGCTGTTTCATATGATTCCCGTTTCTTCTTTATGCAAGGATGATCCAGTCTCTGAGGAGTGAGGCTACAAAGTTCGAAGATATGTTTGCACAACTTCAAGAAATCCAAGAATCGGTTAAGATTGCATTTCTAAATTGTTTCCTGGATTTTGCTGGTATAATTGAAACAGCGTTTTATTTTATCTAGAAGATTTTGAACTGTTTCCAGTTTGTCATAATTATGTGCGTGTTGACTAGGTCATCTAGAGCATATTGGAATTGATCTTGCCCAAAACAAATCAAGCAAAGAAGGTCTGCATTTGCAAAATGGGTTTTCCCATGAATCAGAGGAGGAAGCATCATCTGATCTCCCAGGAAGTATTGTTGATCCACATCAACGGTTGTTAATAGTTTTGAGTAATATAGGATACTGCAAAGATGAGCTTTCTTCTGAGTTGTACAAGAAGTACAAATGCATTTGGCTGCAATCCAGGTATATTCGGATTCTTGACAACTAATACCTTGAGCATCAATCATTCTAAAGTTTTTGTTGCTTGATATTTGTAGTCATTCATTCTTGTGGTATCGGAATGAGACCAAATGTTCCAGTGCATTTAGTTAACTATTCAAATTATACCCCCTATCCTTAGTAGAAGGAATCGCTGGGCCTACATAGCTAACCCATGTTAACTAGAGTTTTTCAGTTGCTCAATTTCAGATGTAGATGTTGACATGAAATATGTATTTAGTTCACTATTTGCTGATCCTATGGCCTGTAAATGCTGTAGGGACAAAGATGAAGAGGAGTCAGACATACAAGAGTTGGTAGTGTCTTTTACTGGACTTGAAGAGAAGGTCCTTGAGCAGTATACTTTTGCTAAGGTATGACAAGATTGCTTACTAAATTTTGTTGAGGTTACCAGAAATTGTTGATTTATTTAATTTTTTTAGAAAGAGAACAAGCACACAAACATAATGGGAAAAATTGAGTAAGCCAAATATGAACCATTATTGATGAAACACTTCTACATCATTGACATTGTTCTAATCCCCCAAAAAAAAAAAAATCAGGCAAATTTGATTAGGACAGCTGCCATGAACTATTTGTTAGATTCTGGTGTTCAGTGGGGATCAGCACCTGCAGTAAAAGTAAGGAATTTGTGATTTCCCAATTGGTTATCATTTTATTCCTTTGGTTTATTTAGCAAGCATTGTTTATCCGCAAGTGGTAACCCAAATTGCTCTTATCTTCAGGGTGTGAGAGATGCAGCCGTCGAGTTATTACATACTCTTGTAGCTGTACATGCTGAGGTACTTACCACTATATAATAGAACTTGATTTTTTCTTTAATTTTTACCTGTTGTTTGTGTGTTTTACATGCACAAGAGATTGTTTTGATCTTTTATCTTCTTGACTGTCAGAGAATTTAGTAGTTGAACTCTGAAGCATCATCTCTCTTGATCTGTTTAAGCAACTATTTTTGTAGTAAATTCAATAATTCGTCTGCTTGACTAATTCCTCATCCAGGTCTTTGCTGGTGCTAAGCCCCTCCTGGACAAGACACTTGGCATTCTTGTGGAAGGTCTAATTGATATTTTAATCAGTCTTTTCCATGAGAATGAATCTAAAGATCTCAGTTCACTTGATGCAAATGGTTTCTGCCAGCTCATGCTTGAGGTATTTATGTGACATTTACAGCTCATGCTTGAGGTATTTATGTGACATTTTTCTTTATTATTGTAATGTTCTCGACTCTGACCATTGATTACTGCTTCCCTTTTATGTGTTACAATGATTTAATACTTACTATTGTCCGTTAATATCCTTTTGATACAACTGGGAACTGATTGTTATGGTTTGTAAGCACTAGGTTCGTTTCTTTTCATGGATGACTGTGTAGTCTTCTAGGAAACTGCACATATTCCACCCTGTCTTTCATTTTTTCCTTTTCCACACCCAATGTTGAAATGAAATGTTTCAAGGGAAGTGATATATCCATTTTTGCTTAGCATCAATTGATTGATTGAAAAATATATATTTTTTACAATTACCTGTATTTGTGATTTTCTTTGTTAGAAATGAACAGAAAACTTCAAGTCTTAAGATCTACATGGTTGATTTCTGTGAGATGTGTCTTTTGCAGCTTGAATATTTCGAGACCATTTTAAATCCATTTTTCACGAGTGATGCTAGGGAGTCTATGAAGTCTTTACAAGGGGTGCTGTTGGAGAAAGCCACTGAAAGCCTCTCTGAGGTTGAAAATCTTGGGCACAATCGGCGGCCAACTCGTGGAAGTGAAGATGCTGCTGCAGATGAGAAGCAGCAAGGAGCATCTGTATCTCCGGATGACCTGATTGTAAGATTCTTGTGTTCTTCTAGGACGTCTTCCTTTATTTGTTCTTTTATGGAGAAATTTTTAACATGTTGGCTGTTGACATTGACTTACTTTTATAAAACTATTCTTTCACTGGGATGAATTATAACTTCAGTTTCGAGCATACATGTAGTTTCCAGTTTAGTTTCATGTCAGGAGCCATTATCATCAGCTTCTTCAGTGAATAAATTGTGTGTCTTTGGTTCCATTCAATGAAATATCATCTTAACGTGTCAGCTTTCCCAGGCTCTTGCACAGCAATATAGCTCTGAATTGCTGCAAGGAGAGCTTGAGAGGACTCGCATCAATACAGCATGTTTTGTGGAGTCACTCCCCATGGAATCTGCTCCGGACTCGGTAAAAGCTGCATATGCATCTTTTAGAGGTCCAATGGACTCTCCCAGCAAAAATTACAGAGGCACACAAGCAACGGGATCTCCTAGTTTCACTCAGCGTAGGCGCAGATAAATTAGAGCCACCCCAGCAGCAGCCATATTCTTCATAAAAAAGTAAAAATTTCTTCATTTTGATTATGATTTTGGTTTTCATTTGCATTGTTGTGTTTCACTACTTGATGATACATATGATTTTGGAAGACATGCATTTGTCTGTTGTAAGTCATGGGTCATGAACTTCAATTGCTTTGATAGGTGGGCTAAATTGTTACCTTGTATTATTTTCCATGTTTGTATCAATGAGCACGCATTCTTTTCTAAGAACCTTTTGATTAACTTATATATATATACAACTTCAGTTAGGATCATGATAAAAAATGAAAAATTTGTGTGAAATATTTTCCATGTTCGTCTTTTTCTTGTTTTTTGGGTGATGTAATAATTACGTTTGAAGTATTTTTCTTTATATAAAATTTGACTTCTTGATATCTTGTGTTATATAGGTTTTAACGCGTTTGAGTTATTCTTAAAGTTGAAGCAAAGAGATGAATTGAGTCTTAGCATGGATGAGATTTGGGTTCAAATGCCCAAAACATGTAATTTTTTTTTAATTTTAAAACTTATGAGATTACAAGTAAATTAAAAATTATATAAAAATTAAAGCTAAGAGATGGAAATGTCGAAGTAATTTGTCGTACTTTTATTTGGTAGTTTTATCTAGTTCTTTAATTGTTTTTGGAAGAAATAACATTAAAAATATGGAAAATTATCTTATTCAAGAGTTTTTTAGATTTTATTTTACATGGGGTTGAGGGTGTGACTTGTATTAGAGGGTAATATAAATAAATGGGAAAAATTTATAAATTATTTGTCAAATAACCTTACATTTGTTGAAGTGTTTGTTTTTTAAAGTAAAAAAATGAGCACTTCTTTTAAACGTAAAGATGGATAAGAGTTTAAAAATATATAAATTATTATTATTATTTCAAGTGAGGATACATGAAAACCTTTAATTTTGTACACAATTTTTTTTTTGAATTTCTTAGAATGTACTTTGTTAAGTCATAAAATTTTTCCAGATTTTAAAATTTATAAAATTATTTTATTTCAAAATATCACATTTAATAAATTTAATAATGTTAACAATTAAAATTTATTAAAAAATACAACAACGAACTTCCGACAATAAAAATGCAAAAATAATTTCAAATTTAAAAAAAATAGAGATGTCTATTGTCATATTTTAACATAATAAATAAATAATGTCGGCCTGCCACACAATCAATCGGGCGCTTTTCCTCCATCCACACAAAACACTTAGTCCTCGACTTAGCTAAACCCAAACTTATACATACATGCTAGTTGACAAATTGACATAAAATAACCAAAAACCCCTCACTTATAAATTGCTTTGCCAACAAGTCTGATTTTTTTTTTTTCTCATTTATCGTGCCTCCATGGAGCTCTCCGGCTGAGCAGATTATTCATGATTCCAATTGCACTATTCTCGCCTTAATTTCAGGGAAGTTCTTTTCTTCTTCTTCGTCTTCTTTTATTTTTGATTTCTGGGTATTTCAGATTTGGTAAAGCTAAGCTAAGCTAGGTGGGGTCTTTTTGGGGGGTCAGTTAGATGAATATTAATGTTAGGTGACTTTATTTCATGATCTTGAAGGTGGGTTTTTTTTTTTATTTGCCTATCAAGTTATATTCTTTGTGAGATTTGTCCTTAGTGATAGAAATCTGTTTGTTTAGTTTGATGAGCTGGGTATTTCGGGATTTTGTCACTGGTTTGTTTGGTAGCTGGAAATGTCTTGCAAGTGAAAAACAAATAAATGTTTCTTTTGTCTTTGGGGGGAGGGGTCGAGCGTTTGAATCCCAGATAGGAACAAGTAACAGTAGGGTTAAAAGTAAATAAGTTGATGGAATGACATATAATTGTTTGCTTAAAAAAGGTAATGGAAGGAAATTTATCACAAGGAGGAATGATTCCTGGTGGGGGTTCTTTTGGAGGCCTTGACTTGCAAGGATCTATGAGAGTTCATAATCATGCACAAAACCCTCATAGTATACATCAGCATCATCACCCTAACCCTCGCCAAGGTGCTTCTCTTCATGCTTCTATTCATGAGGATTTTCCACTCAAGATTGGGAACATACAGAACTCTGACCAAATCATTTCCTTGATGGAGTACAACAAGGGGGAGAGGGGGAAATGTTCGGTGAGTGATGAGGATGAACCTAGTTTTACGGAAGAGGGTGTTGATGGTCACAATGATGGAAGTAAAGGCAAGAAGGGATCACCTTGGCAGCGTGTGAAGTGGACTGATAAAATGGTGAGGCTTCTAATTACTGCAGTGTCTTATATAGGAGAGGATGCTGCAGGGGGCTGTGGTGGTGGGATGAGGAGGAAATTCGCAGTAATACAGAAGAAGGGTAAGTGGAAATCAGTGTCGAAAGTTATGGCAGAAAGGAGTTATCATGTTTCACCTCAGCAGTGTGAGGATAAGTTCAATGACCTGAATAAGAGGTATAAGAAACTAAATGATATGCTTGGTAGGGGAACTTCTTGTCAGGTTGTCGAGAACCCAGCACTTTTGGATGTTATAGATTACCTAACGGAGAAAGAAAAGGATGATGTGAGGAAAATTTTAAGCTCAAAGCATCTTTTCTATGAGGAGATGTGTTCTTATCATAATGGGAACAGATTGCATCTGCCTCATGATCCGCAATTGCAGCGTTCCTTGCAGTTGGCCTTTAGAATTAAAGATGATCAGGAGAACGATGATGCAAAGAGGCATCGGCATGATGATGATGACGATGATGACGATGACGATGATGACATGGAAACTGATGATCATGATGACTTTGAGGAGAATCATGCTTCACATGGGGATGACAGGGGAATATATAGGGTATTAGGGGGCTTTGCCAAGAGATCGAGACAAGTCCAGGTCCATGAAGATGCTTGTTTCCATAATTCTTCAAACTCCCAGGACTGCAACAAAAGTTCTTTTTCTTATGCACCACCCGCACAAGCTGATATAAATCAAGCACCACCTGAAAACCCAAGAGCAGCTTGGTTACAAAAGCAGTGGATCGAGTCTCGCTCGCTTCAGCTAGAAGAACAGAAACTACAAATTCAAGTTGAGATGCTAGAATTGGAGAAACAGCGTTTCAAGTGGCAGAGATTTAGTAAGAAGAGGGATCGTGAGCTTGAAAAGATGAGAATGGAAAACGAGAGGATGAAGCTCGAGAATGAGCGAATGGCATTAGAGTTGAAGCGAAAGGAACTGGATGCTGATTAAAACCAAGTGATTTTTACCTCAAACTTCTTATATTCTTTTACAGTGGCAGGCCTGGATGCAAATTTAATTTGTTGTTCCTAAGCTGCTATATTCTTATCCTGAAGTATTGCACATAGAATTGGCAGACTAAGTTGAAAAATGATGATGCCTACTTTTATTGTGTAAACATATGCATGACTTTTTACAATTTGTATGTACTTGTTTTGCTCTTTGTGAATTGGTATTAATTAGCTAGAAGAGTTTTGTGCAAAGATTCTCTTTGTTTATGCATCATTGCATAAAATTGTTAGTTTGGGTTTTTAAGGGAAGAATAATAATAAAGTTTGTACACGGTGTGCAAGGCTCCGACCATAAGCAAGGTCTGGTGGAGGTGTTTACCCCCCTTTTTTGCATAGAGAGGCTGTTTGTTTTCAGGGTATTTGACAGAATGCTTTCTTCTTTCATCATCATAATTCTTTTGAGATGTGTGTTTTTGTTCATGTTCCATGTTCCATGTTCCAACTCTCTACCAAACTCATCAGGCTCAATGTTCACTACTGGTGACTGCTATTCCTACTTGTAAGTGTGTATGGACTTTGGTGTATACTGGAGACCTATGCTACTGGGACTTGGTTGGTTATGAAGGTTGGCGACATGTTCAATATGTTTCAAGATTTTTTTTTTTTTAATGTATTTTAAGTCTTTGGACAATCACATCCTTGTACTCATGTTCGGATACAAGTTAAAAATTCAATTTTCTTCTCTATTTTCTTTGGCAATTAATTACTGTTATTGCAAATTTGCAATCATAAATTATTATATTAAAAGAAGGGGAAAAAAAGAGAGAAGACAACTCAAAGCCCAACAAATTACCTGGATCAAGCTAACTCATGAAGCCTTCAATTGATTCGAAATTGAACAAAATCCCGACCCAAAGTTTTATTGGGATAATCCTCCCGGCCTTTTCTCACTTGGCTTGGTGATGTACAACTAAGGTCATTCAGCAGCTGCTGCTATAGCGGCTTTATCTTTTTTTTTTTTTTTTTTTTTTTTATCACCGGATCTTTTACTGACGCAGTCCGGCCATCAGCTTCACTTCTATCATCATCATCGTCACCTCCTTCCACATATGTACATACCTCCATACATTGAATACAAATATACGATTACTGGTGAAAAGGCTTTGGAGGAACTGCCCCTAGCAAAAAAGAAAAAAATAAACGCTGCGGCTGATTTTTCAAAAGCTATGAGATCTGAGGCCTTTCTCATTTCCTTCTACCACTTTTTGCAATACCCATTTTATATTTGATTCTTAAGTCATTCTTCTTTTACACGGTTGTAGTTTTGTGAAGAATGATGATATGCATGCACGGGGCTTTTAGCAGCTGTAATCCTGATGCAAATTTTCTATTAAGTAATTAGCAAAATGACTGATTGGCAGTGCGTTTTTCTCATTGGGATGTCTTGTTTGAGTGTTTTTGGCTTACTTGGTCTGTGAATTTTGCCAATCCCACTGAATATATCTTATTTGCAGTTTACAATATAAAAATGCGTAGTCCTTGTTGCTAGGTCTAGTTATTGATACTTCTCTTGGAACAACTCAGATAAAGCTTTGTCTTTCCTAAATGCAAAATGTATTTGCTTTGGGACAGGTATGTTAAACTTTGATCAGGCCTTTTATGATGCGCTTCATGTGTCGATTTCATCAATTGTAGCATCTTCCTCTTCTTGAATTGCTACTTTGAAGCATTGAAAATTTAGTTGCCTGAGAGTCACTCTTTTTCTTGTGTAATCTGAATTAGTACTTTCCATGTTTATTATTTGCTTATAAATTTAAAAAAAAAAGTATGTTATCTGGTAATCCTTATTGTTCATCTTGGTTCTACTGAAGCTAGATACTCAATCTGTCATTGGTTTTGATACTATCTTCTTAGTATATGTTTAAAAGAATTTCAGAGGCTCTGACTATGGCCAATGACGAGTTGTTACATGGGGTAGTTCTTTTGTTCGCTATTTTGTTTCCTATCATCTCTGAAGATACAGATTTCTTTAATGGAAGTCATGAGCATCACTATAATTGACTTGGAATATTGATGAAATCTGAGGGTTTTTTTTTTAATTGCAGATTTTTAGTTGTTATAACTTAAGGGTTGGATTTTGTAGCTTGGTTAGATCCTTTGTAGCTGATGTGCTTAAGGTTTTAGATAATTTCTTCGGGTTTCATTGAGCTCCTATTGCATTTTGCCCAGTGGTGGAAACTGTTTTGGTTTTCAATTTATCTGTAGCTTTTTCACACCGCCTGCTTCTCTCTCTCTCTCTCATACATATTATGTGTGTGTATGTTTGTTTGTTTAGTTATTTTATTTATTATTGTTGGTGGTGTGGTAAGAGCTATTGGTGAATGCCTTTGTTGAACTGTTCATGATTTTGGCATAGCTATGAGATCTGAGGGTTCTTTCTAATTGCACTTTTAGAGTTTTTGAAGTCAGATATTGTCTTCAGGCTTTCTTAGTCAAAAGTACAGAGTGAATGGTGTTTAGATTTAGGCTTTGTAGATTGCTATTCAAGACAATTTTAAAGATATCCTTTACCACTCAAATCTTTGTATTATTTTGTTCATGTTGCTATGGCATTAATGTCGGCCTCCATCCTTTCAACTACTTCATGATAGGTCTTGGGTGATTCTTATTCGCCTTCCTTCTTCTTTGTTGTTGATATAATTCATGGTCTTATGGCTAATGATGGCACTGGTAGTATTAGATGTGGAAAAGTCTTCAAAGTAATCCCATAGCGTCACAATTGATGAAACTATTCCGAAGTCTGGCCTTAGAGGGCATTGCAGGTTCTCTCTATTAAGCATGTGTTTGAACTTTTTGGTGTAATTCTTTATTTGAATTTTGCTGCTGTTATCATTTCTTTTGAATTTGCTGCTGTCCTTTGTTTTGAATTTTTTTTGTTTGTTAGCATCATCTGCAGATAAGTCTTCTATAGAATAGGAATATCTCTAGGCTTCTTTCATGTATTAATATGCTTGCTGCCATTCAATAAAACCGTCATCTTTCTTTGTCACTGTCACTTGCATTTTTATGGTGTCAGAGCCTTCTTAAGCTCCAACAAGTGCAATCTGTTGCAAGTGAGATTTTTTCTCTTTCCGCCATATGCTTTATTTGAAGATCTTTGATGTTCCTTGATGACTTTGCTGGTTATATGTGTTTCAGTATACTGCTATAATCACTAAATTTCAGAATTGTTTTAAAATCCATCTAGAGTTATCAGCCTGATCAAGGGCTGCACTGTTCTTATTTCTTTGACATCCATTCCTTTATTGATAACGTATGCGTGTCAAAGTCCATGCCTTGTTTTAATATTGACTTCTGAAGCAAGCAGTTCTTCGGCATATTGGTAACTGGAATGGTGTTCGATTCATAGTAATAACTCTTGCAAATGGTAATGACTATTAGGAAAAACTAAATGTATTGAATTGAGAGGTTTTTTTTATTATAAGTTGTTAGAAATAGGCTTTTTCTATTATATTTTCTCACAAGGAATTACACTAATATTTATATACATAGTGAGCCTAACTTAGGAAGCTCTATACTAGTAAACAGACTAATCCTAGGGATGGTGTCCCTTAAAAATAGCCTTAAAGTTAGGGAGAGCAATTAATAAAATATTTACAGAATCCTATCTGATACACTCAAGATTCCTTATTAGGAAACTGTAATTTGACACTCCCCCTCAAGCTGGGAAGTGGATATCATCCATTCTCAGCTTGCTTACTAATTTCTGAAAGATCTTCCCAAATAATCCTTTGGTAAGTATGTCTGCTAGTTGACCATCAATGGACACAATGGAGTGCAAATTAAGCCACTGCCAAGTTTCTCCTTTATAAAATGTCTGTCAACCTCAACGTGTTTCGTATGACCATGTTGAATTGGATTATGTGCAATATTGATAGCAGACTTATTATCACAATACAACTTCATTGGACATTCCCACTTGATCTTCAAATCTTCCAAAATAATTTTCAGCCATAATAATTCACAAATTCCAAGAGCCATTGCCCTAAATTCAACTTCTGCACTAGATCTAGCCACAACATTATGTTTTTTACTCCTCCAAGTCACAAGGTTGCTTCCTAGAAAAGTGCAATAGCCCGAGGTTGATCTTTTATCAACCATTGACCTTGCATAATCTGCATCAGTATAGGTTTTAAGGGTTAAATTCTCCCCTTTCTTAAACAGGATTCCTTTGCCTGGAGTGCCTTTTAAGTACTATAGAATCTAATACACAGCTCGAAGATGTGATTCTTTGGGGTTGTGCATGAACTGACTTACAATACCAACTGCATAGGCAATATCCGGTTTAGTATATGACAAGTAAATGAGCTTCCCCACAAGTCTTTGATATGAACCTTTATCAACTGTTGCATCTTCTAGTGCAAGTCTGTGGTTCACCTCTATGGGTGTCTCTGTTGGTTTACATCCCAACTTGCCCGTCTTTGTCAACAAATCAATTATGTATTTTTGCTGAGATATGAAGATTCCTTCCCGAGAGTGTGCTACTTTAATACCAAGGAAATATTTTAACTTACCAAGCTCTTTGACTTCAAATTCTTTTACTAGACTTTTTTTTAAATTTTCCATTCCTTCCAGATCATCACCAGTCACTATAATGTCATCTACATGGACTAATAAAGCGGTTATTCCCTCTGAAGATGAGTGCTTTACAAACAGAGTCTGATCTCTTTGACTCTATTTATACCCCAACTTGAGCATTACTTTGGTAAATCTTTCAAACCATGCTCTCGGGGACTGTTTTAGTCCGTACAAAGCCTTTTTTTAGTCTGCAAATTAACTGTCTTGTATTTGGACCGATTCCTGGTGGAACATCCATATATACTTCCTCCTCAAAATCACCATGTAAAAAGGCGTTTTTGATGTCAAATTGCTGTAATTCAAATTTCTGCCTCGGTTGTAAATGAGTGACAACAACACTCTCACAGTGTTCATCTTTGCAACAGGGGCAAATGTCTCAAGGTATTCTATTCCATACATTTGAGTGTACCCTTTAGCAACCAATCTTGCTTTGTACCTTTCCAAAGAACCATCTGACTTATATTTCACTGTGTACACCCAACGACATCCAAATGGTTTCTTTCCTCTCGGTAATTTTACCAAATCTCATTTCTTATATTTTTCAAGGGCTCCTATTTCAATCTTCATGGCATTTTTCCAATTCTCATCATCTAATGCCTCAGATACAGTTTTGGGAATGGAGATAGAATTTAGGCTAGTAAGAAAGGCTTTGTGGTTATGGGACAAATTTTTGTAAGACATGAATAAATACAAGGGATGTTTTGTACAGGCTCTAGTTCCGTTTCTAATAGCAATGGGAAAATCATAGTCTCTTTGATCTAAATTTTCAGTAGTATTCAAAGTAGGTTCAGCAATTACCTCGGGTTGTAGGGTAGCAGGTTGTATATCCGAAGAAGATGATTGAACTTGCACCAGTGCCTTCTTGCTTGAGTAAACTAGTAAAGGACGAGTAGTGTCCTGAATCCCTTTTTGTTATTTGGGTGTATTAGGCTTTATTTCGGGTTGCATCGGTTCAAGTTGGGCAGGCTAGTTGGTAGGCAAGGACTGAGTGTTTGCCTGCTGGACAGGAGCTTAAAAATCAAGAATGTTTGGCTGCTGGACAGGAGTTGGAAAATCAAGTTGGGCAAGCTGGTTGGTAGGCAAGGACTGAGTGTTTGGCTGCTGGACAGGAGCTGGAAAATCAAGAAGAAAGAATTCTCTTTCCTTATCTTTTGTGAATAAGATCTCCCCTGAAGATAAGGACGAGTAAAGAAATTCTCTTGTTCTGCAAAAGTAACATTTGTTGAAACATAAAATTTTTTGGTGGATGGATGATAGCATTTGTATCCTTTTTGTGTGGAAGAATAATCGAGAAAGACACATTTGACAGCTTGTGGATCGAGTTTTCCCCTAATTTGAGAATGTATATGTACAAAGGCAACACATCCAAATATTTTGGGAGTAAGGTTTGAGGTATTGAAA
This sequence comes from Gossypium bickii, assembly GCA_025503065.1. NCBI lineage: Eukaryota > Viridiplantae > Streptophyta > Magnoliopsida > Malvales > Malvaceae > Gossypium > Gossypium bickii. The sequence continues at coordinate 15,810,090 of CP106710.1, read as the reverse complement.
TTAGGAAAGAATTTTGCTAGAACTTGCATAGAACTTTGAGATTCAAGGGCTTTTCTAGGCAATCTATTTATCATATGAGTAGTAGTAGTTAAAACAACCTCCCCCCAGTATTGTTTAGAGATATTTTTTTGAAACAAGAGAGCTCTGGTAATAGCTAAAATGTGACCATTCTTTCTTTCGGCAACACCATTTTGTTTGGGTGTGCTAACACAAGATGACTTATGTATAATGCCTTTTTCTTGAAAATATGGGGAGAGAAGTTGATTGAAATAGTTCTTGGCATTGTCTGACCTAAACCTTTTTATTTCAGCTCCAAATTGGGTTTTGATCATGTTGTAAAAGGTTGAAAAGACAGACCTTACATTAGATTTCTGTTTTAAAAGAAATATCCAAGACACACGGGTACAATCATCAATAAAGGATACAAACCATCGAGCCCCAGAGATGTTTGAAATAGTGGATGGTCCCCAAATATCACTATGAATAAGAGTAAAAGGAGCGGATGTTCTTTTATTGCTTACCAGAAAAGAGGTACGTTTATGTTTGGTATGTTCACAGACATCACAATGGAATTTTTCAATAGTTATCCCTTTGAACAATGAAGGAAACATAATTTTAAGGACTCTAAATGATGGATGACCAAGGCGGAGGTGATGGAGCCAAATTTGGTCTTTATTGGTTTTGACAGACTTGAATATGAAAGATAATGGTGAGGAATCTCCACTGGATTCTTCAAGATAGTATAGGCCATTTACTTCCTTAGCATGCCCAATCATCCTCGTATTCTGTTCCTGAAAAAAAAACATCGATTGGGATAAAAAATCACACTACAATTAGAGTTTTTGGTAATTTTTTGGATGGAGAGAAGATTGGTAAACAGTTTTGGAACGTGAAGGATATTTTTAATAGTAAGAGTCTTGTTTATAACATCGGCTGACCGACCAACATCGTGTGAACACGTAACCATCGCCATTGTTATCTTTCTATTACTAGGAAAAGGTGTATATGAAAAAATTTTTGTGAGGGGTGGGTCATGTGGTCTGTAGCTCCTGTGTCAACGACCCAAGACCTGTTGGTGACTGTATCCGAGACTTTAGAATCTTGAGAAGAGGATATACTTGAAAAAGCCAAACTACAAGTACCTGTTGAAGAAAATTTTTCCAATAATCCTAGCAAATTCTTCAACTTCTCAATTTCGTCTTTATTAAATGCAACATGTGATTCTTTAGAATTCTTTTCTCCATCCAGCTACCTTGCTATATGTGCTCGCCCTTGTTCCTTTGGTTGTCCACCGGTTTCTGAAATTTTCTTTTTAATTGTCTGTGGCTTCCCATGGAGCTTCCAGCATTTTTCTTTACTGTGACGGGATTTTTCACAGTAGATGCACCATATAGACTCCCTTTTAATAGGCCTTGTAAGTTCTGTCTGCCTACTATCTTCGCTAGTTGGCTGCTCCAGGCCAAATCTCCTCTCATGTGCAGCTTTTGTAGCTAAGGTGGAACCATCCACTTGACTATTCTCAATCATAACTCCTCTTCTTCCTTCTTCAGCACGAACAATCGCGATTGTCTCATTTAGTGACGATAGCTCCTCTTTTCCAAGTATTTGGACTCTTACTGCATCAAACTCAACATTTAGTCCAACAAGAAAATCATAAATTCGATCCTTTTCAACGAACCTTTTCGTGAGTCTTTGATCGTGATCGCACTTCATCCTGAATGCATGGTAATGATCCATCTCTTGCCATAAGCTTTGCAAATGATTGGAATACTCGTGATTGACCGACTTCCTTGCTTGTTAGATGAAATCTTAGTCTTGATTTCATAGATTTGAGCAAAGATCTCAAACTTTAGAATAAGTCCGCTTCATGACCTCCCATATATCTTTGGATGTGTTAAGAAACATGCATGTATCATCGATTTCGGCATCATAGAATTCCATAACCAAGACATTACCATAGAGTCTTGTCCATCCCAAGCATCAAACTTAGGATCTCCTTCTTTAGGTCCCTGTTAGGAGTAAGTGACTCAACTTTCCTCTTCCTTCAAGAACGTGCGAACCAAATTTGAGACCACTTGGATAATTCTTCCCATTTAACTTGTAGGCTACTTGGATGTTCTGCAACTCACTTGTTGGGTTGGAGTTGTTCATAGAGACTTCTAAAATATCCCCATTGGTATTGGTTTGGACAATTTCAGCGATATTTCTTTTGAACAAAATATACAGGCTTGAGGGTTGAGCGGGAGTAAAAAAAAATGCCAAACAAAAAAAGAAATCCAAGAAATCGGGCTAATCTGATACCATGTTAGAAATAGGCTTTTTCTATTATATTTTCTCACAAGGAATTACACTAATATTTATATACATAGTGAGCCTAACTTAGGAAACTCTATACTAGGAAACAGACTAATTCTAAGGATGCTGTCCCTTAAAAACAGCCTTAAAGTTGGGGATAGCAATTAATAAAATATTTACAGAATCCTATTTGATACACTTAAGATTCCTTATTAGGAAACTGTAATCTAATATAAATCTTGCTGGAATCTTGTTTAGAATGAAGCAATCAATGCTTGACTGCTTAGATTTTTCAATGTTGGTTGATTGATGTGTAGAATGTCTGGGTATCTTATATTCTAAATTTCAACATTTTATGTTTAAACATTAGAATTTTTGTTTTATTGTTTTTTCTTTTGCAATTTCATTTTACCACATTATTTTTTTTTTGGCCCAATGATTGAGAACTCATTGAATTGGAGCAGTCATTGCTTATTTTTGTTTCAGACCTTTGCTATCAGCAATGGCATCTACAATTCAACATTCAATATCATCTCTTTTCTTTTCCCCTTCAATTTTGTTTTTGTAGGAAGAACAGCTCCTTTTCTCTTTCTTTCTTTCTTCTTGTCAACACTGTTGCTGATATGGTGAAGGCTTGTAACAAAAACCAGTGAGTTTAAAAACTGCAAATGATCCGTCATATCTATGAGATCTGAGGGTTTATCATGATTTTTAATATCTGCCATTATCATGCTGTGCTGTTGCAAACTGCGTTTCCTTGGCGTATGAGATTTCCTTTTATGTTACTCTAATTCAAGTGTGAGTGTTGGACAATGGTATGCCAAATTTTTTCTAAGATTTTTATGTATTTGGAGGGCTCATATAGGTTTATATCCCTGTATACTTGATTTTCAATCATGGAATTGTAAGTTGTGTGCAAGCAGGGATTGTTGATGTTCGGATTTGTTCAAATCCGTGAGTGTTTTCTGCTAATCCCTTAATGCTTCATGTCATACTTTTGCTGCTGCACACTTCATAAATTTCAATTGTAATGTCACTATCTCATGCATGCTTACTAAAGTTCTCTTGCTTTGAAATGTGGTTGAATTGCCACAGTTGAGATTCGAATATGAAAATCAGAGTTGCAAAAGGCAAGATTCGAAGAGAATCAATTGCATTAAGTTCAGTTCAACCCCTCATTTCTTGTGAACGAAGATTTTATGGTTACAACTTTTCAAGGGAATGACCTTACCCTTGACCTTCATGTGTCCATTTCATCAATTATAGCATCTTCCTCTTCTTGAATACTTTGAAGCATTGAGTATGTAGTTGTTTGAGAGACTCTTTTTTTGTGTAACCTGAACCAGTACTTTCCATGTTTGTTATCTGCTAATACATTAAATATGGCATGTTATCTGGTAATCCTTATTGTTCATTTTGGTTCTACTGAAGCTAGCTACTCAATCTGTCATTGGTTTTGTTACTATCTTATTATTATATGTTTAGGTGAATTTCAAAGGCTCTGGCATATGACGAATGATGAGTTGTTACACGGGGTAGTTCTTTTGTTTGCTATTTTGTTTCCTATCATCTCTGAAGATACAGATTGTTTTTTTCTTTAATAAAAGTCATAAGAATCACTATAGTTGAATTCAAATACTGATGAAATCTGAGTTTCTTGTTTTTTTTTTTTTTTTTTTTGAATTACAACTTTTTTGTTTGTTATAACTTAAGTGATGGTATTTATAGCTTGGTTAGATCCTTTGTAATCAATGTGCTTAGGGTTTTAGATAATTTCCTTTGGTTTCATTGAGTTACTTTTTTATTTTGCCCAATGATGGGAACTCAGTTTTGATTGAACCGTTCTGGTTTTCGATTTATCTCTAGCTTTTACACACCGCCTGCTTCATTCTCTCTCTCTCTCTTCCAATATACATATGTGTATTGTGTGTGTGTGTGTGTATGAATATACTTATTTATTTTATTTTATTTATTTTTGGTGGTGTGTCAAGAGCTATTGGTGAATGCCTTTACTGTGAACTGTTCATGATTTTGGCGTAGCTATGAGATCTGAGGGCTCTTTCTATTGGATCTTTTAGAGTTTTCGAAGTCGGATGTTGTCTTCAGGCTTACTTAGTCGAAGGTGCACAAATGGTGTTTAAGTTTAGGACTTATAAGAGACTGCTTTTAAAGATATCTTTTACCACAATCTTTGGTACTATTTTACTCATCTCCCTCTAATACTTTGTGTGGAGAGGTTCGGCTTCCATTGTTTCAAATATTTTTCATCATTGGTTTTTGGTGATTCTTATTCTCCTTCCCTCTTCTTTGTTGTTATTATTATTAATGTTGATACAATTCATGGTCTTATGACTAACAATGTCACTGGTAGTAGTAGGTGTGGAGAAGTGTTCTATGAAATCCTATACCTTCACAATTGATAATTATATTCTGAGGTCTGGCCTTCGAGGGCATTGCAGGTTCTTTTTGTAAAGAATGTGTTTGAACTTTCTGGGGTTATCCTTTATTTGAAATTTACTGGTGTTATCATTTATTTTGAATTTGCTGCTGTTTTCCTTTGTTTTGAATTTTTTTGTTTGTTTGTGTTATTTGCAAATAAGTCTCCTATAGAATAGGAGTATCTCTAGGCTTCTTTCATGTATAGCCATTCAATAAAACCATCTTTGTTACCATCACTTGCATTTATATGGTGTCAGAGCCTTCTTAAACTCCAACAAGTTTGATCCATCGTAAGTGACAATTTTTGTTCCCGTCATATGGTTTATTTGAATATCTTTGGTGTTCCTTGATAGATGACTTTGCCGGTTGTATGTGTTTAAGCATACTGCTATAATTTTAGTTTTATTCAACTATATCATAAGATTTTAGATATTACACTCACTAAGTTTCAGAATCTGTTTGAAAATCCATCTAGAACCGTCAGCTAGACCGAGGGCTGCACTGCTTTTATTTCTTTAACCTCCATATCCTTTACCACACAATCTTTGGTATTATTTTGGTCATATCCCTGGGATACTTTGTCCGGAGAGGTTGCTATGGCATCAATGTTGACCCCTATCCTTTTAACTACTTATCATTGGTTTTTGTGATTCTTATTCTCCTTCCCTCTTCTTTGTTATTATTGTTGATATAATTCATGGTCTTATGGCTAATGATGGCACTGGTAGTAGTAGATGTGGAAAAGTCTTCAATGAAATCCCATAGTGTCACAATTTATGAAATTATTCCAAGGTCTGGCCTTCGAGGGCATTGCAGGTCCTTTCTATTAATCATGTGTTTTAACTTTCTGGTGTTATTCTTTATTTGAATTTTGCTGGTGTTATCATTTATTTTGAATTTGCTGCTGTTTTCCTTTGTTTTGAATTTTGTTGTTTGTTTGTATCATCTGCAAATAAGTCTCCTATAGAATAGAGGTATCTATAGGCTTCTTTCATGTATAAATATGGTTGCTTCCTTTGATTAAAATCATCTTTCTTTGTCACTGTCACTTGCATTTATATGGTGTCCGAGCCTTATTAAAGTTTGATCCATCACAAGTGATTTTTTTTTCCTGCCATATGGTTTATTTGAAGATCTTTCATGTTCCTTAGTTGATGACTTTGTTGGTTGTATATGTTTAAGCATACTGCTATAATTTTAGTTTTATTTTATTATATCATAAGATTTTACATGTTTCAATTACTAAGTTTCAGAATCTGTTTGAAAATCCATCTAGAATCGTCAGCCTGATCTAGTGCTGCATTGTTCTTATTTTTTTTTACCTCCATTCCTTTATTGATAATGCATGCATGTCGGGGTCCATGCTAGTAACTGGAATGGTGTTTGATTCAAAGTAATAACTCGAGTCATTGGTAGTGACGATTAGGAAAAACTAAATTTATTGAATTGAGAGGTTTTTTTAGTATAAATGTTACTAGCATCTTATTTAGAGTGAGGAAGTTAATGCTTGAATGCTCAGACTTTTCACTGTTGATTGATTACTGCATAGTAGATATGGGTAATTTATTTTATTTCAAATTTTATGTTTAAAAACTACAATTGTGCTTTTGCAAACTCATTTTGCAGCATTCTTTTTGGCCCAATGATTGAGAACTCATTGAAATGGAGCAGTTATTTCTGATTTTCATTTCTGACCTTTGCTATCAGCAATGGCATCAAACATTCAATGTCATCTCTCTCTTTTTTTCCCTTTTCTTTATTTTCCCATTTCTGTTTAATATGAAGAACAGCTCTCTTTCTCTCTCATTCTCTCTTTCTTCATATCAACATGGCTGCTGATTTGGCGAAGGCTCGTAATGAAAATCAGTTAGTTTAAACACTGCAAATGACCCATCATAGTATGAGATCTGAGGGCTTTTGTGATTCTTCATGTCTGCCTTTATCATGCCGCACTGTTACAAACTTTGTTTCTTTGGTGTATGAGATTTTCATTTATGTTACTCTAATTCATGTGTGAATGTTGGAAACAGGTATCCCTGTATAATTGAATTTCACGCATGGAATTGTAAGTTGTCTGCAAGAAAGGGTTGCCGATATTCAGATTCATTCAATCCTAGCTTGTGCATTGTGAGTGTTTTCCGCTAATCTCCCCTTAATGCTTTATTTCTTGCTTTTGCAGCTATTCACTTTATAAATTTCAGTTGTAATGTCACTATCCAATGTAATGCTTGCTTTAATAAACTTCACCTGCTTTGACATTTGGTCGAATTGCAAAAGTTGAGATTTAAATCTCAGTTACGACGATTGGAATTGCAAAAGGTGAGATTCAAATAAAATCAATTGGATTAAGTTGAGTTCAACCCCACATTTCTTGTGAACGAAGATTTTATGGTTACAAGTTTCAAGGGAATGGCCTGACCCTTGAGTCATTATTGTTGTAGAAGTGGACTTCTTTCCCAGGCATTTGGACTGCGTTCGAATCTTGGAGTCATAGAGGGTTTTACTTGAATGCCACCTCTGGCCCGAACAGGATTAGAACACCTGTGGTTATAAAAAAATGATATGTTACTGGTAATCCTTATTGTTCATTGTGGTTCTAATGAAGCTACCTACTCGATCTGCCATTGGTTTTGATACTATCTTCTTAGTGTATGTTTAAATGAATTTCAAAGGCTTTGACATATGGCCAATGATGAGTTGCTACATGGGGTAGTTCTTTTGTTTCCTATCATCTCTGAAGATACATATTGCTTTTTTTTAATGGAAGTTATGGGCATCACTATCGTTGAATTGGAATATTGATGAAATCTGAGTTTTTTTTTTTTTTTTTTTTTTTTTTTTTTTTTTTTTTTTTTTGAATTGCTGATTTTTTAGTTGTTATAACTTAAGGGTTGATTTTTGTAGCTTGGTTAGATCCTTTGTAGCCAATGTGCTTAAGGTTTTACATAATTTCCTCGGGTTTCTTTGAGCTCCTGTTGTATTTTGCCCAATGATGGAAAATCAGTTTTGATTGGACAGTTCTGGGTTTCAATTTATCTCTAGCTTTTACACAGTTCCTGTTTCATTCACTGTCAATATACACATACGTATTATCTATGTTTGTATGTATGCGTGTATGTTTATTTATTTTATTTATTATTGCTGGTGGTGTGTTAAGAGCTATTGGTGAATGCCTTTACAGTGAACTGTCCATGATTTTGGCATAGCTATGTGATGTGGTTTTGGGGAGAAAACAGCAACAATAGAAAGAATTAGGGCTAAACAAACGATTAGTAAAGAAGATGCAAGTCTAGAAAACTTAGGGTTATAGAAAACCTCTAGTTTTTCTATTGATTCAAGAAAAACAATAAGAACAATAATTATGGCCTGAAAGCCTACAACTTATTTATATAGCCTTTCTTTCTTGGAAGTAAAGTTACTAGGCTTTCTTGCAAATAAAATTTTATTCTAGTCCTAGATTTAAACCCTAAAATACTTAATAACCCTAGCCGTTTGTAATATATCTAATATTTAAAATAGATATTATAAGATAAAACTGACATGATAAAATATTATAATAAAAATAAAAGATCCTACATCACTATGAGATCTGAAGGCTCTTTTTAATTTCACTTTTAGGTTTTTTGAAGTCAGATATTGTCTTCAGGCTTACTTAGTCAAAAGTGCAGAGCAGATGGTGTTTAATTCTGGGACTTATACGAGACTACTATTTAAGGCAATTTTGAAGATATCTTTTACCACACAATCTTTGGTATTATTTTGCTCATAGCCCTCGGATACTTTGTGTGGAGAGGTTGTTATGGCATCAATGTCAGCCTCCATCCTTTCAACAACTTGTCATTATTGGTTTTGGTGATTCTTATTCTCCTTCCCTCTTCTTTGTTGTTATTGTTATTATTGCTGATATAATTCATGGTCTTATGATTAATAATGGCACTGGTAGACCGGTAGTAGTAGATGTGGAGAAGTCTTCAATGCAATAGTGTCACAATTGATGAAACTATTCTGAGGTCTGGCCTTCGAGGGCATTTGCAGGTTCTTTCTATTAAGCATGTGTTTGAACATTCTGGTGTTATCCTTTATTTGAAATTTTCTGTTATCATTTATTTTGAATTTGCTGCTGTTTTCCTTTATTTTGAATTTTGTTGTTTGTTAGTATCATCTGCAAATAAGTCTCCTATAGAAGAGGAGTATCTCTAGGCTTCTTTGACGTATTAATATGCTTGCTGCCATTGAATAAAATCAACATCTTTTCTTTTTCACTGTCACTTGCATTTATATGGTGTCAGAGCCTTCCTAAGCTCCAACAAGTTTTATCCATCGCAAGTGACATTTTTTTCATTCTGCCATATGTTTTATTTCATTTGAAGATCTTTGATGTTCCTTACTTGATGACTTTGCTGGTTGTATGCGTTCAAGTATACTGCTTTAATCTTAGTTCCATTATTTTAGATATTACAATCACTAAGTTTCAGAAAATCCATCTAGATTCGTCAGCCCAATTGAGGGTTTCACTGTTCGTATTTCTCTGACCTCCATTCCTATATTGATAATGCATGTATGTCAAGGTCCATGCCTTGTTTTAATATAACTTCTGAAGCAAGCAGTTCTTTGGAATATTGGTAACTGGAATGGTGTCTAATTCCTAGTAATAATTCTTGCAGATGGTAATGACTGTTAGGAAAAACTAATTTTATTGAATTGAGTCATTTTTTACTATAAACCTCGCTAGAATATTTATTTAATGCTTTGATTTTTCTCTGCTTGTTGATTAATGTGTAGAACATCTGGGTATCTTATATTTCAAATTTTCAACATTTTATGTTTAAACACTACAGTATTTATTTTATTTTATTTCTTTTGCAATTTCATTTTGCTGCATTAGTTTTTTTGGCCCGATGATAGAAAACTCATTGAAATGGAGCAGTTATTTCTGATTTTTGTTTCGGACCTTTGCTATCAGCAATGGCATCAACAATTCAACATTCAATATCATCCCTTTTCCTTCCTTTTCTTTTCCTCTACAATATTTGTTTCATATGATGAACAGCTTTTTCTCTTTCTTTCTCTCTTTCTTCATATCAACATGGCTGCTGATATGATGGAGGCTCGTAACTTAAATCAGTGAGTTTAAAAACTGCAAATGACCCATCAAGCTATGAGATCTGAGGGCTTTTATGATTCTTAATATCTGCCTTTATCATGCTGTGTTGTTGCAGACTTTGTTTCTCTGGTGTATGAGATTTTCATTACTCTAATTCATGCGTGAGTGTTGGACACAGGTATGCCCAATTTTTTCTAAAGGTTTTCATGTATTTGGAGGGCCCTAAAGGATCATATATCATGGAATTGTAAGTTGTTTGCAAGCAAGGGTTGTTGATGTTCAATCCCAGCTCGTGTTTTGTGAGTGTTTTCTGCTAATCTCCCTTAATGCTTCATGTCTCACTTTTGCTGCTATTCACTTCATAAATTTCAATTGTAATGTCACGATCTAATTTAATGTAATGCCTGCTTTCTTGCAGATGGTAATGACTAAGGAAAAACTAAGTTTATTGAATTGAGAGGTTTGTTTTTGCTATATTGCTATTATCGTATTTAGAATGAAGCATTCAATGTTTGAATGCTTAGATTTTCTCACTGTTGATTGATTGATGTGTAAACTACAATTGTGCTTTTACAAATTCGTTTTGCTGCAATTTGTTTGGCTCAATGATTGACGACTCATTGAAATGGAGCAGTTATTTCTGATTTTCATTTCGGACCTTTGCTATCAGCAATTGCATCAAACATCCAATATCATCTTTTTCTTTTTCTTTTTCTTTTTTTTTTTGTTTCATATGAAGAACAGCTCTTTTCTTTCTCTCTCTCTCTATTTCCTCTCTTTCTTCATATTAACTCGGTGCTGATTTGGTGGAGGCTCGTAATGAAAATCAATGAGTTTAAAAAACTGCAAATGACCCCATCATAGCTATGAGATCTGAGGGCTTTTCATAATTCTTAGTATCTGCCTTTATCATTCTCTGCTGTTGCAAACTTTGTTTCCTTGGCTACTCCAATTTTCGTTTATGTTACTCTAATTCATGTGTGATTGTTGGACACAGGTATGCCAACTGTAGATACTCGTTTTTGGTTATTTAACGTCTCTGTTTAAGGCAAACAGAGATTTTCGACTCAGGGCATCGGCTAACACTTTAGTTTTTACCTGGATGATAGTCGATAATCAGATCATAATTTTTTAACAATTCGAGCCATCTGTGCTGTCTCAGATTCAACTTTTTCTGCGTCAACAAGTATTTCAAGCTTTTGTGATCTGTGAATATATGACTTTTCATTTCTTTTCTTTTGTTTGATATAAAAGAAATCTTGAATGTTAGGGTCCGTTTGATATGGGAAAAATATTTTCCGGAAAACATTTTCCAGATTTTACGGTGTTTGTTTTGTTGGAAAATGAATTCCTATAGGAAAACATTTTCCAAAACACGGATAAATCATTTCAGCCTTTCTGGAAAACGTCTTACCGATTTCTAAGGGGTAAGACATTTTCCACAGCTCCTCTCTTCACTCTCTTCACCCTAACGAAGAAGTCCTCTTCGTTTGTCACTTCATCATCTCTGCCTTGTCTTCTCTGCTGGTTCATCATCTCTGCCTCGTCTTCTCTGCTGGTTCATCGAAGGTAAATTTCTACTCACATTCTTGATTGCAAGCTCTCGTGGTTTGCCACCTATGAGTTTACCTCCTCATCCTCCTGAGACATCACTAGCTCATAAAAGGAATACAAACTTTGATGAGTATTGTCCTTCCCCCAATTTCTCTGCTTCCCCTTCCCCCTCTCCCTCCCCATCTACATTCCTAGGACTCATTTGTCAAAAGCTCTTTTACGCTCTGAAAGTGCTTCTGTTAACATAGCTGCTCCCAAGCTTGCTAATTCCCTGCATTGTCTGGCAAGCGAGAATTTGCAGCGTCACCTCCCCTTAAAATTACAAGAGTTGGTACTTCTAGGACTGATAATATTAGGGTTCCTGCTGAAACTGATGCTACTATTGAGAAGTGTTAGAATATCTTAAATTAAGGACAGAATATTAGGACATCTTCTTGTCAGATTACAAGTTGCCCAATAAGTGATAGTGAGTATTTTAAATATTATCCTATGAATATTTTCTATAGTTATCCCTAAACTTTAAGGCACTAAAACCAGTAGTCTTTGCTAGCCTGTAGTCTTCTAAAGTCGAGCTCTCTTTTGTATATAAATAGGTAGTATAATCTCATGTAAAAAAATAAGAAAGAAGAATCTATTTTTACATGGTATCGGAGCCTTAGGAATCATTCGATCCCTCTTCTTTTTCGAAAAATCCCTTCCTAAATTTTCCTCTGTTTTTTTTTCCATGGCTGACCTCAATGACGCCATGTCCGAAACTGAGATCTCACAAATATCTCAGAATGGCAATCGAGGGATCAACCAAAGTGACCTCAATTCTTCTCTAATGATCACTAGTCATCGTCTAGATGGAAAAAACTTCCTGCAATGGTCTCAATCTGTCCTCATGGTGATTCGTGGTCGTGGCAAGTTAGGGTATATTAATGGAGACCTCCCACGACCACATGCTGCTGACCCGACTTATGCTACTTGGGAACTCAACAACTCTATTGTTATGGCGTGGTTGATTAACTCGATGGAAGGCCATATAAGTCGAACCTACCTTCTCTTCAAAACTGCAAAAGACATGTGGGATGCAGTTAGTGAGAATTATTCTGATCTTGGAAACGCTTCTCAAGTTTTCGAGATAAAGCTCAAACTGAAGGATATTCGACAAGGGACTCGAGAGGTAACTCACTACTACAATAATCTGAAAATATTATGGCATGAGTTAGACATGTACTACGAGGCAGATTGAGGTGAAGGCTTAGAACAGTCTAAGTTCATGACTCATCTCAACAAAGAACGACTCTATGAGTTTCTAGTAGGACTAAGGAATGAATTAGATGAAGTTCGAGGCAGAATTCTGGGTAGATCACCTCTTCCAACCATTGGTGAAGCATTTGCTGAAGTAAGACGAGAGGAAAAACGTCGTCTTGTCATGATGGGAGAACCTAAACCAATGATCCCTTCTGAAAAATAGCCTACTGAAGTTTCTGCTCTCATCTCCAAAGGTCCATCAACACAAAAGTCACGTGCTGCAAGTGACTCTGGATCAAACAGACCGGTATGTAGCCACTGCCACCGTGTTGGTCACACTAAGGAAAAGTGTTTTAAGCTGCATGGTTATCCAGATAAAAAACAGAGAGAAAAGAAAACTGCCATGCTATCCTCCACTGATGCAGATGAAGTACTTGATGTCTGCCTAACCAAGACTCAGCTTGCAATCCTCCATAAGATCCTCGAGTACTCTACCGAACGTGGGACTCTAGCCTGGCCAAGGTACGCTCTCGAATATTGCTCTTGAATCTAATAATCAAACCTCTTGGATACTAGATTCGGGAGCCTCGCACCACATGACAGGGTAACTCTCTCTCTGCTCCAAACCTACACCACTTGTCATAACAAGTCAAGAATCCGAATAGCTGATGGTTCATACTCACCTGTGGTTGGAGTAGGGAAAGTAAAAATAGCAGAAAATTTTTCCCTTGATAATGTTCTACATGTTCCAAACCTGTCTTGTAATTTACTTTCGATAAGTAAACTTACAAAAAATGGAAACATGCTTGCTGAATTTTCCGAACTTGGTTGTGTCTCGCAGTAAATGTAAATCGGGAAGATGATTGGCATCGCTAAAGTTGATGATGGATTATATGTTTGGGATAAAAACAGTACACAAGGGGGATTGGCTCTATCTACTTCAAAAGAAGATAACATTATGCTATGGCACCGTAGGTTAGGACATCCAAATCTCTTGTATCTAAAAAGGCATCTTCCGCTGCTATTTAGAAATAAAAGAATAAAATCTTTAAAATGTGAAATTTGTGAGTTATCCAAACATACTCGAGTGCCATACCCTCTGAAACCATATACCCAATCTAAACCTTTTTCATTAATTCACAGTGACTTATGGGGAGCTAGCCGAGTGACAAACATTACTGGTGCTAAGTGGTTTATAACCTTTATTGACGATCATACTAGGGTATGTTGGGTGTATCTATTAAAAGACAAATCTGAAACACCCAATGTTTTTAAAAATTTCCACTCTATGGTTCAAACCCAATTCAACTCCACCATGCATACCCTCCACACTGACAATGGAAGAGAATACTTTAACTCGTCCTAAGTCCTTACCTTTCTCGACCATGGCATTATACACCAAGCTCTTGTCCAAACACTCCTCAACAAAATGGGATTCCGAGAGGAAAAATCGGCACCTCCTTTGCGTGTGGCTCGAGCCATTATGTTCACTATGAATGTCCCTAAATATCTTTGGGGAGAGGGTGTCATCGCTTGCTTACCTCATTAACCGAATGCCCTCAAAAGTATTAAACTTTCAAACACCTCTAAATACCCGTCTAAAATCCTTTCCCTTATTCCAAGTTACTAACCTTCCAAACCAAAATATTTGGTTGCAAAGCATTTGTCCATAATCATCAACTTTGATCGGTCAAAACTTGACCCTCGGGCTCACGCTTTGCATATTCATTAGTTACTCTTCCACCCAAAAGGGCTATAAAGTGTTACTCCACTTTTTACGCCGAATGTTTTCTCTCGGGATGTGACTTTTTTTGAAAATGAGCCATATTTTGGAACTTTCATCATCTTGGGGAGACCTTAAATGAAGATGAAAACCTTAATACCCCCTTCTTATCATACCCTCAAGATCCCGCGTCACTACCCTCAACATCGATCATCGTTTCTCCTCCTATAAACCAAGCAGTTAGCACAATCCTACCGATCCTAATACCACATGGGGCCGCTTTCTAGTCTAGAAAACAAAGAAGAAAGATGCCTAATCTGCAAGTTTACTCCAGAAGAAATCGGCATCCTCAAACTGATATAGCAGTACCAATCCCATCTCTCTCTGAGGACTATTCTGAAGCTACTGAAACTGAAGTCTCACCTCCATCACCATCCATCTATCTTCCAATCGCAATGAGAAAGGGCACAAGGAGAGTCGCACTCAACACCCTATTTCGGTTTGTATCCTATGGTAATCTATCTAAGTCCTATAAAGCATTTGTGACTAATGTTGATTCTGTAAAAACTCCAAAAAATATAGAAGAAGCACTTGAGTCAGATGAATGGAGACAAGCTGTAATGGAAGAAACGGAGGCCCTCAAGAATAATGGAACTTGGGAAGTTTTGATCCGCCTAAAAGGAAGAAAAGCAATAGTGCAAATGGATTTTTACTACAAAATTCAAACCGATGGAAATATCGATAGATACAAGGCTAGACTTGTGGCTAAGGGCTTCACCCAAACCTATGGACTTGACTATGAAGAGACATTTGCAGGTTGCTATAAACTTAACACCATTAGAGTTCTCCTATCTCTCGCTGTTAATCTTAATTGGCACTTGACTCAGTTGGATGTTAAAAACGCTTTTCTCAATGAGGAGCTAAATGAAGAAGTATACATGGATTTTCCTCCGGGGTTTGAAGAAAGTAAAGACAAAGTATGTAAGTTGAAAAAGTCATTGTACGGGGTGAAACAATCTCCAAGGGCATGGTTGATCGTTTTACAAAGACTATGATGAGCAGACAAAGATACTCAAGACACAGCAGATCACACCATGTTCTACAAGCACTCGAGGAAGGAAGATGTTGCATTCTCATCGCTCTATGTAGACGATATTATCGTGACAGGAGATGATACCGAGAGAAATTTGTGATTGAAAGAATTTCTGAATGCAATTTGAACTTAAAGACTTGGGAATCTCGGGTACTTTCTTGGCATGGAGGTAGCAAGGTCAAAAGAGGTATTTCCATCTCCCAAAGGAAATATGTCCTTGACTTACTATCTGAAGTTGGATTGAGGGGTTGCAAACCAGCAGAAACTCCTATGGAGTGTAATATTAAGTTGGGTACTGATCACGATGGAGAAAAAGTTGACAGGGGGAGATATCAACGACTGGTAGGTAGACTTATCTACCTAGCTCACACTCGTCCCGACATTGCCTTTAGTGTGAGTGTCATAAGTCAATATATGCATGCCCCAAGGGAGAAACATCTGGAAGCTGCATATCGAATACTAAGGTATTTAAAAAGGACTCCTGGTAAAGGCCTATACTTCAAGAAGAATGACAACAGGAATGTGGAGGTTTATACGGATGCTGATTGGGCAAGGTGTTCTATCATCAACGACATGCACGCCCACTAGTGGCTATTATAGCTATGTTTGGGGTAACTTAGTGACATGGAGGAGTAAAAAAGCGATCTGTGGTAGCACGCAGCAGCAGCTGCGTAAGGTAATATCGAGCACTAGCGCATGGCATTTGCGAAGGAGTTTAGGTACAAAGACTAATGAAGGAACTAAAAGTTCCTTATAATAGACCTATGCAACTATTTTGTGACAACCAAGCTGCTGTCAGTATTGCTCACAATCCTGTACATCACGATCGTACTAAACATGTTGAGATAGATCGTCATTTCATAAAAGAGAAAATACACTCAGGAGAAGTGAGTGTTACCTATCTACCTACCAGACAACAGGTTGCTGATGTGTTAACCAAAAGCCTGAATAGGAATATGTTTGAAGAACTTGTTGGCAAGCTGGGTTTGATAAACATCTACACTACAGCTTGAGGGGGAGTGTTAGAATATCTTAAATTAAGGACAGAATATTAGGACATCTTCTTGTCAGATTACAAGTTGCCCAATAAGTGATAGTGAGTATTTTAAATATTATCCTATGAATATTTTATATAGTTATCCCTAAACTTTAAGGCACTAAAACCAGTAGTGCTGCTAGCCTAGAGTCTTCTAAAGCTGAGCTCTTTTGTATATAAATAGGTAGTATAATCTCATGTAAAAAAATAAGAAAGAAGAATCCATTTTTACAAGAAGGTATTCATATACACATCATTTGTATGTTGTGAGTTCTAGTATCTAGTTTTGCAACTTGGAGTTTATTCATCTTTTGTCTCTTGTAGATATTTTCTTTCGGGAAAGAAGACTGTTGGAAATACTCTGGAGTGAAAGCTTTTTCCAACAGCTCACCACGAATTTCATGTTCTAGAAGTTCCAGTAGGTCTTTACAAGATGATTTTGACTACTCTTGAGTTTCCTTGTCCATTTGATGTGGAGGATGGTGAAATGATGGACCCTGGTAGCAGGTAATCTGCAGAATTCATCATGTAAATTGTTTCTTTTTTATTTATTTTTTTCTAAATTAATCCTTTTGCATCATTGTGGATTATTCCAGTGCATACAATTAATTTACTATTTCTACTTATAACTACCTGATGTTATTTTTATC
Organism: Gossypium bickii; assembly: GCA_025503065.1. Taxonomy (NCBI): domain Eukaryota; kingdom Viridiplantae; phylum Streptophyta; class Magnoliopsida; order Malvales; family Malvaceae; genus Gossypium; species Gossypium bickii. Next base: position 15,792,960 of record CP106710.1, on the reverse strand, counting down.
CTGATTTCTTGAGGATTTTACATCTTATTAATTATTGTTAACATGAATTGAGACTGTGGCATCAATTTTCTGTATCGTTGGTTTGGGACTTGATTTGGTTGTTTTAACCGGCCTTGGGGTAATTTTTCTAAGTTGCTGTGTCCTACTGCTCAAAGTGTTATCAACTTACCAAAAGCCATCATTTGTATGCTAAGAGTAGTAAATCTCCCTTTTGTGTGTGTGAACGAGTTTTGATCTCTGAAGATGTAAAGTTAGCATCACAATTGATGAACCTTCTAGGAAACTGCATAATCGTTCTTCAGCAAAGAGATTTTGCATTATAAATTTCAATATTGTGTTGATAGGAACCCAAGTATTGGAGTATCTGGTTTAGGAAATGTGATATATTATCTATGGAGAGTTACCAACTAACTTTGCTCTCTAGTTTTGAGAAAGACAACCTGGCTTGCAATATAAATTTCTATATCTAGTCCAAGTAGTAGTTCTAGTGGATTATCTGTTTCAGGAATTGGGATAAGTATCTGTCTATCGTCTACAGAGAGATACCATGTAAAATTTTCTTTCTTTTGAGAAGGAAAACGAGGTGGTTATTGTAAATTTCAATCTGTAGTTCAGGTAGTAGCCATAGTGGAATATCTGGTTCAGGAATCGGTATAGGTATCTGTTTATCATCTATGGGGAGTTACCATATAATTCTTTCTAGTTTTTACAAAGACAGCCTGACTTGTTAACTTTAAGAAGTTTGTTTTGGCCAAACGATTAATAGAATGAAGAAGTTCAATCGAATAGACATGCTGAAGTTTCTAGTATTAGTTATGTTTAGCCGAAAGCTGTGCAAATGTAATGTGCAACCAGTATTGGTTTATAACTCATTAAATTTAACCATATATATATCTAGGAAAGTGGGAGTGCGTCTTTAGGTCTCAAGGTTGGATTGGAGGCGAATTTCTGTATGACTCAGCCTTTCTGTTGAGGAAACCCCTAACAATAGCTGCATTATTCTCATTGTTAGTTGGTGAATACATTAAATTAATTTAAATATAGATGATTAATTGGAGGTCCTCCAAAAAATGATCTGTGATTAAGAATGACATGTTATATTGACTGGAGGATAGGAAGGCTAGTTTGTCATCGTTAAAAGACTGGAATCATTTAGGTTAACCTTTTTAGGGTACCATAATTGGGCTAGTTTATGTTGTGGTCAATTGTGGGGACTATAATGTCTTGGTTTGGTACCCAGCAATTCAAAATCAGGTTTGGTTCATTAATATGGTCTTCTATCAGGGACAGTAGTGAATTAGATGTCTCTTACCATGAGTGGACCAGTTGACAAGTTCAAAAGTTTTAAAGCTAGCTAGATTGGGACATTTTCTTTTCTACAACTGGTAGTTCCCTCAAGAAAATCATTTAACTGAAGTTAGTCCTTAACCGAAAAGAGTTGATGTTCATCTCCAAAGCCACAATCAGTCATTTTTAAGATTTCCCAAATTGGAGAAAACAGCATATATCCTTTATCATGGTCATCTATAAATACTTTTATCTTAATTGGCTTATATGGATTTTAACTGAAACTGGCTAGATCTTCCCCTTTTACCTCTGCTACTGTTTAATATTTTTTGAATTATTGGGTAAACTGAATTGGCCTTTTGGCATGCTATGTAGACCTGAGTCTTACGTTAGAAGAGGAAATCCATCTGATCAGGGTTGTTTATGAATAGAAAATCCCAGGATGCTGCTGTTGGTGTTCTTGTCCGAATGCTGAAAAAGGCCCCTCCTCTTCGCCAAAATGTCTCCCTTAATTTTTCAGAAGCTTCAAGACCGGAAATCTTGAGCAACAGCATCCCAAAGCCAAGTCAGATCTCGGAAGCTGTGACTGTTGAACATGCTGCTGCTCCGAATATAGCATCTTTTAGGCTTGTTGCATCAAAGACAACCACCGATGCATTAGAGGAACTTCGGGGTTACAAAGTGATGAAAAATTTGTTGCTTAGTGAAGGGGGTAAGGCTTACACATAATGTTGCCTCTGCAGCTGAACATTCCAGTACCAGCAAAGGCACATGAGAATTATCGATTCTGAACTACTATATTGGTATATATTGCTCAAATGTACAGCTTTAGGTTTCAGAGATTACTACGTGTCATACAGATGAAGCCATTATCCCCTTTTCTGTAGATAGAAGTATACTATAAGTTTTTGGATAAGAACCATGCTGCAATAGAAGGGTTATCTGTTGGCCTGGAAAACTTTGTAAAAAGCACCTTTTTCTCTATTCTACACACGTGTATATAACTTATTGTTTTATGGGGAACGCATACAACCCCCCTCCCTCTATATATTTATGTACACTATAGTACAACATATATCTCTATGCTTAGCTTATTTGAATTCCAGGTACAATGTGTCTACTCACTGCTCTGCTCTAAGATTGGAAGTACAATTGCCTGATCATCAGAATTTTAATAGAAATTAAGCTATTAAGAAATCTTTGTCTGAAGATTTATTTCTTTTAGTTATTTACTTGAGTAGACTATAGAATATTTATGTTTTTTTTTATTATTATTCAATTACATTAACTGTGTGATAGAAAGATGACATGACAATTTTAAATTAACATAATAATAAATTTAATTCCTAACATTTACATATTGTGATAGAAATTAACATTTAATTTCTAGTATTAATTGTGGTTTGGGAGCTAATTTATAATTATTCAATCTTTATTTTTTATTTTTTTAACACAATTACAAATAATTTATTTGATTTTGGTGGTTTTCAATTTATGACGGTTAATAATGTAGCTTAATAATTGAGTATTATTATATATTTAATTTGATTTATTTATTTATAAATAAATTATTACAATATATATGTAAAAATAATTTAAAATATAAAAATTTATTAATATGTATATAAATTTATTAATATATGTAAAAATAACTTTTTCGGAAAATATTTTCAGGAAATCTGCCAAACAACAGAAAATATTTTACACAGATTCATCCAAACACTAGAAAATATTTTCAATAAATCATTTTCTAGAAATCATTTTTCGGAAAATATTGTACTGGTAAACAAACGGACCCTTAATTGTACTTTTGGAGGAGATACAACTTTAGATATTAAGAATTGTTGAAATTGATAATTATTATATATATATATATAGAGAGAGAGAGAGAGAGAGAGAGGTTTCATATATTTAACTCTAAAGAAAATAACACTTACCTTTGATCATTTATCATATCTGAAAGTTACATGATGTTTCATTATGTATATTAATACGTTTGATTCATGTTTAGATTACTTGTACGGTTTTTATGCTAAGGCAACAGTCTGTGTTTATGTTTAGAGTTATAAGTTTAATATGTTTCACATTTATCTTCTTGCTTTGGATTTAGACTTGGTTCGTAATAAGAGTTTTAGATTCAATACATTTTATCCCGCTCGTTTCGTGCCTTGCGAGCTTCACCTCTAGTTATTTTTGCTTCCAGCTAGTTTTGATCTCGCTAGCTTCGCTTCCTGCTAGTTTCGGTCTCACTAGCTTCACTTTGCGCTAGTTTTGATTTCACTACCTTAGCATCTTACTGGCTTTGCCTTCTGTTCATTTCGTGTCTCGCTAGCTTTAAAATGTTCCTTATTAAGGAAGTATTTATCATTTAGATGCATGATTGAAAAATTCTCAATTATAACATCTATCATTTTTTTTAATTGCATATATCATATCATTAAATATATATTTTATGTGAATAAATATGTTTATGTTATATATATGTTAATGTTTTACCCATACATATATGAATTCAATTTTAATGTATTTTTTTAGTATTTAATCATTTTTTTAAATACACATAAGTGGTTTCATATATACTTGTTCACATTTTGTTTGCTCACATGTCGCTAGCTCATATAACTTGCTCAGATACTACTAATTTAAGTAATACTCTTGTTATGGCTTAGAATTGCTTAGGTAATTTCCCCTAAAATGTTTTACATGATGCAATTTACTTTTGAAGTATTCCCATATTATGCCTCGTCTTTTAAAAAGAAAAATTACCAGGTAAAGTGTAGATATTCATTTTTTGTTATTAACATTTCTATTAGTAATAGTGGTGGGAAATGTCGTTCTTTACAATTTTACATTTCTATTACATGATGTGATTTACTAATTTTGTTGGGATATTTTCGAGAGTAAGACTTGGAGGTTCAAATATGGATATCGTTAAGAATTTTACTTAACCTTTATTTGGAGTGCAAGTGCTTTTGTCTCCCCTTTTCGTTGATCAAATTGTGCACTTGCACTTAAGTTTGCAAGTGACACTCTCCTTACTAAAATGAGTTACATGAGTGTAACTTCCACAAAATTATCATTATATCTATCATTTTTGTAATTTCTCTTTCATTACTCTTATTACTCGATAATTCATCAACACATTTTTGTGAGATAATACACTTATTTCCCATGTTGTATAAAAAATGTCGTTTGTTAACCATTCTTTGGAATAATTATTTTGGAAATGCTATAAATAAAAGATTCAAAGTTTCATTTTGGGGAACTTTTGGATCGTTTAACAAACTTAGCACATTAAAATCCTCTTTACAACTTGCCTTCTATAATTAAAATAACCACCGTAATTTTGATTCTTCTTAGTCCCTTATCGTGTTTATGACAATCGTCTATTACCACATTTGTTTTTTTTGTCATCTTTTCACGATTCTTATGTTGCTAGATCCTTGATGGAATTGTAAGTTGTGTGCAAGCAGAGGTTGTTGATGCTAAACTGATGTTTTTTTCTAAGATTTTCAACAACCTCTATTGTAAGCTGGAATTATTTCAAACATGATAGTTTTTGCAAGGTTTAGGTTTTTTTTTTATATATTTAAATAAAAATAAAACAAATATTTATTATATAGATCATTATATTGTATTTATTTATAGTAAGAACACATATAATTGGAAAAAAGAATTGTTTCAATTTTTTCTTTACATTTGATTGAGTTTGAGAAATTAATTCTATAATTTCTTATCCCTATAGTACGTCGGCACTTGACTTTTGTCAACCGTTTGAATTTTTTAGCTATTGTTTCTTACTTTGACATTATTATTTTTTCCCTAAACTGCTTTTTAATTTTTCACTAAACAAAAATTGAATGTATTGTTTAAATTTTAGTGGCATGGCAACTTACATGGTAGTTTATATGTGTATTTCATTGTAAATGTAATTAAATATTTAATAAAAACATTATAAATTTTTAGTTTTATTGATTTTTTTAAAAATTTTATGAGAAGTATATGTGAATTATATTGCAGATTGTTACATTAATATTGTTAAAGTTTTAGCAATCCAATTAACATTTTTATTAGAAAATAAATCTGACTAAATTTTAATAGTTATAAATGAAAATAATCCAAAAAAAAAAAAAATTAAGTCCAATCCAACATGGGGTGAATGTGTTTAATTTAAAAATTAAAGTATAATTGATAATTTCATTTTGATGATATAATTTCATTAAATATAATTGATAATTTCATTTTGATGATATAATTTCATTAAAGTCGAATATATGATTTTTTTTTATATTTTACTATTTAATTTAATAATTAAAGTTTAAAATATATATTCGTACGTAAAATGAAATAATTGTGTGATTAACTGATTGTTAATTCTTAAATTGTACTAATAGAAAGATTAAATTTTTATAATTAAAAGTAGAAGGAATAGTTTTTCTCCAAATTTCGAAATGTATGCAACTATAATTTGAATCTCAGTGTGTGTGTGTGTTTTTTTTTTTTCAATGTAAACAAAAACAATTTTGTTACTCCAATTGCCACTATCTGCTAATAATTTCGAATTTCGAATTCATAAGTACTGCATGTCCTAAATGCAATTTTAGGGACATCAGACTCCTTTACCTGTAGTTGATAATAATCTGATCGAATGTCAAAGAAATGTCAATCTTTGAAAACACATTAGCCCCGTTTGAGTCTCAGTGTTTGGACAATTTTTTGTTTCAGTTTGTTCTTTTCTTTGTTGGCTTGGCTGATCTATGAATTTTGCCAATCCCACTGAATGTATCATATTTGCAATTTACAACATTATGTCACATTCAATGGTAAAGAACGTCTACAAATCATTATCCATTTTCCCTACAACTGCAAGCAGAAAAGAATTGTATGAAACAATGATATTATCCCTTCCCAATAGTTTAATGTAACATCTTTAATCCTGAAATTTCAACGTTTTCACCTTAAAAAAATTAAATCCAAGTAAAAATTCTGAAATTCAGGATGAAATTATTGATGTGGTATTAAACTATTGAAAAGCGATTATATCACTGTTTCATACAATCATTTTTCCTTGCAAGAAAACCAATCCCATACACTTGTACTTATCACATATACACACATACTCAATGTTCTTGGCATCTCAATTTCACAATTCAGTTGCCATATTAAATCCTAAACTATCTCATATCACTCACAATACCAATTTTAGTAATACAACTTCCATTTCTAAGCTGCTATCATGATTTTAATAATTTCTACTATACATTAGGTTCATAATGTTAAACATTCACTTAACTAAAACTTATGTACATGTAAAAGTACCCAAATATATATAAGATAAAATAAGAGTGGCTTGAATATTCATCTAAAGCAGTGCCGATGTATGTGAGTACTTTTATCTTCACCGCTCCACACGACCAATGCGTGGAAAAGAAAAATCCAAAATTAAACTATTTAACAACATTCAAATATAAAGGTAAGAAAATAATTCATAAATCACATTATACAACTTTCAGATGAATATAACAAAAATTTAAGAAAACAAAATACTAAATAAACACATAATTCTCTTGAAATATTTCTAAATGATGGATAAATAACAATAATAGATACAGTTCAAACTCACATCACATGAGATTGGATATAGTAATGATCATTATAATAAATTTATGCTAGTGTGCTAGCAATGATTATTATAATAAACCATCCACCTACACACAATACTATACCCAATGAGGATAACAAGCCGCTATAGGCACACCATACTCAACCAAAACTATTCACAACGAGGTTAATTGATTGGTGAGTTTACCTATGATCAAACACTACATGCACAATCTCTTCCTATCAAATGAATTCATTTTGTTTAATATTTGAAACCTCTCAACTTTCAAGAATACTTTTATATAACATATTTTCAAAATACCTTGAAGAAATAATTCAATCAAATTTTCATTCGAAATCATTATGTAACATGTACACATACATATATTAACTCAAAATAAATTCAAATAACCAATTCATATAAATTGATATTTTCAAAATCACCATTCTTCACAAAAATAATACAACAATATTTTAAAACTGAAATCTTTCAAGAATATATAGTATCTTAACAAAAGCCATTCTTTTTACTAATTAATGATTCTTTCAAGTTCTAGTAAAATAAAAACAATTAGAATAATCAATAAAAATTAAGGAAATTAAAATCATTTCAGCACGTACAAAAATTAAGCTTATACTAGCTTCAATTCTTTTCTCCCTTAAAAAAACTAGAATGTAATATGGTCCAATGACTAAGGGTAACAATTTCATTTCATTTTCTTTCTTCACTGTTCACCACCTTTCTAAATTTATAATATCCTTAAATTAAAAGATAAATTTTGCCTTAACTCCTCCATCTTTTATTTTAATTTCAATATAATACATAGGTCATCTCCTTTAACCTCACTTTAAGCCCTTCAAATTTTATTTAAATTATAAACTAGTCTATACCCAGATTTTCAACTCGTATTTTTCTTTAATTTAACGGTTTTTTCAATGTCTAATTTAATTCTTCTAATATTATACAGATAATATTGTTCATGAGATGCAAAATACTATTCATATTCTTAGGAAATTACTGTTTATACCTCAAAACAGTATTAATATTGACACCGAAATTTTTGGAACATTATAATTCTTTACTTCTTAAAAAATTTTGTTTTTAAAATTTACCTGAGTCGAATAGTTGTGGATATTGTTGTCTCATCACCTTTTCACTTTCCCAAGTAGCTTTGTCAATATTATGATTTTTCCACAAAATTTTCACAAGAGGATTTTATCTTGTTTCCCAGCTCTTTGGTTTTTCGAGCTAAAATTTTCACCGGTTCCTCATCATATGTTAAATCAGGTTGAATATCAATGGTCTCAGTTGTAATGACATATAAGGGATTGGATCTGTATCTCCTCAACATCGATACATCGAACACGTTATGAATTTTAGCCAAATCTGATGGCAGAGCTAATCTATAGGCTACTAGACCAATACGCTCGATGACCTCGTATGGACCAATAAACCTCGGACTTAACTTTCCTTTTTCGCCAAATCTCAAGACTTTTTTCCGTAGAGATACTTTGAGAAAGATAGTCTCCAACTTCATACTCAATATCTTTCCTCTTCAAATTTGCATACAACTTTTGTCTATCTGAAGCAGCTTTCAATTTATCATTGATCATCTTCACCTTTTCCCCTGTTTTTCTTATTAATTTCGAACCCACTAATTTATTTTCACTAAGTTCGATCCAACAAAGAGGAGTTCCACACTTCCTTCCATAAAGTGCCTCGCATGGTGTCATATTAATACTTACTTGATAACTGTTTGTTGTATACGAATTCAACTAACAAAAAATATCTTTCACAATTGCTTTCAAATTCTAACACAGCTTCTCAACATATCTTCCAACACCTACATTCAATACATATGTTCAACTAGAATTCTCAAGATTAAAAAAGTTAAAAAAATTCACAAAGAATTACCTGAAAAACTCTTTTAGATTGTCCATTCATTTGAGGATCAAAAGTTGTACTGGAATTCAATCGAGTACCTAAGGCCTCGTGTAATTTCTCCCAAAACTTTAGAGTAAATATTGGATCTCTATCGAAAATGATGGAGATAGGCGCACCATGAAGTCACACTATCTCATTAATGTACAACTCTGTGTACTTTTCTAACGAATAATCAGTTCCCACAGGCAAGAAATGGGTTGACCTTGTCAATTGATCAACTATCAACCAAATAGCATCATTTTTCCTCGATATAAGTGGTAAACCAACCACAAAGTCCATAGTAAGTCAATCCTACTTCCATTTGGATAATGCAATTGGTTGCAACAACCTTGACGGAACTTGATGCTCGACTTTCACTTGTCGACAAGTTAAGCATCTAGTCACAAAGTCAACTACGTCCTTCTTCATACCAGGCCACCAATAATAAACCTTCAAGTTATGATACATTTTGGTACTACCAAGATGCATAGCGCAAGAACTATCATGTGCTTCTTTAAGAATATATTTTTTCAACTCTTTATTGTTACGAACACAAAACCTCCCTTTAAAATATAAGTACCTCGCTATTCAATTCAAAATTTTCTGCTTTTCCCTTTTTAGTTTGTTTGCATAAAGTCACCAACTTCTTATCTTTTTCTTGTACCTCTTTCACTTGTTGAAGTAAAGTCGGTTTAACTCTCAATTCAACTACTATAGCTCCATCATCAATCATTTTCAAATGTGCATTCAAAGCCAAAAAAGATTTGATTAGCAATTACACATTTAATCGATTTACAACACTTAATTAGTAATTAAAACTTCAAGTATTACCTGATAAAGATTTTCTACTCAATGCATCAGCTAACACATCTGCTTTTCCAGGATGATAGTCAATAATGCCCTTGTAGTCCTTAAGCAACTCAATCCACCTCATTTACCTCGAATTAAGCTCTTTTTGAGTGAGCAAATATTTTAGATTGTTGTGATCGGTATAAATATAGCACATTTCACCATATAAATAGTGTCTCTATATTTTTAGTGCAAAGATTATTGCTGCCAACTCCAAGTCATGAGTTGGATAGTTCTTCTCGTGTGATTTTAATTACCTAGAGGCATAAGCAGTCACATTTCTTTATTGCATCAAAACACACCCTAGTCCATTAAGTGATGCATCGTTGTAGATCACAAAGCCTTTTCCTTATTCAGGTTGTGTCAAAATAGGTGCCTCAATAAGAACTGACTTCAATTTTTCAGAACTCTCCTAACATTTGTCACTCCATTCAAATTTAGCGTTCTTATGAAGTAACTTAATTAATGGGGAATGTAGTGACCCGATAGTTGAGTAACCGAAAAATATATTTTCGGTCTCCGTTTCCATAAAACTGAATCGTAAATAATTACTAAAAATATTTACGAAGCTAGTTGTGCGTCTAATTGGGTTTTATTTAGGTGAATTTGACTTAATTAGAGGCATTTGGGGAAAAAGGATTAGATTGTAATAGGTGTGAAAGTTTAATTATAGATTAAAAGAAATTATGAAGGACCAAAATGGCAATTATGCCATTTTTAAATGATTGAGGCGGCATAAGTGTAAAAATCCTAAGATTTTTGTGTGATAAAATAAAATATTATTTTATGTTAATATAATATAATACATAATAAGGTTAAAAAAAGAAAGAGAGAAAGAAAGAAACAGAGAAGCAAACGAAACAGAGAGCAGGGGAAAGAAAGAAAAAGAGAGAAAAGAAAGAAGAAAAGGGAAAATTAAGGGTTTGGAGCTTGGAAGTTTAATAGGTATGTTAATTTAGCCCTTTTCTTTTAATTTTGATGCTTTATAAGTTTTAGAACAAAGTTTTGATGAATTTAAGTTGAAGTTTTGAAATTTTAGAGCTTTTGAATATAACATATGATGAACAAAAGATAAATTAGTGGTTTAAATTGAAAGAATTTGAAGTTAGAATTGGGTAAAGGATTTAATTGTAAAATAAGCTATAAGAAAACTATTTTTGGACAGCAGCAGTAGAGTAACTTTGAAAAATCACCAAAAATCGTATAAGTGGAACTAGAAGTTGGATGAGATATGAAATTAAAGCTTATTGAGTCTATTTTCATATGAAAGAAACAGGGAAATCGAAGGAATTCTGTAATTTGAGATATTTATATTTTTGTAAGACTGGTTTAAAGGGATTTCGGGATCCCCTGTTCTGACTTTGAAAAATCATAAAAAATTGGAGAAAAATAATTAGGGGCTTAAGTTTATATGTTTAGAATCTTGAATGAGTCTATTTTCAAATGAAATAAATAAGAAGGTCATATGAATTCTGTACAAAGAGTAATTTGATTCGTAGTGAAGAGAGGTCAGAACAGTCAAACAGTAAAACGGGGAAACTTTAAGAAAAATCTGGTATTGATTGGCCATACCAAAAATTCTGGAAAAATTATAGTAAAAGATATATGAGTCTAGTTTCAAGGAAAATTAACGGTTCTTCATTTGGAGTTCAGTAGCTCTGAAATAAATAATTTTGTGACTATGACACAAAAGGACAGCTTTGAATAAGTTTATGAGTAAAGGATTAAATTGAAATGTGAGCAAAAAGTAAGAAAGCATGAAATTATCATAAAATACATGTTTATTTTATTAAATAGTGCAGGAAATTATTTGATTATTTTTAACATGTAAATGTTATGTGTTTATGTGGAATTGAAGAAAAAGAAAAGGAAGGAGAGAACCGAATCGAAGAAAAAGGAAAAGAGAAGATTAAGGAGTGAAGAAAAAGGGACTTATATCACCTCAATTTTTTGTTGTAAGTACTACAAGAATTTTAAATTATTGTTATTTATTTTTTTTTGAAATTCTATGTGAATTATTTAAATATATAAGATTCACTTTAAATGCCCAAGTAGACGAAATTAGAACTATTTGGGATATTAGTGGCATGCCATTAAGGAACTTTAGCGCTCTCGATATTAGCACGTTGGTGCTCTCGACGATATTAGCACGTTGGTGCTCTCTGATATTAGCACGTTGGTGCTCTCTGATTATTAGCACGTCAGTGCTCTCTGTTCATTTGTGCATCATAATGCACCTCTGTATTTGTTCCGTATATCCGGTGTGTTCTAGGAAGTCTACTTTGGGCCAATATTGTGAATTGAGAATAAAAGTGAATTACTGATGTGTTAAGGCAAGTTTTATACCTTACTAAAGATAAGTTAAATTTATTTAAAGCAATGAACAATTGAAGAGACTTATATGTGAGTAAATATGCGATAATTGATTGAGTTTAAAATATTACGATATGATTGTTTAATTAATTATTCTTGTAGTGCTTACTAAGCCTTCATCGCTTAACGCGTTTATTTTAACTTGGCGTAGGTACAAAGAGTCTAGAAGAGAAGTTCAACTAGAAGATTTCTCATCTCATCACATCTTCGAAGACTACGGAAGTAGATACTATATTTTGTGTTAAAATGGCATGTACATAGGTGATATTTTGGTCACTTAAAACTACTACATGACTTTTGTTGTAGAAAACGATATTTGGTATTTTAATGTTATAAGTAGAATCTAAATATGATTAAATATGAAATTGTATTAGTTAAATTGTTGGATTTGGAACCTGGTTGAATTGGTTATTTCGGAATGAATACGGTTTTAATTGCAGGGGTGATATGTGAAAATAAGCGAGAAATGTTGCGAAATTTATATTAAACAAAATTTATATTTGCAAATTATCGATATGTCAAGTAATGCCTCGTAACCTGTTAGGTGATGGTTTGGGGTTAGGGTGTTACATTTATTGGTATCGAGCCTAGGTTTTCTCGAATTCTTGGGTCGAGTATGAGTCTATTTGTACATGCCATTTTATAAATTGATGTGATGAGATGAGGTTTAGTTATTTAATTGTGTAATTTATGAATATTGTAGAAACTTAAAGATGTCTTTCAAAGAATAAAAGATACCGATTTTGTGATGTATCTTTGGAATTTATGAATTTAATAAAATAGAGTTGGTTGTCTCTTAGTATAGAAAGAGGAAATGTTAAAGAAAGAAATGTTTTCCAATCGAAATAATTTCGATAATTCTAAAAGTGATGTTCAAATAATTAAGTAAAATGTTACTTATGATGAAACAGAATTTGAAAAGATGTGGATAAATGTCTGATAGTAAGAAATGATAAATGTTGAGTATATACATGAAGCTAAATTATGAGGCCTTACGATCTCTACCCCTTATTGGTACAGTTATATTTATAGTGAAATTGATAGGAATTATAATGATTTAGTTCAAAAGTGTGGAATTAAAGAGTTTAAAGGAAAGAAAGATGATGACCAACTTGAGGTGAAGAATGATTAGAGAACATTCAAAGAATATTTGAAGAATTGCAGTATACAAGAGATGAAAAGTTGAAATGTGCAGTATTTTTATTAAAGGGTGAAGTTTATCAATGGTGGAACACTGTCACGGATATCCATTCTGCAGAGAAAATTAATTGGAATTCCTTTGTATCTGAATTTAAAAGAAATATGTGAGTCAACCTTATCTTGTGAAGAAGAAAAGAGAATTTCGGATTTGAAGCGAGAACCACATGTCTATTGCTGAATATGAACGTGAATTTATCTAATTTCTTTTTTGAAAATTATTTGGGGAATACACAGTGCTACTATTAAAGGAAGAAGTCATATATCAGAAATTGCTTTATTCAGATATGGTAACTACAGAATAAGTTAACTGAAGTTTCTTTCGAATAAGCTTTGTGAGTGAAGTGAATGATATGGGACTGTTGATGATTATATATGTTAACGGATTAGTAAGGGAATTGCAGAAATATTTGAATACAGCTGCTATAGTTGGGTATTCTACAATGATCTCTTCTGGGTATTCTATATGGGTATTCTATATGTTCTTTTATCTTCTTTGAGGTATATGCAATCTGTTCGGATGTGACTTTTATTGTGTAGAAAGTTTGGAATCATAACGTTAAAATGGAAGTTACGGTTGATTCCCGATCGGCATCGCTCTATTTTTCTTTGGATTTTCTAATTTGTCTTGTTAGATAGAAGACTTAATGGTCGATTCATATGAAGTTATTTTCTATTTCTACCGGTTGATATTCGTGCACGATATGCAATTGGCATTATCTTTATCATAATTGTTTCTAGTGAGGATAAATGGTATTCTTCTTACGGATTTCCGTTGGAATATATTCGATTTCTTTATCATTGAATGTGGTTTTTACTCTCGGAAATTCAATATAGCTTCACATCCGGGATTTCATTATGCCACATCCGGATTTCATTATATTGGTTTTCTTATTATTTTATAGTTTGATCTTATATATCAAATATGATTCATCCGTGAAGAGGTATTCGATGATAGAAGGTAAATATATATATTATGTTATAAAACTTGGTTTAGTTATGGGAGTTCGGTGATATGGATCTTAGATTATAGAAGTTGTATTATTATCTTGGTTATTATTGGGACTACTCTTGGATTTCTTCTTCTATTTTAAAGTACTATTGAAGTTGAAGTATTGATCCATTTATATTATTGAAATGTTTGATAGAGATCTCACGGTTTACGGTTCACTTTGATTTGGGATAACTTATAAGAATGCTATATGAGTGATAGTTGATTAATTTATAAAGTCGAAATCGATTGATGGCTTCGTAAAGTTGCAGAGATGTACATTCCGAGAAATTGTAAGATTTCATAGTATTCAGTATTGATAATTTCGATCGAGATTGCGATTCACCTTAGGGTTTCAAAAGAATTACAGGAAATTATTGTGCACTTAACTCGATTTCAGTACATCATTTCATTCGCAAATTGATGGATAATTCGAGAGAGAGTTGGTTAGATTTAGAAAGAAGATGTACTCGTGGTCGGTATGAAACGTGATATTTTTCGAGTTTGTATCCGGATGTCCGATATGTCAAACAGTCAAAGCAGAACATCAAGTACCTTCGGGTTACTCGACCAATTACTATACCGGAATGGAAATGGGAAAGAATCACTATGGATTTTGTATCGGGGTTACCGTTGTCTCCAAAGAAAACGGACGCTATTTGGGTGATTGTTGACCGATTGACAAAATCAGCGCACTTTATTCCGGACGTATGGATTATTCTTTAGATAAACCGGCTGAAACTGATATATCCGAGATTATCCGGCTACATGGAGTGCCTGTCTCCATTATATCAGATAGAGATCCCCGATTTACGTCTCGTTTCTGGGATAAACTGCAAGAAGCTTTAGGTACTCAGTTGTATTTCAGTACTGCATTTCATCCTCAGAAAGATGGCCAATCTGAGCGTGTAATTCAAGTATTAGAAGATATGCTCCGATGTTGTATACTAGAGTTTGAAGGTAATTGGGAGAGGTATCTGCCTTTGATTGAATTTGCTTACAATAACAGTTATCAATCCAGTATTAAAATGGCTCCGTATGAAGCTTTGTATGGTAGAAAGTGTAGAACACCATTATATTGGACAGAGCTTAGTGAAAAGAAGATACATGGGGTTGATTTAATCCAAGAAACAGAGGAAAAAGTAAAAGTCATTCGAAATAGTTCGAAAGCAGCATTTGGTCGTCAAAAATCTTATGCTGATCTTAAAAGAAAAGATATTGAATATAATGCGGGTGAAAAAGTATTTTTGAAAGTGTCACCATGGAAAAAATTTCTCCGATTTGGGAAGAAAAGCAAGCTCAGTCCAAGATTCATTGGGCCGTATGAGATCTTAGAACGGGTTGGTCCAGTTGCTTATCGGATAGCCTTACCACCGGAATTGGATAGAATTCACAATGTTTTTCATGTCTCAATGTTACGAAGATACCGGTCTGATCCATCTCATGTGATTACTCCTGAAGTAATAGAAATTCAACCGGATTTAACTTATGAAGAGGAGCCAATTAAGATACTTGCTCGAGAGGTAAAGGAATTGAGAAACAAACGGATTCCGTTGGTAAAAGTGTTGTGGAGGCATCATAATTCGGAAGAAGCAACATGGGAAAGAGAGGAAACAATGAGACATCAATATCCGCAATTGTTTACGTCTGTAAATTTCGAGGACGAAATTTATTAAGCGAGGAGAATTGTAGTGACCCGATAGTTGAGTAACCTAAAAATATATTTTGGTCTCCGTTTCCATAAAACTGAATCGTAAATAATTACTAAAAATATTTCTGAAGCTAGTTGTGCGTCTAATTGGGTTTTATTTAGGTGAATTTGACTTAATTAGAGGCATTTGGGAAAAAGGATTAGATTGTAATAGGTGTGAAAGTTTAATTATAGATTAAAAGAAATTATGAAGGACCAAAAATGGCAATTATGCCATTTTTAAATGATTGAGGTGAGCATAAGTGTAAAAAATCCTAAGATTTTTTGTGTGATAAAATAAAATATTATTTTATGTTAATATAATATAATACATAATAAGGTTAAAAAAAAAAAGAAAGAGAGAAAGAAAGAAACAGAGAAGCAAACGAAACAGAGAGCAGGGAAAGAAAGAAAAGAGAGAAAAGAAAGAAGAAAAGGGAAAATTAAGGGTTTGGAGCTTGGAAGTTTAATAGGTATGTTAATTTAGCCCTTTTCTTTTAATTTTGATGCTTTATAAGTTTTAGAACAAAGTTTTGATGAATTTAAGTTGAAGTTTTGAAATTTTAGAGCTTTTGAATATAACATATGATGAACAAAAAGATAAATTAGTGGTTTAAATTGAAAGAATTTGAAGTTAGAATTGGGTAAAGGATTTAATTGTAAAATAAGCTATAAGAAAACTATTTTTGGACAGCAGCAGTAGAGTAACTTTGAAAAATCACCAAAAATCGTATAAGTGGAACTAGAAGTTGGATGAGATATGAAATTAAAGCTTATTGAGTCTATTTTCATATGAAAGAAACAGGGAAATCAGAAGGAATTCTGTAATTTGAGATATTTATATTTTTGTAAGACTGGTTTAAAGGGATTTCAGGATCCCCTGTTCTGACTTTGAAAAATCATAAAAATTGGAGAAAAATAATTAGGGGCTTAAGTTTATATGTTTAGAATCTTGAATGAGTCTATTTTCAAATGAAATAAATAAGAAGGTCATATGAATTCTGTACAAAGAGTAATTTGATTCGTAGTGAAGAGAGGTCAGAACAGTCAAACAGTAAAACGGGGAAACTTTAAGAAAAATCTGGTATTGATTGGCCATACCAAAAATTCTGGAAAAATTATAGTAAAAAAGATATATGAGTCTAGTTTCAAGGAAAATTAACGGTTCTTCATTTGGAGTTCAGTAGCTCTGAAATAAATAATTTTGTGACTATGACACAAAAGGACAGCTTTGAATAAGTTTATGAGTAAAGGATTAAATTGAAATGTGAGCAAAAGTAAGAAAGCATGAAATTATCATAAAATACATGTTTATTTTATTAAATAGTGCAGGAAATTATTTGATTATTTTTAACATGTAAATGTTATGTGTTTATGTGGAATTGAAGAAAAGAAAAGGAAGGAGAGAACCGAATCGAAGAAAAGGAAAAGAGAAGATTAAGGAGTGAAGAAAAAGGGACTTATATCACCTCAATTTTTTGTTGTAAGTACTACAAGAATTTTAAATTATTGTTATTTATTTTTTTGAAATTCTATGTGAATTATTTAAATATATAAGATTGACTTTAAATGCCCAAGTAGGCGAAATTAGAACTCTTTGGGATATTAGTGGCATGCCATTAAGGAACTTTAGCGCGCTCTCGATATTAGCACGTTGGTGCTCTCGATATTAGCACGTTGGTGCTCTCGATATTAGCACGTTGGTGCTCTCGATTATTAGCACGTCGGTGCTCTCATTCATTGTGCATCATAATGCACCTCAGTATTTGTTCAGTATATCCGGTGTGTTCTAGGAAGTCTACTTTGGGCCAATATTGTGAATTGAGAATAAAAGTGAATTCTTGATGTGTTAAGGCAAGTTTTATACCTTACTAAAGATAAGTTAAATTTATTTAAAGCAATGAACAATTGAAGAGACTTATATGTGAGTAAATATGCGATAATTGATTGAGTTTAAAATATTACGATATGATTGTTTAATTAATTATTCTTGTAGTGCTTACTAAGCCTTCAATCGGCTTAACGCGTTTATTTTAACGCGTAGGTACAAAGAGTCTAGAAGAGAAGTTCAACTAGAAGATTTCTCATCTCATCACATCTTGAAGACTACTAAGTAGATACTATATTTTGTGTTAAAATGGCATGTACATAGGTGATATTTTGGTCACTTAAAACTACTACATGACTTTTGTTGTAGAAAACGATATTTGGTATTTTAATGTTATAAGTAGAATCTAAATATGATTAAATATGAAATTGTATTAGTTAAATTGTTGGATTTTGGAACTGGTTGAATTGGTTATTTCTGGAATGAATACGGTTTTAATTGCAGGGGTGATATGTGAAAATAAGCGTAAATGTCATTAAATTTATATTAAACAAAATTTATATTTGCAAATTATCAGATATGTCCGGTAATGCCTCGTAACCCTGTTCCGGTGATGGTTCGGGGTTAGGGGTGTTACAGGGAAGCTATAATCAAAAATCTCTTCACAAACCGTCAATAATAACTAGCCAATCCTAAAAAACTTCGAATTTCAGTTGTGTTCTTAGGTTGCTTCCAATCTAAAATAGCTTTAATCTTCTTAGGATCAACTCGAATCCCTTCAGCAGACACAATATGGCCCAGAAATACAATCTCACCCAACCAAAATTCACATTTGCTTAATTTGGCATATAATTGTTTCTCCCTCAGAATTTGCAATACAAGTCTTAAATGTTTATCGTGATCTTCCTTGGTTTTGGAATACACAAGGATATCATCAATAAACACTACCACAAATTGATCTAAATATAGTTGAAAAATCCAATTCATCAAATATATGAATATTACAGAGGCATTTGTGAGTCCAAACAGTATAACCAGGAACTCATAATGTCCATATCGAGTCCTAAATGCAATTTTAGGGACATCAGACTCCTTTACTTGCAGTTGATAATAACCTAATCGAATGCCAATCTTTAAAAACACATTAGCCCCCTTTAATTTATCAAACAAATCATCAATTATTGGCAATGGATATTTATTCTTAACAGTGACCTTATTCAATTGTCGATAATCCACACATAATCTCATTACTCCATCTTTCTTCTTAACAAATAATATAAATACTCCCCAAGGTGATATATTAGGGCGTATAAAACCCTTATCTAATAGTTTCTGTAGTTAAACCTTCAATTCCTTCAACTCAATAGGTGTCATACGATAAGGAGCACTGGAAACTGGTGTAGTGTCATGCATTACTTTTATAGCAAATTCAACCTCCCTTTTAGGCGGTAACCCTGATAATTTTTTAAGACATACATTTAGATATTCTCTCACTGTAGGTATGCTCTCCAATTTAGGATTTACTATTCTTGTGTCGAGTACATAAGTGAAGTAAACTTCGCAACCCTTTTTCACCATCCTCATAGCTCTAGTAGCGTATATGACATTGGAGAGACAATTAGATCTCTCTCCAATGACGATTATCTCTCCATCAACAAAGTTTCTGAATGTAATTCTCTTTAAACTACAGTCCACCATTGCTCGATGTCTAGGCAACCTATCCATCCCGAGTATTAAGTCAAATTCATGTAAAGAAAGTTCCATGAGATCTACTGGAAATTCACAATCTCGTACTTTCAGGGGACAATTTCTATATATCTTATTCACCACCACACTTTGCCCTAACGGGTTTGTTACTAAGACATCAAACTTTGTTAATTCTACAGGTAATTCTTTCTCTTTTATAAGTGCAATACAAATGTAAGAATGAGTGGAACCAGGGTCTACCAATGCATATATTGGAGAATCAAATAAAGAGAAAATACCATTGATGATGTCAGACGTATCATGTTCCTCTCGTGCGCTAATAGCATTACCACGAGCTGGTGCTCTTAAATCAAATCTAGCTATAGTCCCTTTCACAACTCTCTCACTACCCCCTGTATTACCATTGTTACCTAGCCCCTTACCTCTCTGTGATATAGGAGTAGGGCTTTTAGAATTTACAGAGGTAGAATCTACTATCTCAAGACAATTTCTGAAGAAATGTTTTTTTGAGCCACATTTGAAATAGACTCCTTGAACCTTCCAACATTCTCCCTAATGTCTCTTACCACACCGATCCCAATTTGACAACAATGACCTCCTTGAACGACCAATACTTGGTGCAAAAGTTGTTTCCTACCTCGACTTAATGGTAGAACTAGTTTTTTGCCTTTGTCCTTGTTTTTTAGTATGGGTAGGTGCCTCTAACTCTCTTAACAGATGGAAATTGTACGAAGCTAACTTGCCTTAAACCTCGATTTGTCTATTTCTTACCTTTTTTTTTTTCTCTACTCTTCTATTATAACTTGCTCCACTTTTAGAGCTCTCTCAACAAAAGTGGAAAACTCTTGTATTTTTAAAAGCTAGCAGGTGTAGTCTTATGCCACCTCTGAGGCCTCTCTCAAATCTATTACACATGTCTGCCTCAATAACTACGAGTTCTTTCGCATAGCGACTAAGCCTAACAAATTCTTGCTCATACTTTGTTACTGTCATGTCATTTTGCTCTAAATACAAGAATTCCCTCTTCCTTTCTTCTAGAAGCAACTCACTGATATACTTCTTTTGAAACTCTACTAGAAAGAAGTCCCAAGTTAACTGTGCAGGTCGTACAACATGAGCCACGGTATTCCACCATTGATAAGCTTCCTCCTTAAGTAAGAAAACCGCACATTCTAGCTTTTCTTTCAATTTATAGCACAATTGTTGCAAAACTCTTTGTGTGTTCTCCAACCAATATTCGGCAGTAGATGGATCATCTCCTTTCTTCACTCAGAATTCTTGGGCTCCATATTTTCGAATATTCTCCGAAAGAAATCAATGGCTAATTGAAAATGTCTGAGTCTGCGAATGGCTCCAATAAACTTTTGGATCATTTCGGTCAAGGCCTGGCCTTCCTAACTCAATCGTTCCAGCAAGAACCTGAGGTAGCTACTACTCAAGTTTTAGCTCATTTGCACCCGTCAATGCATGACAGTCAATCTCCTAATCCACTGCTCCTCGAAATTCGATCGACATCTTTCAGTCTATATTCAACAATTAAACACATCCAAATTAGAGTCGCATCACATTTTTATCACCTAGAATCATAATTTATGTTTTGATACCACTAAATGTAACACTCTATACATGAATAATCAAGATCCGAGTAGAGAATGTCATATTTGATGCTAAAGAGCATCTACGACTATAATCCAAAATTAATCATGCACTATAATTTTTGTAAAGTTTTACCAAAATTTTCCCTTCAGTTACACTAAACCTCTTCCAAGAAAACTAATCCCAAACACTTATATTTATCACGTATACACAAATACTCTTCAATGTTCTTGGCATCTCAATCTCACAACTCAATTACCATATGAAATACTAAAATATTTCATATCATATCGAAGTCTAATAATACCAATTTTAGTTATAAAGCTTCTAAGATATTCTCGTGATTTTATCAACTAATAATAATGTTATACATTCAATTAACTAACTAAAACTTATATACATGCCAAAAAGCCCAAAATATATGTACAAGATAAAATAAGAGTGACTTGAATATCCACCTGTGCCGATGTATGTGACTCCGACTTGCACAAATACAGTAATATTATCTTCACTGCTCCTATCTACTACCTACACATGGAAAAAAAATCGAAGGCGTTAAGTGTTTTTATGCTTAGTGGTGCTCAAATGATTTTAACTTAATTTATTAAACTATTTTACAACATCCAAATATAAAAGAAATATATATAAGAGAATAATTCATAAATCACATTATAAAACTTTCAAATTAATATAACAAAAATTTAAGAAAATAAAATACTAGATAAACCCAAACCCATAATTTTCTTGAAATATTTCTTAATCGTGAAAATATATAACAATAACCGATTCAGCTCAAACTTATATAACATGTTTCTCATTCAAGAATTAAATTTCAAGAATTTATACAAATATCATTGTTCGATAGCCCTTAGTAAACTCTAGATACACGAGATGTAATATAAATTTCACCCACGTACACACGGCATTGTCCACAATGAGACTAATGGGCTGATGTAGCACACCATAATAAACCCTCCGCCTACACACGACACTCTCCACAGTAGGGTTAACTGGTCGGTGTAGCAGACCATACTCAACCAGTGCTATGCGCAACAGGACTAACTAACAAATTTATTCATTTGAATAACAGGTACACGTTTATAATTCCAAATTTCACCAATCATTTGTGTAGCATATTTTCAAAATACCTCAAAATGCATTCAAAACTATGATCTAATAAGTACACATACATATGTAAACTCAAAATGCATTCAAATAATCAATTCATATAAATCAATGTTTTAAAAATCACCATTCTTCACAAAAATCATATAACAATATTTTAAAACTTTCATCTTTCAAGAATATATATATAATATATTATATTAACACAAATCATTATTTTTATTAATTAAATCTTTTTTTCATGTTCTAGTAAAATAATAATAATAAAATTCAAGGAAATTAAAATAATGTGAGCACATACCAAAATTAAGCTATACTAGCTTCAATTCCTTTTCTCCGCTTCTTTCTTTAAGCTTCCAACTTCTCTTTTCCTTTGCTCTCTTTTCTTTTCTCAACTTCTTTCTCTTCAAAATTGCCACCAAATCATGTAAACAATCTTGGTAAAAGAAGCTTTTGTGGGTGAATTTGTGTAGAGAGGTGAGAATTTGGTGGAATAATGGAAGAAAAAAAAAATAGCAAAACAGATGGAGTGTTCTTTCTCCAAAAACCCATACGGCCAAAATGAAGAATGAAGACAACTTCTTTTTCCTTCTAATTCCTTAAAAGATATTAATGGCTAGGATTGAATTGGAAAACATTAATCCAAGGGTTAGGATTAGTCCCAACCAAAAAATTATCTCATAATATCATATCTTTTATTCATTCAATATTCAGATGACTATAGTGCCCTTAAAAATATCTGCTTCTATGTTTTAAGCTTAAGGGTACAATAGTTTTTTTAAGTTCACCTTTTTCCCCACCGTTCACCACCTTTCTAAATTTATAATATCCTTGAATTAAAAAAGTAATTTTTTTCCTTAAATTCTCCGTCTTTTACATCGACTTCAATTTAGCCCATCGTCACTTTAAGCCCTTCATAATTTTTTCCAATTCCAAACTAGTCTATACCCGATTTTCAATTTGTGTTTTTCTATAATGTAATGATTTTTTTTTCCTATGTCTAATTCAATTCTCCTAATTTATATGGATAATATTTTTCACGAGATGCAAAATATTTTACGTATTTTATTGCGATTTTATCTATTGGAATATCCCCCCAGTCGGTCAGGGAGCTACTTATGGTGGATTCTAATTTGTCTGCTTTGAACTAGGGTGTCCTTTTACCTGGTTGTTGCTGTTTTCTTTACTAAAAAAATATTGTACATATTCTCGGAAAATTTATTATGGAATTTGAACTTTTTGAGACGTTAAGACTATGTTTCCTTTTATCTCTGTTTTCATGAAAATAATGAGCTTCACTATCGTTGAATTAAATAAAGATAGTGATGAAATCTGAGGGATCTTTTTTTAAAATTACACCTTTTTAGTTGTTATAAATTAACTTGGTTAGATCCATTGGGCTTACTTAAGATCCTAGAGTATTTAGCCCAATGATGGAAACTCAGTTTTAGAGGTTATCTCTTGCTGTTAGTATGAACTATATTTAGTTTTACCATAAATCTTGCTATTATCTTATTTAGAATGAAACAATCAGTGCTCGAATGCTTAGATTTTCATGCTCTGCTGTTGCAAACATTTGAGATTTTCATGTACGTTACTTCGATTCATGTGCGACTCCATTTTTCTTAAAATTTTCATGTATTTAGAGGATGATAGATCATACTCTGACTTTCAAGTATAGATTATCATATTTCAATTTCCACTTTGTGAGTATTTTCTACTTATAAAATTCAACAGTAATGTCACTTGTAATTTAATGCATGGTTTAATAAACTTCACCTAACCTAACAGATCGGATTGTAGAATTCCAACTTCAGTTACAGTGATCGAAATTACAAATAAAATCAGTTAGATTAAGTTTGAACCCCACATTTCTTGCGAGTGTAGAACTTTCAAGGGGGATGACCAGACCAGACCAGACCGTCCATCACTGGCAAAGTTAAGACCGTCACTTTTGTGCCTTTTGACTTTTTCTTTTTTTTTTGAGAGTTTCAATTTTTACCAAACTTTAAAGGTCAAGGGTCAACAGTCAAGCCTTCACATTATTGACAATAGGTCTCACACAATTCATGGCTCCTATTGTATTTAATTTATGTTTTTATATTTATTAAAATAATTAAGTGGATTTGAATTTGCTTATATTTAAATCTTCTTTTTAATTTTAAACAGTTGTCTCTTGATATATTGGCGTCACCACATCATGTCAATATTTTTAAAAAAATTCTTCAATTTTATTTTTTGCTTGGCATTTTTTAAAAAAAATCAAACTGGTGCCATCAATGTGTCAAGTGACACCATTTAAAAAAAAAAAATTTGTATTCGTATAGTATTTGTTTGATATTTAAAAAAATAATTTTATTTTTTTTGTGCCGCCTAACAGGTTGGCCCCATCTAAGAATACAGTAAAAAATAAACCATTTTATAATTAATCTAGATCTTATACTATTTTCTTAATTAATTATTTTTATATTATTTTAATAAAAAATCCTAGATTCACCCATGTTTAAATAAATTGTTTTTAATATATTTGACCAAAAATAAAATAAAACTAACATATTTATTAATTATTATTGTATTTTTATTAGTAAAAACATGAGGTGGGATACATGAGTTTCCATTTTTTTTTGTTTTTTCACATTTGGTTGGATTGAAGTGTGAGAAATGCATTTTATAATTCCTTATCCTTAGCACGTGGATACCTGACTTTTGTCAACCGTTCCTTTTTTTTATTACCAGATTTTTTAATTTTGTCCTTTTGCTCTCCTTTTTTTATGAATTAATCTTTGTATTTATTTGATTTAAACTAAAATTTAATTCATAATTCTATTAAAATCTAAATTTAAATTTTCATGTGTGTTTGATAAATTACTGAAAATTTCCATTCCATTAAAAATGAAAGTTTTTAACATTTAATATTTTAAATGTGTTTAATAATTATTTTAACTTTTACTTAATATAAAATTCTCAACAAAAAAAATGTTTGAATAAGATAAGTGGGTAATTAGTAGAATTGTTCATGAACTAGGCCACCCGACCAAGCCGGAAGGCTCGCCCAAAAATTGAGAGGACTTGAACAAAAATATAAGTTTGAAATATGGGCTTAGATAAAAATAAGGCCCGCTTTCTAAACGAGTCGAGCGGGCCGAGCCTCAAATAAGCTTTTTTTGCCCGAGCCCAGATACCTTAACAAAGTATCGATACCCTTCTTAGTATTGATGCCGTTTTAAGGTTTGATGTTTTGAAAATTAAATAAAATTTGCCTGAGTATCGATACCCTCCCCAACGTACCGATACATTCTCTATTGTATTAATACTATAGGCTTTAATACGGGTTGGGCCTTGGCCCAAATTTTTTTAGGGCCAGACCCTGCCCATGTACAATTCTAATAGTTAATTTTATTTTATTAAAAATTAAAATAAATTATCAATTTTAGAAAAAATGAGATATTCAATTTACTATATTTATCTTTCTTCTAAAACTATCCAAAATAATATAAAATATTATATTAATAATATTAAAATTAAAAAATCAGTAATCTTTAAAAATCAGTATTTACTTTTATCAAACAACATAATTATATTCAAAACTTAAATTTATTATTTTACCAAATAATTTTTTAATATAAATTCAGCACTTATAAAATTCAACAATAAAAATCCAATCCTTAACTCACACTAAGATAATACTTATTTAGATTTAAACCTGGATGGTATTCTTATCAAATGGGGTTTAATTTTTAAGCTAAATTAGTAACATCTCCTTTTCTTATAATTTTGATTTGATCTTCGGCTATTCTTAAGGAAGTTCAAATAAGACAAATATTTTAATCCAGTATTGAGGTATGTCATCAATTTTAATATTTATATATTAAATTTATTTTCGAGTTTAATGTTACGAGTTAATCGAGTAATAACTTAATTGGATAATGTCAAAATTACATTTACTTTGCAAAAATAAGTTTTATTATTTTGAGAGTATTTTTATTTATTTATATATTTTGTATATAAAAATATAAATACAATCAACTCTTTCTATGATAGTCACCCGCTATAATAGCATTTCATTATAATGGCCAAGTTTATAGAAGAACCAATTTTTTATGTTTTATTTGAACCTTCTATAACAACTTTTTACTTATAACAGTAACATTCATAGTTATAAAGTACGTTAGTTATTAAATTAGTTATCTATAATAGTATATGGTCTAAATTTTTAAGTAAAAAAATAGTTATTTTATATAAGCAAGTCTATTAAGTATCATTTATTAAGTGAAAATGATATTAATTAAAATATTATTTCAATAAAATGATTAAATTTCACGTGAAGAAACATATTAATCATATTTTATTAACTCGAAATAATATTCAATAAGTGGAATTAAATATATCAATTCTAGAAACTATGAAGCTCCCTAATTAAATATTTTACTACGAATTTGAAACATCATAAACTTATAAATTGATTACTTGAATTTAGTAACTCATTATAAATTAATTAATTTAATTTGATAACTTATATTGATTAATTGAACTCCTTAGATTTATGAATTTTATAATTAATCATGTGAAAGAATGTAAAATAAAATATGCATAAAAGCAATAACACATGTACCTGTTAGCTTACATCGATTATCTCTCTATAACAACCACCTCTCTATAAGGGGCAAAATCTGGACAAACAAATTAGGTTATTGTAGAGAGGGTTGAGTGTACACATAACAGGATTTGAATCCACGCCTTTATAATTTTCAATATTTATATTTTACCATTCAACTAAAGTCTCATTTATTATTTGTATCAAATTTTTAATTATATTTACTATACAATTCTAAATTTTACTTTATTATATGTGTACTATAAATGTTAATGAGCTAGGTGGAGCTTAAGTATGATATATTCACTTTATGCTTGTCTAAGCCCATCTCAATCCGATATATGTACCTCCAATTTCGTTTAAGTCCGCTCATATTTGTAATTAACTAACCTAAACCTATTTTAAATCTACTCATATTATTTAAAATAAAAATATTCATATCATTGAATTTAAATAAAGATATGGTTAATTTTAGGTTGTAATTAATAATAATGTTAACATGAGAAACGATGGGCAATATGAAATGAGAAGTAGGGGGGTATATTTTCAAAACATGGAGCACAGATTATATGGTGAAATTGATGGGTTATTTGCTATATAAATAAAGAGACGTGTGCAAATAGCCAAAACAGTTGGTCTCATATTTATTTAATGCTAACAATATAAGATAAAATAAAATACTAATTGTTCTTGGCTTTGGGGACAAGCAACTTGCGGCCATATTCTTTTCTTTTCAACTCATGCTTACAGTTTTGTTCCTAAATATTTATTCTTTTTCTTTCTCACCATGTCATTAAGAAAACTAGTGTGATTATGTTCTTTTACTTTAATTCCATTTTATTCCCTACTTGTTGACAACTAAGAAGTTGATTTTTTTTTAATTTTTGTATTATATAAACATTAAGCAATTTTATTGTTTTTAATTAAATTTTATCGCTAAATCATAAAAATCAATAATTTAATAATTATATGCATGAAATTGACAAAAATTATCGGTCCAACAATTATACACAACAAATTAACGATTCAAATTTACGTGTTTACTAAAGGTAAACTAAAGAAATGAATTGAAATTTATAATTAAACTTTGTTGTTCAACTATAACTATAATTAAATTAAATATTAAAATACGTGGTTGGGTTAAATTTTAAATATAATTTATAAAAAAGAAACTCGAAATTAGTTGTGGAATTATTATAACATAAAATTAATTTTCGAATTTTTTAATTAAAATAGCTACAAATTGTTGAAATTTTAAAGTAAAAAACCAAGTGGAAACATTGGCATTTGGAAATTTGTTTCTAACTTCTAAATCTTCAATTTGATTTTTTTTTTCTTTTTGGAATCTGTTTCATTATGGGCATTCCAAAAAATGCCATTGATTTATGGATCATCCTTTTGTTGGATATTGCCAAAAAAAAAAAATATTATTGAGGAGTATTATTAAAGTATTTTTCAATATCAAATTATACCTATTGTTATATTATGTATAATAATATTGAAATACAAATATCATGAAGCCTTTTGTATTAAGAGTTAGATTACATTTTGTCTCTTTACTTAAAAAATCAGCAAATTAACCCTTATATGTCATATCAAAGAGTAAATCGATCTTTCTAATAAAACTTTTATCCAATTTTACTGTTAAAAATCGATCCTTGTATGTTCAGTACGAGGCATATCATGTATCACTATTTGATTATTCTGTCGCTCATACTAGCTTTTAATAATAGAAATGAATTAAAGATAAAAAAGACTAATTTACCTATCTTATTTAATTGAGATAAAATATAATTTGACATCTAATACAAATATTTTCATTATATTTTTATAATAATCATTTATTAGATACAAGTGGCACCAAGATAAATAAAATCTCCTAAGAAAAAGTTTTTTTTTTTTTCATTAATTATGGAGTAGCGAATGAGAAGATTTTTTGGTCTCCCACATGACTAATTTCTCTCTATCTTATTTCGTAAAATATAACTTATAATAATCATTAGAAAATCTAACTTGCAAAAATAATAATTTTATATTATGTCACACTTGTAATGTCTAAAAATACTTTTTAGATAAATATTTACAAAATGGATAAATGAATGAAAGAATTTTAAAAATAGAGAGAAAATCCACATGATATTATTGTTTAAGCGGCTAATTTCGTTGTTGCTAATACAAAATGGCATATCTCATATTGCCCATGTTTCTTTTTGAATAAATTTTTTGTTGTTTTTCTTTATATATATATACTTTTAACAATTTTCAATTTCTAAGCTATTACAATTTTTAAAAATCAGTTTTTGGTCGTTGTCTTATGGTCGTTTTTGGCCATTGGACTAACCCTACAAATTATCGTTTTGCCTCTTTAGAATGTCCTATAAATTGCTCAGATATTCATCTCATTTCATGCAACAATACACAACAACAACCTATCTTTTCTCTCATAGCTCTCTGTTTCTTTTCAATATACTTCCGATTAGTTTTCTATTTATTTGACAAGAGCAACACCAATTTTGTTTCATCTTTTTTATTTGGGTGTACGAATATTGAAATACTATGTTAACCTTGGGGAGCGACGTCCACTATACAATTACATCGATTAGGACGATTTTGCTTCTAAGGCAATGATTCTTCTACGACACAGCTATTGTTTCATTTATTTACACGCGATTTATTTATCTAGTTAGTGCTAACGATTTTATTTTGTAATAGTATATTTCCTACACCAATTAGGTAGTTTATCCAAAAGAGGAAAAAAAAAAAAAACAGAGATTTGTAGTTTTAAGTTTTGTGTTATTCCATATTTGTTCTATCAAACAAAGATGTAGAGTAGTCAAGGACTTCAAACATAAATAATAAAATAGACATGAAAGATATAAAAATTATTTAATGAATGAAATATTTTGTAAAACCTATTAGGCTTGGAAACTTTTTTAGATTTAAAAACTCATTTTATATTTTTTTTGGACAAAAAATATGAAAGCAATATACGAATATATATATTAATTTCATAAATATTTTTAGGTTAAAATATGTCATAAGTCGGGCAAAACTCCAGAAAATACCAAAAAATAACAAAAATTACCGGAAAGTATAGGGTTGAAAATTAATGACCGGAAAGGGCAATTTCCCCCAAAATCGCGTCCCCGTCAGCGCGTTTTTGGGGGAGTGCGGCCTAAAGCGCGTCCCCGGGGGAGCGCTTTAGGCTTTTTTCCCGGGAAATATGGTGGCAGCAAGTGGGAAGAAAATGGCTCCAAAATTAGGCACCGAAAGTTGATGTGATGTGAAAATTGGTATGGGGTAATTGCAATATTGGTCCCTATTTGAATAGGTACTTTGTAAGTTTGATCCCTAAACCTCAACTATAAATAGGCCTAACCATTTCTCATTTTCTTCATCCCACAATTTGCCATTCTCTACTTAAGGCATTGTTCTCTCTCTCCCTATTTGTAAATTTTCACTTGTATTTTTGGAGTGAAATATATTTGTTAGTGCCCGAAGACGTAGGCAAAATTTTTTTCATATCTTGTGAGTGTGATCGTAGTTATTTATTGTGCTATTAAATTACGATTGAGGGATATTCTGGCTAGGAAAGACTTGGTACTTAAGTGATCCTTGTGATCCACCTCTCTTTCCTGGGAATTGAACTTAGTGTGATTTTTTAGTACAATAATTTTACTTTTTACACCGTCCACTTGCAATGAGTGAACGTATTAATCTTTGTTATTTACTACGATGGTGAAGTGCGTGATAATCGAAAATGGTGTTGTTTTCTTATCGGAGAACACAGTAGCGATTGAGTTTTAATCGAACGTCGATTTGGTAGAACTTCGCAAAAAGAATTAGGCGTAAAATATTGGAACAACGCTAATGAAAGTTCAGTCTATTAAGTATAGATTTTGTGCTTGGTTGATCCGGTGAGATATGACTCATTCGACATCAAAGGTCCCGGAGCCTTGAGGCAATGGTGGAGACTCATCTTGCCGGTGGTTCACCCTATATCGAGGTATATGTGGAATTTTCATCTCCAAGTGATCCGTTGCGACCTCAACATCTAGTATCGTTCGAGGGGAATACACGACCCCAAGTCGACACTCTGTAAGTGGGAGGCAAAACACAGAAGTGCCCGTGTGCGGTGGTAGTATGGAAAACATAACCCCTGCACGACACTCGGTTGGTGGATGGGACATGCATATTCGTCATTCGACGTCGGATGACAGAAATACGTATTGGGGGAGGTCATCAACTTCTAGTGGATGGCAATCCACATACGATTGGGATCGTTACGAAAGATGTTTAAGGAGGATGATGTATTACCGAGCGACATCCACCGCGATGAGGGGCCTCGTTGTTACCGAAACGACATGCACCCAGTGAGGGGCCTTCGTTTGTTGCAGATTATGGAGGATGGGATGATGAATCCGATGTGGATCCACCTCGGGAGCCAGGGCCTGATGGTGCAGAAGTTGGATTATTTTCTGAACCGGAGCCCGTTCCAATTGTACCTGAAGACGTTGAGGGCGGTTCAGACGAAGAAGAAGAAGATCCGCTATTCGAGGGCATACTCACCTCCAGCGCACATGCATAATGTCGATCTAATCGAAGATGATGCATTGGAGTTTCTGAACTACCACACCGGACGCGTGACCGCACAAATTCTTTGTTGGATTCGGATCAATTAGAAGTTGGTAACCGGTTTTCCAACAAGAATACTTTTCTTCTTTGCATTGAAACAATACAAAGATCGAGAATGTGGTTAACTACACTATGGTTAAATCAAAGCTCGATAGGTACGAGGCAAAGTGTGCAGTGCAAGACGGCACATGTTCATGGAAAATCATGGCGTCGTTGAGGAAAAGGACAGTGGCGTGGGAGGTGAAAAGTACAAAGGTCCGCATACATGTCTTTGCAGAGTGCAGTACCACTATGTGTTCAAT
Organism: Gossypium bickii; assembly: GCA_025503065.1. Lineage (NCBI taxonomy): Eukaryota > Viridiplantae > Streptophyta > Magnoliopsida > Malvales > Malvaceae > Gossypium > Gossypium bickii. The sequence continues at coordinate 15,761,261 of CP106710.1, read as the reverse complement.
GATTTCGAATAAGACTAATATTATGTAATGTTGCATTATTTAACGTACTTCATTGACAGGTGTAACAGAAGATCATCCAAGGATGGATTCAGACATGTTGGCTGATTTAATAATCCCGACGGTGAAGGCCGATCCCAGAACTACAGTGCCGGCCTTAATTGGCAATATTCGTAGCCAAATGGGGTACACGCCCTCTTACAGAAAGGCTTGGATAGCCAAGCGTATAGGCGTTGGAAAAATTGCACGGTCGGTGGGGACGTTTCATATAATGAAGTGTGGCGGTGGTGTCAGTCTTTGGAGAGGTATGTCCCGAGCAAAGACAATGACCTTGAAAGCGGAACCGGCAGATTACAACGATCGTCCGCTCCGTGGATGCGCAGTGTTCAAGCGTCGTCATTACGGACATTTAAGCAATGCCGAGATGCTTTTACATATTGCAAGCCATTGGTACAAATTGACGGTACCTTCATGTATGGTAGATATACGATCGGCTATTGCTAGCCGTGGCACAAGCAATTGTGGGAGAATCCTTCCGATTGCGTTCGCAATAACACCGGGAATCGGTGATGATTGGGACTTCTTCCTATCCGAGTTAAGGAGGCATGTTTGCCCCCAACCCGACATATGCGTTATATCGGATCGGGGCCTGGAATACTTGCGGCAATAGAACGCCAGGAAGCATGTGGCATCGCACACACCATCGATATTGCACGAGGCATGTCGCATCCAACTACTATGGGCAACATCGATCTAAAAGAGAGAAAGCGGCAAGTGATCGATATGGGTATGAAATATCTAATAATAAAATTTCTTTTGATATATTCAATTTATTCGCAATTGAAGAGTGGTATGTAATATTCGCTATCAACGTATATTAGCAGTGGTATGAGATCAATAAAGACCGTTTTTCACGAGATTTGGCGATTTGCGCGCTCGATAACGCTTGCAAGAGCGCAAGCTACCTTTGCAATATTCCTTTCGAACAGTGGACACAAGCATATGGCGGTGGCTCACGATATGGGCATATGACCACAAACCTTGCCGAATGCATAAATTACATTACGAAAGGAACCCGTCATCCGCCGACATTACAGCGGTTGTGCGAGAGACATATTTTCGGTTAGCGGCACTATTTCCGAAGAGAGCGGCGAGTTATAGAGGGCAAATGGAAGGAGGCCATGTATGGAGCCGAAGGTCTTGCAACAAATTAATCGTGGGAAGGCACGTATGCGAACACCATGCACACAAGTATGTCATGATCGCGACGACTATGGTTTTCGTGTCACGGAGTTTGATGACCCAACCAAGGTATTGTTGGCGGTCATTATCGTGTACACTTGACAAATAGGACATGCGATCGTGGGATATTTGATGCACGCCGTTACCCATGTGCTCATGTACTTCGCGCTTGTCGAATCTCCGTATTGATCCCATGAGCTATGTCGATGAAGTGTACAAATTAGAAAACATGTACAACGTGTGGAGACACGTATTCCCACCAGTCCCAGATGAACGTAAGTGGCCATCGGTATCGCGTGCACCGTATAAGCTGTTGCCAGATAGAAATTTGAGGCGCAAACCAAAAGGTCGACCTTCCTCGACTAGAATACGCAACAATATGGATATCCGAGAACCGACCAACCAAAGTAAGCGGTGCGGATGGTGTAGGAACCCGGGCCATACATCTCGCTCGTGTCCAAATCGGAATAGTTGACCGTGTTATTAGCTTGTTTGTCTCTTGCTGGCTATGTAATTTCTGTTTTTTTTTTTAGTACAACGGTTCATCAAAGAACTCAATTATATTTTAGTGAAGAGGACTAAATTAAAAGAATATAAAATAGGAAATAATTTTTTATTTTATCAAAGAACTCAATTTTCTGCAAAGAACTCAATTATATTTTAGTGAAGAGGACTAAATTAAAAGAATATAAAATAGGAAATAATTTTTTATTTTATCAAAGAACTCAATTTTCTGCAAAGAACTCAACTATATTTTAGTGAAGAGGACTAAATTAAAAGAATATAAAATAGGAAATAATTTTTTATTTTATCAAAGAACTCAATTTTCTGCAAAAAACTCAATTTTAATTTAGTGAAGAGGACTAAATTAAAAGAATATAAAATAGGAAATAATTTTTTATTTTATCAAAGAACTCAATTTTCTGCAAAAAACTCAATTTTAATTTAGTGAAGAGGACTAAATTAAAAGAATATAAAATAGGCAATAACTTTTTATTTTATCAAAGAACTCAATTTTCTGCAAAAAACTCAATTTTAATTTAGTGAAGAGGACTAAATTAAAAGAATATAAAATAGGAAATAATTTTTTATTTTATCAAAGAACTCAATTTTCTGCCAAAAACTCAATTTTAATTTAGTGAAGAGGACTAAATTAAAAGAATATAAAATAGGAAATAATTTTTTATTTTATTCAAAAATTCAAATTATATTACATACAAAAAAAATACACAACTTTTGATATTAAAATTAAATTACAAACACAAATTAAAAAACAACTTTTTTTATTCAAAGAATAAAAAAATTAAATTACAATTTATAAAATAAAAAAGCCTATCCTAATCAATGTTGATGCCGGTGGGAACCAGTGCCACAGTCGGGTGGTCGGCGGTTACGCGGTGGATTCCTCCTTCTTCTAGCTTCCGGCGGGGGTCGTGGAACCTCAAGCGTGGATTCGGGTTCCTCCGGAAGTGGGTCTGGTTCTAGGTGTTGCGATGATGACCCACCTTGATAAAATAATGACCCCGGAGGTGTTTGCATAAACCACGGCGGGGGTGAACGCATCCCCGTCGGTTAAAGAGCCCTGGTAGAAACTCATCGCTTCTCCCCGACGGCACCTCATCTAATCCCACACCCGAAGTCGGTCTCACGATCGGCTGGCCAACGGGAGTTGTCGAGAACGGACTCGAACTCGGCCATGCATTCCAACCTGGGGTGGGACAAGGAAAAGGAAACATATATGGGTTAGGAGGATACATATAAGGGGCAAGGTACGTACCTGGCATAAACTGTGGATGCTGTGATGTCGGTGTTGTTAGGTGAACGGATGGGCCCGTGGATTGTGTAGGCGCGCCGTTGATGGGCCCGTGGTGATCGTAGTAGGCGCTGTTGATGGGCCCGGTGACTCTGTACGCGCTCTTGGGCCCGGTTCATCATCCATTCTCCTTCAATGTAAAGGGCCCCGACGTTCCCTTCGCTCGCGAATTAGCCGTCGCCTCTCCTCATCCGACAACAGATACGGCATGCCATGGATTCTAAACCATGGCATGTACTCCGGCACGCACGCTAACTCTGGAACTATGATCGGTTCCGGTTAGGTAAAAAGTCATCACCGGTTCTCCCACGCCTCGATATGTTCGACCAAAATCTTGGCCAATCCGTGTCTTTGCCGCCAGTAAGTCCACTTTGTGCTCATCATCGAGCACCTCGAGGAGGCTTGGAATCGGTTGTCGGCATCCAAATTGCCGCAGAACCCGATCGACGGTGGTGCATCTCCACCGCTGAGTAGGTGATTAGAGGGACCTTAACGTGCCAACTGTTCGGATTTTGGAGATACTCCTCCGAATTATCGCCGAATTTCGGGATCCTCGCACGGTGTCCATTGAAACTATATTAACATTACCAACTTATTAGTTATATACATAATATTAGACACTACCTACGAAATACTAAATTATAATAACGTAAATTCGACACTTACTTGTGATTCCGACCTTTGGTCCAACAGGAGCCGTATATCCTCAAGCGAGTTTGGTATTCCAACATGACTGCTCCTCGGATGGTTCCACCTAATTAAATAAACTTTTAGCATGCAATTATACTATAAATATACGACATAATTGTAAAATATAATATTAAATTTACCTCGTTATCAGTGGGAATGAATATGGCTGGTCGAGTCGAGGACGTAAAAATGGAAATCGAAACCATGCCCATGATTGCAGTGAGTGATAGGCAACCTCCGATTTTTGTTTACTCGCAGTCACGCTCGCACATCTCCCGGTATAATATCGATAGCACGGCGGACCCCAACTCAATTCACCATTTGCTCGAAATCAACAAGTTTGAGGAGCCATCTCGTGTGGACGAGGTTTTAGAGAGGTCGGCATCGATAGCCTCCAATTATCTGAAGTATGTATGCCCGCGCATACCGTATTCTTTCTTCTTCAGTCGAACCTTCATTCGGCTGCGGGATTGCGTCTCGTAACCAAGCCAAATCGATCCGAGCTCCTTGAATTTTATCCGGAATGGCACCCAGAAGCTCGTAGCATACGGCCATCCAATCGAGAGATGTTACGGACGGTGACTACCGACCCGCCCACCGGTAATCCCAATCAGAATCGCACATCTTCCAAGGTGATGGTACACTCTCTCGCATGGCAAATGGAAAGTGTGCGCGTCTCTGGTCTCCACTCTCTATCAACGCACCGATCAAAGGCGGCTCCAACTTGAACCCCGGCTATCGTGGCCACGTGCAAAAACCCGCTTCTCGCGGTAATTCTCGATCAATGGCGATGGGGACGGGCATGTTGCGAATATAACATTGCAACACCCGATCTGTGATCATTTAAAAATTATAAAATTATAAAATTCTAAATTAATTAAAATTGCATAATTAAAAATTTAATAATATTGAAAAATTAACATTCAAACTTACCATTTTCTTTTCTTTGGGACGGCAATGTGGTCCTCGCCTAGGCGACATAATTCCAAGCCATTGTACTCGATAAATAATTTAAAAATTTTTCAAAAATAGGTTTAAAAAAATTATAAAGGGCTTTTTATAAATAGTAAAGGACTATTTTGAAATTTAAGCGTAAATTTGAGAGAAATTTGAGAGCAAATTGATAGCAAATTGAGAGAAAAATGAGAAAGGATTGAATTGTGAAAAAATGAAGGGTTGGGGGTATTTATAGGTTTTTTTTCGACCGTTGGCCCCCAACGGTCAAAAAAATTTGACCGTTGCGGCCTAAAGCGCTCCCGGACGCGCGCTTTCAGCGACTCCCAAAAAGCGCTACTGACGGGACGCGATTTTGGGGGAAATTGCCCTTTCCGGTCATTAATTTTCAACCCTATACTTTCCGGTAATTTTTGTTATTTTTTGGTATTTTCTGGTTTTTTGCCCTCATAAGTCTATGTACTCATCATAAATTTTAGAAATTAATTTATATATTTTATTTTTAGAAATTTTAACAGCGTTAATAATTAGATTTAAATTTTGAAAAATAAAAACTAAAAAGATTAATTTTATAAAAAAAAAAACATAGTAGCTAAATTTCAAATTTGTGAATAATATAAAGATTTTTTTATATATTTTAACCTTATTTATATAAAATAATAATTAAATTAGTGATATAATTAGATCAAACTTAAGCTTTTTACTCGGTCGAAGCGATAGTTGAAATTTAAAACTCAAAATTAAACAGCGTTTTATTTTTAAATTTAGAATTAAACTGAATTAAATCCCAATTTAATTAAACTTGAAATTTAAAGCTCAATTAGGTTTTATTTTTAAAGTTCGAAAACTTCTCAATGCCTTAAACTAATTGACTATCGCTCGTTGTTTTTGGTCTCGACTTCCAGTTGGAAATTGAATTTTTAAATGTACATGTTAGAAATTTTTAAAATAATTAAATTGGTGAACTACTACAAAAAGCATTAATATATATTTAAATTTAACTCTTTTAATAAATCAAAATATACTTTTATCTCGATTCAATAATCATCGAATTCCAAAAACTAGTTTATAAACATAGTATACAATATATGCTCGACTTTTATGTAGTCATGTCTAAATTGAACCGAATTAGTCAAATTGGAACTAATTAAGACATCAATCTGGTGATAAATATAAAACCAATTGATTGATGAACTAATACAGACGAATTGAACCTAATTAAAAAATTTGTTGAACTTATGTATAACCAATTTTTATAATTTTTTTTATTTTTTTAAATTTTTAATATTCTATTTGTTTTGAACAATCCTAATCAGTCAAACTGAAAATTGATAGTCAATTAGTTCAACCACTTATCCGGCTCCAAAAAAAGATAATAGAATAGCGAAAAATTGAAATTATGCTAACAAATGAATAAATGAATAAAAGATTGGTTAAAATATGTTATATGACCTCGTACTCTTTTTAAATTTAGAATTTAGTTTTTGTACTTTTATTTTTAAGAATTTTTTTTTCTTTTTCAGATTTTAAAATTTAAGTTCAATTATTAATACTGTTTAATTTTTTGTGAGACATTTTGAAATTAAAAAAAAAATTCACTTGAGAGCAATGTAACTAAAAAAGGACGTCTTCATAAACCTAAACTTAACAAAATAATCTTAACAGTATTAGCAATTTAACTTTAAATTTAAAATTTAAAAAGTAGATGACCTAAATTCCTAAATATAAAAGTACATAAACTAATTTTCAAATTTTAAAAAAATACATAGATTTGTGATATATTTTAATCCAAAAGAAATAAGCATTTAAAAAAAGCATAAATTTTCAAGTGTTTTAAATTATACTAGAAAAATTTTATCACACGCATAGAACTTATTGCCAACCTCTTTCAGCTATGAATCCATCTGATTCAGAAGAGAAGAACTTGCATCAGTATCTCAATTTCAATTCAAACATGGGTTTGATTCACACTCCATGTTCTGAGAAATATTTACCATCCGAAAAGCGGAAAAAACGGAGTCTTTGTCTAAAGAAATGCGTTGAGAAAGGGTGGATGTATAGAACCTTTCAACGAGATAGTGCTTTTTCAACTCTCTCAAAACGGAATCTATTCCAAACATATATGCCATGGTTCCTTACTTGACAGAGTGCACAAATATCTAAATTTGATATTTTTAGATACTTTTCAGACCTATTGCCGATACTAAGTAGCAGTCAAAAATTTGTATCCATTTTTCATGATATTATGCATGGATCAGATATATCATGGCGAATTCTTCAGAAAAAAGTGTGGAAATTATGAATTTAGAAAACAAATGTGTATTTAAAAATAACATATAATAAATAATAAAACGTATAATTTGAAACTAATTAATAATAGCATATAAAATGAAACTTTAATATATAATTTGAAATGTATAAAAATATCAAAATAAAATTTTAATAGAGTTATAAATTAAAGATTTTATTAATGTAATTAGTTTGACTTTAAGTCTTATTATAAGCATATATTTATTTATTTTTAATATAATAAAATGATATTTTTATAATTTTTTAATCGAAATGATGATCCAATTGAAAGTGATACTAATTTAATTAAATATTAAATAGTGATTAATTTGATTTGTAAAATTAAAAAATTTCGCCATCGATGTAGTTCATCGCGTCGAGCTTAACCTAAAGATAAAAAAGGTTCAAAAGTCTAGAAGGAGGGTAAGTTGGTATTTTCAGAAGAAGAATAACACACGTCATCATCTCTCTTTTTTCTAGAAGAACGAAGCAGAGTTCAGTTCTGAGACCAAGTCCCTCTCGGCATCCGCACTCCAACGAAGACCCTAGCTGTGCCTTCCCACGTGTATAACTCACTCTCACCTTTTCACACGTGACTAATACTTACCCATTCATTAACAGCACCTTTACATATTTTATATTTTATTCTACTTATTTACCTTTACATATTTTATATTTTATTCTACTTATTTATATCACTAATATTTTCGTGTTTTATTATATTGACAAACATGTCCTGATATTATTGCAGAGAGTGCATTTTTGTCCCACTGGTGATTTTTGTAACCCTCCAAAAAATTGTTAATTTTATTTATTAGATGTAGTTAATTAAATGTCTCATTAATTTAAACTATGACGGAACATGGTTACTGATATTATATCTTCATTTATTATACTTCAAATTACAGTATTAGTCTGTTAAATGTAAAAATTAATATTTTAAGTTATAATATTTTTTAATATAATGATTTATTTAAATTTTCATTTAAAATTTTATCTTTTTTAGTCCTTAAACTTGAATTATTTATCGAATCACTCTAAAATAGATAGAAAAATTAATGATGTTAACTTTTCTGACACGGTATTCATATAGCAGTCCACGTGTATACCACACTAGTAATTAATTAATTTTTTAAAAAAATAAAAAAATTATATTCAATCTTAAGTTAGTGTTGAGTTAATTTAAAATGTGCATGGTAGAATTAAAATGTATAAAAATATTATAATTGAAACTTTAGTTAAATGGTAAATTTAAGGTTTTGCTAACTCAATTGACATAAGCTCAAATATCATCATATGCATATTTTTATTATTTTAATAAATAAAAAAGATTAAAATATCCTCAAATAAATCATTTATTTTAAATGCAAAGGAATAATAAAATAAATTTTTTAACTGAGTTGAGACATGGTTGATGGGTGATACCAACTTAATAAAAGACTTAATTTATAGTATAGATAAAATAGAACAATTACTGCCACAATAATTACACTTTCATTCAATTACTTTGAGATATTCAAGTACACACTTAAAAATAACACATCATATTTTAAATTAGTATAACATATTTAATTAAATTTGCTTCATAAAATTAATATTTAAATGATAAATTGTTTTTGGGAGCATTTTAAAAGTGCATTATTTCAAAATAAATTTTTTTAAACAGAATTAGCATCTAAATCTAACTCTCAACATAAATAAAACAATCCTGTAAATTAACGCTTACAATCATAATTAAATATTTAATTAGTATATTGACCTGAAATTTAAATTAAATATGATTAATTAATAGATATGTAATTATTAAAGTAAAAGATTAAAAAGAAAAAGAATAGCACTCCTCGGTTTTAGACCGCGGAGACCCTTTCTTTATTCCCAAGTTCCAACCACCATAAAACGCGGTCCAAAAATCCCCAATAAAAATGCCATCTTTTTTCATTAGGGTTTCTCCATATCCCTCTTTATTTCTCCCCAAATTTTCAATCCTAAATACTCGATCCAATTGAAACTCAATTTTGATTTTTTAATCATTATTCTTATTATTTATTCGATGTGATCATGCCCGCGACGGATTATCAAGGAACTTCGTCACCGTTGACAAATATCAGCCGTTCGTTATTACCAGTGAGGAGGGATCAAGTACACGCCATGGAATCGCCGATCGGTGGATCGGCGTCTAACGAGGCGGAGATCGAGTCGTTTCAAAGGCAAGTAGCTGACAGATTTCACGATTTAGCTTATGTCCCTTCCGATGAATTGCTTTCTCTGCCGTGGGTTCGGAAGTTGCTCGACGTTTTCCTCTGTTGTCAAGAGGAATTTCGGGTCATACTTTTTAACAACATAGCTCTAGTGAAGAAGCCGCCCATGGACCGTTTGATCGCCGATTTTTACGAGCGTACTGTCAAGGCGCTTGATGTTTGCAATGCGATTCGCGACGGGATTGAACAGATCAGGCAATGGCAGAAGCTTCTAGAAATCGTTCTTTGCGCTTTGGGTGATAGTAATGTTGGTTATCAGAGAAGTCTAGGAGAAGGGCAATTCCGTCGCGCGAGGAAGGCGTTGATAGATTTAGCAATTGGGATGCTTGATGAGAAAGATTCAGGTCAAGCCCTGGCTCATAGGAACCGTTCCTTTGGGAGACACAACACTAGCGGCAGTCACTCCAAGGATCATCACCATCGATCTTTGGGTCATTTCAGGTCCTTGTCTTGGAGCGTTTCAAGGTCTTGGTCTGCCGCTAGGCAGCTCCAGGCAATTGGGAACAACTTGGCTGCGCCACGAGGGAATGAGGTTTTAGCCACCAATGGACTTGCAGTGCCTGTTTACACAATGGGTTCTGTCTTGTTATTTGTAATGTGGGCATTGGTGGCTGCAATTCCGTGCCAAGATCGTGGCTTGCAAGTTCATTTTAACGTTCCCAGGCAGTTCCCATGGTCTGCTCCAATAATTTTGTTGCACGAGAGGATTCTGGAAGAGTCAAAGAAAAGGGATAGGAAAAATGCTTGTGGCCTGTTGAGGGAGATTTATCAGATGGAGAAGTGTTCTCGGTTGTTGGGTGAATTGGCTGATTCCGTGCAGTTTCCTTTGAGTGAGGACAAGGAAAGGGAAGTTAAGCAGAGAGTGAAGGAATTGGAGCAGGTTCTTGATGCATTGAAGGAAGATTTAGAACCGCTGGAAAAGCAGGTTAGGGAAGTGTTCCATAGGATTGTTCGAAGCCGGACTGAAGGGCTTGATTCTTTTGCAAGGGGACACAACCCTGAGTGAAACCTCTCTTGTTGTGTTGGTTGATTTACACCATTATTGTCAAATGTGCAACTTGCAAATATGTCTGTTTTTGGCTTTGGGGAACTCATGTATCATGAAGATGAAGATGGATAAAAGGGTTTGAGGTATGCACCACAAAAAAAAAAAGGGTAAGAAGGAAAACCATAAGAAAATAGAGATTTGCTTGTATTTATCACCATATATCAGTGTAAAGAAAGCAGGATATGTAGTTGGATCTTTGGTCCTGATGCTGTGTTCATCTTTGTGTTGTTATATTATAGTCAAATTTCTAAGTAAATCTGCAATCTTGGTTCTGTAGTTGATTTTGTGTTCAAAATTTTTGTCTACTTGTTAATGCTATATGTATACTTTTTTTTGTTTTTTGTGCTTCTTTGTTCATATTTCTTTCTCTTAGATGCAATAATAAGATAGTAAATGAAATAGTTCCTTTATTTGCTAAGCTCTTGTATGATGGTTTCTGGGATTTGATTCATTATATGATCGACTCCCGGCTTATTGCGATAGGGAAGACAATTAAAGGTTTAAAGGTAATCGGTCTACATTAAAATTCTTATTCTTTTGCAAAAAAACCGAGCATGGCTTTCTAGATGGACCTTTGCTAGAATTCCCCTCTACTCTGGTGGATTTCTCAAATGTTATATAATTTATAATAGTTTTCTCAAAAATTTGTGTTCTCAAATATCTTCATATTCAGCGCTAGCTAGAATTTGTCGGTACTTGTCTTTGTTTATTGGCTGGCAAATGAAGTGATCTTATTTATGTGCACTTTCAAGAACAAGATCTATGGTTTCAAGTCAGTTATTTTCAGCCATAAACTTCATGTGAAAATGACTGGGCAATAAGTTATATCCTTAAAAACCCAATTATACCCCATGTGTTTTTCAAGTTGTTAAAGGCTGAAAAAGACTATTAAACAGCATGTTCCCATTGTATAAATCAACTTCTTTTCTTGACTTTTACTGCAGCTACTTCATGAAGAAGCTCAAGCATGGCCATAATTTGTTAATCTATTGTGCTTTCAGGGCCTAAGTGGCAAAATCCTTGACGTGAATTACTTTTTGTGGAAGTCATATCTGGCATTCTGCTTGAGTTATTCTTCATTAAACTGTGAAAATAAACTTAAAACTCTCATCAATCTGATTAAATATAAGCTTATCTAATACTCCCATTATTTTTGACAATATCTTCTGTCATTGCATTAACTGCAACTCTTTCCAGCTGATGATCTATAACTCCTTGCCTCCTCGCAATCTACGCTTTTGTTTTGACAGCTAAAATGCAGGCATGTCCAGGCTGGATTTCTTGGAGGGGAAAAGCAAAGAAATAGGCGTTTTCGAAAACCATGTTAGAACTGAGTTTTTAAGTTAACAACCCAATTTAGCTGGTCTAATTCTAACAATGGCTTTTGGTCATTAGTTTCTTGGCTGGCACAGAAGCCGAGCATTGCTCTCAACCATGGCCACTGAAGAGGTTTGGGCATGGTAAACCAGAGCTTAATGAAGCCTATCACGAAAGAAAGGTAATGGGAGCTGGGGTTCCCTTTGTTTCTTCTATCCTACAAATCCCTATTGTCTCGGTTTCGGTTTAGGTAGCTGAAGTCGAACATCTCCAAAAACTAATAAATTTTGAAGGAGACGTGTACCTAACCAGGTTTGGAAACCACAAGAGTCATATTACTTGTCTGCAAAACTCAGGGGTATCTGTTTTAGCTTTTTCAGCATCTTGATTATATAAAAGGATTCTGACAAATGGTTCTGAATTATTAAGGGAAAAGCTGCAATATGATTAATCGTTTCAATAGTGGGTAAAAGAGCCCAGTCAGTGGTACTGTTTTGAGTTTTTCACTCTTCATTATTGGCTAATAATTCAGTCTTGACAAGACATTAGTCTCAGCTTTGCCCCCACTCCACTCTAACAACTGATATAATTCAAATGCCATTGTTGCCTCATTGAATGCATCAAATCCATGGTTCATATTCTTTTCTCATTACACCTGCCTTTTACCTCTTCATTGAACAAAAGGATGAAATAGAAGAATGGGTCGTGGATGTCGGGATTCGAATCCTAAACCTGTTTAATACCGCTCTTAGTATAAACTGTACGAACCAACTGAGCTAAACCTTGGGTTCAAGCTGTTCATACCATTGGAAGACAATCTGTTATGTATATCAGAAACAAGAAGACGATGAAAAGAAGAGGCATCATATGGATTCAATCAAGCCTCTTTTTAACTCCTCATTTTCTCTAAAGCATTTGTGTTCGAAACCTATACTCAACACATCTGAATATGAAGCTATATTCGATACTAATTCAGATATGAACTCGAGTCATACATTCTCAGTAAGTTGCCATTCCATTGAAATGGAAAAAATGATATCTTCTTGCATGCCAAGCTCTCAAGATTTTTTATTTGTTTACTTCATTAGTTCATTCTATAATATCTGGAACAGCTCTGAATCATTAAGTATTTAGGTCTAAATATGGTTGGTTGACAGATGGTAATGAAATCCCTTCATCATTGGTGCAATGAATTTAATGAAACATTTACTTCGACAACCAGGATGTTCCTACACTGTGTCAATCATTCTTCTAATCTTCATTCCATGGAGCATTCTGTTTTTCATATCTGCTTCGTACTGGAGATTGCTTGGATCAACAAACTTAATTGTTATGATATTTTTCTATGTTACCAGGACAAAATGTGAGCTTTGTATACAGGTTAGCGGGGATTAGACGTGTTCATCCGCCGGGCGAGCAACCCGATAACTTGTCTAAAATCTGGGAGGGTTTAGAAAAAGATATTAGGCTTGAAAATTAGTATTGAGCAAAAAATTAAGCCGTTAACAATATAGGCCAGGCTTGAGGCTTAAACATTAAAAGTTCGAGCTCGACCCGACTAGTTTTTTATGTTTATAATATATAACACATAAAAAACTAAATATATAATAATATGTAATACTATAATGTAATTTTTTTTAAAAATGTTAAGATGTCTATATATAAAAATTTAATAAATGAAAGAACTGAAGTTATTAAATAGTAAATTTAAAATAAAATAAATATTTTTAAAAAATAACATGGGCAAGCCTAAAATTGTTTGGATTAGTCATTTTCAAATATAAGCATGTTTGGGTAAAATTTTAAACTCATATCTTTGGTTGAGTCAGACTTAGAAAACTATAAATTGTGTTAATATCATATTTAAACCTGACTCATGAACACTATTAATGGGAAGATAAAATTTTATATCAAGATGGCAGAAATGAGAAAAATCAAACTATAAATTCTTTTTGGGGAGAGCAAAGTATTTCTTTATTGTTTATTCCGTATAAATATATAAAAGATTTTTAAGTACCACAAATATCAAATGATGAAATTAAATAAATCTAAAATATAAAACACTTACAAGTCATATAAAATATCTTTCAATAAATTTTACCAATACAATTCATTATTAAATAAACTCAAAAGAAATAAGAAAAAAATTCTATAAATTAAATAATAACATTACGTATATAGCAATCAAATCAAGCAATGACTCCAAAATAAATAATAAAATTTTAATTTTAAAATTCATTTTCTATTACCCAGGCTAAAATCAATTGGCACGCATCGGTATGATTGGTATCAACCAAAATTTAAATCAACAAATAAGTTAAATGATTAAAGCCACGCAAAGAATAAATCCAAGTTTAATTATTAAATTCAAAATATAAATATTTTCTGAAATGATTTAAATCATTACTTGGTTACTAATATTAGACGGCTAACTTATCAGAAACCAGTAGTAAAGTCTAGTTGTTATTGCCACTAAGATGAATTTTAGTACTTGAATTATAATATTAGATGGTTAAACATAGATGAATAAATTTTAGAATTATATATAAATTTTGATTCAATGTGTAATCTAATACTTGAATAATTTGGTGCAATTATATACATGAAACTTTGACTGTGGTTTAAATGTATACTTGAAACTTTAATTTTGATTCAGCCATAAACATTTAAAGAAATAAATACATCAATTTATTTTTATATTGGATAATGTATGTGCAATATATAAAGATAAAATGGTACTATATCAATGACTGTGTTAATAATTTGTGAGAATTGGATCAAATTAAAATTTTCATGTATGCATAAAATTAAAGTCCATATATAAAATTGCACATTAGACCAAATTTAATGTATAGTTTTGAGATTTATCCCTAATATTATATAGCTAACATATTTGAAACTAGTAGCAAAAATTAGTTTTTTTTTTCCTCATGAGTTCAACAATATAAACAACCTAATATTAGAAGTACTCACCATTGATGAATCCCTTAATCCATTTTAATTTTTGATGAGCTAGAACACTAGAGAAGACACGTATTTCTAAAAATATTGTTGGCGATATTTCTTGAGGCAACACTTCATTTTCAATTAGCTCTTCAATTTGTGACAATTCATCGAAAAAGATTTCATATTTTTGTGCAACCATTGCCTCAGTTTCGAAGTTTCTGCTCAGGTTGTTAAGTGAAAACTCAAATATATTATTATGCTTTTTTTTTTTCCCAAATCAACAATATCGCAGATTTCATTGATCTTCCCCTTCTTGTCAAACTTGGCACCTTTATTCATTTTAACTATGATGACACAGTAGAGCTCCTATTGTCAAGATTGTTTTGGAGCCATGCTTTAATCATTATCTTCATCCAAGATATCAATAGTTGTTTGAGCTTTCTTTCCAGCATACTTATCTTTCCCATAGATCAAGGTGAGCTCATTAAATTAAGGGAAACTTTTCATCCTTTAAGCGCCAGCATTTTTGTAGCTCTACCAAGAGTAGAAATATAAGGATAGTAGTAAAAAATCCTTAAATATCAAATACAAACCAGACATGATAAAACATTTACTAATGCTCATTATAAATTGATAAATATTGCATCTAAAACAAGATGGTATAATTACTGTTACACATGCATCTCACATAGGTTGTTCTGTAGTAACCATTTTCCTATTATTATCCCATCCAAAACCATTATGATTATGTCTATAAATCATATCATATGCAACTATCTAATCCTTTTTTGAAGCCTCAAATCTATGCGAGGCTTAGCTTTCAATTTACATCCAAAATATTTATCTTCTATTATCTTTACCAAATTTGGTAAATAGCCTTACCTAAAACCATAATCAACATTGTATAGATTCATCGTGCATGAAATAACTTTAGAGTCCTCGATTTCATTCCAATGTCATTGTGTACCTTTGAACGATTGACTCATAAATTTATCATGACCCTGGGATTTGGAATCTTGTCCGACCATTAGTCTTTAAACAACACAAAATGATAAAAAAAATGTCGCATGATCAGGATAATACTGAAGAAACAAAATTTTCAAAGTTAAATGAAAATATAAACAAACATAATTCATTAGACGATTTCGTACTAAAAGTTTCGATTTAGTGCAAAATATACCGCAAAAACCTTAACGGAAAGAGTCATACAATCACAGAGAGAAAAATTGCAGAATTATAATGAAAAAAAATAACCATGTAAGATAACATAGTGAAGCTTACTTTCCTTCTCCTGTTGCCCTTCATTAATTCGACATTTGATTAGCAAGTTGGGATCTAAAATTTGCCTATTCATTAAAGGGTTTGATGTTGCTAACTAAATCTATTTCTATATTTCTGATAGCATTCATTTCATTCATTTCTAACGCACTTAAGTCTCCCTCCATTGGATCCACTTGCATTTCTCTTCTTATAAAGTTGTGTAGAAATCAAAATGTAACGATGATTGCATTTTGGGTTTTAAAGTGGTAAAATGCAAAGATTTCTCAATATCACCCAATGTAGCCAAAACATCTTTCTATAACATTGCATGCAAAAGCATGCTTTATATTGAGAATATTTCAATAATAACAGGTTGACTGTTAGACCTCCACTCACTTAAGTGGTAGCATTACCCCCTAAAAAGGGCTAAAAAACGATCACAATTAGTATCCCTTGCATCAATAAGGTAATAGCCAACGAAGAAGCTAGAAAATTTTTCTTGGGGGGCAGAATTAAGTTTTATACTCTTATGAGAGCTAAAATCCAATTTCACAATTTTAATAACTTATATATTTATGATTTTTAAAAGATTAAATCAAAACTTTATCATTTTGAGGGGGCCAAAGTGTAATTTTACCTTTTACTAAATTAAAATCTTGTAAGTTAAAGGGCCAAAGTGAAAATTTTTATTTTTAAGGGGGTCCGAGGCCCCTAGAAATAGCAACCTTAAAGTAAATAAACATTTTATAAGCTCTACCGTAACAACTCAATTTCTAGTGGTGCAAGAAATTATAGGTTTAGGACCCTATTTTCATAAACTGAATCCGTAAATATTAAATAAAGGTAATTACAAATTTATTATATAGGTCAATTGAATTTTGGATAGGTAACTTAGCCAAACTAGTGATTAATTGAGGTTTATGGACTAAATTGTAAAGTCCAATCGTTATATTTTTTAATTAGAAAATGATTTAAGGTCTAGAATAGCAATTATACCATGTCAAGGTGGTTGTTAGTGGCTAGTGATGTTTATATGGATTGATTAAATAAATTAAATTAAATTAAATTGTAACGACCCAAAAGTTAGTAGTATAAAAAAATGAGGTTTCAGAATCCCATTTTTGATGTTTGATTTTAATTACAGTTTGGTCCCTTAATTATTTCAATTGGATAGTTAATTAAGGTATAAGGACTAAATTGTAAAAGTGGTAAAGGTTAATCGCTATGAATTTTTAATTAATCGGAGGACCAATTGAGCAATATGGACCACTTTAAAAGTTTCAAATAGTGGTGCATGTTTTTCATCCGCTAAATTGATTAATTAAAGTTAAGATTAAATTAATTAAGATTTATTAAGTTAAGTTAGATTAATTAAATATTAATTAAGTATATAAGCTAAAAAGTAAAAGAAAAAGAAACATTTTGCTTATCTTTTCTTCTCCACCTGAAACCAGAGGAAAGAAAATAAGGTTTCAAGCTTCAAACTTTAGGCCTAAAATTGGTATGTTTAATTTAGTCATTTTCTTGTAATTTTTATATTTTTGAGGTACCGAGAGCTTGATTTTGCGAGCCCGTGTATCAACTTGTAAAACTGTTAAAGTTTTTAAAAGTTTAAATTGATGCATACTTGATGAAATTGATGTTAATTTGTTTGATTTTAAGCTTAGATATGAAAAAGGACTAATTTGTAAATTTTAATTGTTAATTTTTGAACATAGGGACTAAAGTATATAAATTTTGAAATTGGTGTAATATTTCTATAATTATAGATAATAGAGGGCTATAGAAGGATGTAATTGAGATCGATTTTAAAATCGAAGCTCAAATTTGAAAGATATGATTATATCGGTTTAGGACTAAATTGAATAGTTTAAAAAATATGTATGACTTTGTGATTGAATGTGATTTGGATAGAAATTTGATATTATATCATTATTGAATTATACTTCGTAGTTAAAAACAACGTAGGATTGTCAAAAGAGAAAGGAAATGTGAGAGTCAATGATGAGTGACAAGAGCTTTCGGTTTGTATTTCTTCGACCTAAAACCAATTTAGTTGCTGCATATTTGTGATATATTGTATTATATAATATTGAGATAAGCTATTAATAGTTATTATATTGAAATTCTATGGTTGGAATTGAATACAGAGACAATGACTGAATTGAATAAAATAGAAAGTTGCATGACTTAATTGATACAGGAAATTAGAATGTAACGCCCCGAATTTGGGCCTAGAAGAATTGGGCTTATTGGGCTTTGGGTCTCATAAAATTTTTAAGTGAGCAAGAAAATGACAAATGACATGACGGGTTTAAAGGTTTAATGAATTTGGAGTGTCTAGGTGCATTGGAGAAGCTCTAGGTTCGAGTTTTGTGGTGGAGGATTCTTAATTTATTTAATTAAGGAATCGGGGTTGTGAGTAGTGGGCTTTTAAATAAAAATAAGTGAAAAATGACACAAGGAAGCCTGTGGTGAAGTGGCTAAGTGACGCCACTAGGGTGTAAAGAGGTGGCGACATATGCATACAGGGAGGTCTGAGGTTGGAGTGCTAGCTTAGTTTTATTTTGGAGTTTAATTTTAGGCTTCTAGAAGGCTGGAAGTGGCGTGTAGAGGGACTCTAAGGAGAAGTGATCAGTAGAGAGAATTTAGGAGAAGGATAAGGGAGATATCATGGAGAAAAATTAGGAGATGAGCAGTGGATGAAGTGGTGCCGAAGTGGACTTTAGGGGTGGCTAAGTTTTGGCTATAGGCTATATAAATGTATGTGTGCCGAATCTGGGGTCCTAGGTAATGCCGAATTTTCCATTCTTTTTCTTTTCTTTGCCGAAGCCTTATTTTTCCACAACCGAAAATACCTTGCCTTGTTGCCGAAATTTTCTATAGCTGGATCCTTTTTTTTTCCGAATTCTCTCATAGCCAAATCCTTCTAGTGCCGAATTACCATAATTCTTCCTTGCTGAAATTCCTATTTGTGCCGAATCTTTGTTGTTTTCCTCCATCACAAATCGATTGTTATCTACTATCAGTCAAAGTTAAAAGCTAAATCTTGTTCAGTAGCTATCTAGGTCGCAGGATCAAAAGTGGATTCGGTAAGTATTCAGTTAACCCCTTAGTGTGTTTTGTTAAAAGCCGAAGGGCTATCTAACTTCTTATTATCGTTAATCTTGTATTAACAAGGGTAAGGTTCAGAGATCGCAAGCGTGTAAGGATCGTTAGTAAAGTGTAAGTGTACTCAACTCGATTATGGTTTGAGTAAATGGCTGAATGTGAGTATGATCTATAGGGGTGACTTGTGTGGATTATGAGTCACTCGAAGTTTGATGGTGTATGTGTGAGTGCAGATCTAGGGGATACTCATGATTAGTAGCTAAGGAAGGGCTATTAGAACCCGGTGGCACACGGTAAGGTTACGGTAAGGCTTCGGCTTTTGGTAAATATTTTGATTAAGTATGGGTGATTGATTGAAGGTTGGTTGGTTGTAGGTTCAAGAACAAGGATAGTATAGCATGTCGTAGTAACCAGGTGTGTACAAATACTACACATATGATATCGGCAATGCCGGAAAGCCGAAAAGCCGAAAGTGGCTAAATGGGCCCGGTGGGCCCTGAGGCTAAGTTTGATGAAATTGATTGATTTGGTTATATGAATTGAGTTAGTTATGCATGTTACATGATCCAGAATTGTGTTGGGCCTAATATGCCATATGAATGAGATCTGGGCTTAATGGGCCATAAGGATGTGATTTGGGCATAATGGGCTATATGAACGTGAAATGGGCTTGATGGGCTTTATGGGGACATAGACAAGTATGTTAGGGATTAATGGACTTTAGGCCTAGTTCTGAACAACTCTTAAACCGCATAAGACTTAATCTAATAATTAAACATGTCCGTGGACAAGTCGCTAGGCTAGAGTGTGGCAACAGACATATGCATGTTTAGGATTGGATCTAGGGAGAGCTTGGTACTTAAGCAGTCCTAATGACCCACCTTCTCTTCTCTGGACTCATACCTGATGCATAGTGTCTGTTCACTTTAGCCGCAAGGACTTGTTAATGGGCCAAAGTTCATAACTAAAACCCGAGAGGGACCAAAATACCCCTGATTTGAAAATTACCAAAATAACTTTAGTTTGAAAATTTCCAAAATATCCTTAAATTTGTAAAATTACTAAAATACCCCTAATTTGTAAAATTACCAAAATACCCTTGATTTGCAAAATTACCAAAATATCCCTGATTTACAAATTTCTAAAATACCCCTATTTTGCAAAATTACCTAAATACCCATGTAAGGTAGAATTACGCAAATACCCCTGAGTAGTGAAATGACTAAAATACCCCTAAGTGCTTAATGTGTGAAATTGTGTATGTTGCATTCATGAAATATATGTTGCATTTGGGTGGGTTTTGATGATACGGAGGAAGATTTGAGGATTGCATAGTTGCTTGACAACCATGGATCCACCGGTGGCTTTAAGCCCATTATAGCAGCTTTGCTGCAACATTTGAGTAGTGCCGCTGCTGGTGCTACCTTTGGAGTGTAGGGATGGGTGGGTTGATATTTATGTCCCCACAGGAGTGTAAGGTTGGAAGGGAAATGGAGTGCAGGGTTGGATTTGGAATGGGAGCATTACATTCATGTGAAATTGATGTGATATGAGGTCATTGTGGGCTAAGGCCCAAGACCACCGATTTTGATAGGGCTTAGGCCCAATATGATATTTGCATGTTGATTGGTTACCAAGGGTCGTACACACTGAGTTTCGAAACTCACACCCTTTTATTAAATGTTTCAGGTGACCCTCAGTAGACGGCTCGACATGGGAAAGGACTCGAGATGGCCACACTACAAGATACTTAGAAGTTTTATTTATTTGTCTCAAAAGACATGATTTTAATTACTTTATTTTCGTTGGATGTAATAAGGCCTTGTACTTCGATTTGACTTTGGATTTTGAGTTTCATTGTTTCAACTGTTTACTTAATTATTAAACCTGAGTATATTTCTTATGTTTAAACATGGTTTTCGAAATACTTAAAATAATTAAATGGGCTTTTATCATTACTTAGCAAGACTCAAGGATTTTGGGCTTTTGGGTCTTAAATTTTAACTTAGCAAAATCGTTTTGAATTATGCCTTCGATGTGACATTCCCAGATTCGGCCAAAATGTCTGGGCCGGGTTTGGGGGTGTTACATGGAATGTAATTGAGTTGAATTATATTATTTTACATGATGATTTAATGTGACTTGAACTATGTGACGATATTGAAAATTGGTTACTCTATTTAATGTACAGGTTTATACTTTGAGTTAATTAATGATGCATTATAGTGCCAGTTTGAGGTGCTGATTGATTAATTTGAGTTTTCGTCTTGAAAATCCAAGTAAGGTTAATAGGATTATATTAATGCGATTTGGCATTGGTGATGTCTAGTTGAATTGGTATATTTTGGCATATAGGTTTGAACGATGCTTATGTGATGAACGTTTTGATGGAACTTCATGCTTTTGGTATGGTCAGTAAGATTCGGGACCCATTTAATTACTGTATTTTTATGTTATTTTGCATTATACGTTTTTGAGGTAAGTGATTGATGACTATTTGAGCTTATTTGGTGTGTTTGAGATTAATGTCCAAGACTTGGATTAAATTGAATAAATTAAAAAATTTAGAATTTACTTGATATTTGATATTTGATATGGAATTAGGTTATATGAGTCTTGAAATTGTGATGTGTTAGTTAATAGGCTTATAACGAATGAATTGCCTAAATGATATATGAAATGGAATTTCAATATGCGAAATGATTGGAAAATGAGCCCGAGGGGCTGGTTTAGTATTAATGAGCCAATAAGCTCGAATATTATATGGAATGAGATAAAAAAAAATGAGATATATGTGTATATGTGTGCTAAATATTTGGAAATGAATTGAATGGTTTATGAAATGATTGTGAAATTCTTAAACTTGTATGCATAACTAATGAATTATTTTGTAAGTTTGATTATATACTTGACCTAGTAAAAATGAAAGAATTGTATAAGAGTCGGAATGAGATTAGGCTAGGAATTGTATGTAAGCATGTTGCATAAGTTTAATTAATTTGTTTGAACCATAGATTTACCACTGAGTGTTTTACTCAGCATACGGTTCGTTTTCCCGCGTGCAGGTTAGGTTTAATTTGAGTTTTCGAGCATTGAATTCAGCATCCAAACGACGATCTTGTGCTGAATAGAGTTTGTTCGTTTATGCTTTTGCTAAACTTCACATGTACCAATTAGGCTGAATCATGCTTAAATTGTTATCTAAAAAACGGTGTGTGTATGTATATAAATTCGGTTAAGTTGTTAAATTTATATATGTGAATAATGCCTTGAATGCCATGTATAAATTGACTAAGTAGATGATTGATATGATATATATATGTGTTGGAAGGTCAATGATATGGCTAATGGAGTATGAATGTTTGGAACTTAGGTAAATTACATGAGCTAATTGATTATATGACATGAATAAGTAGTTGTATATAGCAAAATGATAAGTAATGTTTAATGTATGCATATGAGGGTTGAATGCTTATTAGTGATGTTTGGACATTGGATGTTTAGATGAAATAAGTTAAAAAAGCGGTTGTGTAACAGCCCGGTTTAAACCCTAGTTGGAATAGTAGTTTCGAGACCACAAATCTGAAGTCGAAAAAATATTTTGGAATCATTTTTGATGTTTATTATATGTGACATAGCCTATGTGAAAATTCTGTGTGGTAATTTTATCGGCTGTGTGTCAAATTACTAAAAAGGACTTAATCGCATAAAATGTAAATATTGTGTGCTGATTGTTGAGTGCTTAATTGTTGTTGTCTTTGTAATGAGGAGGACTTATGATGCAATTTGGCCAAAATTTAGTATAGTGGACGGCATAATGATAACATATATGTTTTTATATGTTAAAATTATATGTTAAAAATTTATATTGTTTTATATTATATATTAATGTTATAATAAAACAAATTAAGAGATAGTGGGGGTGGGTGTTCATCTTCTTCCACCGAATGTTGAAGAAGAAATAAATGTTCTTAAGCTTTCAAATATTCGGCACACATTTTAGCTCAATTAAGGTATGATTTGGTTTCGATTTTTGATAATTTTTACGTTTTTATAATCGTTGCTTTGTACTCTACAAAACCCATGCTTAAATTTTGTGAATTGACGATGTTTATGAAATGTGCCATTAATGAAGTGGTGAGCTTTGTGATGAGTGTTGGAGTTAAATGAAAGATATGTGTTTAGTTAATATGTTTTGTTCTTGAATATTTGATGGATTTAGCTAATTAGGGCTAAATTGAGAAAATAATAAATTGAAGGGCTAAAAGGCAAAATAAATGAAATATATGGATTAGTATGAGCATAAGGAAATTCGGCCTAACTATGATGTGGTGAAATTTTGTGTATTTTGTATTTTGTGTAATTAGGACTACTTTGTAAAAGTATGAAATATCAGGGGTAAAATGGTAATTTTCCCATTTATGTGTTGCTGGATTAAATTGAATGAAATTGTGTTTAAATGGGGTTAATTTGAAATTATATAGATCAAAATCGGACTTGGATGGGGAAAAATGAAAGTTGTCGATTAGTCGTCCCGTTCCCTTTTACATCGTCCGAGGTAAGTTTATAGGCAAATAAACGTGTTTAATTGTAGATAAATGTTATATATATATGCTGGTATGAAAACAATATATATATATATATATGAATTTATATGTGCCTGTGCCGAGTGTGAATAAGCTTGGTAACCAAGTTCGAGTAGCAGATTATAATGTCCGTCGATATTCGAGGTAAGTTTTTAAGCAATCATGTTGGATTGGATTTACCTATCATGATGCACATGAATTTAATGGAAGTATATATGTTTATTGTTGATATAGCCGAATGTGATATTGATTTGAGAGATGAGTATAGCCGAATGTGATGCATACATATATGTCAATGATATACACGAATGTGATATTAATTCGAGTGATGAATAAGTTAATACGTATATATATATGGTTGAGGTTTAAGCTTTATATATAAATGAGTAGCAAGTTTGTGATATGCACTTAATGTGCAAATTTGATACTGAGCACTATGTGTGCGAAATCGGTTAATGAGCACTAAGTGTGCGAGTAATTTTAATCTCAAAGATTGAATTTGGTAAGTTTATAAGCATATATATATCTTGTTAATTATATATATAAACATGAGATTTATATGCTGATTTTTAATATGCGAAATTGATGTACGGAAATGATAATATGAAATATAGCACTAATTGTGTGAGATGTTAAATGTAACGGCACTAAGTGTGCGATACGTTACAAGGATTTGGCACTAAGTGTGCGAGATGTTAAATGTAACGGCACCAAGTGTGCGATACGTTACAAGGATTTGGCACTAAGTGTTCGAGATGTTAAATGTAACAGCACTAAGTGTGCGATATGTTACAAGGTTTTGGCATTTAGTGTGCGGGTTTGCTGATTCTTTAAAAGTATCGGGTAATGAATGTGTTAAACGAGATAAAATGATCAGGAATGTGCTGATAGATCATCTTTTGGGTAATAAAGTAAGTATTAACTATTGAAATGAAATTATGTATTATACATATTAATATGTGATTTATATGGGTTTGGAATGCAAGTATAAATTCGGTATGTGATATATGCATATGAAATTAAGAAAATGTGATATATCTATATAGTTGTATAAATGTATATGTATTTGTTTTGAGATGGGAAAGTGATTTATTGATCGATGTGAAATTTATTATTGAATGTGTGAGTGTTCGGCCTGAAGGTTATGAAATGTGAAAGTTTACGAAGGGTAATATAAATTATATTTATGGTTTTAAACCTCGATTGTGATTATATTAAATTGGCCCTATTAATATAATAATATATTGCATTGTTGTTATGTAACTGCTTATAACTTACTAAGCTACGATAGCTTACTGTATGTGTTTGTTTGCATTGTTTATTAGATTTTGGAGTCAAGTTACGAGCTCGGGACCATTGTCAAAGTCTATCACACTATCGACTGTCTTCGGTATTTTATAAGCTGAATTTTTCGAACCTATGGCATGTATAGGCTAGACTGAAATTTGAAATGTTGGATTTTGGTTTTGTATAAATTAAGCCATGCGAAAATGGCCTAACTTCAATGCTTTATTACGGTTTTGTTGATTATGGCTTACGTTCATTTGGTTATTATGCTATATGTCTTGATTTAAGGGTATTCGTGATATCTATTGTGTGCATTTGGTTGATTCGGTTGTGACATATGGCTAGATAAGAGTATGAGTGAATTTGGTTGTTAATTTTGGTTAAGATGTTATTTATGAATTGGTACTAAAGGATATTAGGTTATGTTCAAATATAGAAAAAGTTTATTTTGAAATGTTTATTACATAGTAGATAAGAGTTATGTGTGGGATATATGTTATATTTGGTTATTGATTTACTCTTGTGAAGTAAATGATGTTTATGTTTGAGTTATAATATGTAATGCATTAATTAGTAAAATGTATGTCAAGAATATGTGATACATTGGAGTATGCTTAAGTTATAAAATGATGATAGGTATAGCCATTTGGATTGGATAATTATTTGGAAACCAATTAATATGAACTAGTAGATCTTGGTAATTATGTGTGATACGCTGGATCTAATTGCTATTGGTTGTGTAAGTTCGATCATGGTATATAAACATGTATGTGTAATGAGCTTGGTTTTATATGTTCCATGTTAAATGTTAGATATGTTTGGTCTTGATGATTCAACTATGTTAATTATAAAAGATGTGATCGATAATATGGTTGGATGTATTTGGCAATTGGTATTGAATTTGGATGAACTTTTGATGTGTATGATAATGAAAGATATGAGATGTTTGATTCATGTTTAACTATAAGTGTATGATATTTGTTATAGCTATTTTACATTGACATATAAATAAATATGTTCATAGGTAAATCGATTTATAATAGAAAATGTTATGTGCATTTGATATTCGGTTATGTGGTGGAATAAATATGGTTGATAATTTGTGGAAATTATTATGATAATTACTTATGATGTTGTAACACCCCCTAACCCTAAACTGTCGCCGGAACAGGGTTACAAGGTATTACTAGACATATCAGACAATTTACTAATTACTCACAAATAAAATAGCATTCATAGTATAATTTAATAATTAAATCCCTATATTGGACTCTCAATGCCTAAATCATATATTAAAAGTAGAATGAAACTTGTTCAATCATTCTAGAAAATTTTTCATAATTTTTTTTTTTATTTATAAAAATTTCGGCAGTATTTCTGCTTATTTTCACCTAAATCCCTTTGCAAATTCAGACCAGAACAACCAATACCAATTTATCATTTTATAACTTTATATCATTTTTTTTTTCATCCAAAACATTATAATCATTTAAATACAACCAAAATCATTTAACTTAAGTATATATATATGTTTATAATTCATATAATTATCTAGTACATGCCACTTAACAAAAGGAAGAATTTCATCACCAAAATCCTCTTGTTGGAGTCGGGTTTGATTTGGATGCTGGACCGGATCAGAAACTCTACTAACCTGCGCACGGAAAACAAACCGTACGCTGAGTATTGGAATTACTCAGTGGTATTATCATAATTCAATTTATAACAATGATCAAATATCGTAAACATACTTAGATAAATAACACATTATACATATAATTATACTAAGTTGTTATATTTCCAATGTAACAATTTTAATATTTGAATTATTATCTCATCCATAGAATTCCAATTGTTCATGAACCTTTGGTTCATCTTTCAATCACATATAGCATAATTTCATTTCACAATATCTCTTTAACTATTCATTCAGAGGTTCAAATAATCAAATTCATATGATTTTCTTATTTCACATAATTACCCCTATTAACATGACTCGGACTTTGGCGGATACTCGGATCCAACCAAACACACCATACTGGCACCCAGTGCCTAATCAGATAGTTCGAAGCAATATAGTGACACCCAATGTCTCATCGGCCTAGCCGAAATAAAGTGGTACCCAATACCTTATTGAATCTATCCGAAGTAAATAATATGACACCTAGTGTCTCATCGACTCCCCTGAACACTTCCAATCCTATGGCATGCCAATTATATCCGACTCAGCCCGACTAGTTAATAGGGTATTTAAATCACATATTCATATCACTTTCACTTTCAACTGATCATAATCATTCGGATTCAATTCATACATATTATCAATGCAATCTCAATCTCAATCTCAAATCACTTCCAATTTAATTTCACAAATTAATTCAATGTACCTTTCATATCAATCATATGTAGTTCAATTTTTAATTCAATACTAACACATATTCATCAATTAAGTCCAAGTCATATTCAATTCAAACATCAATACTTACCTAAATTTCATTTTTCATACACATACATTGAAATTAAACATGCAATTATAAATAACTTAAATTATGATAATACAAACCGATATTTTCTCGAGCTACTCCTCGATCACTTTTTCCTTCCCCTTCGTATTAGACGTCTCGATTTCCTTGTTTGCTACAAAAATAATAATAATAATTTACATTATTAATTATAGCATTAAATTACAACAAATAATTGAATTTTATTCAATTCCTACCCTTGCTCTTCATTCCACATTCTTTGTACACAATTCTATTATTTACTTATAAGTTCTTTTAAGGCTATTTACCTGAGTCATTGTCACTAAATTATCTATATCTTGAGTTAAAAAATTCCAAATCAAAATCTGTAAATTTTCTATGAAACTAGACTCACATATCTTCTTACCATAAAATTTTCAGAATTTTTGATTCAGCCAATAAGTACAGTTTATTCTTTAAAATCACCCCTATTCTGTTGTCTTACAGTTCCAACCACTCTTTACTAAAATTTAATTATCTTTTTATACAGAATTAAAATGATGTTCTAGTTTATTACTTCTAAAAATAGACTCATTAATGAATCTAACCATATAAATTATATCCCTAATTATTTGTTTATAATTTTTAATGATTTTTCCAATTCAGAATAGGGGATCTCAAAATCACTCTGAACCAGGCTCACAAAAATATAAATATATCAATATAAAGAATTTCTTTACTTTCCCTGTTTCTTCCATATGAAAATAGACTCAATAAGCTTTAATTTCATATCTCACACAACTTCTAATTCTACTTCTATGATTTTTAGTGATTTTTCAAAGTTACTCTACTGCTGCCGTCCCAAAACTGTTTTCTTATAGCTTGTTTTACAATTTAATCCTAATTAAGTTTACTTATTTTCTTAACTTGAATTTCTATCAATTTAACCCTTAATTCATCATTTTCTTCAACATAAACAATGTCTAATAATTAACTATCTTTCAAAATATCAACTTATCTTCATCAAAACCTTGTTCCAAGGCTTCTAAAATATCAAAATTAAGTAAAAAGGGCTAAATTGACTTACCTATCAACTTTCAAGCTTCAAACTTTCAATTTTTCCTTTCTTCTTTCTTTTCTTTCCTTCCTTCTTTCCTTCTCTGTTTCGTTTGCCTATTCTGTTTCTTCTCTTTTATTTCTTTGCTTTATTATATAATATAATATTATAATAATAATAAAGTTATCTAATAATAATATATTTTAACACATAAAAATCTTAGATTTTATGCTTATGCCGCCTCAAGTTTGGCAATTGGCATAATTTCCTCTTTAGTCCTTTTTATTTTCTATACTTTCACTCTTTATTCAATTTGATCCTTTTTCCTAACTACTTTAAATTAAACTAAATTCACTTATCAAAAATCTAATTCAACCTATACTAACTTTGTAAATATTTTTAATAAATATTTACGGACTCGTTTTCCTAGGACGGAGGCCCTAAACTCACTTTTCCGGTGCCCGTAGAATTTGGGTTATTACAGATGTATTCGGTTATAACCATATGAATAGTAGATTTGATATGTTTTAATGGGTAATTAGGTATCACATATAGTAATATTCAAATGCTGAATGGAGTTTGTTAATTGGTATGTGCACATGTTATGTGGTAAATAGTATAAATAATACTATTGTTTATGAACTTTGTAACTGGTTATATGTTTGTAAAGAATTATGATATGATTAATTGAAATATGTGTCTCACCCGGTAATACCTTGTAACCCCATTCCAGCGATGGATACGGTTAAGGGTGTTACAGGTTGTGTTTTGAATTGCTTGAAATTGCAAGTTTGTGAATGAAATTTGCAAACACAGTATGTGACGTCGCGACATCATTCAAACGTCATTGCCATAAGAAAATTCCTGGAATGTCACGTTGAGACGAGGAACCCCATCGTCTCAATGAGGCCAAACAGTGAGTGACTTTTATATTTGCATGATTGACGCAACGATGTGGTAGTATTGACGTTATGACGACAACCTTATGTTTTGAAATTTTTACAATTCAATCCTAATTCGATCTCGGATTAACTTTAAAGTTTTCGTAAGCTCATATAGGACCCCGAGAATGTATATTTATTATATTTTTTGTCTATGCCTCTTATATTTGCATGATTAATGATATTCATATGTATCTAAACTGATCGTAATTGCTTCGGCAACGAATATGGCACACTATAGCTCGGACTTGACAATTGGGTCAGGTATAGAGTGTTACACCTACATTACAATTTAAGCCTTTTACCTTAGAAAATGTATATATAATTAACTTTACTCTATGATACCTTCAAACCATTAGGCCTACTAATTGTATCTTGGAGGGCTCTACAATTAACAATAGAACTTCTCAACTAGGAAAAACATACACAAATTGCATATTAGGTGCACAAACACCTAACATGTATGTAGCAATGCCATTTTTCCTTTCCCTATATCTAGGTTTTTCAATTAAAGTAACTCGAACCTAGATGTGTGTCCCATTTAAAACTCCTAAGCAATTTTATCACAAGAACTGTTAAATAATGTAAAAATTAGTATCAACATTTATTATTATTTTCCTTATATCATTAAAAATGCAAAATGAAATTACCTTGAACCGCTTCAATATGTCATCCTAACATTCTTCTGTAATAGGCTTAAGTCTTTTAATTAAAATATCATGAATCTAAATGAAAATATTTAACACCATATTAAAATACTTACGACATTCTTACTATTATTACCAAACCAATCCTTACAAGTTTGGTTCTTTATGTGGTGGGATAAGATAAAATAAACACAATAACTTGTTCATCAATTTCTATATGTTTTGTAGGTTTTAGATGACCTACAGTTCTTTGAAGTTCATGCAATTAAAAAAAAGGCAGGTTTAGACATCTTAGGTTGTCGATTACAAGTTTGTTCATCAAAATAAATGAGTGACATAATTGCTTTTATTTTTCTATGGTAATTTAGGTTATATTTCTCCTATAAAAAGACTTCTCAAGTCCCTTTCAATTTCAATATTGAGCAAATTGACACATCGAAAAAATCAGAGCAATTTAATCATTGTTAATTTTGAAAAAAAGCATTCAGGGGCAATTAATCACAACATTAATGTTTTTCATCAATTTTACATTGTTTAATTTTTATAATAACAAATTTAACCCTAAAAGTTTACACATTCTGTTTATTTATATATTTGAAGTTCAAGATTTTCATATTCTTTTTGAATTTTTATATTTTTAAAAATTTTATGCATTTTTTTATAATTAGGAACAAATTAAAAAAATATGTAAACATTAAGGCTCAATTTGTTATTACATCAATTAAAATTATGTACAATTGACAAAAAGCACTAATTTTCATGATTAATTGTCCTGAGTTACTCACTTTCAAAATTTATAGGTATTAAATTGCTTTGATTTTTGGATGGACCAATTTGGTTAGGGTTTATTACTGTAAATAACACAACCGTTCGTATTTAGAAAATTTTTAGTTTTTGCTCTGCAATAAAATTTCTAAACCGATTTTTATTAAAAATTGGTATCAGATCCCACTAAAATAGTCTCATAAAAAAAGTTTACAAATATCCTCATAAAGTTCAGAATAAATCAAAGATATCCAAGATAAGTCTTTAAATTTGTCAAAACAATCTCTACAAAACAAGGGATCCGCTTTTCTTGATCCAGATTAATTCTGTAACACCCCTAATCCTTATTCGTCGCCGGAATAAGGTTACGGAGCATTACCGAGATTTACAGATCAAATACAAATAATTTCATATCATTTCACATTCATATCATAAGCCTGTAATAATCAATCATATTGTCCCTTATGTGAGCCCTTGAGACTCAAAACACGCATTAAAATCAAATTGGGACTAAACCGGGTACTCAAAAAAATTTTCGCGAAACTTTAAAAATTTTCCTAGGTGTAAGGGACACACGTCCAATTGACAAACCCGTGTCTTAGGCCGTGTGGGCATTCAAAATAGGGAACACATGGCCTGGCTACACACCCATGGGGTAGGTTGTGTGTGACACACGCCCGTGTTTCTGCCCGTATAGACAAAATAAAGCCATTTCCTAGCCTCATTTGTCACCCAAATTTACCATTTTCCTGCTCCAAAACATATCAAGTACAATTCAATCATTCTAAGCATTCAAATAAGCAAAATTTCATTATTTAACATGGCCTATCATTGCATGCATACATGTTTACTATCCTACCTTGGTTCAATTCATGTGTTAAACATGATTTGATCAACTATTTAACATATACATATGGTTATCATAGCATAACATTACAAGCATATCAAAACAACCATTACTAGCCATTCCAATGGCTAGATTACAAGCATCATTTATATTTACATGCCAATATGGCCAAAATATCCTATACGTGTCATTATAACCATAATTGACTTACCATACTGTGTTGACATAGGCTGATGGATAGTGTGAGTGATCTCCGCCGAACTTCCAATCTAAAGAGCTTCCGATTTACTCTAAAGTAGGGGAAAATAAAATGGGGTAAGCATAAAATGCTTAGTAAGTTCGTACTTAACTTACCATTCATTCCATTTTGAGGTAACTATGTAAGGCATATTCAATCAATTTGACCTTAAGCCCTACACATATCCTCATTGCCCTTGTTAGTCATGTATTCCATAATAACATCAAAACATATATGGGCTCACAACAATCATGTTCCCATGCACATATGCTTTCCACAACATGTATTCATTTAACATGTATAGACATCTCTTATTAATACAAGTATAGCTTCATAGTAATTCTTTTGGAGTTCATATCATTTTATGGCTGGACTTTACTAATTTTATTTGAGTATTAAGGTTGCACAAGCAGTAGTACATTCAAGGTGTACGGGTCTATGATCAAGGATGACCACTCTCATCAAGTAATTTCCATATACAAATATCATCTTCTTGTATTCCATGTAATATTCTTTTCATGTCATATTTCCATATCATATGTATCATTCCATGTCAATTTGTTTTAAATTCATCTTTGCTCTTGTCAAAACTTTACCCATTGAATTTATTCAAAATATCGATGGATACATAGGTAGTACACTTGAGATGTACAATTCCATAATCCGTCAATTCACATTCAGTAGTACCTTTTAGGTACACTCTCGAGCCATGTATCATACAGCAGAATTACCAGTCTAGGCTAAATTCTAGCTGTAACATATACTCTAAAGGTTTTGTCGGATTACCAGTCCAGGCTAAACCCATTATATGACAAAGAATTTCTTATAGAGTCCATTTTGGATTACCAGTCTAGGCTAAATCCAGTCAATTAAGATTACCAGTCCAAGCTAAATCCTAATTGAAACATATACTCGAGAGGCTCATTTCAGATTACACATTCGGGCTAAATCCATTCTGCAACACATGCAGTTTTATCAAGGAAATCACATTTATCCATCGACTTCCATTTATTCAAACGGGATTTAACATTTATCAGGCAATTGTCGCGTATGTGATCATTTCATACATCTTTAACACCATATAATTCATATGATAATATTCCACATCCATTCCGAACATAAAAGCAACATTTCCATTGTTTACCCTTTTAACATTTATCGGGCATTATCAACTAATTAGAACACTTTTATTTATCGGGCTTGATCGGCTATGTAATCCTTTCATATATATATGACATTTATAAAATTTACATAATCACAATCAAAACAAACATATAAATAAACATAATTTAGTTACACGAACTTACCTCGACAAAAGTTCGTGTACAAACATATACTAATTCGACATTTTCCTCTTTTTCCTCGTTCTAACTCCGAATTTGGTCTATCCGGATCTATAGGAGTAAATTTTACATCAATTTCACATATTTCATATTTATTTGGACTCAATTTACATTCTAGGCAAAATTACCATTCTGCCCCTAACTTTTCCATAAGTTTCATTTTCGTCCCTAGGCTCGGAAAATGAAACTTGTGCAAATTACTCCCTATTCCAAGCCTAACCAAAGCCCCATTACAAAATTTACAGCACATGTATTCATAAAATTTCAGAATTTTTCCTTTAATTTCACAAGTTTACATTCTAGTCCCTAAATCATGTTTTCATCAAAAATCACTTTGTAAAAGTTGTTTATCAATCGATAATCTTTCATTTTCAACCATAAATTTCCAATTTCCAGCATATACATCCATGAACCATTTTTCATACCTTGATAACTTTTCAAATTAATCTCCCAAATAGATAGATTAAGCTATCCCGATTCCAAAAATATAAAAATCATTAAAAATGGGACTTGATTTCATACCTTATTGAGCTTGAAAAGTTTTCATCCTCTCTCCTAGGGTTTCCATGGAAATATTTGGGGAAGATGATATGAAAATGTTTTCTTTTTCATTTAATTAAATTGTCATTTAACAACTTTTCATCCTTAGCCTTTTTTAATTTTTCCATGGATGAGTCATACCAAAATATCTACATACTTTTTTACTGGTCTAATTACGATATAAAGGCCTTTAGTTTTGAATTCCGTAGCTATTTAATCCTTATTCTACTAGAATTCAACTTTCGCATGTCCTTCTCATAATTAAGCACTAAATGGATAAAATTTTCGTACCAAAATTTTCACATGTCATATCTATCATAATACGGACCATATAATAAAATAAAAATAAATTTTATTTTCAGCTCGGATTTGTGGTCCCGAAACCACTGTTTCAATTTCACCGAAAAATGGGCTGTTACACACACGGCCGAAATATACGCCCATGCGTTAGGCCGTGTGTCACATATGGCTGAGACACACGCCCTTGTCTCTACCCATGTGGACAAAATAAGGCCATTTCCAAGCCGTATTTCGCACCCAAACTTACCTTCCACCTACATAAACACTTAAGCATATTCTCAAGCCAATCCAAGACATTTAAACCAAGCCAAAATCAAGTCTTATGCATGACATATCACTTCCTAAATCTATATATCCAAACTTACCTATTTGACCAAAAATGCATATAGACATACTTATGAAGTTTATTATCAATTAACCATACTAAACACTCATATCAAACATGACATTATCTCATATATTTACATCAAAACATATTCATTATAAGCCATTCCAATGGCTACTTACAACCAAAACATTTATATGCCAATATTGGCTATTTAAACCTATACATGCCATTATAACCAAAACTAATTTACTATTTATACTGAAATGAGCTGATGGATAATGCTTAATAAGTTCTTAAAACAGGAAATAAACTTACCATTCATTTACATTTAAGGTATGCATACAAAATACATCCAAGAAATTTGGCTAATATACTAAACACACAACTTCATCAACATGTTAGTTATGTATTTCATGTGAATATCAAGAATCAGGGATGAGCTCATCAAATATCAAATTTTCATGTGTTTTCAGGTGTATACAGGTAGTATCTCATTTAGATTTCACCTTAACTTATATCAGAACTTTATCCATTGAACCATTTGAAATATCGATGGATACACAGTAATACACACAAAGTGTATGAATCAGTAATCCGTCAATTCATATTCGGGAGTGCTCATTAAAGCACATAATCTGGAAGCCTTCTCTCGAGCCATATAATGGGAAGCTTATGTGAGCCATATAACAGGAAGCTCATAAGAGCCATAATCAGGAATCTCATGCGAGCCAATAACGGGTAGCTCCGAAGAGCCATTAATTAGGAAGCTTCGAATAGCCATATATCGGGAAGTTCAAACGAGCCATATCGGGAAGCTCCGGAGAGCCATTAATTAGGAAGCTCACGAAGAGCCATATAACGAAACGCTCATAAGAGCTGCGGTGTGCCCACAACACATGCAGGATTACAACCGATCAGGATGCTCCAAAGAGTTATTAACGGGAAGCTCGCAAGAACCATATAACAGAAAGCTCGATAGGGCCAAATATTGGGATGCTCATGATAGCTAATAACGGGACGCACTTTCGAGCTATGGTGTGTCTGCAACATATGTAGGACCACAACCAATTCGGGAACCCTATATCCATCGAATCTCATTTATCCAAACGGGACTTATTATTTATCGGGCATTATCGGATATGTGATCAATTTCATATATATGGTATTTATACAATTCACATATACAACATTAATTTGAAACATATAAATATACATAATTTAGTTACACTAACTTACCTCGGCAATGTTCGTGTATGCAAAATCTACTAATCCGACACTTTTTCTTTTTCACGATCTAACTCTGTATTTGGTCTATCCGGATCTAATTGAGCCAAAACAACTTGCTTGAACTCAACACCCAAAAACTAGGGTTTCCATGTCTTTTTATTTGGGAAAGATGATATAAATGATGATATTAGATATTTTATTTATTTATAATCTTTTATTTATTTACTTTCCAATTTAGTCCTTTTCTTTTCTTAAATTTCCATGGATGAATCATCATACTTATCTACTAATTCCTCTTAATGGTCTATTTACGATAAAATGACCTCCAATTTTGAATTTCATAGCTATTTGATACTTAGAGCTACTAGAACTCAACTTTTGCATTTCATGCAATTTGGTCCTTTTATCAATTAAACATGTAATCGGTAAAATTTTCTTAACGAAATTTTTATACAATATTACTATCATATGGTTGGCCATAAAATAATATTAAAATATTTTTTCTTCTGGACTCGAATTTGTGGTCCCGAAACCACTGTTTTGATTTTTCTGAAAAGGGGCTGTTACAAATTCAATCTTTAAATATTTGTTGCTCCACAAAATGTATCTTCAAATATGGGCCAATTCACATCCACAAAATCATCTAAGTCATTGCCCAACTGATTTTGTTTAAAAAATTGCCAACTCCAAGTAAGGTAAGTTATGTGACTTGCATAGTGACAAGAGCAGTGTGCACTTCTTATGACACTGCGTGAAACACTGCTCACATAACTATAGCAACAATTATCTTTTTCAAAGTACAACAATGCTTCCATATTTAAAGAATGAATCCAATTTCAAAAAGTAACCTTTAACCCATCTTGATTTGCCTAAATCTCATCAACTCAAAACCCTTAATATAAGGATATAAATTATAGAGATAAATTTTCATAAAGTTAACCCATATCTTCTTGGATAGCATATCTCAGTATATAAAATAAGCAGATCACATTAGGATCCTTTAAAATTTATCTTGCTTGATTCAATTTCTTCTCCAATAATAATCACGAGATTGATTGCAAAAAAATCTTCAAAAATATGCAAACTGTTGGGATCTAGTGCTCTCGATGTAGTGATTTTGTCTATGTACTTGTAATTTTTCAAACAAATTGGTTTAATAAAATATCCATTAGTATGATTAATATCTTTTGTATAATGTCCTCAATGATTTTTGCACACAAAGCAAAATGAAAGCAAATATTGTTTCATTGATTATCTAACATTTAAACTAATATTAAACAACATTACGTGGTTGGATCATAATGCAGAAATACAACTTATATTAGTAGATAATATAAACATGTCCTTAGTCTAATTGGAATTGAGTAAATTGATTGAAAGACTAATATGTTGACTATTAAGTTCAATTAGGGATATACCTTATCTTGGGTATCGAAGAGAATAACTCCTAGAAGATAAAGACATAGATGTGACTGACAGGAATGACAATACATCGGACATGACGCACGTATAATATATTATAGATCCCGTTTATGGATTTATTCACTTGTGACATTTATAGTGTGACATGCCTTAATCCTAAGTGGATGATAAACTATGTATGCGTGACTCGTATACTTTGATATAAATGAAAGAGTGAGTTCAAATAGATAAGGAATCGAAAATTGATACGTTGGGTATGCAACTTCTACACAATGTAGCATCATTCCATAACAATGAAATTTATGACCTAGTAAAATGTAAATGATATCCTCTCATCGACATTACATGATAGATGGAAAGTAACGCGACCATAGTTCATTTGTCTTAGAGATAAACAATTTAATTACTGTAGGGCCCAATTTTCGCCCTGGCCCATTAACCAATTTTAACCCCAAAAAAAAAAAAACAAAACAAGAAATTATAAAAGTCCAGTAAAATAAATTACAGCAGGCCCAAGTACTAAACACCACCCAATTAAAGCCCAAACCTAAGCCCAATAGCCTACCAACCCACTAAGCCCCAAAACAGAAAACAAATCAGAAAACCATAGCCATTGTTTGCGCCGCAAGCCCGCAGCAGCCTCCCACACGCACACACCACGCACCTACTCCTCCGCATCGTGCGCACATCCATTGCCGCCACACCCTCTACCTACAAACAGGGGAAATCTATTGTAAAAAAAAAAAAAAAAGGCTATAAAAGCAACGTATAAAGAATGTAAAAGGGACTTGGTTTTTTTACGAATATACAAGAGAGATACAAGAGCAATACAGAAAATAATTTGTACGCATACGGAATCAATACCAAAAGAAATCAGCAAAGGTTTTTATCCTCTTTTTCTTTTTTTTTCTTTTCTTTTCCGAATATATACGAAGATTTTTTTTCCCTCTGAAACTATGTATATAATACATATAAATACAATATAAAAAAGAAAAGAAAAAAATACATTTTGACCCTCAAGGCGTCGAAGCGTAGCGATGCCGATTTACGGAGGATGGCGACATCGGGCAGATTTCTTGCTGGGACTACGGCGGAGAAGGACCCTTGTAGAGAAAACCAAAAAAAAAAAAAATTTTTTTTAAAAAGAAGAAGGGGAATTACTATTTTTAAAAATTTTTGGCCTTAAATACTATGCTGAAATGGTGCCGTTTTGCACCAAAACGACGCCGTTTAAGGCCACTGGATCCGCGCATTGATCGGACCTGGGGAGGATCCGCGCGTTTCTGTAAAATGGGCTATTTGCGCATCAGGCCCTTCCGCATTTTTAGTTCTTTTTAATCAAGTTTTCTTTTATTTTTAATTTTACCCTTAAGTTTTGTTCTGTTTTTGATTTGGTCCTGCTCAAAGCGTCGCGTTTTGGAGGGTGGGGATATTTTCCCTTTTATCCCCTCCTTGTTATTCGCGTGTTCTAATTGGTCCCTCATTTTAATTTTATTTTTGATTTGCCCCAGATTCCTGTTTTTAAGTTCAATTTTGTCCTTTTCTTTATTTCTTTTATAATTTTTGATATTTTATTATTATTAGTTATTTTAATTATTATTATTATTATTATTATTATGGTTATTATTTGTGTTATTATAATTAATTGATTTTAATATTTCACTATTATTTTTACCATTATTACTTTTATTTTTATATATTATTATTACTATTATTATATTCACTATTATCATTATTTTCCCTATAATTATATTTTTTTTATTATCAACTTTATTATTGCTATTTTTATTATTACTAATATTATTTTTTTACTTTTACTATTTGTTTATTAATATATTTTATTATTATTGTGTTTGTGTTACTATTATTATTATGTTATTATTATTTTTTAAATTATTCTATATAGTATTTATTAATTTATTAATTTACCATTAGCTTCTATTTTTATTATTGTTTTCTTTTCTTTTCTTTTCTTTTATTTTTTATTTCGCTTTTATTTTATTGTATTTTTTTTTTACCTTTGTTATTGTTATTTGTATTTTTATCACCATTATTTTGTCATACAAATTAGTATCGTAATTTACTTTACATTTATTTACAAAATCATAACACCTTTTACCCGATTTTTTAAAATAAGCGAACATTCTGCGTTCTAAGGTTCGAAAGAAATCGTACCCTAACTTACTGGGTTTTGATTTTTCTCATCGGATCTAAAGAACCTATTATTTTCCTTTTAAAATCAAAGCACATGGGTTAAATAAAAAACTTATTTTCGGGAATTCAAAATATTGTGTCCTAACTCACTGGATATGACATTCTGTTATCTCGAGATAAGGATTTCCAAAATCAAATGCAATGTTTCGTATTTGGAATTTTGAGAAATAGTGCCCTAACTTACTGGGTTTCGATTTCTCATGACCGAATATCCTTCTTGAATTCAAATACATGAATTTTAAAAGTTAAAAGACAATCTCGGTTTCGGGAATTTGGAATGTCGTACCCTAACTCACTGGGTGTGACATTTTACTTCTTCGAAATAAGAGAGTCTTAACATTCATTTTAATCTATTCAAGTTTTCTTTTAAATAAAGAGGATCATATTTTAAAATCTTTTCAAATTTTCGACATAATGACATCAAATAATCAATTAGGTACCAATTTTAGGTGTCACGAGGGTGCTAATCCTTCCTCGTGCGTAATCGACTCCCGAACCCGTTTTTCTATACTTCGTAGACCAAAACTATCGTTTTAATAAATCAAAATGTTTTAACGATCAATCTTAAGGTGACCCGATCACACCTCAAAAAAGATTGGTGGCGACTCCATTTTCACTTTTAAAGTCAACCCCGTTTTCCAAACAAAAAAATGGTTTTGACAATTACTATTAGTTAGTAATTGACTTTTACAAAGCATTTTTTGTGAGAACAATGAAAATAACTTCTTATTATTTACTTGTTTTTATATACTTTCATTTTCATTTTCCAAAAATATTTTTAAAATTTTCAATCAAATACGTTATTTTTTAATGTTTTTCAATTTAAAAAAAAAACTAAAATAATCTCTATTTCCTAAAACCAAATGCAATCTTAATATTTAAATTCGTTCTTTTATTACAAAATTATAAAATTTCATCCCTAATGTAAAACATCCAAAAACAACAAATTTTGTATAGTTGATAAATAAAAAGGGAAAGGGAAAGAGAAAAGGCAGAAAAAAGAAGGAATGATAAAGAAATTCAAATTAAACTTTATTGAAGATAAAAAAAAAAGGTGGGAAAAAAAGGCAAAAGAAAAAGAAAAAGTAGAAGTAATCAATTGCATGGCAAAACAAAAAGACCTAAAGTGGCAAATGATTGCCAAAGTAGGGTCTGAACTTTGGCGTGCATGCATACATACCCCTTGCACATTACAATACCTTCACTATAATAATCACAAATATTAAAGCTAATTTTATCCTCTAATCACTCAAATTAATTCAATTCTACAACAAATTATATATATATTTTAAAATTTACAACAAATTTGGGCAACCATTCTTTTTTCCCCCTTTTTACAAAGCTAGGAAAGCCATGGAAAATAGAGCCATTGGAGCTGTTAGGATCCCCACCACTGCCTGCAACGCAACTACTCCTATCAACTTGGTGAACAGAGAGAAACATAAATATTATAAATTCCACTTTGAAATGTTGAAATATAGGCTTAAACCTTAGAAAAATATATATTAATTTGTAAGTGTTATCTATAAAACTTTGAAAAGAAATTTTAAAAATTAAATAAAAATATGATGTTAAATATATTTAAAACTAAGAGATTATTTTTTTTTCATACGTTACATCTAAATTATCTACACATTTTACAATTTAATTTATGTATAGAAATAATATTTTTTTAATTTTATTAACTATGTTTGTTTGTCTTTTTAACGTATCATATTCATGTAGATCATACACTAAGTATAAATGTGTTGGTAATTTGATTTCTTTTAAATATTTCTAGTCATATCCAACCTGTATTTAATATCTAAATTAACAATTAAGATAATTAAAGGGAGATTCATGCATTTAACAATAAATTAGTTTTTCTAAACTTGAATATATTTTTGGATAAGAAGTTTATATAAAAATTGTGTATAAATCTTTTTTATGTTTATTGAAAATAATAGTAATAATAATCCAACAAGTACGAATAGTTATGAGATAAATGATCGTTGTTCATGAAAATTTTAGAGTCTTCTTTCTTTCTTTCTCCTTATTTATTGATTGATTGATTGAATAGAAAATAAAAGACTATCATTGAGCAAGCATTTAAAGGTACAATGCAATGCATTGAGAGAGACAAATTGTACCTTTCCGCCATGATCAGAGGTTGGCAAAGGTCGAATTGTGGCAGAATCAACTTCACCAGTCGGCAATGGAACTGCAGGGTTACTGTTGATCAAAGGGATGCCCTCTCCACCTTTATCCGGCACCAGTGTTGGTACTGCAACCGGTGAGCTGGCACTTGGTGACGGTGAAACCGCCTGGCGAGGCCGAAATGGCCATGGATATGTTGGAGATGAAGATGACACCACTGTTCCACCGGAAGTTGGTGCCGGAGCCGCTGCTGGAGGCAATTCCGGTGATGGGGTTCTCTCATTTTCTGCCGGAGTGACTTTTATGGAGAGCTTTTGAGAGCCTCGGCATGTTTTGAGAGTGCCATTGCTGAAAGCAAAGTAGAAGAAACCAGTGCGAGAAGGGTGCCACTGCACATTGTATAAACAAAGTCGACCGGGAAATTACTTTCCTTTTCGTTTTGGTTTAATTATGGTTTCGGTCCCTATAGTATACTCAAATCAAGGATTAATTTTTATACTTAATTTTGTTAATTTAATTTTCTACTTTTATAATGTTAGTTAGTCCAAAAAGTTAACTTTGTTAACTCTTCTTATTAAAATGATAATGTGGATTTTTAAGAGCATATGGTAATAAGAATCGGGTCTAAACCCTCTCCTTCATTTTTTTTTTTTTTAATTTCATTACTCTCTTTCAAAAATTAATGTCAAGATTCGTCATAATCTTCTTAACAATACTGCTTTCAATACCAAAAAAATATCAACATAATAAATTGGAAGACTGTTTTTTTAAACCATATCAATATTTTAAGGAAAATACATAGCAGGATAACTATTTGGACTAACAAATGAAATTAAAAGTAACACATGAACTAGATTATGTTTTTAAAATATAGGGATCAAATCTCCAAATTAAACATAACAAAAGGATCAAAACTAAATTTAATCTTTTTCTTTTTTTCTCAATCTTGAAGACCAATAATTATGCAAACAAATGGTATATGGAAAGTGAGATTACCTCATAGGAGGAGGAGTTGGGGTTGGTAAGAAGGGAAGCTTGAGTGAAATTGCAGAGAATGAAGGCATTTTTGTTTTGGAAAATGTAGAGCTTGTACTGATACTTATGCTTGAAAACTGAGTAAATATACAGCCAAAAAAATAAAAAAAAAAAAAAAAAAAAAAACCCAAAATATTAAACTTGTTGTTGGAGTTGATGGTAGCAGAAGAAACACTTACTTACTGAGTCTCCAACATGAACAGTAGGGTTTTCCCAATGTGAAACGCCACCCACCATGATTGTTGCAGACTGTGAAGGCAAGAAGAATTGGAAGAGGAAGATTAACATGGAGAAGAAGTTTCTCTCCATTAATTTCAGATATTAGCTTTAGAAGAGAGACAGTCCTTTGAGTGATAACTTAGAGCATTTCATGGGGAGGAGAGTTTGGAATTAGATGACAGACAATGAGACATGGGATATATTGGAGCTAATTGTGTTGTGTTAGTTTTTTTTTTTTTTTTTTTTTTTTTTTTGGTATTATTTTAGACAGTAAAAGGTAGCATCATTTTGTTTGTGGAAAAAACTTACCTCCTTCACTTATTATTATTATTTTTTTACCTTTTAAAAAAGAGATAAATAATGATTGGTAAGAATGTAGATATGATATCATATTCCAATGTGTATTTATATGGTGTTATATCCAAAGATAAAAAGAAAGGCAATTGGCAAATGGAAATGGTACAAATGATGGGGTTTATTATTCTAAAATGATTAGTTCAGTGATTATCTTTTTCTTCAAATAATTATTTTAATTTTTCTTTTTAGGTTGCTAGGGAATCCAATTTGCTTTTTGAGTGTAAACTTTGCTTTACACCCTTTTAGATTTTATATTAGTCGAGGTCTGATAATATAATGTATCATTTCTTTTTACTGCCAACAGAATCAAATTTAATAATACAACACTTTTTATTAAAATATTGAGTTGAATTGGATATTTATTAGCACTCTAATCTTATTTTTTTTTAAAAATATTTTTAAGGCTGATTAAGTTTTATTTGATTGGTATTGGTATTATTGTCAGTACAAGAAGATGTAAATTGGAGTATGCTGATACATATTATCTTTTTATTTAAGAATTAGGGAGGTATGAAATTAATGTTAAAAAAAAATCAAACCCTAAGAATTGTTTGGTAAATTCTGAAATCTGATGGAATGAAATCAAATTCAATGGTCAAGAAACAATTTCTTTTTAACAGTCAAAAAGCAAGAAATCACTTTAATATGAGGTAAAATGATCTGTCAATTTCACACCCTAAGATTCTGAGTGTCAACTTCAATTTTAAGACAGAAAAGTATGTATTGTTGGGTTCCAATTAATATACTTTCAGTTGATTTCATTCCATATTTGGTTTTTAATTTTATTTCTTTAATTTAAATATATATTAGTATGGTTTTTAACTCATTTTTAGTGTTTTTTAGTTGAATTACATAGTAAAATGATTAAAAATATGATTTAAGGTTGTATATACTTTGAATATTTAAGGTTGTATAAACTATAAAAATAGTTATTTTTGTTTGTTTCAGATTATATTTTAGTTATTTATGTTTGAAATGTTACGTTTTAGTCACTTATGTTATCGTTTTATTACGAAGTGGTCACTCTACCGTTAAGCTCCGTAACCACGGTCCTACGTGGTAGTCCAAATGAGTTTTAAATACCAACTTAGATGTCCTACGTGGCAGTCCAAATTAAATTTATTTAATTAAAAACCTATTTTCATCCTAGCAACTGGACATCCAAGTTGGCATTTAAAACTCATTTGGACTGCCACGTAGGACTGTCATTAGGGAGGTAAGGGAGTTTAATGGTAGAGTAACCACTTCGTAACAAAACGATAACGTCAATGACTAAAACGTAACATTTCAAACATAAGTGATTAAAATGTAATCTAAAGCCAAATAAAGTGACTATTTTTGTAGGTTACCCTATTTAGGATTTAAGCTTCTACTTTTACTTTTAAGAATATAATCTTTCTATTTTTTAGATATAAAAATTCAGGTTCAATTGTTATTACTGTTAAAATTTTTCTATTAAACTCATTGGTATGACCATTTGAAATTTAAAAAAAAAAACATTTGATATGTAACAAAAGAAAAAACAACATTGAAAATGCTAATATGAATTTTTTTCTTAAAAAAACTATTCGAACTTAACATGGTAAAATAATTCTTTTTATTGAAATAGTGTTCTTCAAAAAAAAGTGACGTCAATATTTTGATTGAAATAGTTAACAATATTAACTATTTAAATTAACTAATGATATTATAAAAGTAGAATGACCAATTATGTTAGAAATTAAAGTATGTAGATTAAATCTCGAGTTTCAATCTAGCATAGAGGCTAAAATTAAAATTTGACCATTGTCTTATAATGTCAGAAAAAGCAAAAAGCAACGCAAACCTAAAAGAAGTGGGAAGTTACGTCTCTAAGATCCCTTAGACATTCAAATTATATATATCCACGTAACATTTTTAAGGGTTAATGCTCAATTTGGCCCCTGAACTATACATGATTTCCCACTTGATACTTAGACTTTTTTCATCTCAGTTTGGTACTTAAACTATCATTTCATTTCTTGGTTCAATCCAATTTTTGTAATAAGATTAAAAAAACCGA
Organism: Gossypium bickii; assembly: GCA_025503065.1. Lineage (NCBI taxonomy): Eukaryota > Viridiplantae > Streptophyta > Magnoliopsida > Malvales > Malvaceae > Gossypium > Gossypium bickii. Next base: position 15,716,344 of record CP106710.1, on the reverse strand, counting down.
ATGACATGTGCTGTAATACCCCAAAATTTTCTACAGCAAGAAAGCAAGATAGTATCTTGATATAGTAAAATAAATAAATAAAGTGACAAAAAGAGGAAATTTTGAGTTATGCCAACATTGGGAAGTATATTATGACATATTAATTCAAGAAAGGATTAAATCGTAAAAGTGAGAAAAGTTTTGTTGCCCAAAAGTAAATACTCAAAAATTGAGGGGTTTAAAGTGTAAATATGAAAAAGTTGAAGGACCAACAGTGCAAATATTTTATGGGTGGAATGATCTAGAAACTAAGGAAAATGGATGAATTAGGACTAATTTGAATAGGTGAAGAATTACGAGGGACTAAATCATAATTTTACCAAATTAAGTGATGACTCAAGGATGGAATTTTAAAAGATCATAAAGGGCAAAATGGTCAATTAGTAAGAGAGAGAATTCTAGAATGTAATGATTATGTTGATGATATTTTAAATTAATTAATTAGATAAATATTATTTTATTAATATTAATAAGATATTTTTATTTATTTATTTATTTAGTATATAAGTAGATAGAAAGAAAGTTTTGCTTTCTTTACAATTTAGTCCTTCCACAAAAAAATTCATCATTTTCACCTAGAAATCAAAAGAATTTCCATAGCTACCAAAAGAGTAAAATAATAAGAAGACAATGGAGAGCTAGAATATCAAGTTAGATTCAAGAAATGGAAGTTGGAGGAGAGAGAAAATCAAGTTAAAGATTGAAATCAATAGGATAAGGTAAGAACTTTAAGATTTCAATATATTTTAAGTAGAGTTTTCTTATATAAGGTAATATCAAAAGCATGAAAATGATGTTAAAGTAGAGTTTTCTTATATAAAGTTCTATGTTCTTGATATATTAGTGAATGGAAATAAGAGAAAATGATGGGAAATATTATAGAGAAAGGAAATAAGGGTGTTATAAACTTGGTAATCAACATTTTGCACTAAACCAGTTTTGGACAGCAGCAATAGTCCAACTTTGAAAAATCACCAAAAATTGTATAAATTGAATTAGAGGTTTAATAAAATATTAAATTTAATTTTATTGAGTCTAGTTTCTTATAGAAGAAACGGTGTAAGCAATGGAATTGTAAATTATGAGTTATAATAAATTTTATGAGAAAAGGTCAGAATGATTTCGGGTTCCTCTGTTCTAATTTTGGAAAATCTTAAAAAATTATAAAAAAAATAATTGGGGGCTTAAATTTATATGTTTAAATTCTTAACAAGTCTATTTTTAATAGAAACAAACAAGAACATCATCCGAATTTCGTACTAAGAGATAATTAATTTTTAGTGAAGAAAGGTCAAAGCTGTCAAACAGCAGAACAAGGACAAATTTGAAGATTTTACTTTACTTATTGGATAAACTATAAATTCTGAAAATTTTATGGTAGAAATATATTTGAGTATAGTTTTTAAAAAATCAGTTGGATCTTAATTTAGAATTCTTTAGCTCAAGATATAAATAATTTAGTGATTATGACTCAAGTGGACAACTTGATATGAACATATAAGTAAATAGTGGAATTATATATATACATTAAGGATGTGGAATGGAGAGGAGGAGGAGGAAAATATATGAATATTCATCTAGTATGGGTTTACATTAAAAATGGCTAATTTGCATGTTTTAGGCTCAAGGACTAAATTGAACAAAAGTAAAACTTTAGGGGGAATTTTGTAAAAATGTTAAAAATAACCAAATTGCATGAATAAATTAATACATTGGAAGAAATTATTAATATCAAGTGGGTTTAGAGCTTTAATTTTGTTGTATGAAGATATTATAAAGTAATTTTGTTAAATACTGATGTTAGGATCAAATTGTGAAAATAGTTAAAATATTAGGGTCTGGTATTAAATTTCTGTCTTATTAAGGGTTGTATGATATCCTAGAATATTTGGATGAAGTATTAATTGAGAAAAATTAGTTGATTTGATTAACTAGTTAAGAGACTAAATTGTAAAAATTGTAAAAGCTGGAGTAATTGTGAAAATTTTGAAATTTATGGATTTAAGTGAAATTAGGGAGTTAAATTTAGTTTAAAGTAGAATTTGTATGAAAATATAAGATTAATTATGAAGAAATAAAGTTAGTCTCGATTTAGGGACTAAATTGGAAATTAGGCAAAAGTTGAATAAAAATTGAAATATTCAATGTGAAACTGTGTTGTATTGATGATTTTTAATTGTTTAATTTTCATAGCTAATATGGTGCCAGAGGCCTCGGCTAAGAAAGGAAAAGATAAAATTAACGAGGGGTAGTTCGGAAATTATTGTTTGTATTTCTATAATACGAATTTTAATTATTATTTGTTATGTTTTGGTTTATATATTATGGTAAGTAATTAAGGTAAGTATTAGCAAATGTTATTGAATTGAATTTGTATGGATATATGTGATTGGTGTGGAAATTGAATATTGGATATATGTTATATTTGAAAAATATATTGATTGGGAATGTGATGAAATTGATATGAATATGTGATTATTATGAAATTTGAATATTTGTTATTGAAAAGTGGATTGAATTATATTGAATTGAGAATATATGTGATTAATTGAAATGTATATTGATTGGAAACTAGAAAGTGAATTGAATACCCTATTAACTGTATCGGGCTGGGTCGGATATAGTTGGCATGTCATAGGATTGGAAGCGTTCAGGGATACTTCGACCTTGAGTCGATGAGACACTGGGTGTCATACTGTTACTTCGGGTAGATTCGATGAGGTACTGGGTACCAACTTACTTCGGTTTGGCCGATGAGACACTGGGTGTCAACTATTGCTTTGAACTATCCGATGAGGCACTGGGTGCCGTACTGGTGTATTTGGTTGGATCCGTGTATCCGTTTGAGTCCGAGTCATTTTAATAGGGGTAAATAAATGAATTGACAAACTGAATGATATTGAATGATTGTGAATATGAAATAGAATGAAATATTGAATTGAGATATGAAAATGAAAAGTATGAAACAATGGTTGCATGAAATAAATATTGATGCAATAAAGGAAATGGATATTGATATAGTGAAATGATATGTAAGTCAAAGTGAAGAATATGAAAAATGAAACTGATATAGTGAATTGAAAATAAAATGTGATTTGTGTTCATATTATGAAAAGCTATCTAGGATAGCAAATGATAAAGATTGAATAAGTTATAAATAAATGTATGAGAAATTGTGATTTATGTGATAATTGAGTATTGTATGACTAATGTCATTATACGACTAAATATGGTTTGATATGTGAATGACCATTTATATAGTAATTGTGTGAATTAGGATATTGTTTAATAAATGAAAAATGATAGTTATGATACTAGACATAAATATGTCCTTATAACTTAATTTTGCCTATTATATTATATTATATTATTTTTAAGTATTCGGATTATAGAAATACCACTAAGTTTTTACTCAGCGTACAGTTTTATTTTTCGTGCGCAGATTAGGTACAATTGTAAGTACCAATTTTGGCCCGGGTTCATTAACCCAGGGCCCAAAACCAGACAAACAAAAATAAACCCACTTACAAAACCATTTTACAAACCAAACAAACCCAATTAAACCAAAAAAAAAAAGCCCAATAATGCAGCCCAATACCCTAAATCTAACAGCCCAATACAGAAACCTAAAACTAAAAAAAAACCTAGCTTTCCCCCTAACCCTTGCGCCGCTCGTCCACTACAACTGCCCCCTCCACTAGGCCTTGTTTTCAGCCACCATGGTCGGCACTACCGGCGTCGCCCGTCCACCTGCGAGAGAAGACAAAGACACAGCAATACCAGGAGCAGAAGAAAACAAAAACAAGCATTATATTTTTATTATTAAATCGGCTATATAAAGTCGATTATACCTCTGTAAAATGGACCTTTTTTCTTTTTTTAGAGAAAGATCAGTAGAGAGAAGAAACAACAAGAGAAAAACAAAAAAAAAAAATCCAAAATCAAGTTAGAGAAATACCCGAATTGAAAGAAACCCTAGTCTTCAATTGAAACAGTAGGTTGTTTTAATTTCCTTTTTATTTTTTTTATTTATTCTGCTTTATTATTTTATACGCATATATATATATATAAATATAAAAACAAAATAAAAAAAAACATAAAAATTATTTTGCGTGGTGGTTGGCGACGATCGGCGACACGCGCGATGTGAGCACCCCTTCCCCTTTTGCGCATCTGCAGAGAAAAGAAAAGAAAGAGTCAAAAAAAAATTTTTAAACAGGGAAAGGAAATGAAGCAAAAAATAAAAAATTTTGCCTTATATAGTGGAGTAAAACGGTGCGTTTTAGCACCTTCCCTAAGGTGCCCAAAACGGCACCCCTTTTGGGGTGATCCGCGCGCATGACCCGACCCGGCTAGGGATCACAGCGTTTTTTGGAAGGGTCTAATTGCGCATTTGACCCTTCCGCTTTTCTTCGCCTTTCTAATCTGTCCTTTTCATTTTTTCGAATTTGGCCCCCACGTTTTTCTCCTGTTTCGGTTTAGTCCTGAACTTAACGCAGTGTAAGGGTGGGAATAATTTCAATTTTGGTCCCTTCCTTTTCACGCGCATTCCTATTATGCCCTTTCCCCTTTAATTTATTTCAAATCGGCCCCAATATCTTATTTTAAGTTCATTTTAATTCCTTTTGGTAATTTGCAATTAATATTATTATTATTATTATTATTGTTATTGTTATTATTATTATTAGGTACTTTATTTTTCTTTCATATTATTATTCCTATTTATTATTATTGTATTATTACCTGTATATACTAACTATATTATTATTATTATTATTACTATCTCTGTATTATTATATTATACGTATTTCGTATTATTAGTATTAGTATTATTTTATTATTATTACTATACTAATTATTACTACTATTATTATTACTACCTTATTATGTTGTAAATATTTTGTATTATTATTATTTTATTATGGTATTATTATTATTACTTATTCATGATATCATTATCATCTTATTATTATTATTATTACTAACATTATATTTATTTATTATTAGTATTATCATTGTTATCACTATTATTATATTTTCGTACGTATTTTATTGGTATTTAACTAACTTCATTATTATTATCACTATTATATTTATATTATTATATTGTATATACTTTGTACTACTATTATTATCTTAGTATTATTATATTATTATTGTTACTAATTCCACCATTATTGACTTCAATATCATATATTACGTGTATTATGTGGTCGTTATGTCAAATTCGTGTCACATCATCATTATTTGTCGCATGACCCTATTCACGTTTTGAATAACGTTTCTTTAAAACATAACCTAGCCTTTCATCAATTTCACCCAAAAAACTAAAAATTTTCCAAAATAAGTTAATATTCCGTGTTTGGAAATTGAAGGACCGTGCCTCTATGTGTTGGGTTTGGTTCTCTTGCTTGACCAAATAATCGAATAACCTTTTGTTATTTTAATAAATGAGTCTTGGGGATTGAGAGACGACCTTGGATTTGAGGATTGAAATTATCGTGTCTCACGTATTGGATGTGATATTTGGTCCCTTCAAACAAGGAAATCTTAATATTCAATTTTAAGAAGACTCAAACATCTCCAAAAAGACCCAAATTTCTAAATTCGTTTCTAAATTTTTAAACTTTCGACATTGGGATATCAATTAATCAATTTGGTATCGATTTTTGGCGCTATGAGGGTGCTAATCCTTCCTCGCACGTAACCGACTCGAACCTATTTTCTCGAATACTCAGTAGACCAAAAACTCCGTTTTAGTAAACCAAAATGTTTTATTAAAACAAAGGTGATCCGATCACACCTAAAAAGGTCGGTGGCGACTCTCGCTTTATTCTTTTTCAAACCCAAGTTCGACACCGTTTTCTTCCAAAAAATGGTTACGACAGCTTGGCGACTCCACTGGGGACCTTCTGAGAGTCAGGCCGTAAACTGATTGATTTTTGTCCCTTCGATTGAAAAGTTGGAAAAATGTTTTGAAAAATCATGTTTCTCTTTGATACATTCGTTTGTGCTATAGTGTCGAGTCTCGTGAAATATTTTGGCATCAGACAGGAGGATGCGGTCACACCCTTAAGTGGGAGTGAGAAGCTACTCTTTTTTGAGGTTTTACCTCAAGTGCAAGATAGTGGATTGCTTTGGAATACATCCGCACCTATGTCTTCGTGAGATTTTTATCTCGTGCGACCATAGGGAAATGTATTCCCCGAATGAACTCGGTCTGTATGAGCCTATGATGGGTGAGGATCGAGGAATCTGCTAGTTCAGGTACCCTTGCTTTAGAACCGAACCACATATAGAGAGACCTAGAAGCCCGTTGTAGGTAGAACCGTATAAACCTTAGTTCCTACCTTGATTAGGAGTTTGATAATTTCCTGTTTATTCTAAGTTTCCTTTTTGTGTACTTGATACTAACCTGTCGTGTTTTGTTTTTATTGCATGGCATTTCATCATAAAATGGTGTTGATCCATATTCGGTTATTAAATAGAGAAGCTTAACATGGAAAGGGGATTTTTCGATAGAGTGGAGGATAATGCGGCAGTTCAGGTGTGGTCCGAAAGAATACAGCAAGAGAAGGGGGATAGCCTGACAGTGGGGCATGAATCAGAGTTATGGGATTTCACCCAGACGTGCTCAAAATGAATCTGCGAGAACTAAAGGAAATATGGAACTCATGGGGAAACGAGGACAAACAACTACTCTACTGTAACTACGGCGATCTGCCCTATCTGCTTGAAATCAAGGTAGACGAGTACCTACTCCGAGCTATTACCCAATTTTGGAACCCCGCCTACAGTTGCTTCACTTTTGGAGAGTTGGATTTGGTGCCTACCATAGAGGAGTACACAACTTTGTTTCGATGCCCGAGATTTCAAACTGATAAGGCGTATTCAAGGTTTGCTAACGTACCCGCATTCTCAAAAAGGCTAATGAACATCACAGGAATGAGCGAGCAATGGTTCACGACCCGGATTAAGCAAAAGAGAGATTGTAAGTGCATTCCTTGGAAACACTTAAAGGACTTGATCCTGGCACATCCTGATAAGAAGAAGAGGGTCGACGTCTTCGTTCTAAGCATCTATGGTTTGGTCATCTTTCCCAAGGCGTTAGGGCATATAGAGGATGCGGTTTCAGACCTGTTCGATAAACTTGATAAGGGAGTTACACCTGTCCCCGCAGTTTTAGCCGAAACCTTCAGATCACTGAACACTTGCCGAAGAGCGGGCGAAGGGAGGTTTGTGGGTTGTGCACAGTTGTTGTTATCTTGGTTTCACTGCCATTTTTGGAAGAGAGAAAAGGCCTCATACAAAGTCTTCTTCGAGAACTACTCTCCTCTAGAGGAATTAGCAAGTATACCAAGGCGGGACGACCTATCGGGAGAGAAATGGATGGCGATTCTCCAAAATCTGCAAGTCAAAAATGTAGAATGGAAGGCTCCGTGGATGATCACTGACGAGATCTTGTATCGTTGTGGAAAGTTCGACTGGGTTCCTTTACTCGGAATATAGGGAGCTATCGGGTATACCCCGTTACTAGTTATGAGGCAGTATCAATCGAGGCAGTTCATACCTGCGACACATGGATTAGCCAAATGTGAATTTTCGTACAAAGATGACAACTATAAGAAGAGAGTTCGCGAAATATCGGATGCATGGACCCAAACCCGGAAAATGAAAGGACTCACTATAGGGCCCATGGCGACCCCCGAGTACGATCAATGGTGGGCCAAAAGAATCAACGACAATGTCCCAAGGCCAATCCAAGAAAGTACTCGACCAATAGAAGAACAGCTGCAAGTAATCCCGACTGAATTAGAGATTATCAAGCAAGATTTCGAAAGAAAGAGCCGGGAATTGGGTAAGAGGATAGAGCAGCTAAAAGAAGAAAAGATGCATTTGGGATTAGATGTTGACATCCATAAGTTCGAGGTTGAGAAACATAAAAAAGGAAAGAACAAGGCCGAAGAGGATTTAGATAGCTTAAAGACGGACTACAAGAAGCTGCGCATGTCTATCAGAACTGCTGGCCTAGGTAAGACGTCGGAGCAATGGCGGCAAGAAATTGAAGAAGAAAAATCCAAGACCGATCAGTGGGAGAGGAAATTCCAAGAGGCTCGAGTACGAAAGGACGCTTTGAGAAAGAACTAGTTAAAAAGCCAAAGCGAAAAGGAGAGGTTGTGCGCCCAAGTAGCAGAATTAGAAAAATCACTGCGTCTGCACCGTAGTCGTAACTCAGTAGTCGAATTAAGAGCCAGTCAGAACAAAGTCGAGGAGATGAGAGGAAAGATAAGAGAGCTCGAGACTGTATTACAAGATAGCAAAAACCGAGTGGAGCTCCTTGAAGCAAACAATGAACATTGGAAGGAGCAACTCCACCATTCCCAAGAACAGATCAGAAACAGAGACTATGTAATGGGCGAAGCTGTGGCTCAAATCCTAGAGGTGGCCGATCATTTACAAACCTTAGCGGTTCGGGCTGATGCGTTAAGTCTGATGTACGAGTCAGGATCAAAGCAAGGCCAAAGTTTAGCTTGGCTTCTTAGGAAAGTTAAGGATTTAGGCATTAGGGCAAAGTCGTATATGTAATCGTCCGTTCTATGAAAGGAAATTCGTTTTCTAGTAAAGTTTATCTAATGGGATTGAATCAAATCAACACCTTTTTCTTCTTGCATTCATTCCACGCATTTGCATTGCATTTCATCCATTGGCATACATCACATCATTTGCATCAAAAAGGACCTAATTGGTTAAAATCGTGACAGAAGTTACCCTGAAAACCGACGAAAACCAACCTATCATACATTACTACAACACTTGTCGTAAGGCAAAAGCGATGGACCAAAGAATCGAACAATTTCAGAAAGAGATGCAAGAGCAGATGACGAAGTTTCAGCAAGAAATGAAAGACCAGATGATAGAGGCTCAACGGAATATGATGGCCCAAATAACTTTGATGATGAATGGGATAACAAACAAAGGAAAGGACCCTACCACCAGCACCGGGGTAGAAAGCGAAGACCATCCCCCAAGAATTTACAGGCCTAGAACGACCACTTGTACCACCACCACCGCCCTGGGGGGGCAAGGAGTATTCGTGATCAAACCATGGAGCTAACCCGCCGACCCTATTGTCCTGCATTTGGATGATCCTATAGAACTAGCTAAGTTAAGAATGAAAGATCAGGATGCTCAGGACAAATATAAGGATCTGGAAGAAAGACTCAGGGCTATAGAGGGAACTAGAGTCTCTATCGCGATGAGCGCCAAAAAGATTAGTTTAGTTCCCGGTCTGGTCTTACCTCCAAAATTCAAGGCGCCAGACTTCGAAAAATATGATGGGACAAGGTGTCCAAAGGCGCATCTTACCATGTTTTGTCGAAAAATGGCTGGTCATGAAGATGAAGACAAGTTGTTGATACACTGCTTCCAAGAGAGCTTGATCGGGTCAGCCCTCCAGTGGTATAATCAGCTAGGCAGAGAGAGGATCCGATCATGGGATGACTTAGCTACAGCATTCTGTGAGCAATACAAGCACGTCTCTGACATAGCACCTGATCGACTAACGCTACAGATGATGGAAAAGAAGCCATCAGAGACCTTTAGGCAAGATGCTCAAAGGTGGAGGGACGTCTCGGTTCAAGTAGAACCCTCATTGACCAAAAATGAGATAACGGTCCTTTTTATTAACACTTTGAAGGCACCATTTTATGACAAGTTAGTGGGAAATGCTACAAAGGACTTCGCAGATGTTGTGATATCCGGGGAACTCATCGAAAACGGCATCAAGAACGGAAGGATGGAAGGGTCTGAAAGCTCTAAAAGGCCAGTAAAGAAGAAAGAGCCTGAAACCCATATGGTAGGGACTGGGAACCACTACACTCCCAATCCGTACCCAATCCAACCACGACCTCAATTCCGCCCACCTCCAAATTTCTATTTTCCTCCTCAAAACCTCTACTATCAAACACCCCCTCCTTACCCCGTCTATGCCACCGATAACCAAAGACCATTCACCACATCCCCGCCAAATACCACTCCCTCTCAAAGTCAACCTAAAAATAAACAGAGGCCAACAAGACCCAATCTGGAAAGACCTCAATTCACTCCTATTCCCGTGTCTTACGGGGAACTGTGCCCAAAATTATTGGAAAAGCAACTAATATCCCCGCATTACATGGCACCGTTGAAGCCTCCATACCCAAAGTGGTACGACCCTAATGCTAATTGCATGTATCATGCTGGGAACCAGGGGCATTCTACGGACAATTGTATAGCTTTTAAAAGGAGGGTTCAAGATCTTATCGATGCGGGGATTTTACGATTTGACGGCACCGATAATGTGGCTGGAAATCCGCTCCCTAACCATTCCGTAGGGAACGTGAGTGTGGTGACACAAGAAGATAAGTGGCAAGCCAAAAGTTGTGTCTCCGAGATAAAGACACCTTTGAGGAAAGTGTGGGAAATAATGACTAAAAGGGGTTTGCTCGGCAGAAGTTTCAAGGAGGAAAGCATGGAAGGTCAAAGTTTTTGCGTTTTTCACGGCATAAAAGGACATCATATCCAATCTTGTGAGAAATTCAAAGAATTACTTCAAGGTATGATGAACAATAAGGAGGTTGAGATCTGTGACAAGAAGGAAGAGATCGACGAAAAGGATGTATGTGCCTCCGAAGGCCAATCATCAGGTCCTCCTTATAGTGCTGACCGACCCTTGATAATCTACTACGAAATAAAGAAGGAAGAGGTGAAACCGAAGATGATAATCAAAATGCCTTCTCCCTTCCCTTACAAGGACAGCAAGACGGTGCCGTGAAAATATGATGTCAGCATTACCATGCCCGAAGCTACGACTGGTGATGTTAGCGAGATGGGGCATTTCACCCATAGCGGGAGATGTTATTCTCCCAAAGTGGTCGAACCAAAAAAGAAAGTTGTCGACTCGAGTCAAAAAGGAAAGGCGCCAATGCTTGAAGCCGAAGTTGAAGTTGAAATACAATCTGACCAAGAACCTAAAAGGCCCGTGAGTAAGGATGAGGCACATGAATTCTTGAAGTTCATCAAAACAAATGAATATAACATCGTGGAACAGTTGAACAAACAGCCGGCAAGAATCTCGGTGTTATCCCTGCTATTGAACTCTGAGGCACATCGTAACACCTTGCTAAAAGTGCTGAATCAAGCTTACGTAGAAAGCAATGTATCCCTAGAAAAGCTTGACAGGTGGGCAAACAACTTAAACGCAGACAATTTCATCTCCTTCAGCGATGATGAAATACCACCAAATGGAAGGGGCTCTGTAAAAGCGTTACATATTACGACTTATTGCAAGGGTTACATAGTGCCAAGTGTACTCATCGACAATGGATCTGCACTCAATGTCATGCCATTAGCCACGCTTTCCCGGATGCCAGTTGATATGTCCTATCTGCAGCCTTGTCATTCTACCGTAAGAGCATTCGATGAGACATGACGAGAGGTCATGGGGAAGATTGAAATTCCTCTAGACGTGGGCCCGTGTACATATGACGTAGAATTTCAGGTCATGGATATCTCGCCTTCATATAATTGCCTCTTAGGGAGACCTTGGATCCATTCAGCTGGGGCGGTCCCTTCATCTCTTCACCAAAAGATCAAGTTTGTTGTAGATAATCGCTTGATCATGGTTGCTGGTGAGGAAGACATCGTTGCATCCATCTCTACTGATGCACCCTACATCGAGGCGAACAAAGACGCAGTAGAGTGTTAATTCTGTTCCTTCGAATTCATCAATGCTACTTTTATCACTGAAGGAAGCAAAGTCCCCACGCCCAAGTTGTCAAGAAATACCAAGATGGGAATCAAGTTGACTGTGGAGAAAGGAGCCCGAGCGAGGAAGGGGTTGGGAAAATAACGGCAAGGAATGGCCAGAGCACTAAAACCGATACACTATAAGCCTCGATGGGATTTAGGATTCAAGCCCGACGTGTGGCAAAGAAGGAAACAGTTGCAGAAAGAGCAAAAAAGGAGGATTGCAAAAGCCTCGGGTCGGGAATTAGAATGGGAGCCCATAATGTATCCGCCTTTGTCGAAAACATTTACATCGACGGGAATCATATACCCGGGAAGAGATGATCTACAAAGCATGATGTCATGGGTAGAAACGGGCCTACACGACTTCAGCATAAATGTCATTAACAAAGGGAATTATGCAGTGGAAGATATTTTAGTGATACGCCATTGCCCCCCTGGATTCACTCCGAACAACTGGACTGCCGTGGATCTCCTCGTAATTTCCAAAGCTCCTCCAAAGTAATGCTCAATACTGACCTTTGTATGCCCTTAAGCTGTAGGGGAAATCTGTTGTGAGAGTTTGCGTTGTCTATTTAGCTTTTAAATGAAACATGAATAAAGATGCATTTTGTCATGGTCTTTTCATTCTCCTTGGCTCCATATTCATTTTTTTTTATATAACCTGTCCCTATATATCCCGTATCATCATATCACGTTTATAGGATCTGGTATCTTGATGTTCCTCTATAGTTTCTTCTTCATCTACTTTTCAGGTGTTCAGATATTAACGACGCTAACAATCCTGTTACAAGTCCTAAAATCGACTTCGAGAAAGCCATTTGTGCGGGAGAATTCGAGGCTGAAGAAGACGATGAAGATTATGTCTCCTCCCCGGACTTACTAAGAATGGTAGAACAAGAGGATAAACAGATTCTGCCCCATCGAGAATCTATCGAGACAGTGAATTTAGGAAATGAAGAAAAAAGGCAAGAGGTAAAAGTTGGGACCTCTATGTCAGAGGGCACCAAACATGATCTAATCGCCTTGCTTCATGAATACAAAGATGTGTTCACATGGTCGTACCAAGATATGCCAGGTTTGAATGAAGATGTAGTGGTCCATAGGCTCCCATTGAAACCAGAATGCAAGCCTATCCAACAGAAGCTAAAACGGATGAGGCCTGAAATGCTCTTGAAGATAAAGGAAGAAGTAAAGAAACAATTTGATGCTGGCTTCCTACAAATCTCTAGATATCCCGAATGGGTGGCTAATATAGTCCCAGTACTGAAGAAAGATGGCAAAGTACGAATGTGCGTGGATTACCGTGATTTGAATCGAGCAAGCCCTAAAGACAATTTCCCATTGCCACACATCGATACATTGGTAGATAACACCGCAAACCATTCGTTTTTCTCCTTCATGGATGGATTTTCGGGTTAGAATCAAATCAAGATGGCTCCCGAGGATATGGAGAAAACTACATTCACGACAATGTGGGGAACATTCTGCTATAAGGTAATGCCATTCGGACTAAAGAATGCCGGGGCAACATACCAGAGAGCCATGGTAACATTGTTTCATGACATGATGCACAAGGAAATAGAAGTTTATGTTGATGATATGATCGCCAAATCTCGAGAAGAAAGAGAGCATGTGGAGAACCTCAGGAAGTTGTTTGAAAGACTGAGAAAATTCCAACTAAAGCTTAACCCAGCCAAATGTACCTTCGGGGCTACCTCTGGAAAATTACTAGGGTTCATCGTTAGCGAGAAAGGTACCGAGGTTGATCCGGATAAGATAAAGGCCATACAAGAACTACCGCCCCCGCGCACACAAAAGGAAGTCAGAGGATTTCTAGGAAGGCTGAACTACATCGCTCGATTTATTGCTCAACTCACCAAGTAGTGTGATCCTATTTTTCGACTCCTTCGAAAACACAATCCTGGAGAATGGAACGAGGAATGTCAAGAGGCTTTTGACAAAATAAAGCGGTATTTGTCTAGTCCCCCATACTAGTACCACCAACTCCTGGAAGACCGCTAATACTATATCTGACTGTGTTTGAAAACTCAATGGGTTGTGTCTTGGGGCAATACGATGAGTCCGGAAAAAGGGAACAGGCGATCTATTATCTCAGTAAGAAATTCACAGAGTATGAAGCAAGGTATCCGTCAATCGAAAAAAATTACATTTATTTGTGCTCGTCCGGCAACTCGGAGGCTTAGACAATATGTGTTGTATCATACGACGTGGTTGATTTCAAAGCTGGACCCAATAAAATACATGATGGAATCGCCTGCACTCTCAGGAAGAATGGCACGATGGCAGATCCTACTATCGGAGTATGACATCGTGTACGTGAGCCAGAAATCGATTAAAGGGAGCGCAATACTGATTTCTTAGCAACTTGAACAACAAAGAAATACGAGCCGTTGAGATTTGACTTCCCAGACGAAGACTTGATATGCGTTACGGAAAAAGAATGTGAATCATCGAAAGAGAAATCATTGAAGATGAGTTTTGATGGCGCATCAAATGCGTTGGGGCATGGGATTGGAGCAGTCTTAGTGTCACCGTAAGGGATTATTACTCTTTTATCGCCAGATTAAATTTCTTCTGTACCAACAACATAGCGGAATACGAGGCTTGCATCATGGGACTTCGCGCAGCTATCGAGCAGAACGTCAAGGTCTTGGCAGTCTCCAGGGACTCGGCATTGGTGATTTACCAAATCCGTGGAGATTGGGAAGTAAGAGACTCAAAGTTGGTCAAATATCGCGATCTTGTTGCGGAATTGGTTAAAGAATTCGAAGAAGTGACTTTTAATTACTTCCCACGGGAAGAGAACCAATTGGCTGACGCCCTGGCCACCTTGGCTTCAATGTTCAAAGCAAACCGAGAAACAGAAATAATGCCTCTTCAGATGAGCATATATGAGGCCCCTGCGCATTGTTTTAACATTGAAAATGAGGCAGATGGACAACCATGGTTCCATGACATCTTAGAATATGTCAAGAATCAAAGATATCCCGAGCAAGCAAACGAGAACGACAAAAGAACGATCAGAAGATTATCAGCGGGATTTGTTCTCGATAGGGACATCCTATACAAAAGAGGGAAAGATCAAATGCTTCTGAGATGTGTGGATGCTGTTGAAGCCAGAAAGATACTCGAATAGGTCCATGAAGGAGTTTGTGGAACGCACGCTAACGGCTTCACTATGGCCAGACAAATTATGAGGCTCGGTTATTACTGGTTGACAATGGAAAGCGACTGCATCAGTTACGCACGAAAGTGTCACAAATGTCAAGTTTACGGTGATAAAATTCATGCAGCACCTTCACCCCTTCATGTCATGACCTCTCCGTGGCCCTTTTCTATGTGCGGCATGGATGTTATAGGGCCAATTTCCCCAAAAGCTTCTAATGGACCTCGATTCATTTTTGTGGTTATAGATTACTTCACAAAATGGGTAGAAGCTGCTTCATTTGCCAATGTGACAAAGAACGCAGTTTGCAAGTTCTTAAAAAGGGAGATCATGTGTCGATACGGTTTGCCCGAGAGAATCATCTCAGATAATGCCTTAAACCTGAACAACAAGATGATGAAGGAAGTGTGCGAGCAATTTCGAATCAAGCATCATAATTCCTTGCCCTATCGTCCAAAGATGAATGGAGCGGTAAAAGCCGCTAACAAAAATATCAAGAAGATCATTGGAAAAATGGCTGAGACTTATAAAGACTGGCACGAGAAGCTACCATTTGGCCTATATGCATATCGCACGTGTGTGCGGACCTCTACGGGGGCAACTCCTTTCTCTTTGGTCTATGGAATGGAAGCTGTACTACCCATTGAAGTTGAGATCCCCTCCCTGCGAGTCTTAATGGAGTCAAAACTAGAAGAATCGGAATGGGTTCGAGCTCGATATGACCAACTGAATCTGATCGAAGAAAAACGCCTAAAAGCAATCTGTCATGGACAAATGTACCAGAAAAGAATGATCGCTGCCCATGACAGGAAGGTGCGTCCAAGAGAATTTCGCGAAGGAGAACTCGTCCTGAGAAAGATTCTCCCGATACAAAAAGACTTTCGAGGAAAGTGGGCACCGAATTGGGAAGGACCATACGTCGTAAAGAGAGCTTTCTCAGGTGGAGCTTTGATTCTCACTGAAATGGATGGGAAGGAGTTACCAAATTCGGTGAACTCAGATGCCGTGAAGAAATATTATGCCTAAAAAAAAAGAGAATGAAAAGGCGTCTTGATAAACAGAGAAGGCTTAGGATGAAAACCCGAAAGGGCATCCTAAGGAAACAAATTTGGTCCAGAAAAGCAGGAATGGTTTGAACAATGAGTCAAACGGCGAGATTATAGTATTGAAACGGACTCTGAAGCTCAAGAATCTTGTACACAAAAAAATCTTGCTCGAAAAAGATTCAGGATGAAGAAACATGGAGAAGTTCATGCGTCAGATATCTAGAGCACTTACGACAACTGAACTTGTTTTCCTTTTATAATACTTTCTTAATCGAATCATTCCTTGTCAATTTTCTTTGCTTGTTGCTTTTGAAATAAATATAGATACGAGGAACACCTTTCATGCCTACTTTGCCATTTTCATGCATTTTATTTATGTTTCATTTTGGAGATTAATAGTGAAACTACACACTCTAAACGAAAAGAATATTGAGCATTACCTGGATGAGAGTTGGGTAAGTACGAGAGCCTCAAAGCAAGGACAAAGTTCAAAAAAAAAAAAGGGATATACGAGAAACACAGATTACTCGTAGAACCTGATAACGGGTACAAAGCCTGAGGAAATTCAAGAGTCAAAGCAGTGAATGCAGGTCATCATGAGAGTCATAACAAGAGACACAAGACAAACAAGCCCAAGGCACATGGCATAATCATGTAAGCATAAAACATTTAAGACAAACACGTGCATATCATGACATCATCATGCATGACAGGTGCACCAGTAAAGCAAGAAGTTTTGACGATAACTGTACCGATCCATGGAGAAAGAAGGCATCCGAGTTCCGCCAGAAGATACGTTTTCCAAAATCAACTCCTCAGGTCGCGCGCTGAGGCATTTTTAATTTCTTTTCCTGTCTGCAAACATCAACTCCTCAGGTCGCACGCTGAGGCATTTTTAATTTCTGTTCTTTAATTTTTGTTCGCAAAAAAATTAACCCCTCAGGTCGCACGCTGAGGTATTTTCAGTTTCTGTTTTTTAATTCCTGTTTGAATCAACCCCTCAGGTTGCACGCTGAGGTCTTTTTAATTTCTGTTTTTCAATTTCTGTTTTGAATCAACCCCTCAGGTCGCTCGCTGAGGTATTTTCAATTTCTGCCTTTTAATCAACTTCTCAGGGCGCACGCTGAGGCATTTCAATTTCTGTTTTTCAATTTCTATTCGCAAAAAATCAAAACCTCAGGTTGCACGCTGAGGTATTTTCAATTTCTGTTTAAATCAACTCCTCAGGTCGCATGCTGAGGCATTTTAATTTTCGTCTTTCAATTTCTGCCTTTGAATCAACTCCTCAGGTCGCACGCTGAGGCGTTTCAATTTCTATTTTTTTTTAATCTCTGTTTGAATCAACTCCTCAGGTCGCACGCTGAGGCATTTTAGTTTCTGTTCATCAATTTCTAACTGCAAAAAACAACTCCTCAGGTCGCACGCTGAGGCGTTTCAATTTCTGCTTTTCAATTTCTGTTTGAATCAACTCCTCAGGTCGCACGCTGAGGCATTTCAACTTCCGTTTTTCAATTTTGGTTTACAAAAAAAATCAGATCCTCAGGTCGCACGCTGAGGCGTTTCAATTTCTGTCTTCAATTTCTGTTCTTCAATTTCTATTCTTAAGAATCAAATCGTATTACTCCGCCGAGGTATTTTCAATGTCTGCTTTTCAAAAAAAAAAATCAACTCATGTTATAAGAGTGGGGTTGAGCCTCGGGTCACACGCGGAGGTACTTACAGATGTAAGACTGAAGTCGCCTTGAGCAAATTGAACGAAGAAGTTCCAGTGGACAAAGAAGATTGAACAAGAGCAAAATGAAGCTATAGGCTATATCTCTCAGAAGTAGCAGTGGAGTAGACTGAAGATCGAAGTATTCCCGCAGTAGTAAGGAAGCAATTTGAAAAAGTTCAGATTTATTTCCTTGAAGTCCCGGTGGAGTAGATCCAAGATGAGAATCTCTTCTCCCTGAAATCACATCAAAGCCGATTGAGGCACTAGCTACTGTGCCCTTGAAAAAGCAATAGAATGGGAAATATTATCTCCCTGAAGATACAACGAAACGGTGAAGTGGATCAAAGCGACAAGTTACAGTTGAGTTTGAAGCTGTCTAAAGAAGACGAGGACCAACGAGTCAAGGCTTGGCCAAGACCGGGCAAAATTGGTTCTTCTATTGTCTTTGCTCTATTATCGTTTCACGACAATGAGCAAAGAGGGGCAGCTGTAAGTACCAATTTTGGCCCGGGTTCATTAACCCAGGGCCCAAAACCAGACAAACAAAAATAAACCCACTTACAAAACCATTTTACAAACCAAACAAACCCAATTAAACCAAAAAAAAAACAAGCCCAATAATGCAGCCCAATACCCTAAATCTAATGTACCCAACTGAAACCTAAAACTAAAAAAAAAAAAAACCTAGCTTTCCCCCTAACCCTTGCGCCGCTCGTCCACTACAACTGCCCCCTCCACTAGACCTTGTTTTCAGCCACCATGGTCGGCACTACTGGCGTCGCCCGTCCACCTGCGAGAGAAGACAAAGACACAGCAATACCAGGAGCAGAAGAAAACAAAAACAAGCATTATATTTTTATTATTAAATCGGCTATATAAAGTCGATTATACCTCTGTAAAATGGACCTTTTTTCTTTTTTTAGAGAAAGATCAGTAGAGAGAAGAAACAACAAGAGAAAAACAAAAAAAAAAATCCAAAATCAAGTCAGAGAAATACCGGAATTGAAAGAAACCCTAGTCTTCAATTGAAACAGTAGGTTGTTTTAATTTCCTTTTTATTTTTTTTATTTATTCTGCTTTATTATTTTATACGCATATATATATAAATATAAAAACAAAATAAAAAAAACATAAAAATTACCTGTTGCAAATTTCGGCCACCGCACGATCGACGACGGCGCCATGACGGAGCACCCCTTCCCCTTTTGCGCATCTGCAGAGAAAAGAAAAGAAAGAGTCAAAATTTTTTTTTTTAAACAGGGAAAGGAAATGAAGCAAAAAATAAAAAATTTTGCCTTATATAGTGGAGTAAAACGGTGCGTTTTAGCACCTTCCCTAAGATGCCCAAAACGGCACCGTTTTGGGGTGATCCGCGCACATGACCCGACCCGGCTAGGGGATCCGCGCGTTTTTGCGGAAGGGTCTAATTGCGCATTTGACCCTTCCGCTTTTCTTCGCCTTTCTAATCTGTCCTTTTCATTTTTTCGAATTTGGCCCCCACGTTTTCCTCCTGTTTCGATTTAGTCCTGAACTTAACGCAGTGTAAGGGTGGGAATAATTTCGATTTTGGTCCCTTCCTTTTCACGCGCATTCCTATTATGCCCTTTCCCCTTTTAATTTATTTCAAATCGGCCCCAATATCTTATTTTAAGTTCATTTTAATCCCTTTTGGTAATTTGCAATTAATATTATTATTATTGTTATTATTACTATTAGGTACTTTATTTTTCTTTCATATTATTATTCCTATTTATTATTATTGTATTATTACCTGTATATACTAACTATATTATTATTATTATTACTATCTCTGTATTATTATATTATATGTATTTCGTATTATTAGTATTAGTATTATTTTATTATTATTACTATATTAATTATTACTACTATTATTATTACTACCTTATTATGTTGTAAATATTTTGTATTATTATTATTTTATTATGGTATTATTATTACTATATTTTATTATTAAACTATTATATTGTAAATACCTGGTATTATTATTATTATTTATTCATGGTATCATTATCATCTTATTATTATTATTATTATTACTAACATTATGTTTATTTATTATTAGTATTATCATTGTTATCACTATTATTATATTTTCGTACGTATTTTATTGATATTTAACTAACTTCATTATTATTGTCACTATTATATTTATATTATTATATGGTATATACTTTGTACTACTATTATTATCTTAGTATTATTATTATATTATTATTGTTACTAATTCCACCATTATTGACTTCAATGTCATATATTACGTGTATTATGTGGTCGTTATGTCAAATTCGTGTCACATCATCATTATTTGTCGCATGACCCTATTCACGTTTTGAATAACGTTTCTTTAAAACATAACCTAGCCTTTCATCAATTTCACCCAAAAAACTAAAAATTTTCCAAAATAAGTTAATATTCCGTGTTTGGAAATTCGAAGGACCATGCCCTATGTGTTGGGTTTCGGTTCTCTTGCTTGACCAAATAATCGAATAACCTTTTGTTATTTTAATAAATGAGTCTTGGGGATTGAGAGACGACCTTGGATTTGAGGATTGAAATTATCGTGT
Organism: Gossypium bickii; assembly: GCA_025503065.1. Taxonomy (NCBI): domain Eukaryota; kingdom Viridiplantae; phylum Streptophyta; class Magnoliopsida; order Malvales; family Malvaceae; genus Gossypium; species Gossypium bickii. The sequence goes on along the minus strand of CP106710.1, from coordinate 15,695,980 downwards.
CCTACGTATTGGATGTGATATTTGGTCCCTTCGAAACAAGGAAATCTTAATATTCAATTTTAAGAAGACTCAAACATCTCCAAAAAAGACCCAAATTTCTAAATTCGTTTCTAAATTTTTAAACTTTCAACATTGGGACATCAATTAATCAATTTGGTATCGATTTTCGGGCGTTGCGAGGGTGCTAATCCTTCCTCGCACGTAACCGACTCCCGAACCTGTTTTCTCGAATACTCGTAGACCAAAAACTCCGTTTTAGTAAACCAAAATGTTTTATTAAAACAAAAGTGATCCGATCACACCTAATAAAGGTCGGTGGCGACTCCCGTTTTATTCTTTTTCAAAACCCAAGTTCGACACCGTTTTCTTCCAAAAAATGGTTACGACAACAATGATTTTAAAGAGTTGTTATTGAGATTGTGGGCATCTATCTCATCACATCTCCAAGTGCCAAGTGGGTATGTTTCAAGATTTTGGAATAGAATGGCATGTACTTAGGAAGATCAAGTGTGTTTCAAGTAGTAAGGACTAAAATATAAATTATCTAAATTTATTTTTAATGTTCAAATATAATAGTGATTAGCCAAAATCACTTTGGCACCAAATATAATATTCCTATATCAGGTTCTTGGGTCGAACCGGTATAGGGGTGTTACATGTGCCACTAATTAAAATGTGTCATGTGACACACCTAACCAATCAAAATGTGGCACATGACATTTAGGGGGTGTTTGGTTCATTGAATGTAACATTACGGCCCATAATGTTACATTCCGGGATGAGACTATAGTGTTTGGATTTCAACATTCCAACTATCTCGTAATATCACATTAGGGACATCTCGTAATATAGGGTGTGATCTCTTACAGCCCATTTCTTAGGTAGTGGGCATAATATTAAATTCTGGACCAATTTGCCCTTTATTTTTATTAATCTAATCAATTTAGACTTTTTTCTTAAATAAAGTTTAAGACTAATTAAAAATAAAAAATATATTTTTTTTAGTAGTGAACCAATAGATATCATACATTACAATTATAATCATTTTATTTTATTTAATAATTTATTTATTAATACATTAATTATGGTTTTAAATATAATTATGGTTGGTGTTGCATTCACTTTTATAATTATGATTTATAAATTTATTTCAACACAATATATTTACTTATTAATATATAAATTTTAATAAAAAGTAAGAATTGTAATAATTTATCATATCTTTATGGAAATTGAGACTAAAAATATTAAAGAAATTAAACTTGTTAAAAAAAATCATTCTATAACAAAGAGAATTGAGTAAAATGTGATTCTAGTTAATCTTGCATTCCATCAATCAAATAACCAAATCTTACATTCCAGCTAAATAAACAAAACAAGATAATCTCACATTCTACTAGTAATATTACATTCCCGTAATCCTATTACGGAACCTAAATCAAGATTAAGCAAATCAAATGCCCTATTAAATTTTTTTTTTTTTTTTTTTGGTACAAGGGCAAAAACATGACGAGGAACAAGTTAATGCCAGGGAATATTAGAATCACTTGTCGAGGTTTGCATTGCCGCTCTCTAGATGAGAAAGTCCATCGGATGGTAACCTTTTTGCTCCCTTAGGCGGATCTACTTTAAAAGGGAGCAAATGTCTTCCCATAGCGGTTCTAACTTCTAGTGAACAGCGGACTGCCTAGAGATGATTGAAGCCTATTTTTTTCGGTTGTTATGATAATTCCTTGGGTAATTTGGACATTTTCCAATTTAACCAGGAGATGTTAGAAAAGAACTAGCCTATCGTGGAACTTGAGTCCATATGAAGAGAAAGGGGTTGAATTTCTAGCCCTGTTATTCCAATGGCTCCCGCAAGTATTCCCATGCTATGGTTGACCATAAAGTAAAGTCCAACGCTGCAGCTACTCCTAGCATTTAGGTAGGGTTCATCTCAGGAGTTCGGTTGACATTAATTGCCAAGTTACTATCGGGCAGTATTGGTGTCTACTTGTTTTTTATTAGCAGCAAATTGATATGTTACTGACAACCAATAATAGCTCAGACATTTTAAAACTTTGGTAGGATTTGGTTTATACCAAAAAAACATACATGATTTTTGTGCTTCTATATCTGCTAGACAGTAGTCACATTTTTCTTCACGAAATCCACCGATCCATTCTATCGGCAACCAAGATCATTTATCCACTATATCGCCCGATCGCCGAGGTGAGGAATGCTAGTGCTATCAACTCATATCTCAGGATTCGATCCAAACCAAACAGCGCGTGCAAACGTGCATGTGTGGAATAAATGATCCAAGGTTTCCTGTCCAACGTGGCACATTGAGCATGTGCTGTCAAGGCCTAGTATCTTCTCTACTATTTTCTTTTATCTAATTGGCAAGCATCGATTGATGATTTTCCAAAGAAAAATTAACGATTTTAAAGGAAGCTTGATCTATCAGAAAGCTCGCCAATTAATCAGAGCTACCAGGCTAGGTTGAGATTTCAGGTGTTGGAGGTGTAAGAATCTGTACACTTCCTTAACATTGAATTCCCCAGTATAATTATATTTACATACAAAGCGATCTCTGGAGTTCAACACTGAGAATACCCTGGAAGATAGTTCAAGTGCCCAAGATTCATGCAACTGCTCTGGGATTATAGTTGGATTCCATGATAAATGACCCTATGGACGTATGCTCGTAATCAGCAATCGTGGTAGATTTTGCTTAGTATATTGTATGGTGAACTATCGACACTCGGTTTCAATCCCCGAGCACAAATATCTCGTCCTCAGAAGATTCTCTTCAAGTCCGATAATCGGTTGATTAGGCTATTACCTACAAAAGATTCTCTACATAAACCCCCGTGGGTTATTAAGTATGCTCCCTGCTTGCTTTGCTAGAAGGGCATCATTCAGTATCTGGGATTGATGAATTTCGAGGCCACCGAACTGCATAGGTCTGCATAAATGCTTCCATTTACTTTGGTGTAATCCACGTTTAAGAGGATTATGTCCCCACCAAAAGGACTGTACGATTCTGCTAAATGAATTGAGTGTCGATTTTGATGCCTGAACATAGGATAGAGAGTAGAGGGGGAGTGACGCAAGAGTTGACCTGATTAAAGTCAACTAACCAACGACAGATAATAGTGTGCATTTTCATCCTGCTAATTTGGCATATGCATGGGATTGATATGTTGAAAGAATTGGTTCTTCTTGTTCATAAAACCCAAATGGATTCCGAAATACTTACTTGGGCATTAAATATTTGAATAACATATTTGACTTTGGCTGACCATTTATCCACCATTGATCTGACCTCGGTTGACTTTGTTGACCCACCATAATTTTAAATATTTTTCATAAATATCAATTTTTAAAAACATATATATTTTGTAATTTTTTTTTTAAAAAATTTAGAATAGTTTTGAAATCTATTTTTTGATTTTTAAAATTTTTAATGTTAATTTTTTTTTTGTTTTTTAATTTCTAGGCTTTATTTCTTAGTTGAACTTTTTCTCTTTTTTTTTTTACATTTTTATTTATTCTTTTTTGAATTTTTAGGATTTTTGAAAAAAAATTAAAACTGATCACAAATTTTCTAGAATATATATTTTTGAAAATCTAAGTTTTTTTTAAAATTTTATAATATTTAAATACTTTTTTATTTTTATAAGATTTTCCATTTTATATTTTTTTAACTTTTTAAAATTTATATTTATATATAAGAATTTTATGAAAATTCATTTTTTTAAATATATTTTTATTTTTAAAAAATTTTAAATCATTTTTTATGTATTATATGTGATATTTTTTTTTACTTTTTTAATCAATATAAAATACATCATATTAAAAAAAAATTGACATTCTAATAGCGCCACATGAATTTAGATAACGAATGATAGTTTAAATGAGACAAAAAATTAAGTATCAAAATGAAAAAATAAATACAATGCATGGCATTTTAATTAAAAAAATTAATTATATTAATTATTTGAACAATATTATAAAAATATAGGAATCAAAGTTAAAAATTAAAATATAAAAATTAAATCTTAAATGACCAAAATTTGTTTATATTATTAAAAAGAAGTCACCAAAAACACGTGTCAAATGGAGAAAGGCCCTAACAAATTTGAGTAGCCTACTCCCAAAGTAGTTGCTTCGACTTTGGTCACTCTTTATTAATTGGTCAATGTATTTCATACCAAAATATTACCATACAGAATATTTCAACTTTAAAGTTGTGAGGAAAAAAAAAACCTTAGTCGCTCTTTATAAAAAAAACAGAAGAAAATCTTCCTGATTTTCTGATCCCAATGATATCATATTTTCCATGATAACTTCAATAGAGAAATAAAGGTTTATTATTGTTTTTTTTTTTAAATAGATATAACAAAAAAACTTTTCTTTAAGTGCGCCTCCCCTCTTTTCTTTTCGACCATCGGGCGATTTTTTCTCCCTTCTCTTCCGACACATAGTCTATTATGGACTTTGCTCCCTCTCTTTCGTCGACCATTTGAGATACTTGTCTCTAACCGCTTGTGATGACTCCTCCCCTTTTGTCCAAAGCATCGAGCTTGATCTGTTTGGCTTCCTCTCGCATCCCCAATGTTTTGGCTGCACCTTTACCACATTGGCCTCCTTGGTTTGAAACGTGAAGGCTGATGTGATGGCCACGACCTCTTCCCTCCAATCGCCTATTCTTCTTCAAGCCAAGGTGGTCATACCCATTGGTGCTTTTTTACGAGTTACTGTGACATGACTTCCTACCAAAGGCATTACATGCCAATGGTAAGTACATCCAATCCACCTCAACCTCCCATCTTCCAACCTCCCTTATAAATCTCCTCCATAGTGGCTAGGTTTTACTTGTTTGTTATTTTAGGGTTTGTTAGAACTGAGCTCTCACCCATTTTATGCCGGTTGGCTTACTCATTTTTATTTGAGCTTTTTTTTTTTTTTTTTTTTTTTTTTGTAATCAAGATATCCACCGCCGATAGGAATAATTAATCCCCTTGCCGCAAGTATTCTCCAAAATGATAAACGACTACCCATAATATGTTACATTCTCACAAGCAGAGATCAAACCCCCAACCATATAATTAAAAGAAATGAAGTGAGCAATACGATTAGGGTGATTTTCATATTTGTACATGTTCTCTTATGAGAATCCTACCGTATTTTGAACAAAAAAAAAAGGGGGCATTATTGATTTGTTTCTAATGACTCGTAATTAGAGGTGTGACAAAATGAACCGGAACCCATAATCCATTAAAAATACCCAAACCTACTTGACTGTCACCTCTAATATAAAATTAAAAAAGAGCTGTCCGAAGAAAGCCTTTATCAAACACTTTGCATCATTCATGCACATAATTTTCATAAAGGCATCAGAAATCAAAAGCTCTAACTAATAATATAAACAGATCATTACTGACCTTTTCTAAATTCTTGTCAAAAGGGCTGCCATAAGTTGTCACCACATAAATACAGTACACTATTCTAGAATCCTTTGCTCCTTATTGCACATGCAGCTGCAGGAGGAACAACCCATCATTACCTATATAAATCAACTTAATGCCTTCTCACCTACAATCCTTTGCCACAAAATCTTCTATTCAATAACAAGGAATTTTTCCTTCAGTTCCAATCACTTTATGTTTTGTTTATAGACGCAGATGAACCACAACTGCTCTAGACAACTATCAGCTTTAGAATAGCTATTCAAAAGAAGATAAATTTAATGGTGCCCCCTTCTATTACCCCATTCCTTTCCTCCCCTATGTCAGATTAGGTATTTTCCCTTCTGCCTCACTCAAATCTCAAGAAAATAATATCTACCACTGCAAAGATCGAACTCTACGTAGCAGACGCGGTGGTCTTCGCTGCTCCACAACTGGAACCACCTTCTCCATAAGCTGCAGTACATATCAACATGATAAGCAACTCCTATAGGAACTTAATAGGCACAGCTTATTGCAGTATTCTCCGTCATCCATAATTGCATTTCTCACTCAGGTATTGTTTGAGAACTCAACTACTAAAGCCAAGTTACATATAAGAGGCTAAAAAACAGGCCAAGTTCAACCAGAAATAAATACACTTCTCTTGCATATTTAAATCAAATTATGCTACTTGTTGGAAACAGAAAAGGTAGACATTCTCAGTTCTTTAAGTTCCTATTAACAACAGGATCCTAGAAATTTAGTGCAATAGATTATTCTTAAAAAGTTCCCTCTTTAATATCCCATTAACATATTGGTTGTTCCAATTACGCCCCAAACTACTTTATTTGACCAATCCCATTGAATCTGATTAACCATTAATCTAAAACTTAATGCTGTCATAAAAGCAGCGGTTCATTACCTGCTTAAATCGTTCCTTAGTTCTCTCAGCCTGCAAGTATTTAATTTCAGTTAGACAAATACACATAAAAATCCAGTGAAGTGAAGGACCGTTGCAATGCATTAACATAGAAGTTACAATACAGTCAAATAGAAAGCATGAAGCATTAACTTACTCTACAAGATAGTAGTCCTAAAATTTAAAACATTGTAACTAAGAAACAAAGGACAAAAAGAAAGCCTAAAATCTAAGCTGCTAGGAATTGGGACACAGGACATGAAAACAGAAATATATAAAAAAACAAGATGGTAAAAGATAAAACTAACTTAGTTCCTTCAGAGCAATTGATTTAACAACTCATATATGAGGCATAACAAGAGTGAGAAATGTCCTTCTCTGGGTAAAATATGATTAATGAAATGAGCATAACTGCAAGAAATATCATGCATTGAATGAATTTTCCATTTTTAAGTGTGGTTAATATAAGTGAGTTTCTATGGATGCAAGTTTGCATGTGTTTGAATAATTGGCCCTGGCAACATACTCAAGTAACATAATACAAGGAGAAACTAGAAGAAATGGAACATAAACGAAAATGGTGGAGGAAGCCAAAACTTAGCCCTATAAATAAAAAGCAACAGCTGGTCATTGGCTAAATTGAGTATATGCAACAATGGCAGTCCAGGGAATTCAAATTCAAGATATCTTCAGCGCCAAGAATTAAAGCAGCCCGTAAATGGATGAATGCATTTACAGTGAATCTAAACATTTTAAGTTCTTGAAAATGCTAGGCTTCTAAATTTAAATGCATGAAATAGTGTAGGATGCACCCATGTGCCTATGTAAAGGACCACGGTCTATAAACACAGTGTATAGCAAATAAATAAAATTTTCTATAGTCTATATAAAAGAAAAAAAATTCTAAAGAACACATGAAGCTGATAGATGATGTAAGACTGCCAAGTGAGGGAACACCACAAAATGAGATTATTACTTACAAGTAACTTAGAAACTCATATAGTGAATAATCACTAACCAAATCCAACAAAGGCCATGGACATAGAGGCCAAGGAAATTAAAGTAGAATCAAAGATCACTGTGAAACTTATTGTTGCCAGATGCATCAAGCCACTTAAACCCAGCAATGCTAAAAAAGGAAAGAAAAAAAAAAACAAGTACAGTTATTACCAACTTTGGATGTTTGGAAATAAAAGTTGAACAAAACAAAAGCTCCTAGCTTTAAAACAAAATCCTTCCAGTGGCAGATAATGCTAGTGTCTCTACTAGATGAAGTTAATTGCAACTACACAGAGAACATGCGATACACAATGAGTTTGAGATTAAAAAAATTTCCCACCTTTAGTATGGAAAATTAACCATTCTTATTATTATTTGAAATCATAAAACCAAAGGTGATCAAATTGAGAACAAAATTCAATACCTTTTCTTTCAACAGCCATTCATTCTCCTCTTCCAGCTTCACAGCTAATGATTCCAATTCAACTTGGTATGCCTGCAATTAAGAGAGAAAAATAAAACACCAGTTTTTTTTTTTTTTTTCGTACTTAGGAAAAAAAGGGCTAATACATTGCCAAAATTCAATCAAAAGAAATCAACCAATTTAATACCTGCTTCCTTTCCCGAGACCGGGCAGCAGATTCCCTGTTCTTAATCATCCTTCTCTGGCGCTGCTGGGCAGCCTTGTCCAACGGCTCCATCAAAACCCCTCTTCCTCTCTTCCCTCTCCCTCCACTCCCTCCACTTCCAATAACTTCCATCCCGTTCCCCAGCCCAACAATTGACCCCTCCATCTTATCCAGAATTTGAAACGCACCCCCTCCCACCGGATCAAACGTGTAGACTCCACCACTCAATCTATCCGGATGCAACTTAACCTCCGCCGACGCAACGGCCGCCGCTTCCTCCACTGCACCGGCCTTCGCCAAGAAATCCTCCAAAGTCATCATCTCGTCGGGCACCTCCTCCTTCATCGTGATCTCTTTCCTCTCGCCGGATACAATTTCCCTCCAAACCTCGTCTACACTTTTCGCCACATTGTTATTACAATCCACGACGGTTTGAACCTGAGGAACTTGGGGGTTATCAGAGACCGAATTCGGAACCGGAGCGTCGATCAAAGTTATGGAAGCGTCAACCAGAGTGGTCTCCGTCGACGGAGCGGCCGAGTAAACGTTTCGGAGGATGCCATCGACCGTCATTGTAGAGCTCAATCTGTTTTCGTTATCGTCGTTGGTTTTTTGATCGATGAAAACTAGGGGTTTTGTAGAGGAAGAAGTAGTAGAACGACGGGATAGATCCGAATTTCGCGAATTTGAAGTCGAAGACGCCATATTCGGCGGCGATTTCTCTCTTTACCGAGAGATTCTCTCGTGGAAAACTTCAGTCTTCCCCGAGATGTTGAGCTTTTATCTAGGGTTTGGTGGATTTTTGGGGATTTTGAACTTTTCGTACTTTTTGGGGTTTTGGGTTTGTTATTCTGTTGGGATCAAGGAGACTAAAGAGCGCGTGCGAGGGCGAGTGGACCAATTTTCCGATCGAGAGATGTTTGACTGGGCTTGTTTTTTGGGAGGAACGGTAGATGTTAGCGTTACGGAGGTTGTGAGTTTAGGGGGAAGTCACTGTCCATTTTTTTATTGTTTTCCTGGTTGCATTGATGAACTGAGGTTACGTGTCGCAGTTTCATTCGCTTGGTTATAAGTTTTGGGTCAGAATTGCTAGTTTATTTTAATCCGATTGTTAGCTAAACCAGGCCCTTTTGGGTTGTATCATCCAACACTTTAGGGTAGTAGTTTTAGTTTACAAAGTGAGCTTTAACTAATCAAGTAGCAAATCATTGAAAAAAGTTCAATTCTACTATTAGCTCAAGTAATACGAGAGTTGTGAATTTAGTTTCTATATTTTAATTTTATCAAATTTAATTTTGTTCTTTTTGAATTGGTTAATTTTAGTCTTTATACTTTTTAATTTTTAAATTTTACTTTTGATCCGAACAATAGTAGTTAAATTCTTTTGGCTAAATCCAATTACTAGCAGTGGTGTATTTTAGGACTAAGATTTAGGGGTTTAGTAAAAATTTTAACAAATTTAGGAAGAGGCTTAAAAAAATTGGAGGTATGGTTGAATTTTTCTTTTAGATTAATGAGATTTTTCAAAAATCAATAATTCCCAAAATTTTGGGGGACCAAGGCACCACTAGGCCTCTAAAAGATCCCCTCTGATTAGTAGTCTTATATCATGCACATAATTATATTTAATCCATATTCTCTAATTAGCTCATTCTAAAATGTACATTTTTTAATTTGAAATATCAATGTTAATGCAAATGACTATCGTTAATCAATTAATTGAATTTTTAGTGAGTAATATGTGGAAGTAATAAGCTTACATGATCTTACACATGTGATAACATGTTTGGCACATCAAATCTTGGAAATAGCAAAACTTAAATAATTTAACATTTATCATTTGGGTTTTGTCTGGTTTCTTTCCGAATTTTGTCCAGTTCTTCATCCTCTGTGCGTTATTTGATTGATTTTATATACCATTGTAGTTGGTCGGACATATATTTATACTTGTACTTGCAATTTGTACGTACTATGTGTTGCAATTGTATTGTATTGTATCAATGAAACTTAAAAAACATTTATTGATTGGTGATAACTAAATTTTTTTAAAATTACGTGGGCTAAAAATTACCAAATTAAAGTACAAAGACTAATTGTGAAATTTAACCTTAAAAAAATCAAAGTGTTATGTAAATATATACTATTATTTAAGATCTTGACTAAGTCGGTGTAACCCTCAATCAGGTCACCAACTCGATTAGAAAAATTACGAAAATACCATTTCTTAATTAAAATAAGTTATATTATTCGAAAGTACTTGTTGATACCGAATACAAAAAGGGTAGAGGGCAAGGAGGAGGTCAAGATGGGGTAAAGGAGATCGATTCACCTGTAGAGGCCAAGAACCAATACAAGGACAAGTGGATCGAGAAGATAAGTGCTCAGAGTAACTTTAGGGTATTAAAAAGGTTGATCTCATGTTCATTGTTTTCTAAGATATTCATAGGAGGGATCCCCTTGTACGTGGGTATCTCGGGTTGGGATATACATTTAGCCCCATTAAATGCGTAATGGATAATCATTGGCACATATTTATTGGAAAAAATCCAATTTGAAAACGATATTTTGTCATAGCCAAAAATTAAAAATTTGCAAACAGAGTTGGTTTATGATATTTATAGCAATAAACTTTTCTCGAAAAGTATTTGTGTTTTGTGCGAGATGGATCCTTGACGTTCCCGGCTTTCAACCAAACGGTCTTCTCCGCTACTCTCGTACCAAGAATTGCTTCAAGTGTGGGCTCAAACAATCACAAATCAAACACAACCAAAAATAATTTTCTTACTTTCAATAGGAAAGTAAATCTTATTTATATATAGAAACCGGTAGAATTGTTATTCCCAGAAAAAAAGAATTTATACTTATAAAATAAATTCTCACTATTTTCAAGCAAAATAACCATATCTCAAAAAATTATGTTTTTTAGCTCTACTAGTGCCATCTATTTATAGGGAGAGATAAAAGAATCCTGGTTAAATGAGTAGAATACAAATAATATATATTTGATAGAAAAACTAGTCTCCTTATTCTACTAGGAGAGAGGGGTGGCACACTCTAGTTAAATATACTAGGGTTGTCAGCCCTCGTATGTATTACAAGGGGTTTGGGGCCTTTCTTGTATTGAGTAATTATATATGTTTTTTGAACTTTTAACCTCAACACTTTATAATTTAATCCAAACCAATACATATTTTTCTATTTCCCAAAATAAATATTATTTATTAAATTAATTTAAATAAATTATTTTTCTAATTAAATAAATTTCTCAGCCCAATTCTAAATCCGTTAAAGTCATGCCAACTTTTTTGTCAAAGAATCTATGAGAAAATATATTTAATTTTTATATTCAACAGATTCATGATGACCAATTATTTTAATTTCATTTTTCGAACTTCAATTATTTGGTTAAATTCTAATTCTAAAAACTTAAATTAATTCTCAGGTCATTTCCATACTTAATGAGAAGCCACATTCGTTTCCAAATGTAACTCATTTCTCTATCTTTATCATTTCTATCCATTTTTGTTCATTTGATTCTATATCAATTCATTTCTAGTTTCAACAAGCTAGCAGAGGGACCGATTGGACATATGTAATTAGGGCTTAAATGATTTATAATTAAGTTTCAACTTTTCGTCTATTAATTATAAACTCAATTAGTCACGAAGTCACTCCACTATATTATTGTAACTGAGCTCTCCCTAGTTACATACCGTTACGAAAACTACTCAATCAGTGCTGGTCCAATGACAGTGTGTTACCCTCATGGAATATCCTTAATCACTTTGGGATAAACTCGTTCTCCTAATATTATCTTATTTTATCTCATAGTAACTATTACATCTTCCTTCATGAAAAGCTAGTTACTATCAAATAATAATTAAATCATTTACCACAAAGGCAAACGTCCTATAACCAGGTTTACTTTTCATCTATCATGTAATGTCAATGAGAGCATACCATTTACCTATTTCTTGAGTTATGAATTCCGCTATTGTGAATGATAAAGATAGATTAAAATCATGCTTAGGTTCATCTATTAATATAAATTGTCTTTCCATATTACGATCCAACTACGTAATATATCTTAGTATTAGTCAAATGTTAGATAACAAATGAATTAAGATTTGCTTTCATTTTGCTTTGCGTGCAAAAACCATTGAGGATAATATATAACGAGTATTAATTTGATTGATGAATATTATTATTAAACCAATTTGTTCAAAAAATACAAATGTATATAAACGAAAATACTACACTTAAAGCACCAGACCCAACAATATTATGAGTCTCTATCAGTACGAGATAGTTAAGCCTACATAGCCTCCTTATTTCCTTAGAAGTATGTCACAGTAGGATATCATTCACCCTTAAGCTTGGGTGGATGGTTTCATTTGAAGTAGGATGGGTAATCACACTTAGGAAGTCAATGTGGAGTCAATGGTGCCTTTTGAGCTGACACGTAACTAAAATAAGTTGGTGTGGCTCTCAATCAAGTCACTCACTCAATTAGGAAAATTATGGACATATCATTCCATAATTAAAATAAGTTATATTATTTGAAGGTACTTTAGTATTTTTATTTAAAAAACAATTAAAATATGCACATGGTAGAATTTGAACTCAAACCAATTGCATTAGTAAAACTCTTAATTTACCACAACTAAAATTCTATTTTGATATTTTTATACATTTTAATTTTATTATGCCCACTTCATTCCTTCCATGAATTGTATATCTATATACTTACTATTATTTAAGCTTCTAACTAAGTTGGGGTCACACTCTACCAGTTTACCAGCTCGATTAGAGAAATTATAAAAAATGTCATTTCATGGTTAATATAAGTTATATTATTCGAGAGTACTTTAATATTTTTATTTAAAAAATATGAATAAAAAATCCATGCGATGGGATTTGAACCCTACCCAGTTGTATTAATAAAACATTTAACTTACTATTCAGCTTAAGTTTTATTTTGATATTTTTATACATTTTAATTTTATTACACACACTTTATTACTTTAAAAGTTAACTCAACACCGACTCAGGATTGATGACAACACAATGATAAACAATTTAATCTATTTTTTAAATTCTAATATTGTGCATATTTCAGTGTTGTTATTATTAATTATTTTCAAGCCATACGTTTTATTATTTATTATATGCTATTTTTAAATATATACGCTTGTGTTGTATATGTAACACCCCATACCCGGCCTCGAATCTGGAGAAGTTACATCAACTCGTTTGAAAAACCAATTTAAAATCTAACTTAGAAATTGTATGATCTAAAAGATTAATTTTAGTTGATTACATATGAGTTTTAGAAAAATCTCAAGTTTGAAAATACTTATTTTATAATAAAATCATTTAATCATTTTCTTGGTTTAGTAGTGGAAAAATTTTCAGAGTTTAAATTGAAACCTGAATTTTTAATTTGTTAATTTGAATGATTTTGCAATTTTACGTTTAAAACACTAAAATCCGGCAAAACTAAGCAAAAACGAAAAACAAATTTACAATCCAAAATATAAAAAATGACCTAATCATAAACTGATTTATTTATTTAATCAAAAATTCAATCCGAGCTCCCGTACGTCGTTTGATCCTAAACTCACTGTTTACCTGAAAAGTTAGAGATAAAACAAAGGGGTGAGCTATAATGCTCAGTGTGTAACTAAATGTAATACCCTTTAACCTTAAACCGTCGCCGGAACAGGGTTACGAGACATTACCGGACATATCGGACAATTTACAAATAATTCTTAAATAAATAATAATCATATTATAATATAATCATAAATTCATATATTTTTTTTATATCATATAAATTTTCATACAATTTCATTAGTTTAAACACCAAAATACCAAATATCATTCTTTACAACAAAAGTCATGTAGCATTTTAAAGTGACCAAAATAACACTTACGTACATGCCACTTTTACCAAAATAAGAATACATCACCGAGTTTTTTTTGTGCTGGAGTCGAGAACACCTTGGATGCTGAACCAGGACTTTGAACACCTATTAACCTGCACTCAGAAACAACCGTACGCTGAATATACATATACTCAGTGGTATTACCATAATTCAAATTATAAACATAATAATCATATCATTAAATCATATAACTTAATTTTACTAAAGCAATTCAAACATAAGTTTGTCATTCTTAATATATTCATACAATTCAATTTAGCTATTCAACAATTGAAATCATACACATTCATGTTGAGCCATTATCCATCTCATGAACCAATGGTTCATGCTTTTCATTCTCATACTCATATTCAAATCACATTTTTCAATTCATGTTCCATTTTCACATTTCTTTCAATGCCTCAACCATTTCATTTTATTCAATTTAACCTTTCCTTTAATTACCCCTATTAACAGACTTGGACTTTGGCGGATACATGGATTCCAACCCAAACACACCAGTACGGCACATTGTGCCTAAAACGGTACATAGTACCTAATCAGTATACGACACATAAGTGCCTGAAACGACACACGAGGTGCCTGATACGACACACGAGGTGCCTAAAATACGACACATAAAGTGCCTGATCGGCAAAGTCGATAAATCCCTGTACTCTTCCAAATCCTATAGCATGCTAATTATATCCGACTCAGCCCAACTAGTTAATAGGGTATCCAGTTCAATTATTTTTGTTCCATATCAATTTATTTCAATTCAATTTCACAATTCAACTCAATATACTTTTCATATCCAATCACTTACAATTCAAAATATAATATAATATCAACACATATTCATCATTCAATTCTATTTTCTCAAATTCACTCAATAAAGTCACTTACCTCATATTCACTTACCAACTACATAATTTAAATATAACAATTAATAGTAAATAATTTAAATTATGGTAATACAAATCCGAATTTGCTCGATTATTCCTCGATAACCTTCTCATTTTCTTTGTGTGCCGATGCCTCGAGTTACTTGTTAGCAATTAAACTTCAAGCTTCAAATCCCTAGTTTTCCCTTTTATTTTCTTTCCTATTCTTTCTTTCTTTTTCCTGCTCTGTTTTGAAGCCTCTGTTTCTTCTTCTTTGTTTTTGCTTTTTATTTTATTTCTTTTTAGTTTCTTTACTTTATGTTATAATAATAAAATATATAATAATTATTTAATAACAAATATCTTTTAGCTTAAATTATAAGTAATTATATATTTATTTTACAAGTGTACAAATATATGCATTACACATGTATAATTTAATCACTATACATTTGTATTTATTTTAATTTATTTATCATATAAAAAATCTTATAATATAATTAATATACAAATATCTTTTACTTATTATTTAAGAAAATATATAAATATTTTACAAGTGTATAAATACAAACATTACACATCTATTTTATCATCACCATACATTTGGCATAATTTAGTTTATTTTCATAATATAATATTTATAATAACTTAATTTAATAATATATTATAATTAAATCATATATAATTATATAATTAAAATCTAAAATATCTAAGATTTTTAGCATGGTTTGCCGCCTCATTTATGAGGATTAGCCTAATTGCCCTTTTAGTCCTTTTTATTTTCTTTTAATCTACAATTCAACTTTTACCCTTAATTCACTTTAATCCCTTTTTTTCCTAATTACTCTTAATTAAGTTAAATTCACTTAATAAAAACCTAATTAGACACACAACTAGGCTCATAATTACTTCTAATAATTATTTACGGACTCGGTTTACTAAGACGGAGGCCCGATAATGTACTTTTTTGATACCCGTGAATTTTGGGTCATTACATTTCTCCCCCCTTAATAAATTTCGTCTTCGAAATTTACCTGAGAAAAGATGAGGATACTGTGTTCTCATCGTTTCTTGCAATTCCCAAGTCGCTTCCTCTACATTATGATTTCTCCATAACACTTTTACTAGAGGAACCCGTTTATTTCTCAGCTCTTTTACTTCTCGAGCCAATATCTGAACAGGCTCTTCTTCATAAGTCAAATCAGACCAAATTTCAATATTTTCAGTAGGAATAACATGAGAAGAATCTGATCTATATCTCCGAAGCATCGAAACATGAAAAAATCATGAATTTTTTGTAATTCTGGAGGTAAAGCTAATCGATTGGCAACAAGCCCAATTCTTTCCACAATCTCATACGGCCCAACAAAACGAGGACTTAATTTACCCTTTCGGCCAAATCTCAAAACTTTCTTCCAAGGTGATACTTTGAGAAATACTTTATCACCAACAGAATATTCAATGTCTCGTCGTTTCAAGTCTGCATATGATTTCTACCTATCAAAGGTTGCTTTCAATCTGTCTTTGATCTTCTTAATTGTTTCTTCTGTTTCTTGAATCAATTCCAGCCCAATCACTTTTCTTTCATTCAATTCTATCCAACATATCGATGATTGACACCTTCGACCATATAATGCTTCATACGAAGCCATCTGAATCCTAGATTGGAAACTATTGTTATAAACAAATTCTGCTAGTGGCAAATATCGCTTCCAACCTGATTCAAAATCAATGATACAAGCCCGAAGCATATCTTCCAGAATTTGAATTACCCGCTCTGATTGTCCATCTGTTTGTGGATGAAAAGCCATACTAAAATTGAGCCGAGTTCCCAGAGAATTATGTAGTTGCCTCCAAAATCTCGAAGTAAATCACAAATCTCGATCTGAGATTATCGATGTAGGAATACTATGTAATCTTACGATTTTCCGGATATAAACCTCGACAAGCTTCTATAATGACCAGTCAGTTCTGACTGCTATGAAATGAGCTGACTTTGTAAACCGATCAACAATTACCAAGATAGCATTCTTTTTGCTTGCTGATAACAGTAGTCCTGTAACAAAATCCATAGTGATACAATCTCATTTCCACTCAGGAATACTAACAGGTTGAAGTAGACCTGTCGATACCTGATGTTCTGCTTTTACCCACTGACATGTTAAGCATTTACCAACATATTCGACTATATCTTTCTTCATCCCTGGCCACCAATATAACCCTCGTAGGTCACGATACATCTTCGTTCCAACGAGATGCAAAGCAAAGGCACTATCTCGCAAAATCAACTCTTTAAGTTTAGAAAAAACTGGAATACAAATCCGATTTTGGAACCTCAAACAATCATGTTCATCAATACTAAAATTTTTTACCATACCATCCCGTACCATCTCTATTTTCTTCATCAACTTTTCATCTTCTAGATGTGTTGCTCTGATTTGATCAAACATTACCGGCTTAATTCTTAACTCAACTAACAAACTTCCATCACCATTAATACTAAGCCGAGTGAGCATTGCCCGTAATTCAACCGCTGCTTTTTTGCTCAATGCATCTACTACCACATTTGCCTTCTCTGGATGATAATCTATAACACAATCATAATCTTTCAAAAAATCTATCAATCGTCACTGTCTCAGATTCAATTCCTTTTGTGACAAAAGATGTTTGAGACTTTTATGATCAGTGTAAATATAACATTTCTCACCATACAAGTAATGCCTTCAAATTTTCAATGCAAAGATTACAGCAGCTAACTTCAAATCGTGTGTCGGGTAGTTACGTTCATGTAGCTTCAACTGTCGAGATGCATAAGCTATTACTTTTCTGTCTTGCATCAATACACAGCCCAAACCATTCAGAGAAGTATCACTGTACACAACATAATCCTTTCCTGAGTCTGGTAATGTTAAAATAGGTGCCTCTGTCAACATCTGCTTCAATGTCTCAAAACTTTTCTGGCATTGATCATCCTAGATGAAAGGAACATTCTTCTGTAGTAGCTTAGTCATCGGCAAAGCTATCTTTGAGAATCCGTTTACAAATCTCCTATAATACCCAACTAGACCGAGAACACTACGTAGCTTTGATACATTCTTGGGTTGTTTCCATTGGACAATTGCTTCAATCTTCTTTGGATCGACTCCAATTTCGTCTGCAGATACTACATGTCCTAGAAATACAACCTCTAATAACCAGAATTCACATTTACTGAGCTTTCCATACAACTATTTCTCCCGTAATATCTGTAGCACTATTCTAAGATGCTGATCGTATTCTGCCTCTGTCTTTGAATAGACCAGTATATCATCAATGAAGACTACCATGAACTGATCTAAATATGGCTGGAAGATACGATTCATGAGATCCATGAAAGCAGCTGGAGCATTAGTTAACCCGAATGGCATTACCAAGAATTCATAATGACCATACCTCGTACGGAAAGCTGTCTTCGGTACATCACTTTCCTTTACTTTCAACTGATAGTACCCAGACCTTAAATCGATATTCGAAAATACTAAATCTCCTTTCAGTTGGTCAAATAAATTGTCAATCCAAGGTAATGGATATTTATTCTTGATTGTTACCTTGTTCAACTACCGATAATCAGTACATGGCCGCATTGACCCATCTTTCTTCTTAACAAACAATACCGGAGCTCCCCAAGGTGAAATGTTTAGTCTAATAAACCCACGATCTAGTAAACCCTGTAACTGCACCTTCAACTCTTTCAATTCAGTGGGCAACATTCGGTATGGAGGTATAGATATTGGTGCTGTATCCAGATACACTTCTATAGCAAATTCAACCTCTCTATCAGGTGGTAAGCCCGACAGTTCTTCAGGGAATACATTTGAAAACTCACATACTGTCCTGATCTGACTACACTGACTTCCAACTGAATCAAAATTAATAACATATGCCAAATATGCTGAACAACCCTGCTGAAGTAATTTATTAGTTTTCATCGCCGAAATTATGCATGTCAAGCCACTGGTACGGATGCCATTCACCTCAATTATGTCCCCATTGTCTGCCTGAATACTGAATCTCTTTTTATGACAGTCCAAAACTACTCCATGTTCAGATAACCAATCCATACCCAATATTACATCAAAATCACCGAAAGGCATGATCAATAAATCAACAGAAAACATTTTATCTTATATTATCAATGGGCATCTTCGACACACTCGGTCCACAGACACAATTTTTCCCAAAGGGCTAGACACCTCTATTAATACTCTAGACATCTCATACTTTAACTTTCCTGACTCAACCAGTTTTGAATTAATATATGAATGTGATGATCCAAGGTCAATTAAAGCATAAACAGGTTCAAAATACAATAAAAATATACCTGTAACGACATCATGTGCATCACCTTCTTCTTGAGTCCGAACCACATACGCTCTGGCTGGTGCTCTAACTTCCGACTGTTGTGTAACTATATCACTGCCCCTTCGTACACCTACACCTCTGGATACAGAACCACCTCTGCCTCGAGCAGTAGACACTAATATTTGGGATGCTACAGGTGTAACATTTTTATTCTTCGGACAATGTTTAACAAAGAGCTCTACCGACCTACAGCAGAAACAACCTCCAGTCACTTTCCAATATTCACCTAAATGTTTCTTCCCGCAATATCAACATTCTGGAATTTCTGCATCCTGGGGTGGACCTCTTACACTACCAGTAGATACTGTCGTTTGTTTTCTCTGGCTTATGTCCCTTCGATCAGATCTAAAACTAGGCCTCCAACCACCCCTGGATTCTCTAGATCTTTTTTGTAGTGGATTTGAACTAGTGGCTCCCACTCGTTTCCCGGTCAATCTAGTTGTTTCTGACTTTTTATCCAATCCTAGAACTTGTTCTACCATTTTTGCTCTCTCTACCAAATCTAGAAATTTCGTAGTTCGGTGTGACACCAACTGTACCTTGATCTCATCTCTCAAATCCCGAAGAAACCTTTTACAACTATCGGCCTCTATCGGTATGAACTCGGAAACATATCGGCTGAGTCTAGAAAATTCACGTTCATAATCTATAACTGTCAGGTTACGTTGTTTCAACATTAGAAATTTTTGCCTCTTGTCTTCAATATATAGCTCCCCAACATATTTCTTCTGAAATTCTTTCTAAAATAATTCCCTGTGTTACTGCTCAGAAGCGATTTCAGACATGATTCTCACCACAGATAAGCTTCACCTTGTAACAAAGAAACAACACAGATCAAGCACTCTCAGGAGGTAAATTCTAATTGCTATAGAACTCGTTTAGTTGATTCCATCTAATTCTCTGCAGTGGATGGATCAACTCCCTTCAGACCCAAAAATTCGGTGGCCCCATATTTCCTTAACCCTTTTATCGGGGCTCGTCTTTGAGTTGGTGTAGAAGTCGTAGCAAGAACAGTCCCCGCTACTCTTTGCAAAGCATCAACAATAACTCTTAATATATCAGAATCATATCTATCATTTCTTCTTTCTACTCTAAGAGGTTGGTTTCTTATCAGGTTAATACTAGGTGTTACCGATTCAGTTTTATCTAACCCGTAAGATTCTTCTTCTTGGGTGTACATTTCTTCATCAGTATTGTTTATCCTTTCATCTGACATCTTTAATCTATAAAACAGAAACAAACGAATAGGTCAGCATCCAAAATCCCGACTCAATTTTGACTCAACAGTGACATGTACTTCTAGACTCACTTCCGAGCCTGATTCAGCCTGAGAATAGGCTAAATCTGATAGCTCTGATACCGACAAATGTAATATCCCTTAACCCTAAACTATCGCCAGAACATGATTACGAGGCATTACCGGACATATCGGACAATTTACAAATAATTCTTAAATAAATAACAATCATATTATAATATAATCATAAAAATATATAATTTTTCATATCATATAAATTTTCATACAATTTCATTAGTTTAAACACCAAAATACCAAATACCATTCTTTACAACAAAAGTTATGTAGCATTTTAAAGTAACCAAAATAACACTTATGTACATGCCACTTTTACCAAAATAAGAATACATCACCGAGTTTTTTTTTGTGCTAGAGTCGGGATCACCTTGGATGTTGAACCAGGACTTTGAACACCTATTAACCTGCGCACGTAAACAACCGTACACTGAATATACATATACTCAGTGGTATTACCATAATTCAAATTATAAACATAATAATCATATCATTAAATCATATAACTTAATTTTTACTAAACCAATTCAAACATAAGTTTGTCATTCTCAATATATTCATACAATTCAATTTAGTTATTCAATAATTGAAATCATACACATTCATGTTGAGCCATTATCCATCTCATGAACCAATGGTTCATGCTTTCCATTCTCATACTCATATTCAAATCACATTTTTCAATTCATGTTCCATTTGCACATTTCTTTCAATACCTCAACCATTTCATTTTATTCAATTTAACCTTTCCTTTAATTACCCCTATTAACAGACTCGGACTTTGGCGGATACACGGATTCCAACCCAAACACACCAGTATGGCACATTGTGCCTAAAACGGTACATAATACCTGATCAGTATATGACACACAAGGTGCTTGAAATACGACACATAAAGTGCTTGATCGGCAAAGCCGATAAATCCCCATACTCTTCCAAATCCTATGGCATGCCAATTATATCCGACTCAGCCCGACTAGTTAATAGGGTATCTAGTTCAAATTTTTTTTCCATATCAATTTATTTCAATTCAATTCAATATACTTTTCATATCCAATCACATACAATTCAGAATATAATACAATATCAACACATATTCATCATTCAATTCTATTTTCCCAAATTCATTCAATAAAGTCACTTACCTCATATTCACTTACCAACTATATAATTTAAATATAACAATTAATAGTAAATAATTTAAATTATGGTAATACAGACCCGAATTTGCTCGATTATTCCTCGATAACCTTTTCCTTTTTTTTGTGTGCCGATGCCTCGAGTTCCTTGTTAGCAATTAAACTTCAAGTCCCTAGTTTTCCCTTTTATTTTTCTTTCCTATTCTTTCTTTCTTTTTCGTGCTCTGTTTCGAAACCTCTGTTTCTTCTTCTTTATTTTTGCTTTTTATTTTATTTCTTTTAGTTTCTTTACTTTATGTTATAATAATAAAATATATAATAATTATTTAATAACAAATATCTTTTAGCTTAAATTATAAGTAATTATATATTTATTTTACAAGTGTACAAATATATGCATTAGATCTGTATAATTTAATCACCATACATTTGTCTTTATTTTAATTTATTTATCATATAAAAAATCTTATAATATAATTAATATACAAATATCTTTTACTTATTATTTAAGAAAATATATAAATATTTTACAAGTGTATAAATATAAACATTACACATGTATTTTATCATCACCATACTTTTGGCATAATTTAGTTTATTTTCATAATATAATATTTATAATAACTTAATTTAATAATATATTTTATAATTAAATCATATATAATTATATAATTAAAATCTAAAATATCTAAGATTGTTAGCATGGTTTGCCGCCTCATTTATGAGGATTGGCCTAATTGCCCTTTTAGTTCTTTTTATTTTCTTTTAATCTACAATTCAACTTTTACCCTTTATTCACTTTAATCCCTTTTTTCCTAATTACTCTTAATTAAGCTAAATTCACTTAATAAAAACCTAATTAGACACACAACTAGGCTCATAATTACTTCTAGTAATTATTTACGGAGTCAGTTTACTAAGATGGAGGCCCGATAATGTACTTTTTCGATGCCCGTGAATTTTGAGTTATTACATTAAAACTCAAATTGAGATCACACACAATACAACATACAAATTAGAAAGTCATAGAAAAATTTCATAACGATCAATCATACAAAACTAAAAGTGCATGATTAAGCCAAAATAGTATTTTTCAAAAAATCATAATGCAAATTTTTCAGAAAAACTTCCTACCCAACTCGGTTGCACACCAAAATAGAGTTCCACAGAACTTATCGAACCAAATCACACTAGTAGAATGGTTGTGGTCAATGCCACCAAAGATTGCAGCCCAGCTGCCAGAACAAACACATGTGGTCGGGCCACCAAAATTGTAGACAAGCTACCAGATAGAATTGTGGATAAACCAACAGAATGCGCAAATCATTAAACTGCCAGAATCTTTCTCCTTTCAACATTATACCAAATCCCATGCAACGTGTCATGGCATACACATACAGAATCAGAATGATAAGCATATAGGACATGCTGACGTACAACAACAGAAAACAGAAGACATGTGAGTTTAACCTTTGCAGAACATATTTATCAAATCTTATAAAAACACATCAGTTTTGCTGTGAAGTCACATGCATGGTTATATAACAGATTCATAGATATACACATTATCAAATTCTGACATCACATGCTCACATCCAATCATAGCAACACGGAACATACCATCAAAATTAACAGAACACCTTAAATGCATCTCATACAAAAGTATATTATTAGATACATTGTTTTTAGGTCTTATTTAAGCTGTAAGGACCCTACGGAGAGGCTAATTAAAATTTACGGATCAAATCAAGTCCAAACAGAAATTTTTAAAAAATGGGCCCACACGACCCAATTGGCCAGCCTGAGTGGCTCATACAGCCCAAACAACCCAGACCGTGTGGAGTTAATAGTCTAATTTTCGACTTTCTGTCATTCATTGTTTTTCTAATTTTTCGATACACACCTGATCATTTTTCGATGCACATCCAACCATGAGAATTCCAAAAGCCTAAAACGACATCTAAAATGACTAATTAACACAAATTATCAACCTAAATCACTGAGAATCCAAATACAAATTCAGCCACAACCGTCAACTCTTAGGCCTTAACCAAAACATACTAGCCATCAATCAAAGGTTTTGAGCACTTACCTAACAGAACAACGATTCAAAAATTCCTTAGCATGCTAGAAGATTACGCGTCTCCTGCCTCATGACCTTCTCCTAATCGGATCCAAAAACAGTTAAATAAAAAAATCCACAATCAACCCACCATATTCGCATACTAATTGTAATAGCTCAGTTTTGCATGGCCCAAACAACAAACAAATAAATAAAAACCCTAAAGCCCAAATACACTAGCCCAACAGCCCAAAACCTAAACAAAAAAGAAAACCCTAATTCCTTTAAGCCTCCAGCCGCCGCCGTTCCTTTGCCTTTGCCACATCAATAGGCGCGCCGCCCGAGATCTACCCTCCTTTCACCGAAATGGCAAGGTGTGGTTTCCCATTGCCGTCGACCATGCAAAAATGCCTGCACAAAAAAAAGGAAAGAAACAAAACAGAGAGCAAAACAGAGAAAACAAAAAACAAAAATAAAATGTATGATATTCGGCTATAAAAGCCAACAAAAAAAAAATTTTGTATCATCAATCAAGAGAATACAAAAAAAAAAAAAAACAAAAGTTTAAAAAAGTTGTCTCATTTACTGTTTTTTATTTTTTTAGAACATATATATAAAAAAAGGAAACAAATTTTTTTTTGTTTACCTGTACCACCATTGTTGGTGGTCCTTCTAGCTTGAAAGGCTTCTGAATCCTTAAAGATTCGCCTAAGGCCGCGTAAAAAAGGGGGAAGAAACCGAAAGGTTTCTTTTTGTTGTTGTTGAATTTTGACTGAACTTTTAGGGATTTTAACCCCAAATCGGAGTTCCAGGTAAAAGGGGAGTCGAAAGGAAACTTTTTCAATTTTTCGGTCACCAAAGGCAATGGTCGTCGTGGCTGATGATCGATGGCCACGGCGGAGGCTCGCCGAATCTCATGGCCGGCCTAAAGATGGCTTGAGAAAAAAAAAGGAGAAAGAAAGATTTTTTTTAAATAGGTTGCAAATGAATTTTTTAAAATATTTTTTACTTATATAGCCCACTTGAAATGGCATCGTTTTAAGGACCGACCCGATGACATGATTTGAATCTATCCAGAATTCGCGTGTTTTCAAGTGGAGAGTCTAATTGTCTTTTCGGTCCATCCACTTTTTTGCCCCTTTTTATTTTCATCCTATTCTTTTTTTATTTTTTAAAATCTTACCCATAATTTTTTTTTGGCAAATATGTCCTTTAACCCACTGTTGAACTAAGGAGATGACATGGGGTTGGGATAATTTCCCTTTGAGTCCTTATACTTTTCTATTTTATTTTAATTTAATCATTTATGTTCTGTTTTTGTTTTTTTTGTTTATACTTTAAATTTTATTGCACTTTCAGTTCAGTCCCCTGCTTATTTAATTAAGTCCCTATACTTGCTATTATTTTAATTTTTACCCTTTTAAGTTGCATAATTTATGTTTTTGCCCTCGAATTTCCTGATTATTTTATTTTGGTCCTTTATTTTTAAATGTTAATACTATTAATACTATTAGTACTATTTTATTTTGGATATAATAATCATCATACTTTTTATATTATTTCACTATTATTATCATTATTATTTTATAGTATTATTAATTGAATAATAATAATATTTTTTATTATTGTA
This sequence comes from Gossypium bickii, assembly GCA_025503065.1. Taxonomy (NCBI): domain Eukaryota; kingdom Viridiplantae; phylum Streptophyta; class Magnoliopsida; order Malvales; family Malvaceae; genus Gossypium; species Gossypium bickii. The sequence goes on along the minus strand of CP106710.1, from coordinate 15,670,637 downwards.
TTCATTATATTATTGTTGTTTTATTTTGTTAATGTCATAATTTTACCATCATCATGTATTGTAAATATTGCTACATACATTTGTATGTTTTTCTACGCAAATGCATAAGAAATAATTTAAGACTGAGGCAATATTCTTTATTTCGGGAATCCAAGGGGTCATGCTCCTAACTTACAGAATATAACTTTCTCCTTGAACCAAAGTAATCGAATATCCCATTTAAAATGAAAACACATAAGGTTTAGGTAATAATTAAACGATGAGCGTTCTTATTTTCGAGAATTCGATATTTTGTGCCCCCAACTTATGGGACATGGCTTTTCGTCTTGATCGACCGAAAATAAGAAAACCTACTCATTAAAATTTAATTTAGACGTCATCAAATAACATCATGCAAAAAGGGGATCGTATCTTAAATTTTCATTGAATTCTCAATTCTCAACACTAAGACATCAAGTAATCAACTAGGTACCAGTTTTGGGCGTTATGAGGGTGCTCATCCTTCCTCGTACGTAATCGACTCCCGAACCCATTTCCTGAATTTCGTAGACCTAAATCTAACCTTTTATTAAAATGATCAAATTTCAAGGTGATCTAATCACACCTAATAAAAAGGATTGGTAGCGACTCCATCTTTGTTTTTAAAATAAAAACTCAATTTCCAAAAAGGTTTCAACATTAATAATTAAGTAAAACAAACTGTAAATACATACGAACCAAGCAATTAAACTACGCACCATCACACAAAAGGAAACTAAAGAGGTTGACTGTAATGAACTACTCAAAATAAAAAATAGTCGCAACTAAGATAAAGCAAGGAAAAAGAAAATTCCACAGCAATTGAATGGTAAGTTTTCAAAAGAACCACAGAGAAAACTTTTGATAGAAACAGAGAAACCAATGTGAACAGAAAAATGAGAGAGAGGAAAAGTAGGGAGAAAATGGACAACAATTTTTGAGGAGGAATTTTAGGAAAACCCCAAAAGATATTTTTTTAAATAGATAAATAAATAAGCATAAAAATATATAAATAAAATAAAGATCACAATCCATCAAATTCACTCATTGTTGAATTCAAACTCAACCCAAATACTTGCCACATGGATGACACAAGAAAGAAATTGTAAAAATATTTCCATTTTGCACGCACAAGAGATCAAACACAAAACTTCTAAGCAGATTAAAATCTTACCACTGAACCAACAAGTTCATTCTATTATCAATTGAGCAAAAAATAAAAGAAAAGCCAAATGTTCAAGGATAATAATTGGCCCTAAATAACAAAATGTAAGGAAAATGATTCAAACTCATAATCTCTTATATACAAACACAACACTTAACCAGTGAACCAGATCAAATCACTTAACAAAATTTTCGAAATTTTAACCCAAAAATCAAGGTGTGCCCATTCTTAGTTTCACTAACCAAATTTCTTCTAACTTGATTTTTGGGACGTGACAATACATTTGTAGTTTCCACACGCATACAAATATGATAATGATTCTAGTTATTATAATATACGTAATATTTTGTAATACTATGAAATGATTTGTGTAAAATAAATTATTATAGATTTCATAATATTTTGTGTAACATTAATACAAAATACATTATCTAATTAATCAATTTATTACAACTCACATACTATTTTGTATAATAACACAAGACTCATAAGGTTTTGTGTGGCTGTATAAAATATTACTTTATTACACTAATTATTAAAATTTGAAAGTAATGTTATATGTTATTATGCAAACATTGACCTTATTACACTAATTATTATATATCTTATGATGTTTTATATAATATGAATTACAAAATACATTATTCGATTACACAATTTCTTATAACATACATAATATTTTGTTTGTTTTATGCTATTACACAAAACATTATTTACACTAAATAATCACTAACAAGAATTACATAATGTATCACTCGGTTACAAGATTTATTACAATTTATTACAATTACACTAAATACATTATTCGATTACATAAATTATTACAATTTACATAACGTTTTATGCAATAACACTGTCGAAACTATTTTTTGACAAAACGAGAATCGACCTTGGTTTTGAAAAAAAAAAAACGAGAGTCGCCACCGATCTTTTATTAGGTGTGATCGGATCACCTTTGTTTTAATAAAACATTTTGATTTACTAAAACAATGTTTTTGGTCTACGAAAATTTGAGAAAATAGGTTCGGGAGTCGGTTACATGCGAGGAAGGGTTAGCACCCTAGTCACGCCCAAAATTGGTACCGAATTGATTAATTAATGTCCCAATGTCGAAAGTTGAGAATTTTGAAAATAATTTGAAAATCAATCTCTTTCTGAAATATTTTAGTTTTTCTCGAATTTAATATCAAGATTTTCTTATTTCGAAGGAATAAAATATCACATCCAGTACATAGGACACGATGATTTTAATCTTCAAATCCAAGATCGTCTCTTAATTCCCGAGACTCGCGCATTAAAATATAAAAAGGATATTCGATTGTTTGGCCAAGCGAGTGAACCGAAACCCAACACATAGGGCACGATCTCTCGAATTTCCAAATACAGAATATTGCCTTATTTTGAAAATTTTGGTTTTTGGATGAAATTGATAAAAAATTAGGTTATGTTTTAAAAGCATTATTCAAAACGTGGATGGGATTATGCGACGGGAAAACGACAATGTAACACGAATTTGGCATAATGGCAACATAATACACGTAATACATGACATTGAAATCAACAATCTAAAATATTGACATGCATGAATAATAATGATAATAATATCAATAATGGGCAATAATATGAAAAATGATAACGATGACAACGAAAATACGAACGAACAGATCATAATACATGCAAAGACGGTAATCACATAGCTTACACAATTGGAATATCAACGTTAATAACATAGGAGCAATGAATTAAACAATTTTAAAAAGGCATGACACATAATACAATTTAAAAGAATTAACAAAATGATTTTAAGATATAGAATACATAAAAAAGTGCAGTAAATAGTATGAAATAATTTAACATAATGTTAAGATGTAAAACAAACAGTATGCATAAAGTTTACTAAAAAATAGTATACAAAAACTTCCTTAAAATAAGTAAGTAAGTAAGTAAATAGGTAATAATAATAATAATAATAATGTAGTGATAATAAATTTAATAATAACGATAACACGAAATATATATATATATACAATATACTAATATGAATATAGTAATAATAGTAATAATAAGAATAATAATAAAGTAATAGTAATAGTAATGACAAGTGATAAGCAAATAATATATATTCATATATATATATGAAAATAATAATAGTAGTAACAATAATAGCAAAAATACTAATAATAATAATACAAAATATGTACGATATAATAATATAAATATAGCAATAATAATAATAATAATAATGGTAATAGTAAATATAATAACCAAAGTAATTAGAAATGACTAAAATTGAACAAAAACGGAATACTTGGGGTAAATTTGAAATAAAATAAAGAAGGGAGGACTAAATCGCATGCGAAGATAGCCAAGAGGGACTAAAATGGTCAATAACCCCTAGATTCCCCTGCGCACGTCCAGTCGATAGCGGCAGGGACCAAATCAAAAGCCAAATGAAGCCTGAGGGCCAAATTAAAAAAAAAATAAAAAGACATAAAATGGGGCTTAATCAAATGGGCTGTGAAGGAGAGGGGTTATTTGCGCAAATATCCCTTTCTAGGGACATGTGCAGTAACTCCTACAACGAAACGGCGCCGTTTTGTCTAATGGTCATAAAACCATCCTTATTTCCCCAAAAATCAGAATTCCTTTAACCCTAAAATTTCTTAAACACAACAGCCACCTAAAACCTATCTTTTTCCCATCTATCGACTCTCCCTCTCTCCGGCGAGTGAGTTCCCCGGCCGATTATCGCGTTACCATCGTGCTCAGTGGTCATCGGCAAGTGGAGAGAGGGTTTTAGCCCCGTTCGAAGCTGGGCCCTTGAACCACCGTGGGCGTCAAGGCCGAAGGCTATCGGCCTACCTCTCCTAATCCGACCCCGACGACGGCATGGGCCCTCTAACTACATGTTCGGGCGGACTCAGGTAAGGTCTTTTCCTCTTTCTCTTTCGACTTTGTTTTGGAAGATTCGAAATAACAAAAATGAAATAAAATAGGAAGTAAATAGTAATAGAGAATAAAGGGAATACGAAAAACCTTTGAATGCTTTTTTTTGTTTTTTATTGCTGAAATTTCGTAAAAACGGAAGAAGCTACAAATGGGTTTTGTTTCGGTTTTTATAACCGAAGTATAGATTTCTGTCTATTTCGTTCTCTGCTGTTTGTCTTTTTGCCCTCTTTCTTTGGTTCTTTGCAGGTTATGGGCGTCGCGCGTGCCGATGGCAGAGGCGTGCGGAGTTTGCGAGGAGGGCGCTAGTAGTGGCTGACAATGGTGAGCGTGGTTGTTGGGGCGCGTGGCGCGGGGATGGGATAAGCGACCAGGGGGACAGACGATTAGGGCAGAAACCCTAGGGTTCTGACTTTAAGATTTTGGGCCAATTGGGCCTCTGTTAATTGGGTTAGAGTTTGGTTATTGGACTGTTATTTTGGGCTTATTAGGCCCCGGGTTTAGGTTTGGGTTTTAGTTAAAGGCCCGGGCAAATTTTTGGTCTTACAAACACAATGTGTATTGTGTTATTATATGAATATTACCTTATTAAACTAATTATTATAGTTTGAGGGTTATGTTTTAATCTTGTTACAGTAATTAATACAGATGTTGTAATATTTTGCCAGACACAAATTATATAATTCATTATTTAGTTATACAATTTTTCAATACTAAAAATAAATGAATTTTTAATAAAATCAATTTACTGTTGGATATAATGAGCACGAATTAATTTATCTAATTTTTAAATAAAAAATAAAATATAATTTCAACCCTAATATATACGCTCAAACAAAGTAATACTTCATAGGGGAAATATCAGTTAGTTGGATAAGTTAGATTTATGACATTTATCAATTCCTAGCAATGTCATGTGTAAATTTCAATTTCCTGATTGACAGTTAGTACATTTATTCTTAAATTGAAAAATAATATTTATTACCTGATACATGTTAAAGGCAAGCATGAATGTTCAATTTCACAATGAATGTCCCACAAAATTTAATTTTTATAACTCAATTAATTTTGAAAAACAAACATTTTCTTTTCTTTTTTATCCCTCTAATTTTTAAACATTTTAATAATTAATTATTCACTACACTTATATTTTTTAAAATAATTATTACAAAAATTACATATTGTACCATTATGATATAATAATATCATTTCATACATAATACAATTTTAAATATTGGGTTGTTTAAAATAATATAACAAAATATTAGTAACAGCTTAGTGAATAATACTTTAATAAGCAAAGTGCGTTCTTCTGCTCATGTTTTACATTATAATAAAAAATATTATATACTTAATACAATTATTTAATAAAATTTAATAAATAATTTTCAAATAAAGTTTTCTTTTTTAATAATAATCTTATTATAGGTTATTATCATATATGCTCTTTTTGATTTAATACCTAGAAGTACCTATATTTCCTCTCCAACTCTTAAATAGGAGAAGAATACACATCACCGCACTCAAATCCACGCCCTCTTACACTGACAATAATGTCAATGCCAATCGAATTATTACTGAATCAACCATTTTCCGTTAAAGTTTTAAATTTATTTTAAACAAAAACTGACACATATGCATAAAATTGGATGTGAGCAATATTTCATTGCCTATATATGAATCTCGCTTATGAGACTATTTTAAAATTTTATTATCAAAATTTATTAATTTTGAATTTAATATAAAATAATTTAAAATGATTTTAACCAATAATTTTGTAAGCTCCTCGTAAGCCAAAAATATCAATTACATGTTAATGTACCAATTCTATATTTCTTTTCCTTTTGATTTAATTATCATTTTTTTAATAATCTCATTATAAGTTTTGATCATATTTTTTTTAACACAATGTCTAAAGCTAGGTATAGTCCCTCCCCAATCCATAAATAAGAAGATAATGCACTTCAGTGCACTCGAATGCATGTCTTTCTGTATTGGCAACAATACACATACAAATTAAATTAAGATCTAATCGACAACTTCATACAAATCAAATTAAGACCAATCGACAACTTAATTACCAATCATAAAATTAAAAGAAAATAGATAATATAAAATGTTATATTAAAGAAGTTACAACATAATAATTTATGTGGATAAAAAAAAAGGGCATAATCTATATATTATATAAAATTAGCTCCTATTAAGAGTTGATATAGGTATTTTAGGTGGTATAAAAAATTAATAGGGATATTTTAGGTAGTACAAAAATTAATAAGGATAGTTTAGACATTAGAAGTTAACAAAGTCAATTTAAGTATTTTGTAAAAAAAAATAAATTTTTACTCTGAAATTTTTATGAGTTTTATTTTTTTTAAAATTTTAAAATATTGTGCAATTTTAATTTTACTGTATTATTTTATTCTCAAGATTCATCGTTGAAAGTGTAAAATATTGGAGAATTATAATTTTTATTAAATAATTTTTTATATAAAGTTGTTGATGCCAACTAAGTTAAGAATAAATGAGTTTATTAAATATTTTTTTAATAAAAATTATTTATTTCCTAATGATTATATGAATTTTGAGTTATGATACTACTTTCCTACGTTTGGATTGCATGCGAATCAACAAATTTCTTCTTATTTGAATTTGAGTTTCCCCCTGATATGGTTTGGTATATTTTTAAAATTTTATATCTCACTATTTGTTCTTAAAATTTTAATCCAAATGCTTTAGAAAAAGTTCACCCTCACTTCTCTTAAAAGAATGCATAAATTTTAGTTTTAAACGAGTTAAGTTATCATAGGTTTAATACTTCATTTAGTACAGTATACAATTTTCTAATTAAGGTGGTAAATGAATAGAACATTCAACGAACCGTTCAATTTTTATTTGTTTTATAAGCTAAATAAATGAATATGAACAAGATTTAGAGCTTGTTTATTAAATAAATCGAACGCAAACAAGGCTTATTATGTTTATTTATATTCATGCATAAGTTTGTGTATGTTAATTTAAAACTCGTTTATTGTTTAATTATTATATTAATAAAATTTATTGTTTGTGTGCTTATTTTACTTATTTATATTATATATTGATATTTGATTATTTTACATCTAAAAAATATATATGCTTACTTATTTATTGTTTATTATTCATAAATATGTTCAATTATATATTCAAGAATATGTTTGTTTAGACGAACGAAAATAAACATATATAATTTTAGATAAATGGACATAAACAAATCACAAACAAGTTTAAAAACAAACAAACGAATATGAACATAGATTCATTCATTCAAACTCGGTTAATTTACACCCTATTTCTAATATGATAATTGTGTGTTTTTTTTTTTCTTTTTTGTTGAATGTAATACTTATATTTTGCAAAAGTTTAACATTTTTATACCTGAAAATACTATATTTTTAATATTTAAAAATTAATTTGATAAAACTTCATCATTAATTAATATATTATTGATAGTTATTGATTATTTTTTATTTACTCGAAAAAAATAACCATTTAGAAATATTCAAGAAAAAACATTTAAATTTTATTAAATAATATTCAACACCAGTGAAATAAAATTCATTTTATTAAAATAAAGTCTAAAAATTTATATAGAAGAAAAAACCAGTCTGATCCGAATCAAATTATCATAGATAATCCAAAACGCCTTAACTGCAACGAATTGAACTCACCCCTATAAAGAAAACCCAATGTTAAACATTTATCTAAATTTGTTGACTTGAAAAAAAAGTAATTACATGTATAAAATTAATAAAAATCACTAATTCAACAATTTATACTCAATAAATTTAAAAAATATCAATAAATTGTTTACTTGATCAACTTTTAAACTAATGACAAATTAATCTAACTTTTGAAATTTAGTAAAGCATAAGCATGAAATTGAGAATTAAATAAAAAGTGGTGGTAAAAAGTTAATTTAAGACAGAAAACGGGGGTTTTATGTAAATTCAATTATTTAAAGCATGTTTTAAATATAACATAGCAACTAGGGTTCCAGTCTCTTCAGTGATCAAGCAGCAGCAGCCGCAGTGCAGGAGTCTCCCAACGCAGGTCACCTTTCTCTCTGATATCTGATCTCTCCCATTTTTTTTTTTTCTCATTCATCTTCTGTTTGCTTACTTCTATATAGGAATTCTGGAGGAACGTTAAAAGGAAAATAAAAACTTAGCTTTTTCTGTAGGAAAATAAATTGCTGTCACTTTGAAACTCTTATTCATTTGATTTTAATGGTTATCGTTATATACATCAAAATGAAAAAAATAACATGGGTTTGATTAGATTTTATTTTATTTTTGTTTTGTTTTGGGTGGTGAAGGAGGGGAAGAATGTCTCACAGGAAGTTTGAGCACCCAAGGCATGGTTCCCTTGGATTTCTTCCAAGGAAGCGAGCTTCTCGTCACAGAGGAAAAGGTATATTGTATTCTTTTTCATTTTGACAGTTTAATAATGAATACTGTAATTATCCTGCAACATTATATTTGATAACCTCCTGTGTTGAACTATGTTATTCGGACTTGGGGTGATATGGTTACGGGTTTGGATACTGTATGTTTTTGGTATGGATATGTTGGAGTATGATGATGTTGTTTTTGATTGGTGCAGTGAAGGCATTCCCAAAGGATGATCCAAGCAAACCATGCAAGCTTACTGCCTTTTTAGGGTACAAGGCTGGTATGACACACATTGTCAGGGAGGTCGAAAAACCCGGATCTAGTAAGTTCATTTTTGATTAAGATAACTCCCATTTTCATCTGTATTCTTGAGCTAAATTTATGTCCTTTAATTTTGTATAGAGCTTCACAAGAAGGAGACATGTGAAGCTGTTACAATCATTGAAACCCCTCCTATGGTTATTGTTGGAGTTGTTGGGTATGTGAAGACACCACGTGGTCTCCGCTCATTGAACACCGTCTGGGCTCAGCATTTGAGCGAGGAGGTTAAACGTAGGTTCTATAAGCATTGGTGCAAGTCCAAGAAGAAGGCTTTCACCAAGTACTCAAAGCAGTACGAGAGCGAAGAAGGGAAGAAGAGTATAGATGCTCAGCTTGAAAAGATGAAGAAATATGCCACTGTTATTAGGGTCTTGGCCCACACCCAGGTTCATGAGTTTTTCGTTTCACTGGAATTAATTTGTTATACATGTTTCAAGGTGGACTAAATTTGCTGACAAAGTGCATTTACAGATTAGGAAAATGAAGGGATTGAAGCAGAAGAAGGCACACATAATGGAGATCCAAGTCAATGGTGGAACGATTGCGGACAAGGTTGATTTTGCATACAAGTTCTTTGAGAAACAAGTCCCCATTGATGCTGTTTTCCAGAAGGATGAAATGATTGATATCATTGGTGTTACAAAGGGTAAAGGTTACGAAGGTGTGGTCACTCGTTGGGGTGTCACACGTCTGCCCCGTAAGACCCACAGAGGTCTGCGTAAGGTTGCTTGTATCGGTGCCTGGCATCCTGCTAGGGTCTCGTTTACCGTTGCCAGGGCAGGTCAGAACGGATACCATCACCGTACCGAGATGAACAAGAAGGTTTACAGAGTTGGCAAGGTTGGTGATGAGACTCACTCTGCTATAACAGACTATGACAGGTTAGTACATTTGTCTAATTCCATCTGATTCAAAGTTGTTTTCAATGTCTTTGTATGGAATGTTTCAATGTTTTCTGTTCGGATTTGCTCGATATAATTGCTGAATGTGTTGATGGTGTTTGTTTTTAATCAGGACTGAGAAAGATATCACCCCCATAGGTGGCTTCCCTCACTATGGTGTTGTGAAGAGTGATTACTTGATGATCAAAGGAGGCTGTGTTGGACCTAAGAAGAGGGTGGTTACGCTTCGCCAGTCTCTGATTAACCAGACATCTCGTGTGGCTCTCGAGGAAATCAAACTCAAGTTCATCGACACCTCCTCGAAGTTTGGGCACGGACGGTTCCAGACAACACAAGAGAAACAGAAATTCTATGGTCGGCTCAAGGCATAATCTTGGAAAAACCTGTCGGAAATTCATGGTTGGATTTTGTTTTGCTTTTTATCAATTTGATGAATGTTTGAATTTGCTGAGTTGGTTCAGTTTTTGCGTTATAGATTGTTCCTAGTTTTGAACCAAATATACATAATATCGTACTTGTTTTAATTTGCCTGTTTGCACTTCGATCAGAAAGAAGAATGGGTTTTTTCAGGTAAAATAGGATTGCTTGTGAACTCGAACACTGGAGTATTAACAAAGTAATCAACCATCTAAACCAACCTATCTTGGAAATGAGGGTCTTGAATGACACATTAAATCCAATTTAATATTAAGAATTAAAATATATATAAACAATGAGTAGGCTCAAGGTTACAGAAAATAGACAATCAAATGTTATTTTAGCGAAAAACAATAGCTTTGATGTGTATTTTAGTCTTTAAACTTGGTAATCAATTAAACGGGTCAGGTTTAAAAAATTCATACAAACTAGGTAAAACTCCAAAATTAAGGTTGTTTAATCTCGTTGATGAGCATGACTTTTATTAGATCTTTTATATGCTAGATGTTTCGAGTTTTAGTCTTTCTATTACTTCCATTTTAGCAGTTGCCATGCATTTGCTTCTATGAGTTTAAATTTTTTCGAGACGTTTTCAATCAATAAATTCACCATGGCTAAATAGGAAATAAAACCTGATAATAGTAGACTTGCTACGGCTACATAGTAAACGAAATTAAACTGGAGACAATATTAGACTTGTTAGAGTATGTTTTATAAGAAAAAAATTGTCTCTCAACTCTATCGAAAGCCTAATTACTTGAGTAAGTATCAAGTTCACAACGCGAGTACCTTATTCGGTACTTATCTAGTACTTAAAAAGGCGAACCTATGTAAAAAGAGAGGGAGGCTACAATTGCCCCCAGTTGAAAAGGGGGTTACAAAATCACCATCCTTAAGATAAGATAATTTGTAGCAGAGTTATTTTATTGGTGTAAGTGGAAGTTTTCTCAAATTTCAAAATATTTAATTTTCAAAATTTATAATCGATGACTTGATTGATAACTTGATGACAAAGTGTCATTTGTGGAAACATGTGTTAACTGTTACTTGATCCATGCACGTGATTAGAGTGGTAATGAAGCGTGGGATATATGGTAGTGTTTGATTGGTTGTTGTAATGATTACTTGTGAAAAATACATGAGAGTTGCACATATAACGAGTGTGAAGGAATTGGAATCTTCTATAAATAAGGGCCTTGTTCCATTATTCTACACTTCAAAAAAATTCCTAGCCATTTAAGGATTCTCTTGTTTTTAACTCATCATTCCCCGTTTTCATTTTTCTATCTTCTGTAATATTTATTCTCTCTTCTTTCTTTTTCTTTTTTTTTTCATAGTGGTAGTTTTTTGCTTTTACTAGTCTTGGTCTTATCATAATGTACTAGTGGCATGGGGCTAGATCTTTTGTCTCGTGATCCGTGCAGCCTTGCATTCTTCCAAACTCACCTAAGTCAACCTTTACTCAAGTGAGGATTTCTTAAGAACTTCTCCAAGGCACCGATTTGTATAGCGGAAGTAAACTATGCCAAAAGAAACCACAAAGAACAATAGAAAGCCATAGAAAGAACGCACACAGAGTGTTTGAGTAAATGCTCTCTATATTCTCTTATTCACAAAGAATAATGAAACAATGAATGGAGTGAGTACAAATGAGGGGGAGGCTCTCTATTTACAGTTGAGCTCCCCAAAATCGACGGTCAAGATTAAATTACATCAACGGACGAGATTAGTCTATCCCTTGATTTTATGGATTTACAAGATTACATTAAATCATATCAAATCCACTCTTTACAAGATATGATTCCCTATCAATATTTAAAGATTAGTTCCCATACTTATCAAGATAGCCTAAGTTGCCATATCTTCATTATCGGGCCAACCGGACTTCAATCTGACAAGTTTTTCCAACAGCTTACCGAATCGGGCCAGTTCCTGCGGGCCAAATGATCCCCATCTAAATAATAGACCTTCATTGGATGCATTTGGTGCGATGGTCACGGGCTTTGGACTTTGACTCGTGACATTCTCCCCTACCCATTCTCGCAACGCCCTCGTTGCGACTTCGAAATGGCACTAACTTGATTCGCCTCAGTCTCGTCTCGATGCCTTAGGCTTTTTCTTCCTTCGAGACTTTTACCTCGGCTTATGTCGCTTCTTAACTCGAACAGTCCCACTTGCTTGTACATCTCGATGGCAAGAAGTCACGTCTCTCTCTTGCCTAGATTCTAACTTGCCTCAAACAGAATCCTCTTGATTCACAATACTTAGCTTTGTTTTGCCCATAGTCTATCTGCCTCCTTGCTCAAGAATTTTGAAAGGGCCCCTACGTTCTTGCCAAGTCAACAAGTTAGAACGCAAAACACTATCAGAGTGTCAAGAATGTACCTTCCTCGTTGCATTTACTCGGGTCAACTGTCCAACTCGCATCACTACTTTCCCCGAAGTTTGACGCACACCCAACCTCTCTCATGGGTGGTAGTCCCTCCGACGTGTCAACAAAAATGAGCCTCATTGATCCTAGCTTTAAGATTTGCATCGCGACTTCTTCCTCTAAATCCGATGCCAAACTCACCTCTTTCATGGGTGAAAGCCTTGCCGACGACTCGGTCAACTCCGTCGCTTTACTCGAATTGAGCCTCATTAGTCCCAGCTTCACTGTTTTCATCGCAACTTTTTCCCCTAAGTTCGATAACAAACTCACATCTTCCTCATGTGGAAACCCCTCTGATGACTCAACAAGCTCCGATGTTGCCTTTTCTTTGACCACAACTGACTTGGATTGCTTTGGATAGTTCCGCAACTCATGCAGACCACGACACAAGAAGCATTTTACTTGCTTCTTTTTACTCCTTTTTTCCCTCTTGGCTTCTGCTTTTCCTTTGCTCGAACCAAGCTTCTTGGGCTCCTTGTCTGCTCCATCGTCCCATTCAATGACAGGCTTCTTCAGACACTTCAGCAACTTATGTGGACCATGACACAAGAAGCATTCCACTGGCTTCTTCTCATTTTCGGCCTCCTTGGCTTCGACACCCCTAGCGCTCGAACCAAGTCCCAAGGCCTTACCTACCGGCTTCTCTTTCTTAGAAAGTACAGATTTTTTTGGACATTTCTTCAACATGTGTGGACCGTCGCAAAGAAAACATTTCAACTTGTTCCTTTTTCTGTTGGGTTTCTTTTCCCCAACTTGTAGTTTCCCATTACCACCATTGTCGCTGTTGCCATTGCCATCAACAACATATTCCTTGTGATCCTTTTCACATACGCCCCTTTCCTCGAACTTGGAAGACCCAAGCTTGTCTTCCTCTAGACTAAGCTTGACCACGGACTCTGCTATCGTCATGGCTTCTGATAGCTTTTGGATACCTCTTTGTTCCACCTCTTTTCTAACCCATAGCTTCAATCCATTCTGAAAAGCAAGCAATGCTTCTTTCTCGGTCGTATCTGAAACTTTGAGTATGAGTTCCTTAAACTCTCGAACATACTGCCCCACTGTGCCTAGTTGCGTTAGCCATTGCAACTTTGCTCGAGCTATTTCCTCGATAAATTCTGGATACAACTGTTCTTTTAATTCACATTGGAACTCTTGCAATGTCACAATATCACTTTGCCTTTTATCTGTGGACCTGCCTCGCTATCATAAAAGCGCAATATCAATAAGAAATATTGAAGCAGTGTTTACCTTAACCGTATCATCCGTGATGCTTTTGGCACGAAAGTAATTTTCCATCATCTGCAAAAAAATTATCCACATTGCATGCAGTCCTTGTCTTCACAAACTCTTTCGACTTCAGAACATCCTCGTAATTGAGTGCTGCACTTGACACTCTTTTCCCCACGGTTGCTCGACACAAGGCCAACTCTCCCTCTAGTTCCTCTATTCTTGTGTCCAAAGCCTTCGTCGTGGCTATTATTTCCTCCTTCAAAACCATCACCATGGTCTCGAGAGCATCGTTCCTCTCATTTAGTTTCTTCCTTTGGGAATCAAGCAACTCTTGTACGTTATCCCTACTAGAAGTGAGACAGATGGTCACAAAGTCCTGGACTGCTCATACAAGTCATCTATACGTTCACCAAGTGCATTGTGTGACTCCTTTGTGTCCCCCATGGACTCCTCAAGTTTACCCACATGATCCTCAACAGTCGACAACATCTTCCTAAAAGGGACTGATCTTTTAGCCCATCTTTGTTCAAACTTTTCTTTCGATATTGCAACGGTACTTTCGCAACCAATAGCTCAGATACCACTTGTCACGAGGCTATATCTTTCATCTCGCGATCTGTGCGACCTTAGGTGATCCGTCCTTCCAAACTCGCCTAAGTTAGCCTTTACTCAAGTTAGGATTCCTTAAGAACTCCTCCAAGGCACCAATTTGTATAGTGGAAGCAAACTATGCCAAAAGAAGCAACAAAGAATAACAGAAAGCTACAGAAAGAATGCATACAAAGTGTTTGAGTAAATGCTCTCTATATTCACTTATTCACAAAGAATAATGAAATAATGAATGGAGTGAGTACAAATGAGGGGGAGGCTCTCTATTTATAGTTGAGCCCCAAAACTGATGGTCAAGATTAAATTACATCGACGAACGAGATAAGCCTATCCTTTGATTTTAGGGATTTACAAGATTACATCAAATCATATCAAATCTAATCTTTACAAGATATGATTCCCTATCAATCTTTAAAGATTAGTTCCCATACTTATCAAGATAGCCTAAGTTGTCATATCTTCATTATCTGGCCAATCGTGCTTCAATCTGACAGGCTTTTCCAATAGCTTACCGAATCGAGCCAGTTCCTGCGGGCCAAATGATCCCTATCTAAACAATAGACCTCCATTGGATGTATTTGGTGGATGGTCACGGGCTTTGAACTTTGACCCATAACACTAGGTGAGACTCTTTCTTTTTATTTAACCCTCATCTTTTTGTGTTTTCTAAAAGTGGAGGAAAGGTTTGTCAATATGTTAGTAGACTATGCCCATTGTCTTTACCAAAGCTGGGAGTACAAGAGTATAAAAGGTGCAAGATAAGGGGAATAAGGGGAAATGAAGAGTTTGGACTTTGAGGACCTAATAAAGGTTTTTTTTTTTTTTAACTTCATTTTAACATTTTGTTTATTTGAAGGCATGTTACTCTTTTTCAGTCATAAAGGTGAACAAATTTAACAAAGTGTTCAAAACTTCTATTATAAGCATCAAAGATGATAGTAATTGTTCTTGCCATGGAGGTAAATTTTGGTCTTTTAGTGTCAGAATTGATAGGAGGTCTCCTACAAGAAAGTTGCACATAGTTTGAAGGGCCAATGCCCTTCAAGAAGACAACAGAAAGTTGTTGAGGTTGAAATTGCGTAACCCAATAGAGGTGTCGATAGAAAAGTGATGAAACCTTCCTATGGTGTTTCACCACTGGTTCCTTTGAGTGAGGTTACTACCTTCGTTGTTGTTGTTATTTCAGTTATTACCTCCAATACATCAACTCTTATTGTTATCTAAATTCCAACTCCAACTTCAGTTGCATCGTTACCTTCATTTTCATCAACAATCCTTTCACCTCCTGCTTCTACTCCAACCTGTTTGAGTGAAACTTTGTTAGAAAAAATCTGATTTAAAAACGATTTTTTTACATAGCGAAAAATTAAAAATTTGAAAACCAACTCGTTTTGTGATATTTATAACAATATACCTTATATTGAAATTGTACCTATGTTTTCAAATAAGTGGATCCTTGATTTTTCGGCTTTTAACGAAATGATTTTCACCACTATTCTCGTACCACGAACTGTTTCAAGTGTAGGCTCGAATAAATTAAATCAAAACACAGGACTAGAAAAAAATTTCTTTTCTTTTTAGGATGAAAACAAAAATTATCTCTTCTTTAATAGAAATCAGTAAAATTGTTATTCTGGAATAATATATTTAATAGTTAAGAATAATTTCTCTATTTTTTGGCAAAGTAACAATCTTTCAAAGTTGTGTTAATAGCTCTACTGGAGCCATCTATTTATACGAAGAGAAAGTAGAACCCTTGTTGAATTGTAGTGGTTTATTTCAAATACTAAAAAAAAAAAAAAAAAAAACTTCCTACTTAGAGTGAAAGTATGGTGGACAACACACCCTAGTATTTCTACTAAGGTTGTCGTCCCCTTCATGTTACATGAGAGGACTTTGGGCCTCTCTTATATCGGGTTTAATTACAAGTATTTCCAGGGCTTCATCCCAGTACTTAGGGCCATTCTGATTTTGTTTTTCTATTTCCCAAAATAAACTTCAATATATTTATATTAAATAATTTTCTTATCCCAATTTTACCTTTTGCAAATTATGACGATTTGATCCCAAGTAAAATTTTGAGAAAATATGTTTAATATTTCACCACTCAAGTTTATTTTCATTTTCGGGTTTTAAAATAGCTAAAAAACATAAACTTATTTTTCCAATCATTTCTGAGTAATCCATGTACATTTGCAAGTGAATCATTTCTCATTTCCATTTTGAGAAAATCACATTCATTTCCATATGGTTCTATTTCTCCATTTCAGAGAAAACCATAATCATTCCTGAATGTTTCTCATTTCTCATTTTTTATTCATTCCATTAATTTAGATTCAAACATGCAATTCATTTCTAGTTTCAACGAGCTAGCGGAGGGACCGATTGGACATATGTAATTAGGGCTCAAATGATTTATAATTAAGTTATGGCTTTTCGTATTAATTATAAACTCATTTAGTCACGAAGTATTTCCCCTATAGTATCATAAATGACATACCATTACAAAAACAACTCAATTAGTGCTCATCTAATGAACTTATCATAAGTGTGTTACCCTGATAGGATATCCTTAATCTCTTTGGGATAATATCCATTCTCCCAATATGATCCTATTTTATCTCATGGTAGTTATTACATCTTCCTTCAAGAAAGGTCAATTACTATCAAATAGTAATCAAGTCATTCATCACAAAGACGAACAACCCATGGTCACGTTTACTTTTCATCAACCATGTAATGCCAATGAGAAAGTATCATTTACCCATGTTTTGGGTTATGAATTCCATTATTGTGAATGATGACGCTACATACTGTAGAAGTCGTACACTCAACGCACCGGTTTTTGGTTCATTATCTATTCGAACTTAGGCTTTTACTTACATCAAAGTGTACAAGTTACGCATACATAGTCTGTCATCCACTCAAGATTTAGATATGTCACACTATGAATGTCACAAGTGAATAAATCCATAAATGGACTCAAGATCTATTCTTCTTGGGTCCAGTTCACTATATCAGTCCAATCAGTCATATCTATGTCTCTATTTTCTGAGAGTCATCCACTCTGATGCTTAAGACAAAGCAGCTCTCCAATTGGACTTGATAGACAACATATTAGTCTTTCAATCGGTTTGCTCATTTCCGATTATACTGAGGCTGTCTTTCTGTATTACGACCCGACCATGTAATACCGCTTAGTATTAGTTAAACATTAGATAACTAGTGAGCAATATTTGCTTCCATTTTTCTTTGCATGCAAAAACCATGTGAGGACAATATACAAAGTATTAATGTAATTCATGAATAATTTTATTAATCAATTTGTTTGAAAAATTATAAGTATACTTAAACGAAAACACTACACTTAGAGCACCAGATCCAACAAACTCTACTTGCGCCAACCTTTTCTTTCAAGGTAGGTTAGTTTGGCACTTTGATTTTTGTGTTTGAATTACAAGTTTTTTACTTTTATATTTTAATAGTTTGTTTCTATTTTGCTCTTGTAAGTACTTCTCAACCAGTATTCAACTCACCTCATCATTTTCTATCTACTAACGCCACTAAGGTTGTTGCTGATAACATCTTTACTACATTGGAGAAGGGGAGGAAATTTTTAGGGTTTATCCTCAACTTTCACAACTAACATGTTAAGCTTTTTAACTAGAACGATGCAATATATTAATTTCCTCTAAATTCAGAGGAGGCCATAGCTTATTTAGAAGGAAGTATTACTATAGGGTTGAAGGATATTGGTGCCTTTCACCTTCTAAGGAATTTTATAGTTTCATCGGCTAGTTGTTTGGGGGAGAATGTGCTGGAGTGTGAATGCGGTTAAAATGTGGTTGCATTATCTAAGAAATGAAGAAATTTGTTGCGTGAAAGAAATGCATTAAAGTTTTTTTATTGACAAGGTGACTAAAGAAACAAAAAAATTTAAAAAGTTATCTATGGATATCTCCACCAAGGAAGCAACGCTAAAATCCACCAATAATTTGCTGAAAACTAACCATGATAACTTGAATAAGAACATGGTTGTCTTGGAAATGCAAGTAAATGAATATAGGAAAAGAGTGGATAAGCATGCTATGGAGGTTGGAACATTAAAGAAAACACGAGGCCAATTTGGCAAAATTGAAAAAAAAAAATCATGAAGCTGAAGTAATTGCCATGAAAATAGAGTATGAGGAACCCTTAGAAGAGGTAAGAATAGACTTGTAGAGAATAAGAGAGTTAAAAAAAATGCTACTAATAATAAGGAGATAGTGTAACATCCCTTACTCGAATTGAACCAATATATCTCGAGTAAGGGATATCACATTTGAGCACAAAGACTACTCAACTTAGAAAATCATGTTAAACATTTCATTTTAACATATTCGAGCTTGTTTAAAGTGATTCAAGTCATTTCTAGGATTTCTTTAAATTTTGGTTGCATTCAGGAGTCATTTGGGACCTTTTCGGAGCAAATTAGGGTAAACAGGATCAATGTTGTGACATAAACATTAGAAAATAAATGTTCTGACATTGGGGGAAGAATACCCCAATGCTGCGACATTGACTTGTGGTGTCATGACATTGAGACCAAAATTGCACAATGTTGTAACCTTAATTAGTGAATGCCACAACATTTTGGACAGATTGCCTAAAACATTATTGAAACACCTAAAACTAAATCAAAACTATCTCCAATCATTCCATGACATTTTTAAATATTTTTAGAACTCAAAATATTAAGAATTCAAAACTTACCTTTGAGCTCAATTAGATAATTTAATGAATAAATAAATATAATTAATATGATTACAATAATTATACCAAAGATAAAGATAAAGTACAGAATAGCAACAAGGTTAATTAGCACATTTTCATTTACCATACTTTCATCACTTATCATTCATGTAACATACCTTATCCAACCTAATCATCGGATCCAAGGTGTGAGCTGTCATATTCATTACAGAAGCTACTACGATTTTCATACGATAACTAAAAGAAAAATTATACAAGAAATTCAGTTTCAAAACTTAATTCAACATTATTTATTCAAATCCGAATTATAATCGAGCTTACGAAAGCTTTTTTAAACACTAGTAACAAATGAAGGACTAGAATGTAAAAAATTCCAAATATAGGGCTGAATTCGCGACATTGAAGGATTTGAACATCATATTTGGTACATGATATATATTTGGAAATTTAGGGCTAAACTCACCTTAGGTACATGCTAGTTGATATAAACATAACAAAATCTATACCAAATTTGCTAAGTCGAGAATTGATTCTTGGATGTTGTTGCACTTTTTGAAACATAACAATACCTACGCGTGAAAATAAACAAAATTGTACGTTGAGCAATAGAGCTCAGTGGTGCTAACATGAATTAAAGCATTAATCAAATATAGCAAAATGCCAAATACTGTGAAGACATATTTGCATTTCTTGTCTTATGAACCTAATATCACACTTTGTGCTATTTATCATGCCATATGCCAACATCCAATTCATATACCATATATTTCAATTTCAAGAACAATAAGCATATCACAAGGATCATTTTACTTTCTCGTTTCATTCTCAAATCAATTGATTCGTTCTATATCTATATCTACCTTTAGAGATTATTTTAATCAGTTCGCATGATCTTTCACATGCCATCTTTTGTTACTTCAACATTAATACAAAAAATTCACCATTCCCCATTAGCATTTCATATCAAATGTCACTTAATAAGGTATATGATTTATGATCCCCATTAACCAGACATGGACCCAGAACTGATATATGGATCATCCAACCATCACACTAATATATTTGGAACCTAGTGCCTCTTCGGTACGTCTGAAGTATAATTTTCTCTCCACATCTCATCGGTATAAACCGAAGAAATGTGTGATCCACACCTCATCGAAATGTTCGAAGTAAAATATTCGCTCCGCAACTCATCAATATAAACTGAAGTATAGAAACTTGCACACTAATCCTATGACATGTAAACTATGCTTGATTCTTCTTGAGATCGTTAATAGGGTAATCAGTGTTTCAAACATATTTATGTGTTTCATATATCAATGTTCAATACATAACCAACTCATTTCATGCTCAAACCATTTCATACCATTACATATCATCACTATGTTTCAATTTCATATACAATCTATATGGCAATCTCACATATCACATACATATCAAGTTTCATGCTTTTGCTTATCTTCTACGTGTTATATACATATGAGTTCACAACTTCAATTTAACATATTCATACAAAATCATCATATTCTAATAAATTTTCTAATAGCATAATTTAACATATTCTCATATTCTCATATTCTCATACTCTCAATCCATAGCATAATTTTCTAATAAATTTTATTTTATTCAATTTAGTCTTTAATGTTATAAAATTAATTATAGGGCTTGGTCGAGTTTCTAATCAAATCTATCACTTTTTACTACATTCTAACTTAGTCCTAACATAACTCAAGCTTACTAACCAATAATCTCATCACATTCAAGATTAATTTCATCAGGTATACATTAGTGGTAACTTGATATATACTTAATAATTTGAAAATCTAAGACTTGGGTCTTTTAAATCAAGATTAAAAGACCATGTATTCATAAAAATGTACAAAGAAAAGCATGGATACCTTGTATATTTTGAAATCAAAATTGGAAGATAGAAACAAAGTTTATGTCTTCCTTCATTAGCTTGGATGGCGCAAATAAATGAAAAAGATGGATAGTTTTCATCTTTCTCTACTCACATATATTATATAATTAGATTAAGGAATGTAATTAAGCTTATTAACTTTACTTTTTAACCATTAACCATGTTTAATCTAATGATTAATTTTTCTTAACTAAAATCAAATGAATGACCATCACTTTCCACTATCCAAATTAACTTAATGGTTAAATGACCATTGAGTCCCTTGGCTAATTTCTATTCAAGTCCCCAAGTATTTTCTAAAACTAAAACATTCAACAGTGATTGAACTTTTTACAATTTAGTCCATGTACTTTAATTAACGATTTTCTTAATTAAGTTACTTGACCGTTTACTAATATATTTTCATACTAACTTAAAAAATTCTTCTATTATAATCTCACAGACTCGATTTATGGAATTGGATTTTGAAACCGCACCTTCTAACACTAGCTAAAATCGGGTCGTTATAATTCATGTACTACCCATTTTGCCCATTGTAGACTCAAATGAACAAGAAGGATATACGGAATGTAATCATGAAGTACATAAGCACGTAAGTTCTAGATTTTCATGACACTAGAAGTGTTAAAGCACGAGCACCGAAGTGCTAAATTGAAAACACGAAAATTATATACTTTTTCATACCCTTTTTGACCCAAATCCATGTGGTTTCAAGTAAATTCTTGTCAGAAAATAATTAAATATTATAAAATAATTAATTTGTGCTAAAAATATGAACATGATGAATTTTAATTAATTTTATAGTTAATTTTGTTTAATTTTGACTATTTTTACGTGAGAATCGCACAAAAAGAGCAAAAAAATCGCTCTCTACAGATAATCGCTTGAAGAATAAAACCGAGAAGCGATTTGAAGTGTCAAGGCGACTTTATTTCCAGCCCAAGACGGTCTAATTATGAAGATTTAATCATAATATAATTAATTTTAACTTATTCCCAATTTAATTTGGGCTAAATAAATTATTTTTAATTAATTATGGAAAAGGGGCCCAGTTGAACCACATTAGTTGAACCGAACCGATTGAACCGAACCAGCCACCAATTGGGCAGCCCAAACCGTCCACAATGAAGGCCCAAATAAGCTTATTACCTGATTAATTCAGCTTGCAAAGGAGCCCTTGAAGATCTTTCAAAATCCCATTCAAACCCCTCCAAATGTTAAGGCTTTAAAGATTTGCCCTATGCTATATTTAGCAAAGTTGAATTCTTCAACTTTGCCACATGGGATGGCCGGACAAGGGAGCCTCTTTTGCTGCTGCTATTTGCTATTTTTAGCAGCCTTGATCACCTATAAATACAGCCCCTAGCTGCTCATTCATTCCACACCTCAAGCATCCAACATTCTCCTCTCTCATTTTATCTCAATTCCTTTTGTTCCATTTTCTTTTTGTGTGTTCTTGTGCCGATTTCTCCTCTTGGAAAAGAGGTATTTTCCCAGCCATTCGGAGCAGCATTTGGAGTATTTGTAAGCCACCTTGATAGCCAAGGCCAACGAAGAACGGAGCAATCAGTCAAGCCACGGAGAAACACCAGATTTGCTTCTTGTTCCCTATCTCTTTAAATTTCGTTGTTGTTTTGACAAACATGTTTATGAATATTTATGCTGTTGAAATGTTTAATTTAATCAATTTAGCTTGAATTTAATTCGTGTTGGGTTGATTGCATTTCAATCTCTTAAATTGTTAAAATTGTGTTTATGCTGTTAAAGGCCTCGGTAAAATGTTTGATTAAGTAAAATTATGTTAAGTTATCTGGCATTATAATTGTTTAGATAGCTAATGAATTAATTATCTAAACGCATTGAAATTGTAATTAATGGACCCAATACTTAATCTGTGCATGTTTAATTCTTCTAAGGTAACTGAAGATTAAATTAGCATTGTATTTGACGATACATATGCCTTGCATAACTTGCAGGATTTTTGTGATTAAATTGTTTCAAGATAAAATTACTTTGTTACCTTGCACGATCTTTTATATGCTTATTAGGTTGAATTAGTCGTTTGAATAGACATAGGAATATGCGAGAGATAGTTTAATTTAATAAGTATGTATGTGCAATAACATGTTTACTTTTATAAATCTATTTAATCGGTCGAATTGACATAGGAATATGTACAAGAGATGAATGGATTTTTATTTGTAAGTATGTTCATAAGTTAGCAAATTACCGAGTTGCCATGTTTTAACAAGTATAAACACGAGCTTAATAATTCTAAGATAAGAAATGTGATTGATCCAACACAATTATATCATCTTGATTAAAATCAGTTTTTGAAATCGTGCACTCGAACTTTGTTCTATTTTATTTTCCTTTGTTTTTCTTTTAGTTTTTAAATATTTCTTAAAACCAAATATTTTTCTTTCACCAAAGTGTTTAAAATCATTTTCATAAATAATTCTTTAACAGTCCCTGTGGGTACGATAACTCGACATTTACTTATCACTTTATTACTTGTTACGATTGTGTACACTTGCACATTTCCACCGTTCCATAAATTCACAAACACACTAAGGGAATTCCTAATGGTATGCCATTTATATCCCACAAGTTCAAGACTTGTCTACATAGGCTTTGACATTAGTATAAACTCAATTTACATCTCCATTACAATCAGATTTTCACAATTTCATATTCATACAACAATTTTCAACACTTTACAATTTATTTCTTTACTCTACACATATAATCACACCAACAATAATCACAGCTATTTATCGCTTTCTTGAATTTAACACTTATTATTATGTTATATACATTTAAAACCTTAACATTAGCATTTTTAATAATACATTACTCATAAAATTTTAAGATAAGAAAGAACTGTAAAGTACTTGCAAATTTTATCTAGACTATAATTCCTTTTAAGTTTTGTCTACTTGTTTCTCCTTGTCTCCACTTCTTCCATCTTGTTCATTATTTTTCTCTTCATTCCATATCAATTTCATAAAATATGAGAAATCATTATACTTGATTCATAACACTTTCATGCTCAAATAATTGAAATAAACATGATACTATTACTAAATCATGAAAATCTTACCTTAGATCTTTAGTTTCTCACACTATCTGTATTTTCTCTCTCCTCAAGCATAAACACTTCACTTCTGACTTGAAATCTATGCTTGCTACCTTGTGGATAATTTAGTTTAACTCAACTTCTCCATGAAAATTTGGTGATTTTTAGCTTGGAAGGGCCTTTAATGATGATAGAGGATGAAATTGTAAAAGAAAGAAAACTTTTCTTTCTTTTTATGGTGGTGATGTGAAAAGAATAAGAAGATGGAGAACTTTCTCCATACTTCTTCTAGAATATCTCTAATATAATAATAAAATTAAACAAATTAATATAATATGTTATGATGATAATAATAATATAAAATAAAATATTTTAACTTAATAACAAAAAATCTTTCCATCATACTTATCACTTACTCTTGGTAATAATTCTCTCCATGTCCTTACACATTTCACCACTAATTCAATTTAATCCTTTTTATACTCTAAATTTCTCACTTTCACCCTTACACTTTGCAAAACCTTACGATTTAATTTATACCTTGGATTAATATCTCTCAATATACCAATCTTTTGAATTTTCACAATTCTCCTACTACCTTCTATACTAACACTAATAAATCACATTTTATTTATTCTAAAAAATTCACTCATAATTGCTCAAAATAACATTGTTACGACTAAGGGAATTTTGAGGACGTTATAGATATAGGACCTAAAGAAACAATTAGCAAAGAAGCATCAATTAAACATAAATATCATTGCTACTACTTTAGAGGTGAATTGTGTGGTGCCTTACATTTAGAAGGGTACCATTTTGGCAATTTAAGTTGTACGGGGTCCACTTGGTCTTGGTGGCATAAAGATTGGTGCTTGTGAGGGAATTGAAGTAGACTTTGACTTTATGATTTCCTTTGGTGAGGCATGGGAGAGATTTAGAGAACATGTTCACAATAAAATGATTGTCTCACTACCACCCCTAGATTGAATCATGAGAAGCTTCTAAAGCCGTTGAAAAGGGGGACGATGTAAAGCCCCCATCAAACCCTTAAGCAAGGCTCTCATAGCTAGAGGATTGATGAATTCATTAGTTATTATAGTGACCCCATGATCAAACCCCATTGGTCCTCCGTGTCTAACAACTAATTTTTTCTACACTTTCAAAACATGTGCTTTTACACTTCGAAAAGCTATTTTCCATCCCCAGCGATCATAAACAATCAAAAACTCATTCATTAGTATAAATACACCTAAACAACACTTCAATAAGTATGAACCTTATATACAAGCAATAAATAAATTGAGAATACAATAGTGATCTAATTCTTTACCTTCTTTATTGTACATAAACATCAATGCTTTATTGTATATCTTTGTACAAGTCTTGTTCTATATTCTAGAGAGCTTAAATTTTGTAAACACCATACTATAAAAAGATTTTCTTTGTTTATACTTTAAAACATTTTGTAAAAGAAGAGATTTTTAGTTTAGCTTTGAAAGCTAGAGTGGTTCTATTTTAACCATTATAAAAGAGAGAATGAGAGGTTTCTATCTAAACTTAAGAAAAGAGAGGAATGTAAATGTTATACATTGTCATTGAAAGGTAGCAATTCACGTTAGTGAATTGGAAAATTTCCTTGGTAAGTAAAGTTAAGGCTAAGGTTAAGCTAGAAGAAGTAGCTAATTGAAACCAAATTTGTATAAATTGTTTCCGTTTAATTTTTCTATCCCTTTCACTCCTTTAGGAAAAGTTTTTTAATTACCAATTCACCTTCTAATAGTAAAATACTCTTTAATAAGACTTTTCAGTATTACATTCCACCAAAAATGTTACTTTTATAACAAGTTTACCATTTTTTTTGGGTTAATTTTGCCTTTAAACCATAACATATAACATGTTTTAGTAAAAATATGTATTGCTCTTTTTCATGGCACTTCGATTAAAAGAAAAGCTCTAACTATTTATTTCTCCTCCTTGATTTTAATTCATTTTTTAGAAATGAGATATGTAAGTATTTTAGTAGAGAAATGCATTAACTTATTAGTAATATAAAATTTGACAGCTTCAACCTTTGCTTAGTAAAAAAAAGAAAAAGAAAAAAAAATGATTTAGTAAAATATGCTTTTACGTAATCTCATATGTTGTCAACTAATCAACAAAAATTTACATTCTAGCCAAACGAATCCAATAAGGCACTATAACATACTCAATAATGTGCTAAGTAATTTTACCTTCCATTAACTAAACACTTGCTATTGGTGATATCATATTAGGGTAAACTACATTAGTAGTCACCTAATTATGTTTTTTTTTTGTCACCCAACTATGAAAAGTTACAAAATGATCACCCAATTATTCAAATTTTTTTTGGCTATTAGCAGGCTAACATAAAAATAGGAACACCTAAAAGTCCAAGATAGTTGGGTGACCAAAAAAGACAAAATCGAATAGTTGTGTAACTATTTTGTAACTTTTCATAGTTGGTGACCAAAAAAGAAAAAAAAAACATAATTGGGTGATTACAAATGTAGTTTACCTGTCATATTATTGATTTGATGTCATCTTTTTCCATCCACATATGATAATGTCTCAAAATAAATTTTTTTATCCAACCATGAAGATATGATACTTGAATGTAAAAAACCCCCAAGAAATTTTACATTTTGTTGATACTATGAATCAGCAAGGAAGGAACAAGGAATGAAAGGTGGGTTGTGACTATGAAGTTGGTTCACGTGTGATAGGCGGAGAGCCGGAAGAGAGAACTTAAAGGGGAGGAGGAGGAGGAGGAGAAAGGCGAAAGGAGAAAGAAAGGCTGAAGAACACTAATTTATCAAGTGGGATGCTTATGGAAGAAGAAAGATCCTTTATATCTCAAGTTTTGAGGTATAATAGGGGAGGTCCCATTATCATGTAATGCTATATCATTGACTATATGAGTGGTAGGCTACTCATGTGGTCGGCTAAGTGACAGGCTCGTTGTGTGTCAATTTTCGTAAATCGTTGTACTGTATGGTCCTACTATAGCTTCTCATTTCCCTTTAATGAGGTTGTATGAGATCATTATACCTTGGTGGTCTCTTAATGGTACCCATGGGGAATCCAACAGCGGGTGACATCCTTATAGGTGACGAGAAGTATGTGTGTTATTGGTTATTGATCACCACTAAAGATACAAGGTGGAAGATTGTCCATGGGTGCTTGCAAAGTCATTTCTTATATTGCCATGTGTTCAAGCTAAGTTAGGGCATAACATATTCCATGAAGTAAACACATAATATATATTTTTCAAGGATAATTATTTAAAAAACAATTTAAATGCATTTATATGAAAAAACAATGCACACAATTTTACTTTATTTTAAAGTTATCATTATATACTACTTATAATTTACAAAATTTCTAGTTAATATATGTAGTTCGAAAAAATACAAATTAGGGTATGATTTGAAAATTCAATTTAGAATGGGGGTGGGCCGGGGAGGGAAGAGAAGGGGGGATTAGGGCGAAAAGAGGAAAGTGGAAAACAGGAAAGAGGATAGGGCAAAAATAAAAACATGCGAACAAACACTCTCTCAATTTCTCTCTGATTCCCTCTCTTCTCTTCTCTTCTCCTTCCCTCTTCGATTCTTTCCTTTCCTTTCCCTCCACTTTCTCTTCAATTTTCCTTTCTCTTTCCCTCTCTTTCTCAGGCAAGTTCTCTCTCTTTCTCTCTGATCTCACTGTGCTTTTTTCCTTTTAACTAAAATATAACGGTCCCTTTTGTTTCCAGAACCAAACATTCAATACTAATAAATCTAGATTTTTGCATTTTACTTTCTCTCTTCTTCAGATTCGAACTTAAAACTTAAAAGCCTCCGTCTTTTTTTATTTTAAAATTTTCTTTTCCCTTTCTTCTGATTTCTTAGCAATCCAACAGAGTTTCTGTTTATTTTTTTTATGCCTTTTTACTTTCACAATCTTTCTGATATTTAGAAACAAAAAACACATTGATTTATTAGTTTTTTTTAATTATTTCGCATTTAATATGTATGATTTGACTGTTAGATGCTTAATTTTAGTGAGAAATTTGTGTATTTTCTTTTGCTTGTACTTTGGATAGAAATGCATTGTTTTATTAATTTTTTGATAGGAAAGTTGATGAATAAAAGATAACTGATAGTGTTTTGAGTTTGTTACAGGTCCTTGCAAATGGCGGAAGCTTCTAAAGTCATTCATGTTCGCAACGTTGGCCATGAAATTTCTGAAGTAAAGCCTCTTTTCCTTTTATAGTTTACTCGTTCTCTTTACTGCTAACGTCTACTGAGTAATCACAATGTTGTCTTTTTGACTGATCATGATTATTTTTGGAGTGTATGCTTTCAATAAGGCAAACGAGTAATACTTTATTTCGAACTAAATGTAAAAAGGTTAAAAATTATTGTGCATTTATGAATTTCTGTTAAGAGAATTACTATTTTAAGTGTTACATAGATTCGGCACTTCCAGCCAAGTCTACCATCTTGACAAAACATGACAATATGTTCATGATACGTGTCGGACAATGTGGTTGCAGTATCGATTTGCCTTATTTTCCTCAAGCAAATCAAACTTGGATAATAGAAATAAACTGACTGGAAAGGGCTAAGATTTGTGGCTTGAAGATGGAAAGAAATCATTGGTCTTATTGACATAAGGGTAAATATAGAAAGATTATTTATATAATAAATTATATTTTCAGTTACGTTTTCATAAGATGTATCTGTAAACTTGTATCTTGCTTTTGGTCACCTTTTAGTGACTTTGTTAGACTAAAAGGTTGAGCAAATAACGAATTAGACCCTTCGACGTTCCCATGCTGGATACCAGTACTTGAGTCCATGTAAAATAGGCTGCAATGAAAATGCATAGGTTTTTATTAAGTGTAATTGCACTGCATATTCTTCAATGATTTACATATATCATCTGACGTATCTCCTTTTGTTTGTTTCAGAATGATTTGCTTCAACTTTTCCAGCCATTTGGAGTGATAACAAAGCTTGTAATGCTTCGTGCAAAGAATCAGGTTTTTACTTTGCTCGTGATAGATTTAGTTGTTTGAACTTGAAACTTTACCTGTACCTATGATGAATATATTTATCGCTTAGGCTCTTCTCCAAATGCAAGATATTCCTTCAGCCATCAATGCAATGCAGTTCTACACTAATGTTCAACCAACTATCAGGTATAAACTTATTTTATTTGCTTTTTCTTGGGCTCCTTGTTTCCAAATCTTTTGCATGAGTTTGTAATGGTCCAGGGGGAGGAATGTGTATGTTCAATTCTCATCACATCAAGAACTGACAACCATGGATCAGAATGCTCAAGGACGAGGTGATGAGGTTAGTAGATTAGCATCTTATCATATTGTGGATGCAAAACATACTTGTTGAACCATATGGAGAAAAATGTTTCAAATGAAGCCATTTGTGTGGGACCAATTGTATTTGTAGCTTTTGGAGTAGCAAAGAACATGTTATTTTTTTCTTTTTTAATTAATTGTCAGTTATTGTCTTTGATATATCTTTATCTTTGGCAACAAATATCATTCAGTAATGTTGATTTGAAGTTTCCATAATAAACCAAGCTTATTGGGATAACTGTTGCACCATATTTAAAATACAGAGAGTACATATGGTGCAGTAAAATGACTATGGGGAATATTTTAACCTGAACAAAATCTATTGCAGATTGATTTTCTAAAGTTGAGTAAGTATAAAATGTGGCCTTCTGAAATTCAAAACAGTCTTGAAATATGCTGCTGGGAAGTAAATTGATTGCTGTGGAAAAAATACTTTATTCTAGATTATTGAAAGATTGATTATTTTCATAATATACAAGGTGGAGCTTTTTGTTATTAACCGAGTGACTTGGGAAAAGGAGCTATGTTAGTTAAATTCCTACTGGCAACGTTAGTGGTCGTGTACACTGGGATGAAGCCAAAATTTTTTTTTTGGGTGGGGGGGTTTCCCTCCCCTCTCTACACCCCTGCACGTATGGGGTAGTAGCTGTTTAATCACTAGGATGCCTTTATAAAGTTCATTTTGTGCCATATGTGTTGGTAATTCTGCTTTCATTTTGTGCCATATGTGTTGGTAATTCTGCTTTCATTTTGTGCCATATGCAATCTGTTTGTGTTTTGCTTTCTGTCGGACATTTTCTTTGCTAAGTGCTATATATCTCACCTTTTTGTGGTCGATTCAACAAGATTTCTTATTTGTTTGGATTTTCTTCTTCTTTTGGATTTTAAACCTTTAATTTCAAAGTGCAACTAGCATTTCAACCGTTTTAGTTGAAGTTACTTTGGGCATTACTCAATTGTAGATTATTGAGTAATATCTTGTTTATTTTAATTTTTAGGTACAAAAAGATCACGGTCAATCCTTTGTCCTGTTAGCTCTATGCATTATACTATCCAACTATAGGGTGAATAATATCTACGTAATAAACGTCTTTGTTGCACAAGTAACCTCAAGTTCATACATATGAAGTAACTAGAACAAATCTATTTTGGCTTTCCTTTCCTCCTCTCTGAGTTTCCTAGGTTTTTATAGTCCTTCCAATTTCAGTGTTTTAAAGGCCTTTTTACTGCATATTCAGGGTTTGTTTCTTTATTCATTTAATCTTCTCTTTATCTGTGCTTCTTTATTATTCTCTTCTCATCTCTTCTCTATCTGCTTCTCCATTTATATTCCTCTCTCTTCTGTCTCTTTGCGGGTCTGCTATGGGGCACACTTTGGATGCACAGCCGAATCGAATCCTCCTGGTCACAATCCATCATATGCTTTATCCTATTACAGTGGAAGTGCTACACCAGGTTTTCTCACCTCATGGATTTGTGGAGAAGATCGTCACATTTCAGAAGTCGGCTGGTCAGCTTCAAATTTTCTCTCTCTCTCTCTCCTGAACTCTTATACAATATATTAAGCTGCCTACTGAACTCTTGCACAATATATTTATGTTGATACCAGCTTACTAGGAAATAGTTTCAAAGCTATGAAGTGTCTACAGTTTGCAGTTGTTTTTGTGAATATGCTTACCATACATTTTAGATACATGGTCATGAAAGAACTACTTTGAATAAACTTTGTGTTCTTTTTTATTTAGTCTTTCCTCTCTTCCTCATCCTATTCTTGCAAATCTTTTAGGCTTTCAAGCCCTGATCCAGTATCAAGGACGCCAGAATGCTATCTCAGCTAGAACTTCTCTTCAGGTATTTTTAATTGTATAAACCTGTTATTCATTTTTCTATGGTAAGCTCTTTTAATTTTAATTAGTGGTTTGATTTCGTGGGAAATTTAATTTCTTGATGTTTTGCAGGGCCGTAATATTTATGATGGCTGCTGCCAGCTTGATATACAGTTTTCAAAGTAGGTTTATTCATCCAGTTCCAGTCATACCATTATTTGTGTCTACGGCATGTGGGCGTGGAAGTTCATTTGTTTTGTTTGATTATGATCTATTTTTCTCCTGTCTGATAGATTATACTTCTTAAAAAGCCATTGTTATTATTAAGTTGCTATTGATTTTCTTATTTCAGCCTTGATGAATTACAAGTCCATTATAATAATGAGCGATCAAGGTATGTTAGTAACCACTTGCTTCTCTTTTATATCTTGTCGACATTTTCATTTTGGTGCTACTTACATTGTATCCTCTCTCTCTCTTGCCAAGGGATTTCACAAACCCAAATCTCCCAACAGAACAGAAGGGCAGATCATCACAGGTATAATCAATTTTTGCAATTTCCTTCTAACATGAGATTTCTAGAAGTATATGTGCATCTCCACAACTGTTTTTGCAGCTATTTCCTTCTTGATTTTAATTTGCATATATTTTTAAATGCAGCATCCCGGGTATGGTGATGCAGGAGGTATGTATGCCCGAGGCTCTTGTAGCTAGGGCAGGTGCTTAATTTGGTACATGTACATAATTTCTTTATTGTTGCTCATTATTTGATTTTTACTTGTTGACTAATAAATGTTGGTTTTCTTCTGTTTCAGTTGGATTCCCACAGGTGGGTATTGCTCAGTTCATGGTCTGAATATAAATGAGACAGTTCTTTCTGATCTTGGGGGTATTATCATCCTTTATGTTATTCAGCCACAACAGTCAAGAGTGTCTGCCAGCTAACCTCTTTGTTTCTCAAGTTCTTTGTTTCTGTAGGAGTGATTAAACAGACTTCTTTTTTCCCTGCATGGCAAATGCTACTCAGCACCCATATACTTTTTGTAGCTTCGTTTTGTGGCAAACTATTAGAGCATGCATTCTATTCTAGTCTTGCCAATAGAAAGGCATTTGATCAAACTTGGATTGTGGATATTATTTGGGCTCATATCACACACATCTATGTTTCTATTTGGTATGGGGTGTTACTAGATTCTTTAACTGGGTCAAGTTTGCTGTGAATTATGAATTGATTTTACTGAAGGTCTTTATTTTATCTGTTAAATACTACCACATTTAATGATTGCATTTCCCTCTTCTCCATGAAATATAGATGGCTAATGCAGCTGCAATTGCAGCAGCTTTTGGAGGAGGTTTGCCTCCAGGAATAAGTGGGACAAATGATAGGTGCACAGTGCTCGTTTCCAATCTAAATCCTGATGTAAGCTAGTTGCTATCTTTTTTTTTTTTTTGGTTGAATTCTCGACTCTTCCTATCATCAAGCTTGACAATTAATATCTTTTTTCAGAGAATAGATGAGGATAAGCTATTCAACTTGTTCTCACTCTATGGAAACATTGTGAGAATTAAACTTCTACGTAATAAACCAGATCATGCTCTTGTTCAAATGGGTGATGGCTTCCAGGCTGAACTGGCAGTACATTTTCTCAAGGTTTGGCTTTTGAATCTCTTGAAATGTTGTTGTTGGATGTTTAGTTCTCTTAAAGAAATACTATTAAGAGGTTGGTTTTAGGTTGAACACTTACTGGGTACTAACACACTTGAAAAATCAGGGGGCCATGCTATTTGGGAAGCGACTAGAGGTCAATTTTTCAAAACATCCAAATATAACACAGGGAACTGATACCCATGAATATATGAACTCAAATCTCAACCGCTTTAATCGCCATGCTGCGAAGAACTACCGTTACTGCTGCTCCCCAACAAAGATGGTTCATCTTTCTACTTTACCTCAGGATGTCACTGAAGAGGAAATTGTGAACCACTTGGCAGAACATGGCACCATCGTTAATACCAAGCTCTTTGAAATGAATGGAAAGAAGCAAGCCCTTGTTATGTTTGAAAATGAGGAGCAAGCTACGGAAGCCCTTGTTTCCAAGCACGCAACCTCACTTGGTGGATCAATAATTCGAATTTCATTCTCTCAGTTGCAGACAATAAGAGAGAACTCACAGTAATAGTTTGTCGGTAAGGAACTGCGATGATACTGGCATTAAGAATTCATTATCACCCAGGATATTTTATATCGGGTTGTAGGTTCATCTTTTTATTTCTTGTTTCGTTTAACGTTAAGTCTAATTACTTTTATGGTGCTGGATACTTTATTTTATTTTCCGGTCTTCGAAGGACTAGTTCATGTAAGGTATGCCACTTAATCTCTCTAGGGTCTGAAAATTTCTGGGTGGATATTTTATTATGCGGATAATGGTCAGTTTTGAGGAAATAGGGAGAGAGACATTAGCTGAATTGCATGATCTTTGTATCATTGTGTTGTATATTTCTTGTAAGCCAGGCCAACTGGTCCATTCCTGTTTGTATCCGTATGCCATACCAGGATGCGTTTTCGTTCAGTCATTAAGATAATTTATTCTTCGAGTTTGTTGCTGCCCCTTTGCTGAATTCCTCCCTCCCATCTCCCTCTCTCCATGGACAGTTATGCATTTCATGATATGCTTGGTGATGCTTGCAGATTCCTAAGCTTGCTTGCTCACGATAATGGTTCCTAGCCATGTATTTCAAGATATACCCGTGCAAGACAATTATGCATTTCGGGTAGCTTCCTTAATGAAAAATCTATTGGTAAATGACTTTCCAACTAAGCCAGTTGAAATAATCTTTTTCATCTAGGGTTTTTCTCTTATCTCTCTTTAAACCAGCCGCTAGGTATTAGCAGTCATCTATCCGGCTTCCGGGCTAGTGTTGCTCATCTCTCACCTTGCTTATCTCCTTTTCTCTCTCTGTCCCCTCCCCTTTCTTTTGGGTTTTAGCGAAATAATCTTAGGATCTAGCTACCATCTTCACCCACTTGACCCTCGGTCATCAAGCTATGGTAGGCCTGGATTTTGTTTGATCTGTGGGTCATTTTCACGTCGGCTAGGAGCCTGTGTCTCCTTTCTCGTTTTGATGGGCTTTTGTTCTTGATCTTTGTCTCCGGTAAGACCTATCTGCTTTATGTTGATGTGGCATCGTTGGCGTCCTGTGCTCTCGTTGGTATGAATCATGAGGGAGCATCGGAGTCTATACACTAGAACAAAATTGCCACGTAAAAATATTAAATGTGTTTAACATGCTTTTATCCCCAATTGCTACGTAAGTAGGTGTTTGGATAACACTTGTTGCGGTTCAATTGGATGCTTTCAACGTATTGGAGGCCTTTTTTTTCCCACTGATGAATCATCCTCCGGTAGATAAAAAGACCATTAGTCAGTCAACTTTTCTATTTTAACTTTTCATATTTTACTTTTTTTTCAATTTAAAAAATGGTAGCTTTCATACCTAGGCCTGGAATGAGTTTTTTTCCCCCTTCAATAAGAAGTAAATATACAAGAAAATATAATTTATTTATTACTATTATATAAAATACACAAAT
This sequence comes from Gossypium bickii, assembly GCA_025503065.1. NCBI lineage: Eukaryota > Viridiplantae > Streptophyta > Magnoliopsida > Malvales > Malvaceae > Gossypium > Gossypium bickii. The sequence goes on along the minus strand of CP106710.1, from coordinate 15,635,621 downwards.
TTGTTTTTATAATAATTTAATAAATATATATTAAAATTGGTATGAATTAATCATAAATAAGTAGTTATATGATTAATAAAAATAGATGCAAATATATTTAATATCATTAATACAATTATTATTTAACAATAACATAAATATAAATTCAATATATTTTTTATTATTCAACATGAAATATAACATTTTATTATTAATTTTACATAAACAAATTAATGTAAGAACTTGATTCATGCAAGGATGGAGTGAAATTTATTAAATTCTATTTACCAAAGTTGTCAATTTTCAAGTTTAGGAAATCAGCAGACTTGCGACGACTTTCTGAATGAGATCTTGACATTTTTGGGTTGAGATGTCTTCATGACGTTCAAAAATCTATCTTTTAGATTTGAAACGCACTTTGAATCACTCAATTTTGAGTTCGAGAGCTCAAATTATGACTGTTTGAGTGAAGACTGTGCGAGCAGAATTTCTAAACGAAATTATGACGAGAATTACAAGTTTCGGGCTTTAAATTTAACTTTAAATCATATTGAGTTCGGGTTTTAGGCTTAATTTTTATTATATATCAGCTGAATATTTTATTTATAAGCTCTTATTATTTTATAACTTCGAATTTTTTATAATTATTAAGTATTTTAAGTTATTTAGGAGTTGTTGCTTAAAACTATTTCTTGTTGTTTAGGTTAATTAGAGTCCTAGTATTTTTATTTAGATTTATTTAGCCAGTCTATATAAAGGCTTCTTCATTAGCCTTCTATAAATCAGTTTATCGTTCCATCTTCCATTTTTCTTTAATCTATATTTTCGCTATTTAGTTATTATTTTGAATATTTATCCTTTATTTTTTAAATTTTCTTATTTTCTTTGTTATTTGATAAATTTTTGGATTTTTCCTTTCGGATCACATTGTGTAGGGAGACAATTTGTTTTCATTATTTAAGTTTTTAACTCTGGGAGTTTGTTTATTTGTGTAAGATTTCTTTCTTGTGATTTAGAAGTAGTTTTAAACAAAACTTTTTTATTGACATAAAACTCCTAAATAACTTTAAAATACTTAATAATTATAAAAAATTTCGGAATAATAAAATAATAGAATAATAAGAGCTGATAAATACAATATTGGGCTCATATATAATAAAAATTAAGCCTAAAACCCGAATTCAATATGATTTAAAATCAAATTAAAAACCTGAAACTCGTAATTCTCGTCATAATCTCGTTCAGAAATTTTGCTTGCGCAATATTCACTAAAACAATCATAACTTGAGCTCTCGAACTCAAAATCGATTGATTCAAAGTGCGTTTCGAAGTTAAGAGATATATCTTCGAACACCATGCATGCATCTCAACCTAAAAATGCCAAGATCCCATCCAGAAAGTCGTCGCAAGTCTGCTGATTTCTTAAGCTTGAAAATTGACTGTTTCAGTGAATGAAATTTAATAAATTTCACCTCGTCCATGTATCAAACTTAAATAGTTATTATTCATTATCACGCTATGATTGCAATTACATTTAAATCCAAATATATATTTCATCACTTATTTTACTCTCATCACTACAAAACTCAATTTTCGTAACTTAAATGAAATTCTAACTAATCTGATCGAACCCAACTCTAGAATGTTATCAGATAAAGAGTCTCAGCCGATTCGTGGGGTCAAGAAGATTCTAGTTCTCAACTCTGCGTCCTCTCTACTAGAAAATGATGCTTATGCCATTTTTTTTCTTTATCTAATAAAAACCCTCCTCTCTCATGTAGCTATGCAAAATGCAGCATTAACCAATGGTAACAACAATAATCTCACTCAAATCTCTCAATCTTAATCAGTTGGAACATTCCTCGACATTCACCAAACGGAAAACACCCATAAAAACATGAACAACAACTTCTACTCCAACGTAGTAAAAAACATATTGTCTTGGAGTGCAACTGCAAGGGGCTTCAAAACTTGGCCATTTTCTAAAACTCTCTTCAGAATCACTTCCTTTCATCCCAAAGTTGAATTACCGTCAAATATGGCTTCCGTGTCACCGATGCTGCTACAATGTACGTTGTTTCTACAGTCCTTGTAGGTAAGGTCAACAAAGACCTCGTTCACATATCCTATCCGGGTGGTGCTGCTGTGGGACTCTCGGGGATCAATGGTGACGGCCTGGCCTCGTCCCAATGCATCTCAACCGGGTTTTGTCCCAGAGGTTGCAATCCTCGAACCCGTGCTCAACAGCGGGCACATCCCAGTGATTGCTTCTGTGGCAACTGATGAGTCAGGATAGCCTTAAACATCAACGCCGACACGGTGTCTGGCAAGGTAGTTGCCACATTGGGGGGCAGAGAGTTTGATCCTGTTGAAGACCCTGGGAGCTTTGTGAAGAAGATCAATGTAAAAGAAGAGAAAAAAAACTATCGAATAAGCTATTCTTCTGATAATTGGTTAAAATTTTAGTGTCTCAGTCTGTTTCAGCCTACCAACAACCTTAAATTTATATCATCTTCTTTAAAAATGAAATAGACTTATATAATTAAATAATATCCACTCGAATAAATACACCACCACCGGATTGAATCTTAGCTCAATTGATATGGGAATGTTGTCAATGCAGGAGGAAGTAGATTTGAGTACCCTGAAATTGATTATCCTACTATCACTACAACAAAACAACCCTACCGCGACACTTTTTTTGACCTAAGACGACGCAAAAAAGGTTGGCATAGGTTTCGCGACGCTTCTCTCGACGCTTCCAAAATGATTGACTATAGTACAGTTGGCATAAGCATGGCGACGCTTTCAAAAGCGTCGCCATAAGTCAACATAAGCCGACCCTTATTAAGATTAGTATAGTTCTTGTCTAAGGCAACTTTTAAAAAGGGTTAGGATAAGCCTTCTAAGGCAACCTTAAAAAGATTGAGATAGACCTTATCTAAGACATAAAAAAAAGGTTGGGATAAACCTATTTAAAGCAACCTTAAAAAGGTTGAGATAGACCATGTCTAAGATAACCTTTAAAAAAAGATTAAAATAGACTCATCTAAGGCAACCTTGGGATAGACCCATTTAAAGGTTAAAAAAGGTTGAGATAAACCTATTTAAAGTAACCTTGAAAAGATTGAAATAGACATAATGTAATTTTTTTTCTATTTTTTATTATTTCAATATTACTATATTTTTATAAATATTTACAGTGAATAATGATAAGAATTGTGCTTTAAATACAACTAAAAAATATAAAATTAAAATTAAAATAAAGATTAAATATTCACTACAAAAATCGATCCAACAATTAAAATACACTAACATTTAGCTGAAATGTATACCACTAACATTCAACTCAATGTACAAAAGTAAATAAATAAAAAAGTACCTAAGATGATGGACATTGATATTGATGTTGTACTACATAAAAGCTAATACAATTTGAAATTACAACTTCAATTCCAAGAAACTCTGTTGATCTCTTATTTCTACAAAGGTAGCCCCAAGAAACTTCAATTCCTTTCGTTAGTTTTTCCTTCTCATAATCCTGTCCTGCAGCCTGCATTAAAGTAATAATAAGTTAAGACATTGTAAGCCTGCAAGAAAGCCTAGTATGAAGATAAATGAACGAACCTTGACGCCTTTAAAGATAAATCAAAGTTCAGAACTTCAAATGCAGACCATTTGCAGATATAAAAAAAATATTCAATATATAATGTTAACCAAGACCTCCAAATAAGAGTGCAACAGCAAGTCATTCAAAACTTGGCTAACCATTATAAAATAAATAGAGCAGCATAGTAAGGTTCAAGGTGGTAATGGTTACTTTTCTAATCCTACAAGGAGTAATAATTAGAACAAACATGACAAGATCTATATTTTGTAGCCTGTAACAGAATTTTTTTTAAAAAAATTGTTATTGTATGCAGGTTTTCTCCTCCAGATTAACGAACTGTTAAATGACCACAAAACATTATCATGGAGAATATAAACACGACAGAGAACTAAATGGCAATTTTGTAACAAATTGCATAAATAAAGCAAGTAAGCTGACATTATTCTTTAAATGATGGTAAGTATTGATAGAATTAGAACTGATGGTAACCCACAAATGGTTAGAAACAACCAAAAGGCACCATGGATATCAAAGCACTAAGCGGTGTAATGGCTATTGCCATTCAGCCACGAAATATAAAATGCAAGCCTAAAGTCAATAGTGAGATCCATAAAATATGGAGAGAGAAACAATACAGAACAAACAGAATGACAAGAATATGGAAATGAGAGACCATTACTTCGAATCTAGAAAGGAATTGTAATCACCTGTGGCAAATAGTACAACATCTGCTATCAACTCACCACCATGATCTGTAATAACTTTTATGCCATTATCTGTTTTAACCAACTGAATTCACATATGTTAGAACCAACTTTATTCCCCTTCCTTCTAGATTTCTTGCAACCACTGCCTTCATTTCATCATCAAATCCTCTGTAGCATAGACACATAAATTTAGTCAGCCCTAGACTCCTAGTTTAGGTCACAGACCTCTTTGATAACAGCCTATTTGATAGCAACCACTAAAGTCTATGTCATCCTATTTGATAACAGCCTGGTAATCTTCTCATGAGTATATTTAAAAACTTGAAAAATAACCAAATACCAATAACAGATTGGGATAATGTAAATTTCCAAATTAAACACCAGAACAAGCATCAGAGATACATACAAAGTATGAAGCAGAAAATTTCAGATATCATAAATTAACTTAGATCATATAGGAATTCTTATGCAATACCAGAAAATCCAGCAATAATGTATAAAACCAGACTAAATAATAACCTCAAAGGAAGTTCCTTTCGGTAAAAGAGATCCACAGTAGCACCCAAGCCTTGCCATACTGATGCAAACTCAACAGCAATGTACCTGGGCACAAAAGTACATACCTGCACGACTCTTTGTTAGCAAAAAATTGAATACCAAGATAATTATCCATCCCATCCAGTAGTTAGCAAGAGAATTATAAATCATACCTGCACAACTCTTTGTTTCTTCCTGAACTTTATCAATTACCTGAAATTCAAATGGGAAAGTTACTAAAATTAATGGAATGGCTAAAGGATACTAAAATGGTTAGAGGACAGCACAAGAAAACTATAACAAAACCAAGCAGCAATTTACATGAAACCTTTAAAACCCAAAGCTGATCAAGAAACAAGAACAAAATTTTGCATTTTACAGATCCAAGTTTGTCAACTTGTTGTATAGTAAATCAAATTACCAACTTAGCTTCAGATAAATGAATACTACTTTTTAACACCACAAAAGACAAAGAAAGCTTATTCAACAATGAAATAGCTAAAATTCCACTCTATCCTTTCATGGAAGCAACAAAAAATCAAGCATTTACAAAATTCTAACATAAACGATGCTAAAAACACATGATAAATAATCTCTATGATGCAAAGTTAGTAATAAAACAACAGCATATACATGGAGTAATAGATACCTCATCAGGAACTCGAAGATACTTGATTGTATTTCCACGGATATAGCATTCAGGCATTCTCCAAAACCTGTCTCCACCCTACATTATATTTTCTCAATCAAACCCTGACCATAATTTATAAAAAAATGTTTTAAAAAACAACACCCCTACTTTTATTATAGGAAGAAATAAATAAAACAAGAAACATAGAATGAATGAATTCATTTTTGCACCTTTGAAGTACAGATAACTTCAAGAAGATGGATGTTCATCCAAGTGTCGCAATTGACCAAATGTCCATTATATGTCTCCCCATTTTTTCAATTCCACCAACTATTAGCAAACAGAAAAAAGAAACACAGACACAAAAACACACAATTGTTTTAAAATTCAATTACTGAAGAAAACTTTTTGTACCATATGTAGAGGCATACGAGGAAATGTAAATGTTCTTACCATAGGATGAGCCTGTGCCGTTTTTAGTAGAGAAAGAGGAAGCTGCCCAAGATTTGCATAATACATAAAGACAGGTGAGTCGAGCAAAGACAACAAAGTATTCAAAAACACACAAATGCCTCAAAATCGATATAATACAAATTATTCACGTATCAAATAAGAGAACTCATTAAACATAATTAAAAATTTATGACAAAGTACAAATACGACGTTGATACTTGAATTCTAAGTACCACGTAAAAACAATTAACAAAAGTAAAAATCGAACAACCAAAAAAATTAAATAAAGCAGAAAGACATTACCATCCAACAGTGTTGTTATCAAGATTAACCTCCCTTAGACATCTCATTATCTCAAGCTGATAATTAGCTCCATCAACTTCAATCTCCTCGTCTTTCTCGCGGATCTGCCTCAACGAATAAAACATGAGACTTTTTAATTCAAATAAAAAAATTCTCAAAAACAGGAGGAGATTTGCCAAATTACCGGGAAAGGAAAATAGTTAGTAACTTCAAGAACACTGCCAACATCTAATCCAAGAAGTTGGCCTGTAACCAACGCAGGCGAAAACTCCTTGCAATGTTTGATAATTTTTAATATCACCTAGTTTTTCAAAAACATTTACTGATAAGATAATCGAAATCAAAAGAAAATTAGGTTAAAAATAAATTAGAAGAGGGAATGAAAGAGCACCAGCCCTTCGATTTGAACAACTCGGAGAGGGAAAGCAACCCCATACGTTGCCGCAACCTGAAGGAACGACCTTGCCATTGAGTTCGCCATTATTGAATTTTTTTTAAGTCTTCAACGGCAATCTCTGTTAGCAAAACAATTGAAGCATAAAGAAGAGAAGAGAAGAGAAGCGGAACCCTATGTTCGGTTTCAGCCCAGTGCCAGTTGTGGACGTTAGCACCGTCGGGTCTTTCCCCCACGATCCAGCGCTTGTCGCCTTCGCCGTACTTGGCCATTGATGAAAAAAATCAAGACGAGGATGTATTAGGGATTGAAAGAGATGTGAGGATAATCTGTGTTAGGGATTTGGGGCAAATAAAATGGAGAAAAAAAGATAGGGATTTCGGGTATTGGGGAGGATTTTTGTGGTTTAATATGGGCAAAACAAATCAACGACGTTTTGCTTAATTTAAACAAAATTAAATAGATAAAATTTGAAATCTTGAAAATTATTTAAAATTTGAAATTTTTAAAATTTAAAATTATTTAATATATAAATTAAAAAATAATAAGTCATATTCCCAAAAATTTTAAAGTTATTCTAAATAATAATATTTTAAATTTTTAAGCGTATATTTTTCACACTAATTAATTTAAACCCTAAACCCCTATTCCCTATCTTTTAAACCATACAATATAATCCTTAACCACTAAACCCCTAAAACCAAGTACTCTCAAAATAAATATAGTATATTTTATATTATTCTTTTTCAATCTAATCTCCATTTAATTAGAGATATTTCTTCCTAAAACCAACTACCCCGGGGTGACCCAACTGACCGGGTCACTAATATTGACGAACCAGACCATGGGATCTCCGCCAAAACCGCCAGACCCACTTCCGCTTCTACACCTACCATCTACGATGATAGATATGGAGACAGATGACGGTCAGACACAAATAAGGAAGACAACCACGCCAACGGGGATGAGCTTACCCTCAAACAACGGAAGCGAAGCCACCATGACAATGGATGAAGACCCCTTGCCGAATGCCTCGGGCAACCTTCCCCCCGGAAGGACGGCCTAAATTTCCCTCTCACTATGCTTTTGACAGAGTTTGTTATCCTCTTTATCTTATCTAATGAAGAACAACAATATCATTACTTGGAACTGTTGTGGTGCAGGAAATCCGGACTTTCGTAGAAGATTTCGGGAACTCATTAACAAGCACAAACCGATTATCGTTGCTATCCTGGAGACTAGGGTCCCCTCCTCAAGAGCCAAACTAGGCTATTCCAGACTCAATCTTAAAGGGCGGCATGTTGTCGAAGCAGAGGGCTTTAGTGGAGGCATCTGGCTCTTTTGGGATTCAGATCTGGTTCATGTTTCTATACTCAAATCCCACGCACAGTTCATTCATGCTAGAGTTAGACATGGGAATGAACCGGAGTGGCTCCTCACAGCTATCTATGCTAGCCCTAACCGACAAAAACGGGGGGAATTGTGGGATGAACTCAAGATGATAGCAGAAGGGGTTGATCAGCCGTGGCTTCTCGCAGGAGACTTCAACTCCATTACTTCGATAAATGAAAAAAGTGGAGGGGCACCATTTGACCATAGCAGTACCGCATCCTTTAGAGACGTTATCAATGACCTCCTCCTTATTGATTTCGGGTTCGTGGGCCTACCGTTTACATGGGTCAGGGGAAATTCACACCAGACAAGGATACAATGCCGCCTCGATCGGACCCTTGGAAACGTTGGGGCCCGACACAAGTGGCCAGAATGCTTGGTCCAGCACCTCCCAAGACTTAATTCAGATCATGCCCCGTTACTTATCCGGCTGAATGGAAACCCCCCTCCAGCTCGTGATTTGAGACCATTCCGATTCCAGGCAGCCTGGTTACAGCATTCTAATTTCCAAGCCTTCGTCAAAGAAAAATGGAAAGCGACAGACCACATCACCGACGCCCTTGAAGATATGAGTAAATCCTGTCTGACTTGGAATACTTCTGTATTTGGCAACATCTTTGCTAGAAAGAAAAAGCTAGAGGCAAGAATTACAGGCATCCAACGGACTCTTAGGCACCAGTTTGTTCCGGGGCTTTGGAAGCTAGAGAAGAAGCTAAAGGAACAGCTTAACCTAACACTTCACCAGGAGGAGATGCTTTGGTTTCAGAAATCAAGGGAAAAATGGATTGTGCAAGGGGATAGAAATACCAAATACTTCTATACAGTCACTTTAGTTAGAAGACGACGAAACAAAATAGAAGGACTACAAAACAACATGGGAGAATGGATCACAGACCCTAAGGCACTGAAACAAATGACGGTGAACTATTTCCAGAAACTTTTCACCCCTGAAAGGGAAGTCTGCCAGAATTCTATTAGGGGGGCTTCCCCGAATTACTTGAGCAGGATGTGGGAGCTTTGAGCAGAGATTTTACTATAGAAGACATCCGGACAGCCTTGTTCCAGATGCACCCGAATAAAGCCCCCGGCCCTGACGGCTTCCATGCTCTCTTCTTTCAAAGATTCTGGGATATTCTAAGGGAGGCAATGGGTGACTTCTTACTGCCAATCCTCAACGGAGATGCTTCCCCCGAAAAGGTCAATGGCACTTTGCTCACACTCATCCCTAAGACTGAGGCCCCACAGAAGCTCACACAGTTCCGGCTGATCTCACTCTGCAACGTTCTGTACAAGATTATCCCCAAATGCCTTGTGAACCGTATTAAGCCTATCTTACCGAAACTTGTCTCCCCGAATCAAAGTAGCTTTGTCCCCAAGCGCCAAATCACGGATAATATCGTCATCTTACAGGAAGTAATACATACTATGCGGAAGAAATCTGCCAAACGAAATTGGATGATCCTTAAATTAGACCTCGAGAAAGCCTATGACAGAGTAAGTTGGAACTTCTTACGTGAAACCCTGGAGGCTTTGGACCTACCAAGGGGTTGGACTAACAAAGTGATGAAGTGTGTTGAAACAACGTCAATACAAGTACTATGGAATGGAGAAAAGTCAGAACACTTCCTCTTTCCCCTTATCTCTTTGTATTAATCATGGAAAGACTTTCACATCTTATTACCCAATCTTTGCTTGACAACAAATGGAAACCTATAAAAATAAGCCGCAATGGACCACCACTCACTCACCTTTTTTTTGCAGATGACCTCGTACTGTTTGCTGAGGCCAGCATGGAGCAAGTGGACATCATTAAAGACACGATGAACAAGTTTTGTGAAGCTTCTGGGCAGCGAGTTAGCCTTGACAAATCAGTGATGATGGTATCTGCAAACACTGGGGAGCGAAAAGCTAAAGATCTGGCCAGCAGATTGGGCATCAAAATTACCAAAGACCTTGGGAAATATTTAGGCGTCCCAACCATCAATGGAAGGCTCACAAAAAATACTTTCAGGGAAGTAGTCACCAGAGTTCACAGGCGGCTTGAGGGGTGGCAAACACAATTTCTCTCATTCGCCGGACGACTTACCCTTATTAAATCTGTTACATCCACAATACCTATTTATACTATGCAAATCTTACCTCTCCCAGCTAGTATTTGTGATGAGTTAGATACTGCTAACAAACGCTTCTTATGGGCAGGTGACCACATGAGGAAATCTATACATCAAGTTAACTGGAATACGGTGTGTTCGGTGAAGGATAGAGGTGGCTTGGGACTCCGATCCATGCGACAGGCAAACCTTACTTCATTGGCGAAACTAGGATGGAGGTTCCTCACCGAACGAGAAAGCCGTTGGGCCCGGGTGCTTGCTGAAAAGTATAAGATCAAGGACTTCTCACCACGATCACTAACTACTAAACATGGCCAATCACCCATTTGGAGAGGAATTGTCAAAGCGGCACCCATTCTACACCAAGGCTCAACCCGACTGATGGCGGGGGGACATGAAACGGACTTCTGGGATGACTCGTGGACCGAAAATGGCCACTTAATTGAACAGGTCCAAACTCATATCCCTCCAGAGATTCGGCATCGAAAGGTGGCGGACTTCTGGGAGTATGGCCGAGGCTGGAAATGGAATGAATTGACATCGCTCCTCCCTCCAAATACTCTACTACGGCTGGCCCCGATCTCTCTGGACTTAGCCTCGGGGGATAGAGACCGGCTCTCTTGGAAGGGCACACCGGATGGGAAATTCACATTTAGGTCCGCATATGAGTTGTTATCACAACGCACAAATACTGAGGTCGATATGTCTTGGAAAGCGGTTTGGAAACTCAAAGTCCCCGAACGAATCCGCACCTTTCTATGGATGGTACTCCATGGAAGGATAATGTCTAACGAGCGCCGTGCCAGAATGGGTCTTGCCCAAACGGCCCAATGCGAGAGGTGCACTACGACTCCAGAAGACATGCTACATATTCTACGGGACTGCCCCACTTCCAGAAACTTTTGGGCATCCATGGTCCCTATGCATCTGCACGGAGTGTTCTTTGGATGCGGAGCCAGTGACTGGATTAGAACTAATACTATATGCAATAGCCGTGCCCGACAGGGGATTGAGTGGAACGTAATATTTGCAGTCTCCCTATGGTGGCTCTGGAAATGGAGGAACGACACAATTTTTCAAGAGAAGGATCCCCCTTGCGACACTCCTACCTTTATTTTTGAACAATTAGCCTCTATAAACTCCTCATACAATTCCCTTTGCAACACAGGACCATAGCCCAAACGAGAGGAGCAACTGGTCAGCTGGAAACCGCCACCACCAGGATGGACGCTGCTCAATACAGATGGAGCATCTCGAGGAAACCCAGGCCACGCGGCTGCCGCTGCTTGTCTCCGAGATAACACGGGCACATGGATTGCAGGAAACATCACGAATCTAGGCATATGCTCTGCACCCCAAGCGGAAATAATGGCGATCTACCAGGGGCTCCAACTTGCCTGGGAATGCGGTATTCGAAAATGCATCATCGAGTCGGACTCTAAGCTCGCACTGACATGGCTCAAGACGGAACCGGACCCGAGCCACCACTTTGCCCGTCTTATCAACGGATGCCGCCAATTACTAAGAAAGCCGTGGCTGACGCAGACAAGACACATCTATCGAGAAGGAAACCGAGTTGCTGACTGGTTAGCCAACTTTGGAATCTCACTCTCGTTGGGTACCCACACTTATCCACTTCCACCGAGAGGCGTAATGGGACTAATGCTTGAAGACGCATCAGGTTATGCAGTAATTCGCAATGTCATAGTTAGCGAAGACGATGAAGAACTATAGAGCGTGGAGCTCACCTATCCTCACAAAAAAAAAATATAACTATTTTGCTAGATGTTCGATGTGGAATGATTTTAGTTTTTGTATTTCATTTTTACTTGTTATAATTTGGTCCTATCCAACATAGATAGTTATCTATCAATATCATTCTATTACTCTCTTTTTTTATCAATGTTTTTTTTTAATTTAATATTTAAATATATCAAATGGTCTAGATTAAATATTTTTAAATATAAAAGTATTAATTGATTGTATAAAATTTCATCATTTAACAAATCTCAAGTAAACTTTAAATCTTAAACCATTTAATATATATAAAGTTTATCTATTATCTCTTAAATAATTTAAACTATAATCATAATTTTAATATATTAAAAATAAAATTATCTCTTTTACAATTATATAATAAATTATTTAATATATAAATTAAAAGACACTAATTAATCTAAACCCTAAACTCATAACCTCTAATTCCTAAACCCTAAATCATAAAACATTGACCCATAACCTCCCTTAATCCCTAAACCCATAAACCATTAACCCTTAAACCATAAACCACAATCCCTAAACTTTAAAATAGTAACTCCTCAACCATGTACCCTAAACCATAAACCCTAAACCCTAAACTATAATGATAATTAATTCAATATTTTAAAATTAATACTATCTCTTTTACGATTATATAAGAAATTATTTAATATATAAATTAAAAAATAATCAATCATATACCCAAAAAACTTTAAAATTATTTTAAATAATAGTATTTTAATAACACTTAGGAAAGTGTCGGCCCAAAAGTGTAGGCATAGTGTTGGACAAAGCCAACTCTTATTTAAGCGTTGCCTTAAGCATGCATATCCCAACCCTTATACAAAAAGTTGACCAAAGCGTATGTCGGCAAGTCTATCCCAACACTTAGGAAAATATCGTTTTAGAACTGGACAAATCCAACTCTTATTTAAGCGTTGCCTTAGGCATGCATATTTATACAAAGAGTTGGCCAGAGCGTATGTTGACAAGTCTATCCCAACACTTAGAAAAGTGTCGCCCCAAAACTGTTGTCTTAGGATTACACAAAAGCCAACTCTTATTCAAGCGTTGCCTTAGGCATACATATCCCAACCCTTATAAAAAGAGTTGGCCAAAACATATGTTGGCAAGCCTATCCCAGCACTTAGGAAAGTGTCGCCACAAAAGTGTCGTCTTAGGACTATACAAAAGTCAAATCCTATTCAAGCGTTGTCTTAGACATACATATCTCAACCCTTATACAAAGAGTTGGCCAAAGCGTATGTTGGCAAGTCTATCCCAACACTTAGGAAAGTGTCGCCCCAAAAGTGTCGTCTTAGGACTAGACAAAGCCAACTCTTATTTAAGCGTTGCCTTAGGCATACATATCCCAACCCTTATAAAAGAGTTGGCCAAAGCATATGTTCGCCAGTCTATCCCAACACTTAGAAAAGTGTCGCCCCATAAGTGTCATCTTAGCACTGTTTTGTTGTAGTGTATTTATGAATTGGGGAGAGGCTATGGATAGTTTTAAACATCTAAACATTGTGTCAAAAAAATAAATATGATCAAAATTTATAATAAAATTATTAAAAAAAAATCATAGTTATCTCCATTCAAAAAATCTATTTTATTATTAAAAATTAATAAAATATTTAAAAATATATTTTTATATATTTTATAATTAAAATTAAACAACCGAAATACAAAACAGTCGGTTGGTTGTTGATACTACAAAAATCAACTCCAGGAGCTAAGTTCAAGTATAACAAGTTTTGTCTTTAACTACACTTCCATTGCGTCGACCAAAATTATAAAAGTCAAGCAATCATTTATTATTATAAAAAATATATTGTTTGATTACTCAAAAATTTCTTTATTAAAAATATAAAAATGGTATATATCGATTTAATCTTAACTTAATTGATATTGTTGCTATTGTAATAATAAAAATATAAATTCAAGTGTATTTAAGTGTGTTTTTTCTCCTGATTTAAGGATAAGAAAATTTTAAAAAAAATATTGGTGTAGAAATTATTTTTATTTCAATGATATGTAATTATAATTTAAATCTTGAGATTATTTGACTTCTATTACTTTCATTATAAAAGTTTTGATTACAATTGTCGTTTTACTTAAAGAAATCCAATAACTGTAATTTTTTTTAAAAAAAAAACCCATTTTTTTTAATTTTATGACATTTTACTGAAAATATGAAAAGAAATATATTTTTTAGAAAATTTTATGTAGTTTTAAAGATAAAGAGCGAACTTGACAGAAAGTTATAAACATTAAATATCCTTTTCTTTTATAATTTGCACGTCAAGACTAACAGCAAAATTGGATGATGCTATAAATTGGACCAAGATTGCTAAATTAAAATAAGTATATGGATTCAGTATCTTAATTAAAGTATGAGCACCAAATTTTAAATTTTGTTAAAAGTATAGATATCTTTTTAACATATTTAAATCTTGAGCAGTGATAAAATCACATTTGATGTCCCAAACTTTTAATATAACAACATTTAAGATAAATTATTTATATATATATATTATTTTAAATAATTTCGTGAAAACATGGTTGAAAATTTTTCAAACATTCTCAAAATAATTTTAAGGTTTGAAATATTATTAAGAATTCTTTTCTAAGTGTTTTCAAGCCAAGTGGGGTACCTAGGCGAAAGGGTGCAATATCTGTGAGGCAATATGCCTACTGTTAGTACAAATCTTCGGTGAGGAAAATCTCGGACACACGAACGAAACTCGAATAGAAGAAGAAATAGGACAAGACTCCAAGGCGTGTATCAAACCACTTTCTTTAAGGTTATATTCACCCCCACCTATCTTTGGTGTGCAAACGAGTTCCAAGCAACTCAACCTCGAGGATACAATGAAGCCAATGGCTATTTGCGTTTTGCACTGACGAGAATAGCCCATTACACACTGAGCAATGTATGACAAGAAACTCAATTTCTATAAAGGATTTCTGCGGTAATACTTTATAGAACAATCTAACAATATTAGAAAATGAAGGAAGAAAGAAAGAATATTAGAATTGTAGGTATATCTCCAAATGAAATCTGATTCCTATTTATAGGAATTTTCAAGTCTCTTCATAGAGACATCTTTAATCAATAGGTGTCTTTCTGAATAGTAATGTTTTTAAAATAAAAACATAATTATTCATTTAATTATAACTACTCAAATAATATTATTTAAATAGTTATAATTCTTTTTCAAAAAATCAAAAAATATAATCTTTTGATTAATTACACCTATTCATTTATAGTTATTGGAACACTATAAATATTTAAAAATGTTCCAACAATCTCCCCCCATTTTCAAAATATTTTAGATTTTGATATTCTTGGAAATCAATTTGCATAAATGAAGGTATCTTACGATTGAACCTTCACTTAGTGAAAACATGTTAAAGTTAATCGAAATTTCATGGTAGACTAAGCTTTGAACCAATTATTTCATTTGATTAACCGAACACATCTCACACAATGATTTCAACATCGGTCAATGCATAGTATCTAGGGACACTATTATGGCCATGTGTCTGTGTCCTCTTTTCATGAGTGCTGTCAGAGCCAAGCCCTTGAGCTCCTAGAAGCGGCCACACTTCCACTCACACAGGTAGATCCCATCAAGAGTGTTCCCGTAATTATAACACTCTAACATATTTATGTTATGGGTCCATTAAGAGTACATTACTCATCCTTCCCTTATCATTACGGGTACCTAGCACTTTAATCTTAGGATGGATTTATTTATAGTGCTAACAGTCACATACTAATGATGTACTTTGTCTCATTGAATTCAAGACTTGACGTTATACCAAGCGTTGAGCCGATTTTCCATCATGGATGACTCTAATTAATGGGCTTGAGTCTCATCCCTTTTGAGGTCCTTTTTACTGCATCTCTAGCAAGACTTTTTGTTAAAGGAGCTGCCAAATTTTCACTTGACCTCACATAATTAATAGTGATCACTCCATCAGAGATTAATTGTCGGACATAACTATGTCTTAATCCAATGTGTCTAGACTTTCCATTATATACTTGGCTATATGCCTTTGCTAGAGTAGCAAATAGGTGAAATTGGCTTAGGCCATAAAGGTACATCATAAAGAAAATTTCTTAACCATTCTGCTTCTTTAGATGCAGCGGCTAATGCAATAAATTCATTCACAGTGGTGGAATCGATAATACATGTTTGTTTCTTGGAACCCCAAGAAATGACTCCTCCACCAAGAATGAAGATCCATCAACTAGTAGATGCATGATCTTCCAAACTTGTAATCCAACTAGCATCCGAATACCGTTCTAAAACTGGAGGATATCCATTATAACACAATCCATAGTTAATAGTTTTCTTTAAGTACCTAAGCACTCTATTCAATGCTTGCCAATGCAAACTACTTGGATTACTTGTGTACCTACTCAATTTCCCAACAGATATGCAATATCTCGGTCTTGTACAAGTCATTATGTACATAAGATGACCAATTAGACTTGCATATTTCAATTGATCAATTTTCCTACCAGCATTAGATACTAATTTTATTTGAGGATTCATGGGTGTAGATGCTGGTATACAGTTGAAAAGATCAAACTTTTTAAACACATTTTCAATGTAATGTGATTGTGATAAAGCTATAGTGTTTTCATCTCGGGTTATTTTAATCCCAAGAATAACATCTACTACACTCATATCCTTCATAGCAAAGTTGTTTGACAAGAATTTCTTTGTGTTTTCTATTTGTTCCAAACCCCTGCCAAAAATGAGCATGTCATCTACATATAAGCAAATTATGACACCTTTTCCATTTTCAAATTTGCTATATATGTACTTATCAGATTCATTTATTTATAGCCATTAGCTAAAACAACATTGTGAAACTTTTGGTGCCATTGTTTTGGTGCTTGTTTAAGTCCATATAAAGATTTAACAAGCTTACATACCTTATGCTCTTGTCCTGGAATAACAAATCCTTCCGGTTGTTCCATGTACACTTCCTCTTCCAATTCACCATTTAAAAATGCAATTTTAACATCCATTTGGTGAACAACCAGATTATATATAGAGGTAAGTGATATTAAGAGTCTAATTGTAGCAATTCTTGCTACTGGAGCATAGGTATCAAAGTAATCAATACCTTGTTTTTGTGTAAAACGTTTGGCTACCAACCTTGCTTTAAACTTATCAATGGTTCCATCGACCTTCATTTTCTTTTTGAAGATCCATTTACAACCTATAGGTTTGGAACCTGGTAGAAGATCAACTAAGATCCAAGTTTGATTTCCCATTATTAAATCCATCTCATCATTTATTGCTTCTTTCCAAAAAGTAGAGTCTTGAGATTTCATTGCCTCTTCAAATGTAATAGGATCAGATTCTATATTATAACAATAAGGTATCTTATTGCATATACTTCACCTTTTCCTTCTATAAGAAACATCATGAAATCTGGTCCAAAATCTTTGACCTTTTTAATCCTCTTACTTCTTCTTAATTCTTGACTAGATTCATCATTATTATCAATTTGTTCCAATGGAATCTCATTCTCATTTGAAGAATAAATAAATTGTTGTGGCTGTAATTGTCTTGATATAGAATTAAATCTATTTTCATCAAAAATAGCATCTCTTAATTCAATAACAGTATTAATTGAAATTGAATCATTTGGTTCAATTACCATGAACCTATATGCCTTGCTATTATGTGCATATCCTATAAATATGCATTCAATTCCTCTTTCACCTAACTTTTTATGTTTAGGTGTTGGAACTTTGACAATAACTCTACAACCCCAAACCTTCAAATAATTAAGGTTTGGTTTCCTTATTAGGAACTCTATTCAATATATGACAACCTGTTAGAACAGCTTCTCCCCAAAAACCTTGTCCAAGACTTGAATATGATAACATTGAATTTACCATTTCAGTCAATACTCTATTTTTCCTTTCAGCTACACCATTTTGTTGTGGTGTATAAGGGGCTGAAACTTGATGGACAATCCCAGTGGATTCAAAATAACTTGGATTATAGTTTTCTCCACCTCTATTCGATCTTAAGCACTTGATAAATGATTCACACTGAAGTTCAACTTCAGATTTATAAACTTTAAATTTATCAAGCGCTTCATCTTTTGAATGCAATAAATATACATAACAATATCTAGAACAATAATCAATAAAAGTAACAAAATATTTCTTTCCACCTAATGTAGGAGAATTATGCATGTCACATAAATCACTATGTATCAAATCAAGCAATTTTGTTTTTCTTTTAACCTTAGGGAAAGGGTTTCTTGTAATTTTAGTCAACATACATGTATTGCATTTTTCAATATTATTATTAAAAATAGGAATTAAATCTAACTTATACATGTCATTCAATTTTCTATAATTCAAATGACCTAATCTATAATGCCATAAACAAAAAGATTCAACCATATAAGCAGAAATAGTATTTTTATTCTTATTAATAATATTCAGTTTGAACATACTCTCATACATATACCCTTTCCCTGCAAAAATTCCTCCCTTAGACAAAATAAACTTATCTGCCTCAAAAACAAGTTTGAAACCAAACTTATTTAATAGACTTCCAGACACTAAATTCTTTCTAACTTCTGGTACATAATATACATCATTTAAGGTTAAAACCTTTCTAGAAGTGAATTGCAGTTCAACAAATCCTTTGCTTTTGATTGCTACGGTGGAAGAATTTCCCATGTATAAGACATTGCCATTTTCACATTGTGTGAACTTTGTGAACATGCTTTTGTCTTTGCACATGTGTTTGGTTGCTCCGGTACCAATCCACCATATATTATCATCTTGTGCCATATTAATTTCAGATATCATTGCAACGAACTTTTCGTTATTATCAGCCTTAGAAGATGATTTCTTCTTTAAAAATCGACATTCATTCTTGAAATGTCCCGACTTACCACAATGATAGCATGAGCCATTTTGTTTCTTTTTAAACTTAGGTGCTCTATCAGTCTGTTTGAACTTTCTCTTGAATGGTTTAGTAGTTAGTACTTCCTCCGTAACATGCACTTTGGCACTTTCAGAATTTAAATTCTGGCCTTGCTTTCGATATTCTTCTTCAATACGAAGATGATTTGCCAAAGCCTCAAGAGATATTTCCTCTTTCTTATGTTTTAGACTTCTTTTAAAGTCTTTCCAAGATGGAGGAAGTTTGTCTATTATGGAGGATACAACAATCATTTCATCCATTTTCATATTATATTGCTTGAATTGATTCAGCATCTTTTCAATATCATGAAATTGTTCCATAACAGAATGACCATTAATCATTTGATAATTATTGAAACGACTGACAAGAAATTTCTTACTTGTAACATCTTCGGTCATGTATCTTGTCTCCAATTTGTCCCATAATTCTTTAGCAGTGACCTCATTTTAGTAAGTGTCGAACAAACCATCAGATAAACCATTCAATATGTTGCCCATGCACATGTAACCAGCATTGTCCCATTTTTGTCTTTTTCGGGTTGCGGCAACAGATTAGTTTTCAGTCTCCTCAGGTCTTGGAGTATCCAAAACATATGCAATCTTCAAAGTTGATAATAAGAAGTGCATCTTTTTCTGCCATCGTCGAAAATTGCCACCATCAAACCGATCAAGTTTGACAAAATTGGAAGCCAACTCCCTTGGTGTTCCACTTTCATGAGTTGTTGTAGTCATCATGAAATATAACCTTAAAATTGTTAGTACAAATCTCCGGTGAGGAAAATCTCGAACGCACGAACGAAACTCGAATAGAAGAAGAAATGGGACAAGGCTCCAAGGCGTGTATCAAACCACTTTCTTTAAGGTTATATTCGCCCCTACCTATCTTTGGTGTGCAAACGAGTTCCAAGCAAATTAACCTCGAGGATACAATGAAGCCAATGGCTATTTGCGTTTTGCACTGACGAGAATAGCCCATTACACACTGAGCAATGTATGACAAGAAACTCAATTTCTATAAAGGATTTCTGCAGTAATACTTTATAGAACAATCTAACAATATTAGAAAATGAAGGAAGAAAGAAAGAATATTAGAATTGTTGGTAGAAAGAATATTAGAATTGTTGGTATATCTCCAAATGAAATCTAATTCCTATTTATAGGAATTTTCATGTCTCTTCATAGAGACATCTTTAATCAATAGGTGTCTTTCTGAATAATAATGTTTTTAAAATAAAAACATAATTATTCATTTAGTTATAACTATTCAAATAATGTTATTTAAATAGTTATAATTCTTTTTCAAAAAAATCAAAAAATATAATCTTTTGATTAATTACACCTATTCATTTATAGTTATTGGAACACTATAAATATTTGAAAATGTTCCAACACCTACTAGCACATAGGTATTGAACCCTTTTAGTAAAGGGTGCAATACTTGTCAAGCAAAGCTTTTGTTTGGTATTTCTCAATACTTAGGTATGGAACCCCTACTCAAGAGGTACTAGACCCATGATGAGGAGATACCACACCCCCCCAACTCAAGTGTAATACCTGTGACTCAACTATCAAATAATTCAAAAAGCTAGGTATCAATACCTATGCTCCTGCAAATGCATTTAATGTCCAAATTAATTCTTCTAACGGCTCTAAATCATCCCTAATAATCATAAATTTCTACAAATTTATTCCTTAATATAAATACAAATTAAAGACACATCAAGACACAGGAGATGGGCATCCAATCATAGAAATCTGGAGAAAAGCCTCAGATTCTTTTTTATTTTTTATTTTCTCTTATGTATATCTTTTAGGTGCTTATTGTTAAATCCTTTTATCATTCTCATTTCTATTCTTTGAGAGAGAGTTAACATTTGTAAACACACACCTTTGAGAGCTCTTCATTGTATACATCTTTTCTTTCTATTGAAAAAGTTATTTGAAGTTTTGAGGTATAATACCTTAATGCTACGTTTGGTAGGAGTATTTTTCTTATGCATGTTTTAGTATATAAGTTAATAATAAACTAATTCAATTGGTAATATTTAGTCACTCACATGACTTATTTTTAGCAAAGAGAAGGAAAAAATTTTCATTTATTTTGAATATGTCTTATATTTTATAAGAGTTAATATCCGTCTTTCTAATTTTAAATTTAAAATTATACTAACTATTATAATAGAGATGTAATCAATAAACTTTTTCCGCATATAATTATACCAGTAACCAAATGAGGCATAGGTGATCTGTAAAGGATTAAAAACTGAAGAGTTTTAGGTATGCCATAAAAATTAGGGAAATGTTCTCATCTTAGTCTTAGGGAAAAAGAATCACTATAAATCACATTCTCTAATCTTGTCTTTCCTTTCCTTATTATTCAGAAGTGTTTTGTAAAAAAGACAAGAAAATCAAGAATAAATATTTCAACAATGGAATAAAAAAACCTTCACAAATAGATCTAGGATGATGCTATCTAATTTTAGAGTATAATACAATAATAATAATAATAAAAGAACACTTGGTAGCATCCAAGACCCACTTATAGGGGCAAAGGCAAGAAAAAAATTAGGTGACAGAATGAAATTTTAAAATTTTATGGGCCAAACTGAAAATTTATCATTATTATTTTATAATTCATAACTTTTAGAGGGGTTTAAACACAATTTCACATGGAAAGCAAGGCCTTACCTAGCCCTAGACCCACTTGTGAAATTTATATTACTCCATTAACATTCAACATAATAATTATATTTTAGTTTTTAGCAACAATTTTTGATAATATTGGTAAACATTTGAAACCTTAAATCACATTTAAAAAAAAATAAAAGAAAGCGCAGTAAAGTAATCTAAATAAATGTAATGGTAATTTTCAAAATTAATATCATAAAAAAATTAATTTTATTAATTTTAATATTTTCAAATTATAAAGTTAATTTATTATTAACAACATTTAATCTATTTATTTTTAATAATGCTAATTTATTTATTTTAAATATAAATAAATTAATGTATTTATTTCAAAATTAATATATAATTATATTATAAAGTTTAAATATTTAATATTATTTAATTTATAATATAAATTAAAATTTAATTCAATAATAGTTAAAATAAATTTAAAATTAAATATTTTAGATTTTATAATTGGACAAAAATTAATATAAAGTATAATAAATAAATAAAAACATGTATTTTTTTCTTAAATACATCTTTTAACTTTTTAAGAAAAATAGTATCTCACATTTATTTAAAAATATCCTATTCATAAAAGAAATTTTCAAATTAAAATTAAATTCTCAACAAACATACTAAATATGTGAATATATATATTGGTAGAAAATAACAAGTTTTAAGCGATTACATTAACAAACAATCCTTGTACTCGCATTCCTCTCAGCATGCAATATTCCTTGAATTGAACTCCGTGGATCCATGAATAGTAGAAGTTTGGATTCACTATTGTTGAAACCATTTTTTTTGTTGGAAAACACTGGATCGACTTTAAAAACGAAAATAGAGTCGCCACCAATCCTATTTTTCGAGGTGTGATCGGATCACCTTGAGATTGATCATTAAAACATTTTGATTTATTAAAACAATGATTTTGGCCTACAAAATTTGAGAAAACGGGTTAGGGAGTCGATTACGCACGAGAAAGGATGAGCACCCTCGAAACGCCCAAAATTGGTACCAAATTGATTTATGAACGTCTTGATGTCGAAAATTTGAAAAGACTTTAAAATACAGTCCTCTTTGTTTAGAAGAAAACTTGAATAAATTAAATTGGATGCTAAGATCCTCTTATTTCGAAGAAGTAAAACATCACGCCTAGTGAGTTAGGATACGACATTTCGAATCTTCGAAACTAAGCTTGTCTTTTGACTTTTAAAACTTGTGCATTTAAATTTAAGAAGGATGTTCGGTTATTTGGGTCAAATGAAAAATCGGAACCCAATAAGTTAGGGCACAATTTCTCAAAATTCCAAATACAAAATATTGCCTTTATTTTTAGAAATCCTTACCTCAAGATAACAAAATGTCACATCCAGTGAGTTAGGACACAATATTTTTGAATTCTCGATAATAAGTTTTTATTTAACTTATACGCTTGATTTTTAAAAAAAGATAATTGGTTCTTTAGGCTTGACGAGAAAAATCGAAACACAGTAAGTTAGGGTACGATTTCTCGAGTCTCAAATTACAAAAAAATGTTTAATAAAAAATTTTGTATCGGACAAATATAAATGTAACACGATTTTATAGTAAAATATATAAAAAAAAAAGAATGACAGAACTAATATGCATAACGAAAGAATAATAAATACGTCAGTGTGAATAACAATAATAAGGACGGTAATAGAATAAAATAAACAAGCAGAAAAATAAAAGAAAAATAAACAAATAAACACGAAATGGGAAATGGGAAATATGATTATAAAAAAAATAATAGCAAAAATAATAGTAATAATAATGACATAATAATAATAGTAATAGGAAATAAATAAAAAATAAAAAAATGATAATAGTAATAGTAATAATAATAATAATAATAATAAAAGTACAAAAATAATAATAGCAATAATAATAGTAAAGAAAATAATAATAACAATAGTAACAAAAATAATAATAGTAAAGATAATAATAATAAATAGTAATAAGAATAGACAAATAATAATAGTAAAATAAAAAATAAAAAATAAAAGTAATAATAATGTCAACAATAAATTAATTAATTTTAATAATAAAATAGCAAAATAACTAAGAAAGGACTACATTGAATTTAAAACAGAAGTTCAGGGCAACTCTGAAAATAAATAAAAGGAAAAGGACCCATTGAACGCGTGAATAACAAGAAGGGACTAAAACAGAAATTTTCCCTTCTCTTCCAAAACGCACAGCATCGGGGGGACTAGATTGAAAACCAAAATAAATTATTGGGAAAATTAAAAAAATAAGAAAAACTTGATTGCAAAGAAATAAAAAAGCGGAAGGGCTAAAAGTGCAATTAGCCTTTCCGTCAAAAACATGCTGATCCTAGGCTTGGAGCTGGTCGGATCTCGGGTCGGAGGGGCAAAACGACGTCGTTTTGGGGCTTAGGGACGCTGACCAAAACGACGTCGTTTTGTATCGCCTATATAAGTTAAAAAAATAAAAATAAAAACTCATTTTCAGTTGTTTTTTTTAAAAAAAAAACCAAATTCTTTTCTTTTTTTCTCTGCAGCCCTAGAGCTTGGCCGAAATCCGGCCGATCGCCACAGGTGGGCTATCGCTTGCCATCGGCCATGGCACGCGTGATTGAGCTCAAAAGTACCCATTTTTCAGCAAAATCAAGAAAAATAGGTAACCCTTTTTTTTAATTCTTTTAATATATATATGTATAGTTTTGAAAAAAAAGAAACGGAAACAAAAAGATTAAAGGAGTCCAAATAGCGCCTCTAATTTTTGAATCAAACTTTTCTGCTTCGTATATTATTTGTTGTATTGGATGTTAATGCTTGAATCTCTGCTTTAGTGTTTTAAAATTTGTTTTTTGGTTGTATTCCCAGAAAAATCCCCCCAGAAAATACATTCGGTTTAATATGGCTTTTATAGCCATATTTTCTTTACAACTTGTTCTTTAATTGATTGCTCTGTTTTTCTTGCAGGCAAATGGGTGGTGGATGTGACAAGGGCGGTGCTGCAGGCATAGCAGTGGCGGCGGCAGACTAGGCCTAGGGCTAGGGTTAGGTGGCGGCACTTAGGGTAAGGGGATTAGGGTTTTCTGATAATTTTAGGGTATTGGGCATGTTGGGTTTAAGTTTGTAATTGGCTTCGTTTTGGGCTTGATATTGGTTTGGGTTTGGGTTTGGGTTTGTTTAATTGGTTTGGGCTAATGTTGGTTTTTAGGATTGTTGGGTTTTGTAATTGGATTATGTTTGTTTTTTTTTTTGTTTTGTTTTGTAAAAATGGACTGTTAATTGTTTTTGGCCTGAGCAAAATTGGGTTTTACAGCTGCCTCTCTTTGTTCATTATCGTGTAATGGGAATGGTGCAACGACTTTTAAAAAAGACCAATTTTGCCCGGTCTTGCTGAGTCTCGACTTGTTTTGGTGCCTCTCTTCTTCAAATAGCTTCATTCCAGTCCACTGCATCTTGTTGCTTTGATCTACTCTACCACCACTTTAAAGGGATAGGACCTTGTAGCTTCAATCTGCTCCGCTGCAACTTCAGGGATATGGGATTTGTAACTTGTAGCTTCAATCTAGTCCACTGCAACTTCAGGGATATGAGATTTGTAACATGTAGCTTCAATCTGCTCCAATACAACTTCAGGGAGATAAGATCCGCTATCTTCAGTCTGCTCCACTACAACTTTGATGGGTAAAACTAATAACTTCAATCTGTTCCACTGCAACTTCAGGAAGATAAGATTCACCATATTTTGTAGCTTTAATTTGTTCCACTGCAATGCCAGGGAAATAAGATTCGCTATCTTCAGTCTACTCCGTTGCAACTTCAGGGAGATAAGGCTGGTGGCTTCAATATGCTCCACTGCAACTTCAGGAAGATAAAATTCTCCATAATTTGTAGCTTTAATCTGTTCCATTGCAACACCAGGGAAATAAGATTTGTTGTCTTCAGTCTGCTCCGCTGCAACTTCAGGGAGATAAGGCTGGTGGCTTCAATCTACTCCACTGCAACTTCAGGAAGATAAGATCCACCATAATTTGTAGCTTTAATCTGTTCCACTGCAACGCCAGAGAAATAAGATTCTTTGTCTTCGATCTACTCCACTGCAACTTCAAGGAGATAAGATCTACAACTTCAATCTGCTCCACTACTACTTCAGGGAGATGAGATTTATGGATTCATCGATCTTGCTACACCGTCCTTGAGGGACATGACCTGTAGAATCAGTTTCACCGGCCTATGCTTATGCGAAACGATTAGGGTGTCATGATCAGAATGAATCAAATGCTCCTAACTAGATGTATATGAATGATATTTGCATGAATGTAGAATGTCATGGGAACAATCCCTTTTTTGATGTTTGGGTTGTCATTGCTCATTGTTCATCAAGGTTCTATCACTGACGCAATATCATGTCTTCTTGTTCAGCTGATATCTTTGACAGATAATCCGAAGAAATAATCACAATTTAGACTCTTCTTTCTCAAATATTTCCAACCGTTAGGTTTGGTGAGTTCTAAATAATAGTCCTATTTCAGGTTCTTGTACTATTTAGAAGCTTCCAGAGTAATATGAAGAACTCTTTTTTGTGAAAGTATTATTAGTCCAATAATCGTTATTTCAATGCAAAATGCTTGAAAAAGGTCATAATGATGGATAGTATTGAAATTTATCAGGAACAAAATCTGAAAAGAATGGATTAATCAAAGAAAGCAAACATTGTTGGAATACAACATAAGTGAGAAGAAAATAGGTGCCCCAGATATCGCAGCATGAGCTTCTCTAACCGAACTTCTTGAGGACCATTTTAAGCTCAACATGTGTTTAGGAGATCAAGAGTACTTTATCGATGCCCCAAGATGTAGTATACTTCTTCTTTGTTAATTCAGGCATTGCAAGACTACCGCATGCCCCTCCTTCGATCCAAAAGTTAAATTGCCTTTTCACTAGTTTTCACGGGTTTTCGCCTTGGCCTCCCATTTTTTTTTTCAAGTGAAGTATTTCTTGATTGAGTCTAAATTCACTAGATTAGACAATGTATTGCCATCTATTTCAGTTAATATCAACGCTCCTCCAAAAAAGGCATTCTTTTACCCCATAAGGTCCTTCCCAGTTTGGCATCCATTTTTCTCTGAAATCCTTTTGTATGGAAAGAATCTTCTTCAATACCAAGTCCCCTCACAAAATTCTCTGGGACGAACTTTTTTGTTGTAAGCTCGCATCATTCTTTTTTGGTATATCTGACCATGACGGATGGCTTTCAACCTTTTCTCTTCAATCAAGTTTAGCTGATCATATCAGGATTGGATCCATTCTGCTTCATCCAACTTCAGCTCTGACAAGACTCGAAGGGAAGGAATCTCAACTTCGATGGGTAAAATTATCTTCATTCCAAAGACCAATGAGAAAGGAGTTACCCCAGTAGAGGTCCTGATCGATGTTCGATAAGTATAGAGAGCAAATGGTAACTTCTCACGCCAATCTTTATAAGTCTCAGTCATTTTCCCCACAATCCTCTTGATATTCTTATTAGCCGCTTCAACTGCACCATTCATTTTTGGGCGATATGGTGACGAGTTGTGATGTTTATTTTTGAACTGACTGTAGACCTCTACTATCGTGCTATTGTTCAAATTCAATGTATTGTCCGATATGATCCTTTCTGGCATTCCATACCGGCATATGATTTCTTTCTTTAAGAACCTACTGACTGCTGCCTTTGTGACATTGGCATATGAAGCGGCTTCTACCCACTTGGTGAAGTAGTCGATAACCACAAAGATGAATCGATGCCCATTCGAAGCTTTTGGCAAGATTGGTCCAATGACATCCATGCCCCACATAGAGAAAGGCTATGGAGAAGTCATAACATGAAGATGTGAAGGAGGCACGTAAATCTTGTCCCCATAAATTTGACACTTATGGCACTTCTTGGCATAATTGATGTAATCATTTTCCTTGGTGGACCGATAATACCCGAATCTCATGATTTGCCTGGCTATTGTAAAACCATTAGCATGTGTTCCGCAGACGACTTCATGGACTTGTTCTAAGATTTTCTTAGCCTCGGTAGTGTCTACACATCTTAGTAGCACCTAATCCTTTCTTCTTTTGTATAGGATCTCCCGTCTAAGACTTAGTCGCTGGCCAGTCTTCTCAAAGTCCTTCTATCATTCTCAGTTGCTTGGTCAGGGTATTCATGATTCTTCACATATCGCAATATATCATGATACTAGGGGTGATCATCTCTTTTTTCTTCTTCTTTGATGTTGTGGCAATGAGCTGGAGCCTCATAAATACTCATTTGGATAGGCTTCATATTCCCTTATTTATTTACTCTGATCATAGAAGCTAATGTAGCCAAAGCGTCAGTTATCTGGTTTTCATCTTGCAGGAGGTAACTGAAGGTGATATCATCGAACTCTTCAATTAATTCCAGAACTAGCTTTCGAAATTGATCAATTTGGGGTCTCTTGTTTCCCATTCATCTTTGAGCTGATAGATCACTAGTGCAGAATCCCCATACACCTCTAATACTTTAATTTTACGTTCTGTGGCCGCACGAATTCCCATGATACATGCTTCGTATTCTACCATATTATTTGTGAAATCAAAATCCAATTTACAAGTAAATTGATAATGATCTCCATTTTGGGATATCAGGACTGCCCCAATTCTGTTGCCAATAGCGTTTGATGCTCCGTCAAAGTTTAGTTTCCAAGGATGATCTTCTAGAGCATCATCTTTGGTGGTTGCCACATACATTAGATCCTCATTTGGAAAGTCAAAGTTCAAAGGCTCACAATCTTCTAGAGCTCTACTGGCTAGAAAATCAGCTATTGCGCTTCCTTTTACAGCCTTCTGATTCACATAAACTATGTCAAATTCAGAAAGTAGAATTTGCCATTGGGCCATCCTTCCGTTCAAAGCAGGTGACTCCATCATATACTTCAGAGGGTCTAGTTTCGAGATTAGCCAAGTCGTATGGTACAACATGTACTGTCTCAGTCTCCAAGTTGTCCAGATCAATGCGCAACATAACTTTTGAATTGACGAGTATCTCATTTTACACACAATGAATTTCTTACTGAAGTAGTATATCGCCCTTTCTTTCTTTCCTAACTCATCGTGTTGACCAAGCACACATCCCATAGAATTATCAAATACTATCAAATACAGAATCAATGGCTTATCTGGATTAGGCGGCGTCAGCACTGGGGCATTGGACAAGTATTTTTTTTTACCTTGTTAAAGGTTTTCTGGCATTCATCATCCCATACACCTGGATTGTGTTTCTTAAGAAGACAAAATATGAGGTCACATTTCTTAGTTAGTTGTAAAATGAACCGGGCAATGTAATTTAATCTTCCTGGAAAACCTCGAACTTCTTTTTAAGTGCGCAGCAGAGGCAATTCTTGTATAGCCTTAACTTTGTCTGGGTCAATCTCAATCCCTTTTTCACTGACTACGAATCCTAGCAGTTTCCCTAACCTGGCTCCGTAGGTGTATTTTGCTGGATTAAGCTTTAGCTGGAATTTTCTCAACCTCAAAAATAATTTCCTCAAGACTGGCACATGCTCCTCTTCAGTTCGGGATTTGGCGATCATATCGTCGACATAAACTTTAATTTCTTTGCACATCATATCATGGAACAAGGTTACCATGGTTCTCTGATATGTCGGTCCCGCATTTTTCAGTCTAAATGGCATCATCTTATAGAGAAACGTTCCCCACTTGGTTACAAATGTGGTCTTATCCATGTCTTCAGGATGCATCTTTATCTGATTGTATCCTGAGAAGCCGTCCATGAAGGCGAACAGCGAATAAACCGCCGTATTATCCACTAAGGTATCGATATGAGGCAACAAGAAATTATCTTTCGGGCTAGCCTTGTTCAGATCCCTGTAGTCTGTACACATTCGTACTTTCCCATATTTTTTAGGGACGAGGATTGGCTACCTACTCCAAGTATTTAACCACTTGCAGGAAACCAGTGTCAAATTTCTTATTGACCTCTTCTTTTATTTTTAGCAGAACATCTGGCCTCATCCTTCGAAGTTTCTGTTGGACTGGCTTGCACTCCTCTTTTTTGGGTAGCCGGTGCACCACATCAATATTTAGACCGGGTGTGTCTCAATACGACCATGAAAAAATATCTTTGAACTCTTAGAGTAACTCAATGAGGTATCGTTTTGTCTTTGCAGTAATACAAACTCCGATCTTCACTTCTTTCTTTTCTTGTTTGTCTCCCAAGTTCACAATTTCCACTAACTCTTTGTGAGGTGGGATCTGCTTCTCTTCTTGTTCTACCATCCTTAACAAATCCGGAGACAAGTTACAATCTCTATCACTTTCAAAGTCCTGAGATCCCTCTAGACACATATCTTGCTCAAAAGTAGATTCTGAGTCAGTAGCAGCGTCGCTCATGTCGTTGATCTCTAGAGACCTATTGTAGGTATGAAGGAATATTAAAAGAACAAATGAATCTAAGAATAATTATTTATGTGGTATAAACATGAATGAAATAAAGGAATGAAAGAATATTTGCTCAAAGTGAGACACAAAAATGTATTTTATATTGAAATAAATATGTTGGACATGAGCCTATTTCACAAAAGGATTCTTATTGCTTCTAGGTTTAATGCAACAAGCGTGTTTTAAATATTATTCTAAATTAGCTCTAAAAAATATAAGGATCTCTTCCACAGTCTCATTGTTCAAAACACTCCCAGGCTCATAAGGGCAAATGCCTGATAAGTTTTCTCTTCCGGTTTCTTCTTCGGATATAGCATTGATGCTCCCATTTCTGAACATTCCATCTAGGCCTTCAGTATATTCATAGAATTCCAGTTCCTTATTATCCATCAGGCCTTGCACCAAGGCTCTGAACTCATTGCACTTTTGAATCTTGTGACCCTCTTCATCATGGAACTTACAAAAGTTCCTTACTTCTTCGGGTTTCTCCCCTAAATCCTGGGTGATTAATCCTCCTTCTACCATTTTCTTCCAAATCTCCCTCAGCGGGGTTTTCACTTCTACTACATCTATCTTGATTCTCTTCTCTGCTCTCTCGATTATCACGTTTATCCTTTTGTCAGAATGGTTGGGTAACAGGGTTGATTGGGTTATCCCCTGGACTAGAATTTGAACCTGTCAGGAAGTTCACCAGTGTCGAGGTACCGGTCTGGTATTGGGATCTGATGTTAATAGACACTCTTTGTGGATACATGTTTGGTTGTGCTTGAGTGTTTGTTGGGGTAAAGCCTAAATAATAAGCGAAGTCCTCATTATCATCCCCGGAATCAACCATAGGGCTTTTTCCTTTTTCTAACCCTCCAGCTAGCATCTGGGTTAACTTGCTCATCATGTTTCTTTGAAATTCTAGCATCCGATTCTTTATATCTTGTTAAATTTTGTCTAATTGCTCTAACATTTGTATTTGCATTTGCTCTAATCTCTCCAACCTTTGGTCCATTTCTTTAGCCTTTGCTCGGGTACCATAATGATGTTTGGTTGATAAGTTTTTTGTTGGTTTCCAGATTAACTCTGAAATTATTTTAACCAATTAGGGTTTTTCCATGAAATTTAATGCACATGATGTGATGTAATGCGAATGCATGAAATGAATGCAAAGAAGTGTCGATTCTGATTCAATTTCATTTAGAAAACTTTACTAGAGAACAAATTCTTTACATAAAACGAATTACAAATATGGCTTTGCCCTAATGCTTAAAGTTTTAACTTTCCTAAGCAACGAGGCTAACTCTTGACCTCGATCTGATTCTAGCTCATACTTCACGCTTAGCATGTCGGCTTGAATTGCCAAAGTCTGTAAATGATCGGCTACCTCCCGAATCTGAGCCATGGCCTCGCCCATAATGTAATCTATGTTCCTAACTTGATTCTGAGAATGGTGAAGCTGTTCCTTCTAATATTCCTCACTTACTTCAAGAAGCTCTACCCAGAGCTCATAGTTTTGTAATGCAGACTTTAGTTCTTCTATCTTTCTTTTCATTTCTTCAATTTGTTCAAACTTGCCCTCAATTCAATCGCAGAATTACGATTTCTATGCTAATGAAGTGATTTTTCAAGTTTTGCCACTCTAGCCTTTAATTCTCTTTTGTCACTTTGGGTTTCTAACAAACTCCTTCTAGGGCCTCTTTCTGTACATAAGCCTCTTGGAATTTTCTCTCCCACCGATCGGCTTTGGTTCTTTCTTCTTGGATCTCTTGTCGCCATTATTCTGATGTTTTTCCTAATCCGACGGTTCTCATCAATAGACGCAATTTCTTATAATCTGTCTTCAAACTATCCAAATCTTCCTCGACTTTATTCTTTCCTTTCCTTAATTTCTGGGTTTCTAGCTTTTGAACATCAGCATCTAACCTTAAATGCTTCTTTTCTTCCTCCAATTGTCCTATCTTCTTTTCAAGTTCCAAATTCCTCCTCTCGTAGTCTTACTTTATAATTTTTAATTCTGACGAGATCACTTGTAAGTACTCTTCCATCGGTCGAACGCCTTTTAAGTTCAGCCCAGGGATATTATCATTAATTATTTTACTCCACCATCCACTGCACTCGGAAGTCATCATTGAACCCACGGCCAGCTTTTTCATTCGACAAGTCTGATTTCAATCGTTAGAAATCTCTTTTACCCTTTTCTTGTAGTTATCTCCCTTTACGAAAACTCACATTGAGCTAACCCATGCGTTGCCGGTATGAATTGTCTTGATCTGATTGCCTCAATACGAGCAAAGGAGCATACCTAATGACTTCTCAAATCCCAAGCAAAGGGACCCAGTCAAAACTCTCACATCGGTAAAGAATTTTGTTAGGAATCAACCAAGGAGCTCTCCACTCGATGTCGTCTTCTTAGAGATTTTGGAGGAGCACTGTCTAATTTTCTTCTGATATGTCATCCCTTCTTGGTGTGGCCACTATCTCCTTTAATAAGGAGTAATTCCCGAAGAAAACTCGATAAGAAACCTTATCCACTTTCCAAAAATGATTGTGGAACCAAGCTAACAACAACTGTGCACACCCTATAAATCTGCCCTCACCAAACCTTCTACATGTATTCAAAGATCTAAATGTCTCGGCCAAGATTGTAGGAACAGATGTGGCCCCTTTATCAAGTTGATCAAAGAGATCCGAGACCGCCTCATCTACATACCCTAATGCCCTAGGGAAGATCATTAATTCATAGATGCTCAAAGCAAACACATCGACTCTCTTCTTCGTATCAGGATGCGCTAGAATCAAATTCTCAAACTCTTCCATGGGATGCACTTACACTCATCCTTCTACTTGATCTTAGCTGTAATCCACTGTTTGCTCATTCCGGTAATTTTCATCAATTTCTTCTAAAAGGTCGGGACATAAGCGGCTCTGGAATAAGCTTTATCAACTTGAACCTTTAGACAACGCTGTAGATCTGTATATTCTTCCATAGTGGACACTAAATCAACTCTCCCAAAGGTAAAACAATTGTATGTAGGGTTCTAATACTGGGCGAGGGCCCGGAACAAATGCTCATCCACCTTGATATCGAGTAGATATGGTAAATCCCCATAATTATAGTAGAACAACTGCTTGGTCTCATCATTTCACTGATCCCATATCTTTTTTAATTCCTGAAGGTTATTTTGCGTCACGCTGATACGGGTGTAGTCTCATAATTCTGATGTGTACCCCTCGGCTAGACTATCCTCTTTCTCTAATTGTGTTTTCTCTAACCACATACGGATAGCCGCGTTATCTTTCACTTTATCAAGAAATTCGTTCTCCATGACAAGCCTTTAATTTAGTAATTGAATGTAAATCGACACTCATGCAAACATAGTAAAAACATAATAAGTCAGTACAATATACAAAAAATTTAAAGTAAATGAAAGAGAATTAAGAACCTATCTGGATAACCGCTAGGGTTTGGCGCAGCGCTATCTAGGGTGGGCTCTTAGGGTCTTCTACATGCGGTTTGGTTCTAAAGTTGAGGTACCCGAACCAACAGATTCATCGGTCCTCACTCATTATAGGCTCATACGGACCGAGTTCAGTTCAGGGGAATACATTTCCCTATGGCTGCATGGAGATGAAAATCTCACGAAGACATTGGTACGAATGTATCTCGAAAGTGATCCACTATCCTGTATGGAGGTAAAAACCTCACAAGGAGTAGCTTCTTACTCCCACTTAAAAGAGGTAAGACCAAACGGTCCTTATGTAATATGATGCAAAAATATTCTACGAGACTCAAACCATAGTAATCATATGAAATAACACAAACAAATGTAATAAAAGGATTGTAATTTTTTAAATCAGATTTTCAATTTTCGACAACAAGACGAGAAAATAATTAATTTCACGACTTGACTCTCTTTCGGGTCCCCAGTGGAGTCGCCAAGCTGTCGAAACCATTTTTTTTGTTGGAAAACACTGGATCGACTTTAAAAACGAAAATGGAGTCGCCACCAATCCTTTTTTTCGAGGTTTGATCGGATCACTTGAGATTGATCATTAACACATTATGATTTATTAAAACAATGATTTTGGCCTACAAAATTCGAGAAAACTGGTTCGGGAGTCGGTTACGCATGAGGAAGGATTAGCACCCTCGAAACGCCCAAAATTGGTACCGAATTGATTGATTAACGTCTTGATGTCGAAATTTTTAAAAGATTTTAAAATACGATCCTCTGTGTTTAGAAGAAAACTTGAATAAATTAAATTAGATGCTAAGACCCTCTTATTTCGAAGAAGTAAAATGTTACGCCCAGTGAGTTAGGATACGACATTTCAAATCTTCGAAACTAAGCTTGTCTTGACTTTTAAAACTCGTGCATTTAAATTTAAGAAGGATATTAGGTTATTTGGGTCAAATGAAAAATCGAAACCTAGTAAGTTGAGGCACAATTTCTCAAAATTCCAAATACAGAATATTGCCTTTGTTTTTAGAAATCCTTACCTCGAGATAACAAAATGTCACATCCAGTGAGTTAGGACACAATATTTTTGAATTCTCAATAATAAGTTTTTATTTAACTTATACACTTGATTTTTAAAAAAGATAATCGGTTCTTTAGGCTCGACGAGAAAAATCGAAACCCAGTAAGTTAGGGTACGATTTCTCAAGTCTCAAATTACAAAAAAATGTTTAATAAAAAATTTTGTATCGGACAAATATAAATGTAACACGATTTTATAGTAAAATATAAAAAAAAAGAATGACGGAACTAATATGCATAACGAAAGAATAATAAATGAGTCAGTGTGAATAACAATAATAAGGACGGTAATAGAATAAAATAAACAAGCAGAAAAATAAAAGAAAAATAAACAAATAAACACGAAAAGGAAATATGATTATAAAAAAATAATAGCAAAAATAATAGTAATAATAATGACATAATAATAGTAATAGGAAATAAATAAAAAATAAAAAAATGATAATAGTAATAGTAATAATAATAATAAAAGTACAAAAATAATAATAGCAATAATAATAGTAAAGAAAATAATAATAATAATAATAGTAGTAGTAGTAGTAGTAAAAAAAATAATAATAGTAAAGATAATAATAATAATAAATAGTAATAATAATAGGCAAATAATAATAGTAAAATAAAAAAATAAAAAATAAAAGTAATAATAATATCAATAACAAATTAATTAATTTTAATAATAAAATAGCAAAATAACTAAAAAAGGACTACATTGAATTTAAAACAGAAGTTCAGGGAAAATCTGAAAATAAATAAAAGGAGAAGGACCTCATTTAATGCGCGAATAACAAGGAGGGACGAAAACAAAAATTTTCCCTTCTCCTCCAAACGCACAACATCCGGGGGACCAGATTGAAAACCGAAATAAATTATTAGGCAAAATTAAAAAATAAGAAAAACTTGATTGCAAAGAAATAAAAAAGCGGAAGGGCTAAAAGTGCAATTAGCCCTTCCGTTAAAAACAATCGGATCCTAGGCCTGGAGTGGGTCGGATTTCGGGTCAGAGGGGCAAAACGACGTCGTTTTGGGGCTTAGGGACGCTGACCAAAACGGTGTCGTTTTGTATCGCCTATCTAAGTTAAAAAAACAAAACAAAAAACTCATTTTTAGTTTTTTTTTTAAAAAAAACCAAATTCTTTTCTTTTTTCTCTCGCACCCACAGAGCTTAGCGAAATTCGGTAGATTTGCCGACGGCGCGTGCTCTCGTCACCGATCGCCGCGCGTGCGGCACAAATGATCGGGGCCCAAAAGTACCTATTTTTCAGTGAAATGAGGAAAAATAGGTAACCCTTCTTTTAACTCTTTTAATATATATATGTATAGTTTCGAAAAAAAAAGAAACGAAAATAAAAAGATTAAAGGAGTCCAAATAACACCTCTGATTTTTGAATCAAACTCTTCTGCTTCGTATATTATTTGTTGTATTGGATGTTAATGCTTGAATCTCTGCTTTTGGTGTTTTAAAATTTGTTTTTTGGTTGTATTCCCAGAAAAATCCCCCCAGAAAATACATTCGGTTTAATATGGCTTTTATAGCCATATTTTCTTTACAACTTATTCTTTAATTGATTGCTCTGTTCTTCTTGCACGCAAACGGGCGGTGGATGTGACAAGGGCGGTGCTGCAGGCGTGGCAGTGGTGGCGGCAGACTAGGCCTGGGGATAGGGTTAGGTGGCGTCATTTAGGGTAAGGGGATTAGGGTTTTTGATAATTTTAGGGTATTGGGCATGTTGGGTTTACGTTTGTAATTGGGCTTCGTTTTGGGCTTGATATTGGTTTGGGTTTGGGTCTGGTTAATTGGTTTGGGCTAATGTTGGTTTTTAGGATTATTGGGTTTTGTAATTGGATTAGGTTTGATTTTTTTTTTTTTTGTTTTGTTTTGTAAAAATGGACTGTTAATTGTTTTGGGCCGAGCAAAATTTGGGTTTTACAACTATTATTCACGAACTTAGTCATTTGATTCGCAAACATGTTCTGCGACCTTTACATGTCAAATTCTTTCTTTTAAATTATGTTTGAAGTGGCAACTAATTAATCGCAGTTCGACTGAACTACTAGAATTAGCTCCACTAGTTAACAAAGTCTACTAAAATAGCACTATCACATATAAGTTCTACATGTCTGAACCCTATCGGCCATGCTATGTTCAAACCTTCATATATAGCATGTGCTTCAATCTTAAAAAAGGAATTCTTATTCACCACTCTGGAAAACCCACATAATCATCGCGCATCCACATCTTTAAACACACCTCCCACATATGTTTCTTAAAAGACATATTCTCTCACTAAGTAAATTAAATTTCTTAAAAAAGGAAAATCTTTTTATCGATGAAAACTCTAAAAAAAAGCAATTTAGCTCATATCAAATTTGAAAGTTAACTACTAAAAATAATAAATTATATTAATTTTGAAAATAAACAGCTAAAAATAATTAATCATGTCATTCACGTTTTCAATTTATTTATCCTATGTGACAAAAGAATAATTATTAATAATAAGGAATCCACATGTCTAATTCATTTTGGACTAAATAGTTTAAATTTTAACCCTTAATTTTCACTATTTATGTTATGAGATTTGAATTTTATATTTTTGTTATTATTAGGTGAAAAATAGGAGTTAAAATTTAAATTAAATGAAAATACTGTGATTAATTATCTTTAATTACTTAATTTTGAAGTTAATAACAATTAAAATACTTATTTTTTAGGAGATCAAATTATAAAATATCAAAATTGAGAGATTTCTTTTATCATTTAAACTTTAATTTAAACACACAGATAAATAAAAAAAATATTGTTAAGTGTGAACATTTTATTTAGTCAATATCCATCATCTGCCTTTTCTCTCTCTCTCTTTTCTCAATCAAATCTATTATTTAAAAAGACCAAACGTTTTTGCCAAAAGAATAAAACCCTATAGAATAAATACATAACGTTTTAAATATTTTTTCTCTTAAAAAAGCTTTGAATACTGAAAGAAAAAGTAAAAAAAAAAAAAAACGATTAATACCACAAAAATAAGTAAATAAGGAAAATATAACATTACAATTATTACATCTTAGTAGTTGTAACTAAATACTAATATAAACAGTGGCGGATCTAAAAATATGAGTTAAAGGGTAGGGGTAAAGTTAGAAATTTTTTTTTGTGAGGAGGGTCGGAATTAAAGTATATATTTTTATGATAGTAAAAATATAATTTTTTTATTTTAATAGTCTATATCTTTATAATTTTTAGAAGATTAAATCAAAATTTTATCATTTTTAGGGCTTAAGTATAATTTTACTATTATTAATTTAAAATTTTATAAATTATAATGGGCCAAAATGAGTAATATTTGGAGATTATGAATTTAATGAGTAATATCTTCTTAGGTTAAAAAAATTATATAATATTTTTAAAATATAAAAAATATTATTATATTTTAGTTTTGAATATTTTTTAAAGGTGAAGATAATTGATACATTAGCAAATACACTTTTTTAACTTTACAAGTAGAGTTACAAATTTGCTATGTATCTCATTTCTTTTACTATATCTAGCATGCACTTGTCATCACTCCAACTACCTAGCAGCATACTAAATGTTTTTTCCTTTTTATAATTATTGATATTTATTTTAACGGATGGAATCTAAATTTATTGAGCTTATAATATCAAATATCATGCTGTAAACGCTATAAGAAGATCGTACGTCCATAATCTATCTATACTATATATAAAAAGATTGATTAAGTTAATGTCATAACATTAGGTATGAAATTACTAAAATATCATCACTAAAACATAAGTTTAAATAAATTTTCATTCTTTTATATAATAATTGAAAAACATTATTTAAGAATTAAAGACAAGAATAATATATTTATTTATATATTTTTAATATAAAATATTTCGTAGGATCCACATGTTAGGTGTGAATTTTATAAAATAAAATATTAGTTGTCAATTAAATCACATTTTATCGTATAGTGGTAAATTAAATTTGTGGAGAGTGTGCTACTTTAGTGGCAGCTCATGATAAAAAAATCTTCAGCTTTTTTAATTCCTAATCCACGTATAAAACCCTCTCTCCTTCATTTGGTCATACAAAATTTTTGATGTTTGTTTAAATAAAAAAAATAAATCCAAAGATTACATTGGACTTCACGTATTTTACCCAACAAGGTGGCGCACCAAAACAGGTCAGGTGAGTTCGTCGGGTTTCCACCTGTCGGAGATGGCCGTCCCGAACAACAAGAACATGATGGCTGCCGACAAAGACAAGCAGAGGATAGGGTTGAATCATCAGATATGTTTTTTGGATCACAAAGTCATCATCAAGCAACCGAGATGTCTGCAATGGTATCTGCCTTGACTCATGTTGTCTCTGGCCAAAGATTTGCTGCTTGGGATTGTTACCCTTCTAACATGGACGCCACTTGTTTCCAACATACACAAACTGGTTCAGCTTCTGGTCTTGCTCCATGCAAGATTGGTCAAAAAAGGGGCCGTGCAGAAGACTTTACTGCTCATTTGGTTCAAACAAGCTCTCATGCCCATTCATCATCTCCTGCAACTTCTGGTATCTATGATTATTTTCTATCAAAACCCTTTTTTATTACATGTCAAAACTCGGAGCTGCAATGAAACAGTTAGCTTTAACAGTATTATTTATTCAATCTATCCTTTTTTCTCTTTTTTTTTGAACAGTAACTGCAGAAACTGAAACGGCGGCAACCACATCAATGGAAACTACAGATGAAGCAGCGGCAGCGTCCAATGAAGAAACCGGCGAGCCGAGGAGAAGATACCGAGGGGTTAGGCAAAGGCCATGGGGGAAATGGGCGGCGGAAATACGCGACCCTAACAAAGCAGCTAGGGTCTGGCTTGGTACATTTGATACGGCTGAAGCGGCCGCCAGAGCCTACGATGAAGCCGCGTTGAGATTCAGGGGAAACAGAGCAAAGCTTAATTTCCCGGAAAATGTCAGAGTTGTTGTTCCTCAACCAATGCAGAATTTTCCAACCACCCAAACACCAGTTTCTAGTTCTCAAACAACCCATTTTCCATCATATTATCAATCCCCACCTACTGCTGATATGCTTAGAGATTATTGGCAATACTCTCAGTTACTGCAGAGCTGTAATGATTTCCATGAACAACAAGCTACAAGCTTGCTGAACCAGATGATTCGATCATCTCAATTACCCAATGTCCAACCGCCATTGTTATCTTCTTCTCTCTCACCACCTTTGCTTTCATCACCATCATCTTCTGCCTCTTCTTCTTTTCCTCTGCTTTTTGGTGAGCAACACCAAATGGGCATTTCTAGGCCGCCCATTAATCAAACTCAGGCTAGTCAATCAGATTTTCCGACGCCGCCACCGCCATGGTCTCATCCTGGTCATCATTCTTCATCCACCTGTTAAAATAAGTATACCCCATTTTTTTTATATATACAAGAAGAAATAATGAATTTTATCGTTTATTAAAAACGAGAAGTTAGTGTTTTATTTCGATTTGTAAAAATTTGAACTTTTCATAAAATACAAGAATTAGATTTGACAAATTAAAGCAAAGAAATTAGCTCATCAATTTTGGCATAGTAGAACGATGAAATTATTAATTAAGACAAAAAAAACAAATTTTTAATTTTATTTGGATTTTCCCCCTTTATTTTATTTTTCTAACTTTGAATTTTTCAATCATTGTTGTTGTAAAAAATATATATATAATTGGGGGATAATATATAAAGAAAGAGACAATTAGGATAATATGGTTTACTTTCAATGAATTATCCAAAGAAAGATGTAGAAACAAACACCTCTTTTCCTTTGCTTTACACCCAAAGATTCTTCAAACCATGTAATTTGTTTGCTTTACACCCAAAGGTAGGATACTATTTTTGAATAACATCAATAGGTCACTTTGCTTGATAAGATTTTTAATTCTATTATCATCCTTAATTAATCCATTCACATTAAATTTTTGAAATATTTATATCAATCGAATTAAAATTCAGTTGACTTGACTATTTATTTTAAAATCGCAAAAACAAAATAGGTATTATAAAAAAATAAATTAGTTAATAAGATACATTTCACATGTAAAACCTAATGTTTATGTATAAAAATCAAAAGCATAGAAATATGATCAAATTCTGTTTGCGGTCCACATATTTAAATATATAAATATTATGTAGATATAAATGAGTGCACGGAAAATGTAACAAAATCAAACGACATAAAGCTAACAACTTAAAAGAAGACAATATATTAATAAATAAATAAATAAATAATACTCTAAAGTGTAAGTATGGGATGACATTAACTTTATATCAGCTTCTCAACTCATCCCATTTTTATATTAAGCACTATTTATTAAACCCTTAATTAAATTGATGTCATCCTCGTTATTAATTCAATTAAAAAGAAAATATATTCAAGAGTATTTAGTTTTTTTTCATTTCAACGAAAATTGATTAAAATATGCATTTGATGGAATTTGAACTCACGCTAATTGGATTATGAAAATTTTAAATTTATCACTTAAATCAAAACTTTATTTTAATATATTTCATACATTTTTGTTTTAATATACACAATTTACTATCTACATCAGTTATATAATTAGTTTCAAACTATATGTTTTATTATTGACTGTATGTTACTTTTAAACAAACATTTATGTTTTAAATCTGTAATTTCTATACGTATATGCGTGTGATAGAAATTCTAGTAAAGCTTTAACAGTGATAGTAAAATTTTAAAATTAGTTTAAGTTGATTATACTTTATATTGAATTGTATTAAATTCCAATGGACCCCATATGTAGAGAAAGGATTGTATGAAACTGTAATTCCACTTCATCCTTATCTCTCTTTTCAATAGGAGAATGATAAATCATATTTTTCTCTTGTTTTTTTAGCATTTTTAGTTGAATTTGAAATTTTTTTAAGAGAAAAAAGCTGAAAATTAGGAGGAAAAATCTGATTTGTCATTCTCATGTTGGAAAGGGATAAGGATGACGTGGAATCACAGTTTCATACAATCCCTTCTCCCACATATATTATTTATTATTTGTAATTATAACCTCCTTAAAAAAACTAAAAAATACCAAACTTAATTTTTATTTATAAAAAGATTGAATAATTAAGGAAATGTATTGTTTCAGCGCCTAATGGATTTTAACTGTCTCTTTTATTTTCTCAAATAAGAAAAGATTAAAATGGTTTTATGTTAGATTTTTATTTAAATTCGAAGTTATGATGTATTTGTTGGGTGTTTATATTTTTTAAAAATAGCTCGAGTTTGAATTATTATTGTGCCAACGAAATAAGAAAAAATTAAAAATAAATTATTTTATATATTAATAATAGAAGTTTTTAATTTTATAAATAGAATTAAGTAATTGTCAAATATTTTTATTTTATATTTAAAACTAAAAAATAAATGAAGCACGACTTTAATCCATTTGTTTATATAATTAAAAAACTCCAAAAATACATAACTTGAACTCATAAATAAATAATTCTGAACCTGATTACTCTCAAGTCTCAAATATATATATGAATTAACTCAAATATTATATTTATATATGTATTTAATGCTTTTTTCATTTCTGAAGTCAGCATACAAGATGGAGTCATACGTGACAAGGAGGGCTCAGTACTGACGATATAAAATGTTGGGGGTGGGACCCTCAAGGACACGTGTTAGTCGTTGAACCTAATATCGAGTAATGACGTCCACGTGAGATAGTCAACATCAAGATGCGTGCCCAAATACAGAGACGTGTTAACCTTTGAGATAACGAGTCTTTTAAACTTCAATAATCCTTATTATTATTTTATCTAGTTTGATTTAGTAAACTTTTTTTTTAATACTTTTCACATATTTTTGTATTTGGAAATAGTAGTTTTAATACATTGATACAAGGAGGGGCATGTTGAACTAGACTTTGTTATGGAATACGCAGGGTAAAGGTTTTCAATGGAATGAGGATACCTGTGATGAAATATATCCTGTCATTCATTTCAACTTGATGGTATAGAATGATTGAACTCGCATGGTGTTTAGTGATTAACGACATCATATTACTAACAAAAGCTTGCAAGTCAGGGTACCGAATAACTTGTGCTTGTTCGGATAGTGGTGTCGAAAGATAAGATTTGTGGATTACTTCTCGGTTCACTGCCGGCTAGCTTGTTGCTAAGATGTCCTTTTAGCTTGTCACAGTCCTTATACAGATGAGGATATAACAAAAAGTTTTTAAATTATTTATCGAAATAAATAATTTTTCAAAATACATTTTTAGGGGTAGTGTCGAGTTTCGTTTATTGTATTGAGTTGCAAAGGTTTCCAAACCATAAGGGAATTGGGATAATTGTTATGGAATTATTAAAAGACCTCGAAACCCACAGTTGTCGAGTTATATATAATTTAGGTTTTTACTGTTGGAGAGCTAAACCATAATAGTACAACAGGAGCTTAACACCTATGTATGTTGAGTTACGTATAATTTGGATCGTTTAGCAGTTTAACCCTGATAAATACAAGAAGACAATGACGCTTACGAATGTCAACTTCTTCTCTAATTAAAATTTCAACCATTTGGGAAACCTAAACATAATAAATGCATTCGGGTTTCAAGTCCTTGAAAGTATAAGCATGGATGTTGTTTATAGCATCAATCCCTTCTCATCCATTATCTTTTTCAGAGGTAAAATAGTCAAAATATATTTATATTTAACTTTTAGAATGTATACCCACATTTAAGTTTTCATAATGTAACTTATAAATATTTAATATATTTTTAGATTTAAAATAAATTTCATTAATTATCATAAGCTTAAATAGATCTATATTAACATTGATAAATATGCAACTGAATAAATAAGTTCTTACCCTATTAGTATTTAACTAATTGATTATTGTCATCAATAGTTATTTTGTTAACCATAAATTATTATTCGCAGTTTCGGTGCACACTATACTGACTGACGACATTCAAGTAGTACTTTTGAGGGGAGTAGCCAAGGAAGCATACATATTGGGAAAGGCCTACATGACCATTACTGTTGGAAAATCTGGTTAAGAAAATAGTTTTTAGTTACAACGGAAGTTTAAAAATTTTGAAAATCGAGCTAATTTGTGATATTTATAGCAATAAAATTTTTCTAAAAAGTAATTGTGCTTTGTGCGAGACGGATCCGAAATGTTCTCAGCTTTGAACCAAATGACATTCTCCATTATCCTTGTACCCCTGAATTGCGTCAAGTTAAGCTTGAGCAACACGAACCAAATACAAAACAAGAAACAATTTAATTACTTTTAGTAGGAAAGTAATTCTCTCAAATAGAAACCAGTAGAAATTGTAATTCCTAGAAAATAGAATTTATTTTCACTACTAGATTCATCTATTTATAGGGAGAGATAAGAGAATCTTGGTATACCACAAATAATATTTATTTAATAAAAAATAATCTTCTAGTCTATCTGTAAGGGGGGCAACACACCTCTCAATTCCCTTAGGGTTGTCGCCCCTCATATTTTTATGTGAGACAGATTGAGTCTCTCATGTATTGGTTCCAATTATATGTGCTTCTTAAACTTTAACCTCAACACTTTATAATCTAATCCAACTAAATATTTTTTTCTATTTCCAAAATAAATATTAATTAATTAATCAAATAAACTAAATTAATTTTTCAATTAAATAATTTTCTCAACCCAATTCTAATTCCATTAAAGTCATGGCAACTTTTATTTTTTACTTTTGAATATCGATTAGGCTTATATTATAATAGAAACCAATTACAAAAAACAAGAGTCCAATAAAAACCAACAAATAAAAGAATACGGTCCAAAAGAAAAGAGGCCCAAAATAAAGTAAAAAGAATCGGAGGAAAAATCTAGATATTTTGAAGACATCTACAGACTAATCTTGGAATACTAACTCGACCGACACTAATGCCCAATCAGAAACGTTTGAAATCTGTCAACCCTCTGTCATCATAACTACTCCCTTAATTGACGATTTCACTTCTTTGGGACGCTATTTTCTCTCAAAAAGAATCTTTTCATTTCCTTAGCTTCCTTTTCCCAAGCCTTCTGCCGAAATCCTCCCTTTCAGTCTGGTTCGCGTACCCACTCCAGTAACCTCCGATCTTCAGCGTATTCCGGGACTTTCTTTTCCAGCTAAAACTCTTCTTTCCTCTTTAAAGTTTCTGTTGCAATTTTGTAGGCAAGGACGTTTGCAGTTCTCGGGATATGCAT
Organism: Gossypium bickii; assembly: GCA_025503065.1. Taxonomy (NCBI): domain Eukaryota; kingdom Viridiplantae; phylum Streptophyta; class Magnoliopsida; order Malvales; family Malvaceae; genus Gossypium; species Gossypium bickii. Next base: position 15,590,835 of record CP106710.1, on the reverse strand, counting down.
GAACACAAAGTGCTTAGTTCTATTTACCATCTGTCTATTTACCATCTGTTGAATATCCAAGGTGTAAGCTCCTATCATTGATTTATCTTGTTCTTTCCTGTTACATTTTTTGATCACTGCGAGGGAGTTGCCTTCAACAATAACTTCCGGCCATGTATTTTCCATTCTCATTCTGACCGCTCTTCGGCTACAAAGGCCAAAGTGACCTCCTTGTGGGTTTCAGAGCATGATAATAGAATGCATCCTACGTCATTTCTTTCTACGATTCTTGAGGCTGAAATATTGTTTTGTCCGTCGAAAGCTCCATCAAAGTTAATCTTAACAGATTCCCAAGGTGGGCGCCTCAAACTCATTATTTCTTTTATTTTTGCTGGTTTCCTACTCTTGAGACCATCAAGTTCTGCAATATAGTTATTTATGAAATTTCCTATTTCCTTGCCTGTACTGACCTTTTTATTATGTATTCTTGAGTTCCTGTCTCCCCATATTACCCAGAGTGCACAACTGAAAATGCGGCATTTATGAGGATTGAGCTATTCAAAAACCCAGGTAAGCCACCGTTCGAAATCCCTATTAACAGCTATGAGCAAATTTTGGAGTAGTAATGTTGACCACACTTCCACTGTAACAGGACACTCCCGAAATAGATGGTCAATCATTTCAGCTCGCGCTCCACACCGAGGGCAACTTACATCAGTGACTAGCTTCCTAAATTGCATGTTAACTTTCGTAGGCAAATAATTCCATGAAATTCTCCATATTGTGATCTTTATTTTTGTTGGTAGGTTCAGAAGCCATAATTTTTTTGTAGAATTTCCTATAGATGGTTTGTAAAGCATAAGCTCTAAGATTTTCATCAGCAATTTGTAATAGTTTACAGCGCTCAACCGAGAATTCTCCCGAAACTTCACCTCCCCATGCTAAGAAGTCATCATGTGGTACGTTTGTCAAGGGGATTCGGAGGATTAGTTCAGCATCTTCCTCTGCAAAGGTATACTTGACCAACTCCATTCTCCATTTTCTTTCATTTGTATTTATCAACATATGAACTTTAAAATCTTGCATAGAATCAACCTCGGATGATAACCTGAAATTTATTGCATCTGGGATCCAAGCATCAATATTAATAGAAATATTAGTGCCTGTGCAAACTCGCCAAAATAAACCTTTTCTCAAAACATCTTTTGCCGCCCATATGCTTTTCCAAGTATAAGAACTCGAATTTCCCAAACTAGAGTTTAAAAATTGATTATTTGGAAAATATTTAGCTTTAAGGACTCGCGTGACAAGAGAATCTTCATTATTAATAATCCTCTATGCTTACTTCGCTAGAAGGTAGATATTAAATTGAGACATATTTCTAAATCCCATACCCTCTTCTTCTTTAGAGCGACACATAAATTTCTATTGACACCAGTGTATCCCTTTCTTCTTCTTTCTATGCTGCCACCAGAATTTCACAAAAATGTTTTCTAATTCCCCGTATAGAGACTTTGGTAGAAGAAAACATGTCATAGCGTAATTTGGTATTGCTTGAAGTACTGACTTTATAAAAATCTCCTTCCCCCCTGTGATAGAAGCCTTGTACTCCACTGTCCAATTCTTTGATTGACATTGTCCTTTATATTCTGAAAAGACTCTGAAAAGACTCTTTCTTCCTTTTTCTTACCACATTAGGAAGTCCTAAATATTTTTCCAAATTTGTTGAACATCTCACACCCAATACGCCAATATTTCTTATTTCACCCCTCTGATGTGTTAGAGCTGAAGAAAACTGTCGACTTGTTAAAATTCACACATTGACCGGAGCATTGTTCATATTTTTTCAAAATGTCTTTTAAAAATGTCACTCGTTCTTTTTTGGCTTCTCCAAACAAGATACAATCATCTGCAAACAAAAGGTGTGATATCGCCGGTCCCCTTTTGCTTGCCTTGACTCCTTTTAGAACTCCCTCCCTAACTGCCAATCTAATTAGAGTTGAAAGTCCCTCACTACAAATCACAAAAAGATACGGGCTAAGCGGATCACCTTGTCGTAACCCTCTAGTAGGTTGAAAAATCCTACCTCTATTTCCATTAAAATTCATTGCATAAGAGACTGTTGAGACGTATTTCATGACTAATGTAACCCATTTCTATGCAAATCCCATTCGTAGCATTACATCATTTAAAAAACCCCATTCAACTCTATCATAAGCTTTACTCGTATCTAGCTTAACCGCCATAAACCCTTTTTTCCCAGTACGCTTTTGACGCAATGTATGGAGAATTTCATAGGCAATTAGCACATTATCCAAAATTAATCTTCCTGAAACAAAAGCGCTTTGAGCACTGTCAATGCATCTTCCAATATAGTTCTGAAGTCTATTTGCTATTGTTTTTGCCACTATTTTGTATAGAATTATACATAGGCTAATGGGTCTAAAGTTAACAAGGTTTGTAGGGTTTGGAGTTTTTAGAATAAGCGCTATATCTGTACTGTTAGTAGATTCGAAATCCTTATCCTCATTCAAAATTCCAAGACAAAAAACTTCAACATCTTTACCCACAATGTGCCAGTATTTCTGGAAAAATAAAGTTGGAAAGCCGTCCCAACCTGGTGCTTTAGTGGGCCCCATCCATTGTAGCACCTGATTAACTTTTTCCACCGTATATTTTGATAGCAAAGCTGTATTAATTTCAGAGGAAATATAAGTACCAATACCTGTTAGTAAGTATGATGAATTCCCCACACTATTAGACGAAAATAAGTTTTGAAAGTAGTTTGAGGCTGTTTCGTTAATTCCTAGATCATCAGTAATTTCCTGCCCTTCCACTGATTCCAGCCTATTGATTGTGTTGATCCTTCTAAGAGTTGAGGCATATTTGTGGAAAAAACCTGAATTTTTGTCCCCTAATTGAAGCCAGTTGGCCCTTGCTCTCTGCTCCCAATACATTTTGTCTTTATCGATCTCCATATTTAATTTAATTCTGGTATCAATTAGTTTTGCCATTGTATCATCATTCCTCTCGCTTTCCAATAGAGTTCCCAGTTCTTTTGTGAGCTTCCTTTTCAAACCATCTCTACCTTTTTTAATTAAATTTGTCCACCTTATTAAAGCTAGTTTGTAGTCTTTCCAACTTTTCAGAAATCGACCCGTTTGATGATTCCCATGACTTTTTAATCTCTTACTCAAAAGACTCTTCTAAGGTCCACCATGCCTCAAATTTAAATCGTGAGCTTTGTTTAAAACTTTTTCATTGTCTGTGTGAATAAGGAGAGGACAATGATCTGATATCGAATGAATTAAATGACGAACATTACCCTTTGGGAATAGATGCATCCACTTTTCGTTGGCCACACCCCTATCCAATCTCTCTTTTATATTTGTTTCCGGTAAATTTCTCCTCTCCCATGTAAACCATGTTCCCTGAAATCCCAATCTAGTAATTGACATTCATCCAAAACCTTGCGAAAAGCTGCCATTTTCCTCTCCTCCCTCAGTTGGCCTCCACTTTTTTCAAAAGAGTACATAATTTCATTAAAATCACCACTAACCAACCACGGGTAGCGCTGTTTTTGCCCCAACTTCTTTAGCAAATTCCACGAAGCGTTTTGATCACTAACATAAGGCGACCCAGAAAATCCTGTAAATCTCCATATTACTTTCTTCTATCAGCACATCAATATGATTTTTCGAGAAGGTTTTGAGACTGACCTTAATTTCTCTCTCCATGCTAGACAAAGTCCACCTCTCGAACCCTCTGCTCCTACATCAATTCCATTCACAAAACCACATCTTCTTCTGATCCTTTCCATACACTTGTCATCAATTTTGGTCTCTATAAAGAAAACCATATCGGGGTTATGTTACTTCAGCAAGAACCGAAGCCTTCGTACTGCCCGTGGGTTCCCCAAACCACAGTCATTCCAACAAATGATTTTTATTACGTCCGGTCGGCTTGCCATCTGGCAGTCGCCGGTTTATTTTGGTTGGGAGAATTATCTTTTCCCAATTTTTCTACTAACAATTCTAAACCCTCCTTACTTTTTGGATCTTAAATGTCATACTTCGTTCTTTTGACTGTATCTTTAAAGATTCTTTCCTCTTCACTATCTCCAATATCGAACTCTATCAATTTCCTCTTACGCGCTATGCTTTATTCATTATACGGGCCCATCCTTCTCACAGAATTAGTTCTTTTCCAGCTGGTTTTCCTAGCTAATTTTAAAATTCCTTCCTGTTCACCGCTTCATTCATGATCTTTCTCATCTTCAATCATTCATTCTTCTTAAAATTTCAACACTTTCTCCACTCGTAATAGTTGTAGATCATCTGTTTGTCTCATATTGTAAATAACCTCTTCTTGTAGCCCCATCTCTCAACTTTTCTCCAACAGACCCGTGTACGAACATTGATTTTTTTTTTTTTTTTGAGAAGGCATTTAACTTTAAACTTTCCCTTCCAAATAAACTGCTTTCTGCCCTTAATGCTAATAAAAAAAGTGGATCCTCTCTAATTTTGTCTCTTTCTACAGGTTTTATCGCCTCACAGTTTGGAAGAGCATGTCCCATTTTGCCACATCCAAAACAGAAATTCGGTAACATTTCGTATTTAAAAGAAATCCAAAATTTTTCTTGATCATCTGTGGATACAAATATACCCCTGCGGAGAGGTTTCTGCACATCTAACTTAACTCTAATCCGACAGAATTCACCGTTTATTTCAGATCTAATAATTTCTCCAAAAGTTGCCTCAATAACATGCATCAGGTCTTTCTTATAAAATTCTGGTAAACATGGCCCAATTTTAACCAAGAACAGGGACGAAACAAGCTTAATTCTACTCCTTTCTGTCGATCTAATCAATCTGTCAAAAATAACTAACTGCTTTCTAAATAGCCATGGCTGACCTTCTAGGATTGTCTCTAGATCTTCTTCAAACTCAAAATTAATCATGAAAAGATTTTGACCTGTTGATTGGATCTCGAATTTTCCCTTTGTTTTCTAGATACTCTTCATCTGTGTCCTGAAACTATCCGGGTTATAAGACTTCTCGTTCCATACAGTGCAGATCAACGTAGGTTTTCCACTTGGTTTCACTGCCGAACTCTTCACTTATAAGTGAATGAGCTCTTCTGCCAAAGGGGAAACCTCTTCATCCCTCAACCCTTTGTTGCCACCACTTTTCTCCATCCCAAGCTGCAGCAGAGGCTGGTTTCGCTAAGATACTAAGCAAAGCACTCTTGGCTCCTAGGGTTTCTCCTTAATCTATGGTAACTTTTATTTAATCCAAACATTGAAGGTAAGGTTTGTAACAAAATCTTTCATTATTTCGATTTTTTAAATAAAATATCTTTCTATTCCAACTTTTTATCTCATTTTCTTTTTGGAAATTTCCATTGAAATATGAAGATGATTATTTGAGTTTTCTTAAACCTAATCACTTAATTTCAACAAGGTAATGTGTTTTTTAATTATAATATTTTATTTCAATCATTAGAAATTTATTTCAACAATCTTTTTCATTCAAATTTTGTAATGTGCTAGAGAAAACTTCGATTTTGTGGGTTTTTTGATGTTTTTAGGATGTCTTCTTGATGATTTTAGTTTTAGGATTGTATTAGAACAACACAATTTAGGTTTACTTTGAGTTTAGATTAGGTTTTTGAGAGATGCCAATAATGAGCTTTAGAGAGAGAAATGTTAGGAACTTTCAGTTTTGTTGGGGATTAGTGTTGTTCTAGAGAGATTTAGGGTTTTTAAACTTAGTTATAATGCTAAATTTTAGTTTCTGTAAGTTTAGATTAGGTTTCTCTTAAGTGGTTCTAATAAGCGAAAAAGTGTTTCGCTATATCAAATTGCATCTCATGACAAATTTAGGAGTTTTAAATATTGGAATGTGATTTTTCTAACTTGTTTATTGTTTTGGATGTGTTATTGTAGCAAAAGAGGTGGTAGAGTCATCTAAGGCTAAAAGGAAGAAAACAATTATGGAGGCTTAATGAATTCAGTTTGTTCTTACTAAATTCGATTTTTCAATATATGTTTGATTAAATAAATAAGCTTAGGGTTGTATTGTTAATTATATACTTTTGTAGTTAATTAATCTCGTGGAATATGAAACTTGTCTTGTTGATTGTCTATTGAAGTGTTTTGTGATGATACATATTTTGCTATACGAGTATGGTGAATGCTATGAATATAGAAATAATCTGAGTTTTAAATGTTAAGATTGATGTTTATTGCTTTTATATGGTGTTAAAATAATAATGCCTATTAAACAAATTGGAAAAGCTTCGAGTATAGTTGGCATGCTATAGGATATTTGTGTTTTGGAGCTTATATATGGCATTTGTGTGCATGCTTATAGTGTTTGAGGAAGTTGTGTCTATACATGCATTGGAGTATTGCTATCATTTTTGGTGCTTGTGTGTAATATTTTGGAGTCTCCAGGGATTATCAGTGTATCCATTCTTTATTTCTAAATTTGGTTAATAGGGGGAAATCGAAAATGTTAATTCAACATATCAATGCCTTGTTTGTTTGGAATAATGATGAATATGACATTCAAATATCAATATCTCAATGGTATGCAAAAGATTTCCTATGCTTCAACAATTTAATATGTGCTTAGGTTTGTACGTGTCCAAATGTTACATACATTATTGTGAAATGTAGATATTTGAACAATTCAGGTATGGATAATTGGAAAGCAATTAAATGATTCATACGTTATCTTCAGAAAACAAAATAGTACATGTTCATATGTCGAACGTTTGATAAGTTAAAGATCATTAGGTATATAGACTTTGATTTTGATGGAATATGGATGCAAAATTACCAGTAGGCTGCAAATTGTGGCAATAAATGTTAGTCTTGTATTCTAATAACAACAGGAGGATATCAACGTCAATGCACATAAACTTGAAATTCATTATTGTTAAAGTAAGAGTTTAGATTGGTTAGATGTCTATAAAGCATATTGGGATAAACTTCATGATTGCAAATTCATTTACTAAGAGACTACCACTCAATGTTTTTATGGGTACACTGCTTATATGTGTGTAATGTCATTTCTGGATGTTCATGTTAAGTGGGAGTTTCTAATTTTAAATGTTTTTTTGTTATAAAAACATTTTTGGTTATTTCAGTTTAAGGATATTTTAAGATTATTTTCTGCATAAATAATGTTTATTTGGTTTATTCACATTTTGATTTTGGTAAGGTTTGATCTCACTAATGTTTAAGGAGGACTAGTTGAAAATAAACATTTTTATATCACATTGCATGTAATTTTCATACTATACATTCATACTTGATCTATATCATTTGGTTGTGTTAATATATGTGATTAGGGATGAATTTAGTTATGATATATGTAATTAAAATCGCCTTAGTTTTATGTTAACATAATTAATGGATAAGATTGTTGGAAATACCTTTTGGTCATGATAGTAAAGTTTTGACCTTATAAGGTTATATAATGACACGTAATTATAAACTAATTAGTACATACACATAATGTGTGTGGTCCAAGTATGAGATTATTAGAAAATATGGACATAACATATATATATTAAAAAAAATTACATTTTATTATTTACTATTATAAAAAGATTAGCTCAAATAAAAGTGACCTAATTTGGTTAAAACTTAATGGGCTTCAATTATTAAATAGAGAATGAGTCAAATATGTGCAGATACTCTAGTAACTAATTTCTAATTGATGATAGGTTGATTAGAAATTAATGTTAATATACAAAAGTCATATATTGAGATTATAGTCCCCAAATTACACATACATAACTTTTCTGACATCTCATCTTTAGAAAAGAGAGAACCATTTTCTCTAAAATACTCGTGTGCTAATTTGAAATATCAAAACATAATACGTGAAGAATTCAATATATTGATGGATTCAAGTATGCTTTTACATTTGATTTTTTTATTTTTTTGTTCTTAATGATCTAATATAAAAAATCCTGATTTACGATTTTAAATTTTATATCAAAATTTCAAAGTTCTAACATTCAACACTTATAAGTACCGAGATATTCTTAAAAAAATCGTATTATAAAAAATAATTTTAAAAAAAGTACCTATGCTAATATCCGAATAAAATGAATACATATAGAATATTTAGGTAAACAAAAACTATAAAAAAAAATATTTACGATAAGAAATGAAAACTCCAAAAGCATAATAATTTAGACTTTTTCATTAGTTAGTTCTTTAATAATAAAAATAGTTTTTTTTTTCCTAAAATTATGTTAAAATAAGTTTGGTACAATCGTTTTGACACGTGATCTAATGGTTTTAGTTCCTTGAAACATTTTTTTTCACTTAAAATTTTTTTAATTTACCAACCATTTCCTACCCTTTTGGGGAAACGAGAAACTTTTTTTTTTTTTCATATCTTTTATTTGTATGCATAATTGTTAATGGACTGACTATAGAAATTTTAACTATGGTTGAAATTTAGTTATGTGTGTTTAAATTTTATTTAAAAATTTTAAAATAAATAAAATATGTAATAAAATCTTAATTTCCTTGATCTAATTATTTTTAATGTTTACGTATCAAATCATTATTAAATTTTTTGGTATTCTAAAGAATTAATTTTAACTCTTCATTTAATTTTTTTGTCAAATCATCCCAAAATGAATAGAAGAATTAATGTTTAGTATACACGTGGTTTGCCGTGTAAATAACACTTTAGTATTTAATTAATTTTTTAAAATTTAAAAATATTTTTTTTGAATTTTTAAAAATTTTAAAATTAATTAAATACAAACGTGTCATTTACGCGGCAAACCACGTGTATGCAACATCATGAAAGTTAAAAAAGAAAACGTTAATTTTTTGTTCATTTTGGATAATTTAATAAAGAAACGTATCTTTAAAGACTAAAAATATAAAAAATTAAATAAAAGATTAAAATGAATATTTATAAAATTAAAAGGACAAATAAATTATCATGCGTTTTCTTTATTAATATTAATTTGGGAATTTGTACAAATGTGACATAACATTCCTTTTTAGGTTCTGGTAGATGGATATTTTTCAATTTTTCTTTTTTTTTTTTAATTGAGAATATCAAATTAATGAAAAGCATATATTATTTACCGTTTTACTCTAATAACCATGAAAAATATATATTGAAAAAAAAACACCATGGAAAAGTATTGTGATGTTAATGGTAAATGATTTTCTTAAAAATTTATTTTTTATATAAAAATAAAAATAATTTATTTTTCATATTTTAAAGTTGTATTAAATGATAGCTAATGGCACCTTAATTAAGTCGTAAGGATAATATTCAAAAACTTTGAGATAATATATTTGAGTTAAATTTTATTTAAATTTTACTATGAGTGGGCCCAATTTATTATTATTATTTTGTTTATACAAGATAATTAAATATTTTACACATCTTTTTTCATTGGTAACAATCTTATGCTAATTTAACTAAAGACTCAATCGGCGAAAAATATTCTTTTTAAAGAAACTTTACCAAATAATGTCCAAAAATCATATAATAAACTTTATCTTATCAAAATAAAGTCCAAAGCCCAAAACCAAATTTAATATAAAAATAATAGAAAATTGAATTGAATTATCACGGACGGTCGACCAAATTGAACCGAACACAGTCCTGGTATTTTTAAAAATTATAATTAATATATGAATATTAATTTAATATCAGAAAGTATTATTATTTTTTGTATAAAAATATATTAATATTTAGTTACTGTTTATAAGCACCTAACAACCAAAACCTAAAAAATAAAAAAGAAGTGATATTTGGGATGATGGAGCATTGGATGCTTAGGTGAGGTTAGGTGGCTTTGTCTCTTTGTTTTTAGGGTTCAACTTTAACTTACGACTTGACCCCTCCCTCTATTCTCAAATTCTCAACCCCATGTTAAAAGCTAGGTAAGTTGGGTACCACTAGGTTAGATTTTTTTGCATTTAGATGTAATGATGTATTCTCTATCTAAATTGGTATTACGAGTTAATCATACACCAATCTAATTAGAAAAATATTAATAAAAAATATTTTTAGATGAATATATAGTGAACTTTTCACATAAATCTTTTAAAAAATTATTCATTGCTAAGAAAAACAAAACTATTCTTTTAAAAGTCTACTCTTGGAAAGATAAATGTATGGTTAGTGGTAAATGGAGTGGATGGAAAAGAAAGAAGAAATATAAGTTTGTATTAGTTATAAAATGGAAATGACAAAAACCAAACATTTTAATTGATTTTAGGTTAAAATGAAAAGAAATGGTCCGGAAATTTGGTTTAAATGCAATGCCTACCCTTTTTGCTTTTTTATTTTTGACAAAGATTGTGTGGTCTCTACACCAGAGTTTGAGGTCCTTTCCTAAACTAGTGGAGTTCAAGCTTGTAGCTTTAAATCAAGTCAGAGGCTCCATTTTGTGTTATAATTTAGTTTTCTATCCCATCATCATTCTTTTCTTGTTGTCTTTTTTCAAGTATATGTATTGATTGTTTTATAATTATATCGAAAATTATAATCATTACAATTACGAAATTAAATAATTAACTTAAGATTAACTCGTTATAGTATTTTGAGCTTAAACTTTAAAGTTTCTAAACTTGTTTATCATTAAGCTTTTCGAGTTTGATTATTATTATTATTATTATCTTGAGTTAATTATGATTTGTGATGAGATATTTGAAAATGATAACAACCTAACTGGTCCAATTGATATTGAGGATGGAGATGAGATTTTATTTTGGTACTACAATCCCAATGTTAAATTGATATTTTTTAAATAAATAAAGATTTTATAATTAACAGTCGGTATATTGATTTGGACACAAAATTGAATTGATTTTGAATCAGTTTTTGAGTGAATTGTTTTAAACGGGTTCAATCGAATTAAAAAACATGATTTTTTTTAAATTATGAATTTAATAAATTATTTTCTAGAGCATTTTATTATATTGCAGGAGAAAAGAAAAAGCTTTAGCAAAATTACACATTGTATGCCCATCACTATGTGTATGTGCTATCCACAATTTTGAAAATGAATTTATTTACTTTGAATATTAGAAATCAATTATTAGTGGTTTTTTTATGGTATCTTTGCAAAAGACCTCTTGCAACCAACAAATTGTCCTTATTGACTTGGATATCAAATGTAAAGTCTGCTACAATTTGTAGGATATTGTCTACTTTGACCTATTAAGACCTCACAATATTTTTCCCTAAAAAACACCATATGTTGAATATTTTAAAAAAATATATCATGACTAGCATGGCACCATGCCATCATCCCCTTAACAAAACTCTCTTGAACCCACATTTTTGTATCTTTTGGCTAGTAGCTAACATGATACCCAGCAACATAGTTGAGTCTGGGTTGAGTCTGCCATTCTAAACCCTCTGCACCCGACCCAACTCTGCATGCAGGATAATGATATATCATCACATCACATGCTTATTACGTCCTTTAGATTCTTCACTTTTCATCCTTGACCTCTTACATGGTGTTTAACTCTTTAAACACTGCAGATGCTTCATATCTTTCCTCTTTCATCATCTGATTGAGACTGCTTCCTAAACTTCATGTATTGTGGGACTCCTAGGACCACTAACAATCAGTCACATTCAATTCTAATTCACCTGACTCCCCTGTTCTTCATGCTATTTATTAACAAAAAAGAAAGAAAGAGATTTTCAATAATTTTCATGTTTGGAGCAGTAAAAATAATATTTTTACAAACTGAAAATTAAAAAAAAAAAACAAAAACAAAAACCAAAACTAGACATTCCACCCAACGTTGCATATCAGTCAACAATACTAAGAGAGAGGGTAAAAGTAAGACAACTATTCACTTATCTTCTCATAACAATTACAAAGACACATCCAAAGACACTAACCGCATACCAATTCATGCAGTGGCAACTCTATACAAATTAACCCATCATTGTCGACCTTCTTTCCCCGTCATATAGCTTCTGCTTTCCGTCACTTTGGAATTGGAAAGCACATCATCGGTTGCGATTTCCCAACTACCGCTTCTCCTTCCCCAACTCGAGTGTCTAGTTTCGGATCGAATTGTAGGAGCTCGATGATCAGAATCCAGAATAGCATCAACCTCCAAGGTGGTATGAGCAGGGCCATTGCTCCCTCTACTGCGGATGTCCTCATCAATTTCCTCGATATTACGTCGCTGGGAGATCTTCAACAGATCTTCACCGATCTCTAGATCATCCTCTACTTTGGGACGTGGATCACCACCGCCTAGATCTTCAGCTTCTGCTCCCTGAATACTTTGTAAAGTAGGCCTTGACACCTCCTCTCGAACAAAAGCCCGGAAATTGTTCTTTGAGGGCTTTATCTTTGTGCAAAATACTTCAACAAAATTACTTGGACAACCCAGATTGTAAACATTGATTCTATTGTCAGCCCTAAATCGGAAATTTTCATATGTCGTCTGGAAAACATAGAGGCACCTTAGTCAACAACTAAACACTTGTGGGATGGAATCAAACAAAAATGAATCTATGCTCCTTATCACGTGAAATTCAAATCTAACCAACATGCATTCTATTTCCAATTTTTAAAAAAAAGCTAGATTCAAGGCCTAAAACTTACTATTTTATTTCTTGGAGGACTTTCCCATATTTATTTACAAAACTCTGACAAGACAGGAGGGCAGGAAAAGCTATGTAAGAACTTGGGTCAATTTTTATCATACTTGATTCAAACTCTTATGTGCCTTTCAAAAACAAAATCAAGCTCTGATTTGTACTAACTAAGATCAAGCACAACATAAATTGTCCAAGAGCAACCAAGAGAAATTGACAGACCTGGTTTGTTGAGATGAGGTACAAGTGAAACCCGGTAAGCCCGCCAACAAACCACAGTGCGATGAAACAATATGCCATTAGTATGACAGATGGAGGAGATTCCTTCATTGCTTTCCAAACTGTTCCTTGGTGATCATCCATCAGAACCTTGATGTACAATGCTGACATGGAGAATACATAGATGCAGAGAAGAGTTGCCGAAGAAACGAACATAAAGAAATACCGGTAATTTCGCTGCTCAAATACACAACAGTTAGCCTCCTAACAAAGCACTGCTTGAGAGAAGCAAGCAAGAAGCATTCAGAGCAATATTAATAAACAAACTTATCAGATAAAAGAACATACCAATCCAATACATTGGCCCACCCAAGGACAATGGTGATCAAAACGCTCCACACAATTGTTGCAAATGGAACAATGGGAGCAACGGGGAGGACGATAAAGCATGCACGTGTCACAATACTTCACCCGTACATGAACCCCATTAACCATAACTTCCTTGGTTCGAGGGAATTGGAGGCTGGGTGTTTGCCTACCCCCAATCTCAGCTGAAACAGAAGAATCATAGCGGAACTCCTCCTCTGGTGGATGTGAATTGCGTGGTATGATTCCTGGGTCCCGGGCTGATGTGAGGAAAAGAAGAAACAACACCTATCAAAATAAATTGTCCTATTAAACTTAACAGCAATTTAGACAACCCAAAAGGAACAGTTGCCAATGATGAGAGACTAGAAGTTATCCAAAAGGTCTACAACTTTATAAATGCATTCACCATATGAAATCAAGTCAAGAAATTAGAAGAGGCTCTCCTAAATATTATCTAGATCTGAGAAGGCCAACCTTCTATGAGAACTCAATTTCCAGCACAAAGTCAACAAATTGATCTAAATCAAACGAAAGGGTTCCACCATCTATTCTACCAAAATATATTTTAAAATTTAGAAGATCGATTATTTTCTGAATTTAAACATAAAAGTTTCTTTACTCTAAATTCTGACAATTTATCTTCAATAAATGCCCATGAGAATTTCATTCAATAAAATTATAACAGAAAGATAATTTCTGAGAAATCCTATCATTTTGGTACTCAGTGAAGTTCATAAAGTTCTTAGAAAAATGGTTTAACTGCTGGCATTCAGGGTGATCAACTCAACAGTAGTTGTTCTAAAACCTCAACAAAGAACACTCATGCAAGAAGTAAAAGGTGAAGACTTACATAGATAGTAAAGACAATTGCTACAGCCAGAATTGCATATCCCGCATTATATGGAGAAAATGCATGCCGAAGATGCCTTGCAACAAATACACAAAAGATAATAACAGGAACAGTGATCAGCAATAAGGTAACGAGCAGAGACTTAGCATCTGGCCCGAATATCAGCCTCCCACCAAGGATAAACTTCTGCAAAATGCAAATAAAAGAGGAAATGAATGCTGAATGATCATTCCACAATCAGTCTAGACGGGGGAAAGTAAGGATAAAATGAATAACACCGGATGAGCTATCAACCTACCACATTTCCATATTTTAACATTGTTAGTCTAAATATTTAAAAAAATTACATCCTATTATTCAGTTTTGGTCCTAGTCAAACTACATCCATGCATCCTAAAGCACTCTTCTAAGTTTCACATTTATTCAGTTTTGGTCTTAGTCAACCTACATCCATGCATCCTAAAGCACTCTTCAAAGTTCTAACTTTCATTTACCTCCAACCTAAGTTTACTAATTAATATTATTTACAAATAAAATGTCCAAGGGCATCATCTTGAAATATACTTGGTAAGTTTAACCATGACCAGCACAAAGTATGAGGACTTAAAGGTAGTTTCTTGCTGTAAATATGTAATAACATGAAACTTGTAACTGCTTCCCTCTACATATCCACAATAAATCAACATATGTATCTAAAAAATTACTCCTTTAACATAACATCAACTTCAAGATCCTGATTAATTAACTATCAAATTGGGGGTAAGGCGTGAGGGGCTGATATTCTATGTTACTTGGACTCGGGCATGAGTGCCGGATATGGGTATGTCCTCAACACGGGTATATGGTTATATTTGTTTGAAGTTTTTCTATGTATTTGGAGGATTCCTAGAGGTCATATCCTCATATCCATGAGTCAGACACGAGTGATGGACATGGGTACTTCAAGAAAAATAAAGAGTCCGAGTAACATAGTTGATTATTAAGCATTATATCCAAGTTTGTTTGTTTTTTTTTGGCTTCAATGTATAAGTTGAATAAATGCTTTACCCTTTTTCAATGGTATTCAATAATTATGAATTTTATAAAATTTTAGAAGGGGAATAACATCAAGTGCGATGAAAGTAATTATTAAGCAAGCAAATTTCCTACAGTAGAGCATTTAGATCAATACTTTGCTTTTACAAGTCTTCACAAGTAGCAGAAGGGCTCCTAAAGAACCAAAAAGGACAGGGATATAACCTTTGACATGTACTCAGAGCAGTAGGAATAACAAAATCTTCTCGTAGTTCCCATACTAACCATATGATTGCTATAATTATCTTAACTTTCTCTTAGTCTATATAACATTTATCTGCCCCTGTGAACAACAGGAAAGGATTGTCGGGATACTAGAAGCCCCATGACAATAGTTGAAATCCTCATGCACAAACAAATTCACATAACTTTTCCAAAAGTTCAAAGCATAATTTCCATTTCGAAATCATCTTCTATCAAATACCGTGCTAACCATATGCATTTGTTTTATTTATAGATATCATATTATGATCAGATAACACTAAAAATATGTAAAAAAGGAAACCAAGCACTCAAAGGAAGACTCTGAAAGGAACTAAATAGGGTGTTCTTATAATCTACTAGTAAAACACAGTAATGGTAGTATCACAATGAATTACAAAGCAAGTTAAACAGCAAGAGAGGCTTACAAGGAATTGACCTATAACTAAGGAGTCCATAAACCTTCACTAGTAAATATAATGTGGCCATCTTTGAACAACTTCACTACTCTACAAAGCTAAAGCTGGACCAAACAAGGGTATGGAAGAAACATTACCACAAGTACCATATACAAGTTCCTTAAAAGACCAAAAAAATTATGGTCATGGGGCTTCTGGAAAAGGTGCAACACAAAGTTTCACAACTTCTTTTAATCTTGTTTTTCCTGGAGGATAGGGGTGCTAGGGACTGAAAACCTGACCCATAACTTCCAACAAATGTAGTCATTCCTCTCACAAAATCGATCACAAACTAGAACCACATTACTCATTCTTCTACCATTAAACAATACTTTTGCACTGGTTCCTGCACAAAAGCATTCCTTTTGATCTAGAGATCGCTGCATTAATAAAGTAACAAGTATATCCAAGCAGTCACCAAACTTGGAAAAGCAACAGCTTGATTATAAAGGTTTCAAATTAGGGAGAAGTTAACAAGAACAGAAAAGAACCTGTCTCATTTGGTCTTCCACATTTGCAAGAACTTAGTAACATTATAATTATACTTACTTCAACTATGTCATTTCTCTCAAAACATTGGGAGATGAGGTTCAAACCCTTAATAACACATAAAAGTAGTGCTAGAGTTCTCACAACTGATACAAAACACACATGGCACCCTTCAATGCAAAAATACACTAGAACCAACCATGTATCAAGCATGGACTCAGTCTACTTCCCCCAAAGTAATTCGGCATAAAAGCACACCAACTCAACCTAAAAACTGTAAGGCTATATTCCATACCTCTAGTCAACAATCCATAACTGACTGTTACTCAAAGCCAAAGATTTTCCTCCATTTGGTCATAAAGAGTAAATAAAAAATGCTTCACTAACATTAACCAAGCTCTTTGCCTAACTTCATAAATGCAAAACAAACAGTCAAAAACAGCCCCCAAAAAAAAAAAAAAAAAAAAAAAAGTAAAGAGTTCACTATTTTTTCCATGCTTTCCCCCATTTTCTCATTATCATTAATTCATAGCACCAAAAATCCAACTAGCAGGAAAAAAAACTAGTAAGAATTGTCAACTGATTAAAAAAACCCAAAACCTAAAAACCCTACTAATAACTAAACCAAATTAAAACTAACTCATTTTTCTACAAACCAAACAAATCTAACAAATACCCAGATACCAAAACCGTGCATTTCAATAAAAAAAAAAGACAAAAGTTCAAAAAAAAAAAACACTGAACATCCTTACATTACTTCCTTTCCAAACTTCATACACTCTCTTTTCCATTAGAGAAATTTCAAAGCCTCTTCTTCCCTACTGTAGCTTTATTGAACTAGGCTTGAACTGAGTTGGGAGGATTTGAAACTTGTGCGGGAGTTTCAGTTCATTTAAAAAATATATATATATTTTTCCTATTTTTGAAATAAAAAGACAGAAAATCCCAAAAACCTCTCCTCGCGAAAACCTTCACAAGCAGACACTGAAAGAATCGTACTCAATTGGGTGATGATTGAATCCGTAAAACGCCTGTGTTGAACCCTCTTACTTTTAGGTATTTAATAACAAAGAATAATATAATAAATTAATTCTATATAATAATGTTTTCAAACACTAATTTAATTTTAAAATACAACTAAATTCATTTTGCAAACTCTGTTTGTCTTGCCTGATGTTGCGTCGTTTTATCATCTTTTTCTAATTGAAAGTGAACTTTTTGGGGCTAGAATTGTCCAGCTTTGAGTGGCCAAGATGAGGTGGCGTCATCTTATTGGCCTTTAAACGACAAGTATACCAGGAATTTTCTTTATTTCTTTATTTCCTTTTTTCGGTCTGCTTCCTTTTATTTATTGAAGTCATCGAAAACTGTAAAGGAAGAATCTAGTACTAAATTACTGCGTTTTGCCCAAATATTTACTATTTCGTTTTTTATTAAGTTATTTGAAAATATTTAATTATTGTGCTTAAATATTAATAATATTTCAGACAAAAATATTTAAATATTACAAGATTTAAAAACAAAAATTATAACCCACGAGGGAGTTTTCTGCCGGCTTGCAGAGGAGATCCAATGTGAACCAAATGGAAGCCTAGTATACTAGATTTTGTTGCCCTTGCTGTCTCTCATTTCGGTTTAATTGTTATATAGCAAAAGGCGGAGACTAAAATTAAAGATATTCCGACTTTTGATATACATTTCGCTTATTTTCTCGTCTATACATAATTTTGATATCAATAAGAAAAACTGAAAGTAGAAAACAATCTCCCTAATAATACACCCAAATTTTACTAAGGAGCTATATCAGAATTTGATTGTTTTACTTCATGAGAATAATTGGCAAAATTTAATAGTTTAATCATTTATATTTAAAAATAATTAAAGATAATGTAATTATTTGGACCAATTTTTAAAATTTCTTTTAACTGCGAGATTCTAAGGAATTATCAAATTATATGAAATGAGTTGGACAGAGGGTATCAATTTCAAGCTTCAAAACACCTTGTCTAATGATGAGCTTCAACATTGCCAACCTTTGGTCCATGCTTCCATGGCCACCCAAGAAACTAAAATTGGGCCAAAATGGTTGTTCAACCCTACTCAATTTCATCACCTTGATGAATAAAGTAATCATTACTTCATATTTTATGTAATTCAGGTTTTTTTTATTATAAAAAAAACATAACAAATTGATGATTTTCCATTTGAGAGGTCAACTGAACCATCAGTAAAGTGACAAAAAATTTATATTAAAAATTTGTTACTAATTTCATGTTTAATCTCTAAATAACAGACATGTTTTGTCACTTTACCAATTTATATTAGTAGATATTTTACAAAACCGACGTGTTTTCTCACCGATTTCATTAATTTCTAATGTAATAAAATTTTAATGCTACCAACATTATTTTTTTATGCATGTTTTAGTACGTGAGTTAACAATAAATTAATTAATTTGGTAGCATGTAGCGACTCTCATAATTTATTTTTAGTAAAGATAATGAAATTTTTTTACTTATTTTGTACAAGAGTTTTAAATTTGTGGTAATTATTCTTTATTCTATATTTAACTATCATAATATATATGTAATAAATAAGTGTTTTCCTCACGTTATTATACCAATAACCAAATGTAGCATAATTGTTATTGTTGATACAGTGATACAACAAGAATGAGTTGAGGAGAGGGTGGTGGTTGTTGTGGAGGTTGGTTCACCCAATTGAGACGGAGAGCCAAATGTTATGGCGAGTGGTGGAGAAAAGAATGTAAAGGTTGAGGGTTGAAAGAGTGTTGGCTTAGTATTCTTAGAGAGTCGATAATTTCTTCATTAATCTTAGAGGTATATATAGGTAGGGGTCTCATATAAAATGGTGTTAATGTGCTAGAAAAGATATCTTCAATAGAATAAAGATGTTTGTAACAAGACAAATTTAATATTTGTCGATAATTTCTTCATCAACCCTAGACCCTAAACCATAAAAAAAAAAAGAAGAAGAAGAAAGAAAACCCCATTTTCAGTTTTTGCAAAAGCCTACTTGGATGAAAAATTATAAATTAACCCTCTTAATTGCTTAAAAAGTGTTTAAAATCTACATTTAAAATTATTTAAAGTAACTTATTATTTTACCGTTCAACCTTATTTATAACCTACACATTCTAAATTTCCAACAAAAGTTTTCGACAACAATATTAAATGCTTGAAATCTTAAATTAGATTTTCTTTTCACGACAGTTTTACACAAACATATTTCAAAAGCATTGTCTCAAAATCAAAACTTTAAAAAAAAAATAGCATTATTTATATGGTGAAAAACTAAACAAAAAGTTACATTCAAATGTTTTCCGCTTTTATAAAAGCTAATTTAGAATAGAGCTATTTAAAAATTAGATTACTCACCTAAAGGTTTATTTGAAATCTGAGAGAATTTGAATAAAAATGCTAAACTCAAAATATGAGCTTATGCAAAAAATAAACATTCTAAAAATAACCAGAAACTAGAATTCAACCCAACCCAACATAACATGATTATATATATGTTTATTTAATATTTTAAATAGGGAAGGACCCATTTACATCGGTGTAAAACATAAGTGGTTTTACATTCTTTTGTAACTTTCTATACGATTAATATTTTAACAATCCAACCATTGAATTTATCAATGTATCTGTACTTGGCATGCATGCATATTTTTGAACGATCTGATATATCTATCATATCAATCTAGAATATTGCCTATATTAATATACATTTAACGGTTGAATTTTTTTTACATAAAACAAATAGTTAGAAAATTTTAATTTATGTCAAACTTGACATGCATGATCTACATGAAAGGAGAATGAAATATAACGGTTGAATTGTTTAAATATAATTATATAAAAAGTTACGGAAAGATGTAAAACCATTTAAATTTTATACCGATGGAAGTTTATCCCTCCCTTTTAAATATATTATATTTTTATATACATTTATAAATAATAGAGCCAAACTCCTGACACCCATATTTTATATCGCCATATCTTCTTAATGATGCAAATTTTATGGAACGAAGTTCCCACTCGAAAATTTAAACCGACAAGAGGTATTAGACAGAGTTGCCCTCTATCTCCTTATCTTTTTGTCTTGTGTATGGAATGGTTAGGATATAATATTCGTACTGCTATAGACTCTAGTGATTAGTGTCTTATTCTGCTTTCACAATTGGGACCTGTTTTATCTCATCTTTTCTTAGCAGACGACTTAGTTATTTTTTGCAAAGTAGAGTTGGAGCAAGCACAAGTACTTAATAGGATTGTGGAACGCTTCTGTGGTTATTCTGGACATAAGATCAATGCTCAAAAAAGTAATATTTTCTTTTCTAATGGATTTGGGGATGCCTTAAACAATCAATTTGCGAGATCCTTGGGGTTTCAAAAGGTTTAGAGTCTTGACTCATATTTGGAGGTGCTTATTCTCTACGAAAAGGTCATCAATAGTACCTTAAGCTTTGTGGTGAAAAAGGTTCGACATAAATTACAAAGTTGGGATACTAGACAGTTGTCCTTAGTTGGTAAAAGTTACTTTGGTTCAATCTGTCCTTATCTCAATACTTTGGTTCAATCTATCCTTCTCTCAATTCCTAATTATTTTATGCAATTATTGATGATTCCTAAGGGAACTTACACAGAAATTGAAAGAATGGCCAAACAATTTATTTGGGGTTATTCTAGAGGATAGAAAAAAATGGCTTTAGTCGGGTGGGAACCTATCTATTAGCCTTGGTCTCGTGGTGGTCTTAGTCTTCGATATTTGAAAGATCAAAACTCTTCGTTTTTGGTGAAGATTGGGTTCAATTTGGCTTTTAATGATATTGCTCTTTGGGTCCAACTCTTTTATGCTAAGTATGGTTGAAAAGAACAACTACCGGATAACATTACTCGAAGTAGATGTTCTTATCTTTGGAGGGCCCTTTCAATGGTATGGCTATTATTTTGAGAAATTTTGGCTTGGTCAGTAGGAAATCGTAATAGCATTCATTGTTGGAAGGATTCATGGATTCTGACAGTAGGCCCTCTAATTAGGCAAATTTCTAATCACATTAATCTTTCCTTAGATTGCCTTCTTAGTGGAATGGTTACACAGAACGAAGCTTGGAATCTTAATCTTTTTTGCGTTTGGCTATTAGAAGATGTCGTCAGACAGATAGTAAGTATTCCTTCCCCCCACTCATCGTTGGGACCGAATAGGATTATTTGGGTTCATACGACTATAGTGTCCTTTTCTGTTCGAAGTGCCTTTTGGTCTTTAAAGGAAAGTACTTGGAATCCTAAAGATGACTTCTGGAAGAACACGTGGAAGTATCCAGGGCCTTAGAGAGTCAGATATTTCTTGTGGCTGGTTTCTAAACAAAGATTGCTTACTAATATAGAGCATACTACGTGAGGAATAGGACATGATAACTTCTATTCTTTTTGTGGGAACAAAAGAGAGGATATCTTACATGTGCTTCGAGATTGTTCGACAGCGAAACAAGTGTGGATGTAGATTGTCCTTTTGGATCAACAATGCATGTTTTTCTTTGAACCTTTACAGGTTTCGTTAACTTCTAACAATCTTTGTTACAGGATGTTGCTTAGGCGAAGGATAACTTGGTCTTGTCTTTTTGGGTTAATTGTTTGGCATATCTGGAAGAATAGGAATCTATTTATCTTCCAAGGTATCTCTTGGAATGCTCTTGAAATTGTTAAAATTTCTTATAGTTGCGCTTAACAGTATGAGTTCAGCCATAGTAGGTTCAAGCAAAATAATCATCCTACTGGTGCTCGAGCATCCTCGACAGACAATTGGGTACATCTTTTCACTGATGGCACGGTTGATAGAAGTTCTAGAAGTGTTACTGCTGATGGAGTGCTGTGAAATCCAAATGGAAGCTAGATCTTGGGGTATAATCACTATCTGGGAAAGTGCTCAGTTTTCAAGATTAAACTATGGGCATTCTGGATGGCATACTTATTCTACTAGCAAAGGTTTGAACAAAGCCACGATTCAAATCGATAACCTGGAGGTGGTTAGAGCTTTGCCTGATGGTATGTTGGTGGATACGGGAATTACTGTTATTAGGAGGGTACAACGGATTATGAGAACTGAAGGTTATTGGCTTATCATGTACATTCCTAGAGAAATTAATCTTGTTGCTGACAATTTGGCTAAGTTGAGTTTAGAGTGGGAGTCAATATTATAGGTTTATGAAGACGCCCCTAATGAAGTCTTAGAAGTGCTACAAAAAGATCAAGCCAATGGGGCTTTTGAACATTTTAATTTGATGTAATTACTTTAGTTTGTTTTATCACAAAAAAAAAAAAAAAAAAACCGTAACCTAAACCCATATTATAATTCTTAAAATTTAAAACCTTTAAAGCATGAATTTCACCAAAAAAAAAAGAGGCATTTTCATTTTCAGCTGTGAGCCTTCACTTTCACCTTTAACTTAAAAGCATGAGATATTTGTTAATTTGCTTTTTTTTTGTTTTTTTTTTAAATTTTAATCAGAGCTTTTAGGTTCAATCAAAATAATTAGTGTCCTCGTGAATAGAGGTGAGCGTTCGATCAAATTGAATGAAAATTTTTTGAGTTAATATAAAGGTTTTCTTGACATTTCCCTTTCTTGCTTAAGTTGTTCCCCTATTTACATCCTAAATTATTATGATAAATCTGAGAATGACACATATTTTGATCTAATATATAATGTTATGCTGAATTTTGATTTTGTGCAATTATATATATCAAATTTTATTTTGCTTCAAATATATATAAAAAATATGATTTTAATTCAATTATACACATTTATAAAAATAAATTAATCTAATTATTTTCATATTTAATAAATATAATGATTCGTGTATGTAACAAGTAAGCTTGAAATAGTGTCACACCAGTAATGGTGCTAGCAGTTGAGAAGATTGAACTAAAATAAAAATTTCATGATATAATTATACAAAATTAAAGTTCATATACTACATTACACGTTAAATCAAAATTCATATATAATTCTAGATTCTTATATTTATCCCTAAATTACTAGTTTGAACTTTGAACTATTGTGGGATTCAATAGATTTGTTTGGACCATAATTTGTGTGAGTAAGGCCAAGCCGAATAATTTTGAAATAATCCAAGTTAGGTTTGGTTAAAAGAGCAAACTCCTATTTCGAATTGGATCAGGCCTCACCTAAGATAACAATAAAAAATATCTTCTCTAAGCTATGGTTAAACTCAGTTAGACTTATCAACAAATCTCTTTTGGAACTTAAAATTACTCTCTCATTTCTCTTTTTGAAATTTATTTCAAACCTATAAGATTATATGTTTGAATTTTTAAGCTATTACTTGCTTGATAAGAATCTAAAATTTGGGCTTTCTCCATCCCATTAAATTTGTCACATTTTGATTTTTAATGATTAAAAAATCCAAATTTAATTTCTTATTATTTTTTTTAAATTTATCATGGATAAAAAATTTTAAAAATATATCACAAAAACTTTTCATTAATATTTTTTTTGTAAAATTTAATAAATTAAAATATTTAATAATAATTGAGACTCAAATTTAAAAAATGTGACCCTAAAATTTATTAGGATAGAAAAATGCTTCACACATAGTAATATTAACTAGTTGGAATATCATTTAAATTAATTTTACTTTTAAGTTTGTAATATTATATTTAAAATGAACCATTTTTTAACTTTTGGAGATTTTTTAATAGCAATGCTAAAAAGACTTAGAAATTAAAATCAAAATTTTCACAATATTTTTCAAAACCAATTTTTAAAAGATAATTAAGTATTGTGAAAGGATAATATAATTGTTGACAATATAGAAAAAGTGAGAAAGAGAGAAAATGCAAAGTGTTGAAGCTTGTTAATGCATGGGACCTTGAGAAGAAGAGAAAATATATAATTAAGTTGATGATAAAAGAAGACATATGGGGTAGATCAAATCCTAGATTCAATTATGTTTTTGTATTCTTTTGACAGTAAAATCTTTGGTTTGGTTTCTTTTACCAACCCCACTATAAACATCTTTATAACCTTAATAATTGAATCAACAATGATTTCCATGCATTGCTTCCATCCAGGTTAATGTTCGCATCACAAAGCATCCATCATAATTATAGGTTTTGATCATATCTGTTTTTTTTGACACAATACTTAGCCTCAACACATAAATAGAAAGATAATGTGCTTTAGCGCACTCGAACCCACGTCCTCTTACATTAACAACAATGTTTTTGCCAGTCGAAGTAAAACTCAATCATCTGCTAAAAGATGTTGAAAAACATAAATATATAACATATTTAGAATTATACATTCAACAACTTGAAAAATATTTGGTCAAAGAAAACTTTGGTTAACATTATGTTTAGTGTTGGAACTTTTAGATAACTAAATCATTCTCCCCTAATTAAAAAAAAAAAAAAACAGCAAAACATCCTTTGGTACACATATATGGATTGCATTGCTAAAAATCTAAATTCTTGTATATATAAATTCTTACGATTAAAATTTAAAGAGATACATGCTTTTTTTTTTTTTTGTAAAATTTTGATTGAAGTTCTGTATTGATGATATTGAAAAAAATCATTAAACAGAAATAAAAAATAAAGAAAAAAAAAAGGAATAATTTTTTTATTTATTTACACAAAATGATTGTAAATGAAGATATTTAAATCTTATATCTATTGATATTATCTAGTACAGAATGATCATATAAAATAATTAAACTGAACTCATTTTTAAAGGAAGAAATATTTAACCATTTTTCACCCAAATATATTACAAGACAACCCAAATGATCAAACTTCGAAATGAAAGAGTAGACTCTACTCCCAAGTCCCAATTTGATTGGGTTATTTTCCCTTTCTTTTAATGGAGGAAATTCTTTCCTCTCTGATTTCCAAACAAAATTATACAAGATGAGAGGATTAAATACTAAAAACATCTCTAGTTAATCACATACCATAGCGAACATCGGTGAACTTGCTCTTGATCCACTTAAAGCTGTTCCTAACACTTGATTTAAGCTTACCCTCCATTGTCAACACGTTGTATGAGGCGATCCTCTTCTTCCTCTTAAGTTCCGGGTCATTCGAGGCCGCGAACCCATTACTCTTGCTGCACGGCCCGTTGAAATTATACGAACTCGACCGGTTTTCGAACTCGAATTCACCTGACAAAGATGAAGAATAATATTGTGGCAATGACTTGCTCTTCTCCATACCTTAGAATAGCCCTTTTGGTATAGTAATATAGCAAATTAAGCTCAATTGTTGGGTGTCTTGATGGCATTTATATTAAGGGGGAAACATGTAAGGTAGGTGCACGTCAAATTTAACCCACTTGATTGGATTCGAATTTATAATATTTTATTTGTGTTTTTTTCCTTTATTTGAATAAAGAAGAAACTACAGTGGATGATGAATAGAGTGTGGTGGCAGACCATGTGTGATGTTGAGAGGGATGCATTGGAAATCATGGTGTCGGGGGAAGAATCATGAGAGCCATTGGTTGATGGGGCCTAGTTGTATGCAACATGGCATGGCACCATTGAGTTCACGTGGTTCAGACGGTCCAATTTAGCTCACCAATTGGCGTGGGGGATTTTTTTTTTTTTTTTGGGGGGGGGGGGACCTTTAATTAATTTTTGTTTCATATTTTAGCGTTTAAAGCGAGAGATATTGAACTCATAACTTAGAGGAAATTAGTTTGTAGTGGAGTTATGAGTCATCTTCCCATTCCAATTAATCTCTTATTTTATTTTTATACAAAACAAATCCAAAAAGAAAAAAGAACCCAAGTTGAATCATAGATTTTACAATTATTTTTTATTCATATTAATCAATTCAATCAACAATGATATAAGAGAAGATAGGGATACACATTAAGCAATTTTCTGACTTTACTCATAGACGTTGATCAATATTATAAAAACAAGATCAATAATCAAATTGGTCAGACTATTAGTTTCTCTTCATCTACTTAAAGAGTCGGTGTCAGTGAAAAAATGAGATTGAATTGGGTCTAGGTATGGCATCAACTTTACCTTTATAAAAGTGATCGGAATCATCTTCCACTTTATGCTAATATTGGTGGCTTAGTGATATGTGGGGCTTTGTTGTTTTCATGGCCATTATCTTGACTTCGCCCTATATTTGCTTTTTTATATTTCATAAATAAATAAATTCAATTTTCAAATTGTCACATTTGCGAGGTATTGAAACTCAGATTTATTAAATATTATTTTTTAAAGATGATTTAATGAATAATTTATCATCATCATCATCATCACCTTCACCTCTTGATGAGCATGCATAAAACTAACATTCAATCGTCCATTGGACTGTCCAACTTGCACGCTGAAAAAGAAGATTTAAATATAAATTACAAGTTTATATTAATGTACTACATTTATCATTTAACAAAATATTTAAAACGCAATAATTCAATTTTCATGTAAAATAACTTTAATTATAATGTGGGTGGTAAATAAAATAATGTAACAATAATATATAAAAATATTTAAAAATAAAATGAGGTTTTGGTTTAAATGTTAAAATTATAGTCTCAAGTTTAAATTTTATTATTTTTGTATTTTTCAATATTTATATAAAAGATGTAAAAAGATAAAGTCACTCTTAAAATATTATAATTTATTTTGTAAAGCGATTGTAGTTTAATCATTACCTAACTAAATTAATACCTGATTGACTCACGACACCAACTTAATCAAAAACTTAATATATAATATTGAAGTACTCTACCCTTATTTCATATCTACTTTAACACTTATTAAATACATGATGTTGGTAATGTTAAGCGGATAATTCCACATTAGTTCAGAAAAGACTTCTAAGAAGGTTTAAATAAAGCCTTACCTCTTACTTTAATTGAGTAATTGAGAACACGTGTGTTTTGTCATTGTTGTTTGGCTTGATTTGTATTCATGTTAACATGTACCACATGTGTTTTTTCCGGATAACTGCACTTTTATTAATTTACCCATTCAAAAAATAATTTAAATAGTATGACATTCTCCTCATTTTACAAAAAAAAAAAAAAAAGAAAACAACAACCTCATTTTCCTTTTCTCAACTCGCTTGTTTTCTTTTCAGTTATCTTTTTTGGTAAAATTTTCTTACCAAATTTTCAGTTTTATTTTTCGACCTATTTTTTCAATTCCTTTCTCGAAGAGCAATAATAATTGTGTTCTACCTTCTTTATTCGAGTGTATAAATATTAAAGTACTGTATAAACCTTAGGAGACAACGTTTACTACACGATTATACTGATGTGGACGGATTTGTTTATAAGGCAGTGCTTCTTCTATGACATAATAATTATTTTTATTAATTTACGCTCAATTTATTTTTCCTATAAGGATTTTGTTTTGCAATAATATATTTTCAACATATGAATCCATGGCAATAAGAGGATATTAATGTGAATTGAAAAAAAAAAAAAAATGAAACATTCAAAATTTGAAGAAATTTCGAGGTAAATTGGTTCCCTTAGCGCGCCAACCCAAAGTGCGACAGGTTGGCGCCAATGCGCTATAAAACAATGCTTTATAGGGCCATAATCTGGCTACTCCGGTGCGCCACTCCAGCGCTAGGGCGTCGATTATTTCAAAAAAAGGATGGAAACACGAAATTATTTATTTTAAAAACATCACTGCTTCAAAGATGGAATTTTTTGAGTTTCTCCAATTACCCAATGTTGAAAACAGCCCCATAACACCAAAAATTCATCAAACAAACATTAAATACATCTACCATTTATATGAAATCCTTAAAATTAAAAAAACCATAACAATAAATAAAACTACGAATTTTTATGCTAAAAGAAACAATCCAAATCACACCTAAAGATTTTACAAAACCTTTACTCATGATTCTACTTGGTAGAAACATTCAAACAATATGAATCATACAACCAATAACCCGAGATTTTTAGTAAATCAATAGATAATGATAGACAACTTACTTTGATCAATTGGAGAAGCTCATAAAGTGATTAAGATGTTCTAAGTCTAGATACGTTGTTTCTGCTCTTGGATACGTAAGGAAGAAAAACCTACGACCTTATTTAGGGACCATGACTCCTTATAGCAAATTAGGTTTGTATTTAGTTATGGGCCCATCAATGATCACTAAAGTATTATATGATTTCTACGCATATTAAATCTATACCAAACCAAATGATATTTCTATAAGCCCTATAAACTTCAATACCTTATTAGATCAAATAACTAAACACTTACAATTGGTAGCAACCTATGCACAATTATATTAATATACGAGTCCACTAAATTAGAAAATTGTTAACACATATGTCACTTTTTTAATTGTATTTATGAAGTATCAAACAATTCTTTTATTCTGAATTTGAAATCATTAAAGCTTTCAATAACTTGAGCCCCGACGATTGATCCATTGGTCAATAGCGTTCACCTTAAATCCATGTCGTGGAATCGAATCACAAAATTTGTTTGCTAGTGATATAAGTAGTTGTGATATAACTATTACGAGGCTAGAACTTTAGTCTCGCAAACTGCGCAACCTTAGGCGATTCTTTAACTTCAAATCCGCCTAAGTCAGCCTTACTCTCAAAAATGAAAATTCACAAAGGAAACTCTCGAAGAAATTGAAATAAAGCGGAAGCAAACTCAAAACAATGGAGCAACAAAAGAACTGAAAAAACCACAAGAAAGCAACGCACATCAGGTGTTTGCGTAAATGCTCTTAAATATATTCAATAACTATGAATGAAGTGATCACAAATGAAGGGGGAGGACTCTATTTATAGTTGAGTTTCTTTAGATCCAATGATACAAATCGAATTACATTAACGGATGAGATTAGAGCCTATCTATAATATTAGAGTCTTAAGAGATTTAAACTCTATACATCTTTATCCTTTAGGATTTACAATAATTATCCTGGTAAAAGTACAATACATTTTAATCAGGATCCAACTAGATGGGCCTTGAGTCTCTTCCAAGCAATAGGCCAACCCTTTCGAGCCGAATGATCCCAAGGGAACATGAAGGGTCTGAAATGTGCTCATCAGTTGCAAGCTCCAACTCAATCTTGTGATCTACCTCCCTCTTAGGTGGTAACTTAGGCAACTCGGTATGCGTCACATTTTGAAAAACTGTAATAGTTTTACCACTTCCTTTGGAATCTCAATAATAGGTTCAATAAACTTGTCGATTGTCAAGGTTGCTAACTAGGAAACTTCATCTCTGTGTACCCTATTAGCAAACTGGATTGCCAACAATACACTGGTTCCACTTTTCTCATCATGACTCACTAACACAATGCATTATTATTGATAAGTATCCAAGATAAATATGCAATCAACAAAAGGAATCAACAGAGCATTAATCTTCTCAAAGAATTTCAAGCCAAGAAAAAAGTCGTAATTATCTAACTGAATTACCTCAAAGTCTTCCTTGCCTTTACAATCTCTTTTTTGTAGCTTAACTCCTTGTGCTATTCCCATTGTTGAGACTTTTTTGGAATTAACAATCTTGATCTTTGCTAATTTGCTAATTGAGAGACCAAGTTTACCCATGACTTTCTCCGATATTAACAAATTAGATGCCCTTGTCTCAATAAGAGCACTCTTCCTTTGGCTTGAGATGTTGATGTCCACAAACATCAACCCTTTTTGCTGGCGATCCCTCTTCGCTTTCACAGAATTGAGTATCATTAATCCAAGCTTCAATAGCCTACCTTACTTAGGCTCTGCTTCCTCTTCTTTACTGATTGCAGTGAACTTGAATCTTTCTTGGAAGTCTCGCACCTTAAATGGACCACAACATAAGAAGCATTGTATCTTGCTCTTGTTTTCTTTCAAGTTGTTGTTGGGTTTCCCTTTCCCATTTCGTGGTTTCCCATTACCACCATTACTATTTTTATACTCAACCTGTCCCTCTTCATCTGCCCCACCATTGCCTTTCTCCTTGGCCTTGAAAGGCTCGAACTTGTCTTTCCTCGAACAAGCTCAATTAAGGACTCTGCCATGATCATGGCTTTGGAAAGTTCTTGAACCCCTTAACGTTCCAATTCCTACTTAACCATGACTTCAACCCATTCATGAAAAAGAAGAATGTCTCATTCTCACTCAAATCAGTGATTTGGAGCATCAGGTCACTAAATCCCTTCACATACTCCCTAACTGTGCCTTGTTGCAAGAATCAATGCAACTTAGCCCAAGCTTCCTTCTCGGCATATTGTGGGTAAAATTGCTCCTTGAACTCTTTCTAGAACTCCTCCTAGGTCCCAATTTTGGTCCCACCTCACTTTTCATTTTGGACCTACGATGCCACCATAAAAGAGCGACATCAGTAAAATACATAGAAGCAGTTTTTACCTTAGCATCATCATCATCCTTAATGCTCACGGAACGGAAGTGTTGCTCCATTTCTCGCAAGAAGTTGTCCACGAGGGATGTGGATCTTGCCCCCTTAAATTTCTTCAGTTTAGGGACATCAATCTTATGGCTCGCTGTTGCACCAACACCTCTTTACCCACAACAACTTTGCACATAACGAGCTCTCCCTCGAGCTCCTCAATTTTCATGTTCAAAGTCGTCACTATGGCTTCGTTTTCTTCCTTCATAGCTATCATCCCATCTTCGAGAGCCTTATTCTTTTCCGTCAGCTTAGCCACAACTGTATTGAGGAGCGTGTGCAACGCGTCCATTTTGGAACTAAAGGCCTCCGCCACATATTCCTTGAGCCGCTCTTTCATCAGGTCCAACTCATCAGCGCGTCCCTTAACTACCTCGAGTGTTTCCTTCACTTCACCCATGGATTCCTCAAGGTTGACTACTCAACCATCCGAAGCTGACAACATATCCCTTGATCTGCTATTTTCCCTACCTCTACCACCATGGGTCTCCGTTGAAACATTCTGCTCGTCTGCTCCTTTCGTCATCTCAATTAACGCCTTTGAACATAGACTCAGATACCAAACACAAATTCTAAATTGCTTTTAATATTTTATTTTATCTATAATGTCCCAATCCCAATTCCCAACTCAATATTTTTCGACAACTTTCCAAAACTCACCAACTTCACCTGCGGAAAGAGCACAACAACTTACTTGCAATTATGCAAAGAGACATCAAAGTTAAATTATTATATTGATGTGGTAAGGCAAATGATTAGCTACCAGCTAATTTCCTTAATCATCCACTTTTGATCAGCCAATAATTACATTTTGATGTAAAGAAGCTTGAGACTTGTTATTTTCCCTTCTCTTTTAATTAATATAAAAAAAAAATCATCATTAATCTCAACTTTTGAGCTAGTAATAATTTACTCGTGTCAAGATCAATGTAAATATAAAAGAAAATCACCACAACAGTGAAGTGAAATATATATATTTTTGGTGACTATTAATTTCATTAGTTGCAAATGTTGCACTTTCTCTAACAAGCTTTTATGATGACACTATTCATATCGCTAATTGTGATGCCTTATTTTCTCATTTGCTATTATATACTTTCTACATTAATTTGTAATTAAATTGCTTGTTATGGTACAAATATTTATATATTTGGAAAAATCAAGATTGAATTATTTGATCATAGAAATTTAGATACAATATATATAAATATATATATATATATATATATGATCATTATATAGGGGGCAAAGTGAAGGGTAGGAACTGGCTTTAGCTTAAATGAAAAGGTTTTATTTATTCCTTTCAAATATTAAAATGAAAAAAAAAATAAGAAAATGAAAATCTTCAAACTTCTCAAAAATTAATAATTTAATTTAATTTTTTTTAACACAATTTTTCAACTCTTAAAAATCAAGAAGAATTTTATCTCAATTCCTATATAAATTCCTAGCTTTACCTCTTAATATATAATCCACAACTGTTGATAATTGTTGTATATAAGATATATTAGATTATGGCATGTCTATGATGCGGGTGAAAAATTATATAGCAAATTTATAAAAAAATTGATATGAAAGTTAAATGTGGTTTTGGCTGAAATAGTAAATCTGATAAAAGAAAATTTTTGAGGTCTTAAGTTCAAATCTCATTACGTGCATATATATTTTTAAATTGTATGTAAAAAGACAATAACACCCTCAAAATTATATTTTTTGTTTTATAAAAATATTAATCTTTTAATAATTTCATAACTAAATTAAAACTCGGTTGAGAGTGACATTAACACAAGCAAAGTTTTAAATAATAATGTACATAAATATACTGTTGAAGTCGCTACGTCAACCTCTTGTTTTCGGAGTAGCGACACCACCCTATCGAAGTCTGGATCCTGAGCTTTTGCCTTTGATGTTGTGACGCTAGCATGATAGTTTTGGAAAATTTTACATTTTAGTCCTCAATTGGTCTCGGGTTATCGAAAGAGCTTTCGTAAGCTCGTTTAAATCCCGAATATGATTATATAACATGTTGATGTATTGAACTTAATAACTTGTATCAATTGATGAATTGAATTGCAAATAAGATCGTAGTTGCTCTGGTAACGAATGTGACATCTCGTAACTCGGACATGACCATTAAATTAAATATGAGATGTTCCATTTAGTGGTATCATATATATTATTTAAAAGAAACAGGAAGAATATTTTATAGAAAAAAACTAAAAACAAGAAATTAAGAATATCTTAGCAGTATATATTTCTTAGGGAACATGCTTTGTAGTTTATACTTCGCCGGAAATTGTCGCAAAAAAACAAGAAAAGCATAAAACCGGGGGCCAACAAAACCCTAATAAAGCCATATAAGAAAATCTAATCTTTTCCAAGATTCTCTCTCTCTCTCTTTTTCTTGGATTTTAAATTTGAAAAAAATAATGTCAAAAAAGATTCCATGCAGAAAAGTAAGCAAAATCAAATCTTCTCATTTTGGATGAAAAAGCTGAAGCACAGTAATATGAATAAGGCAAGTGGCCACCTTGCATGATAAAAAGCCATAATTTTGCCACTACTTTAGATTGGCTTCGCATGCTTTTGGTATATAGAATATACTATTGATTTCATTTATATACAATATAATATTGGTGGGGCAGATCTTTAAAACTCCCACATAAAATCAAATGATTATCATTTAAAAAGAAAAGTATGTATCATCTTATTTATTGTAGTTATGGAATTTAAAAAAAAAAATTATTTTGTGAATATGAAATAATACAATGATATATTAATCAAAGAGTTTGAATGAGGATCAAATTATAAAATTTTAGGGAATTAAAACCAGAATTAAATTAAATTATTAATTTTTGAAACGATTATGTTTTTTTTTTTTGAAACAAAGGAACTAAAAAGCTTAAATTTATTTTATAATTTTTTTGAGGCAGAAGTGCAATTTGCTCATTTAATCAAGAGGTCATAGCCCTTGCTTGCTAGAGGTGTACATAACTTGAGTAGCTTGCTCAACTCAATTTGTTCCACTAGTTTTTGTTTGTGCTTTGACTTAGATTTTTTAATCTCGATCGAGCTAGGCTTGACCCATTTTATTGATTAAAAAAAATTAAAATTAGTTATTTGGACAAATAGATCGAGCTTAGACCTAGGCTTGAAATATTTTTTTAGAATCAACCCTAAGCACAACTCAATCCACGAACAATTTTATTGCCGACTTTGGTTTTGTCCCTAGATATATTATGACTATATGCCAATTGAGTTTACCGACACTCTTGCTAGAACAAGAAAGTCTTGTCCATTTGTAGATGGCGCTTCGATAGCAACTGGGTCTAGAGGGAAGTTATGAGCATTATGCCCATGCATAACTTCCATACCAAGGTTAGCTTGATTAATAATATCAACCCAAATATTAATTACACTACCTTGACTATTAACTACAAATTGGTTAAAATTGAAACTATTTAAATTGAAAGCCATAGTGTTAATACCTAAAGCGATGAACTAGATACCCACTACATGCCAAGCAATTAAGCCCAGTTGACACCATTATTATTGCAACCATTAAGAGGATGTGCGTTTGAGTGCGCTTAAGTAGTTTTTTTTCTCTAAATTAAGGGTTGAGAGGAGTTATGAGTACAAGTAAACATTGTATAAAGGCATAATAACTTATTTGGCCTCCAAACTTCAAAAAAAAAAAAAAAGAGGTCATTTTAGCCATTCATTTTTTGCCTCTTTTAGCTTTTAAACTAACGCTTTTTGTCAAAACACCCCGAAATGGATGAAAAAGTAACGATTGTTAACTTTGCTGCCGTTAATTACATTTTAAAAAAATTTCCAAAATTTATAGAATATTATTAAAAATTTTATTATTAAATAAAATTTATAATTTTTATGCTTTTTTTAATAATTTTAAAATTTTCATTATAAGTGACCAGTCACACCAAACAAAAAACATCAATCACTACTCTCGTTTTCTTAATAAACCCCAACTTTTAAAAATAAGCATTCCCCCATAACTTTGCAAATATCGTGGAGTTGAAAAGGGTTTCGAAAAAGTGCATACTAAAAAATAATATGAAACCGAAATTCAAGCATGGTAACATATCATCTACAACAAATCATGGCATTACTAAGTACTTCTAATATCCAATCATTACATGCAATTTAATGCACTTCCATAAAACATATCTTTATTCTCACATTAGACATGATCTTCAATATTCAATTCATTATCATTCTTAAAACATCATTTAAAATAAAATCCCTATTAATCAAACAAAGAAATGTAAAATAGATACATGGATAATCTTAATACATTGTCCTCGTAAAGAATAACAATACTTTGTTATGTGTAATAACGCAAGTTCCAATTAAACACATCAAAATTATTCAAATTATAACAAAATTTCCCTCCAAACATCAACACTCCCAGACGCATCAAACTAACCCATCAATATCTTATGACATATTAATTATACTCCAACACATTCCAAATTATTTAATAAAATTACCCTTTAAAACATATCTTAATAACCATTGATATGTTAAAATCACCCAAAAACGTAAACATCAAGTATTACAAGAATTGTAATTCAAACTTTCAACATTAAATAATTAATAACCAAAGTCAAATCCTCAAGCAAAATATTTATCTAAAAAACATAATATCCTAAGCAAATTGACTTAAATTAACATATAAAGTAAAATCGAAAATCTTAAAGCGTAGTAACCGATACCAAGTATGCTTCTGCTACTTTCTCCTTCCACTAGGCTTTTTAGGTTTCACCATCTTTACTAGAAAAACATTAAAAATAAGGTAAATTATAAAAATAGTCACTTTTTTTTATCTCATATTACATTTTAGTTACTTATGTTTTAAATTTTACGTTTTAGTCACTTACACTATTGTGTTATAACATTTTAGTTACTAAGGGTGGGTTTCGATGGGCGGTGGGGTGCGGTGCGTTTAGCTTACTTTTTGTCTCAAGCTAAAGTATCATTACAGTATCTAATCTCACTACCATTGCTGTTTTTACATTAATCGCATGTAAAAACACCGCCCATCCAAACTTACCCTAAGTCGTTAATTGCTGTTAACGATGTAATTATAAGCTAACATGGCATGCTAAATCATCATTTCAAACAAAAATTTTAGGATAATTTATACAATTGGTCCTCATATTTTTTTCATTTTGGACAATTTAATTTTTTTTCTTTTATGTTCTTTTAACTTTCCATTCTCTTCTGCTTCTCCCTCTGTTTCCTCCCTTCTCCATTTCTTTTAACATAATTTTTCTATATTTTCCTTTTCTTAAAACCAGTCCCTGTACTTTTTATTTTTTTTGAACAATTTAATTTTTTCGAGTAAGACAAAAACCCAATTTGGCTTCTTAAAACCATCCATCTAAACTCTAATATAAGCCCTCCTAAACCAAAATCTAATGATCTAGCTCAAAATATACAACCCCTCAATAAACTTAAGATCACTCAACATTCTTCTCTTTTTTAAATTCTTACTCTAACTCAAAATTCACAAAATCTTTACAAAAACCTATTGCTTATCCTATGATAATATAAACTCATAAGCATTAAAATCTAACTAGATCAAAACATCAAAAAATTAGCAAAATTCCAATTCAGCACTACAGGAAAACAGACTTTTTGGGGCATTTTTTTTGGCCTTCAAGCGCCGCAAAAAATGCCGCTAAAGACCAGGACTTTTAGCGGCGCTTTTATAAAAAACGCCACTAAAAGTCTTGGTCTTTAGTGGCGCTTCTATAAAAAACGCCGCTAAAAGTCCTGGTCTTTAGTGGCGCTTTTTTATAAAACACCGCTAATTTGGACAGATTTGCAACATACAATTTCACCAATATCCCACCCTTCCTGCATAAAATCCAACCAAAAACAGCAAATACAACATGAAATCCAACCAAAAACAGCAAATCTAAATGGTACCAAATTATACGAAAGATATATGATATAAATTATAAATGAAGTATAATTCAGAAATTTCTTACAATAAAGTTAAAAGTTACAATAAAATAAATGTCTAAGATGGCGGCATTTGCGACTGCTGGAACATCTTCATCATAGTCTGAAGCTGTAGCTGGAGTTCATCATACTTTACGCTCGCTCGCTCGCTTTCCTCATTTGTTGCCTCTCGCTTCCCCTCGTTCTTGCCTCTCTGCTTTAAGTTGTAGCTGGAGTTCTTCATATTTTCTTTGAACCTCAGCTTCTCTCGATGTTGCCTCCGCTTTAAGTTGAGAAATTTGCTCAACTGTGCTCGCTTGCATCTGAGCTATCTGGTCTCTTAACCTTTGAACTTCAGCTTGAGCTTGACTCCCGGAAGGCATGTATTGCTGTGAGCTGGATCCAAAATATTGGGTCGGGTTAACACCAGGTCCTTGAAATCTAACTCACCATACCTTTCAGAACCCAAAAATTCATTAATAATTCTGTTATCAATGTCCTCAAAATTAACAGAACTATCAGTCGAAGCAATCGTTTCATACTCTGCCTTCTTATCTTTTAGTTTTTCCTACTAAATCAATTAAAGAGTTAAAAACGAAATATAAATAAAAAAGGAATGCAACATAACTTAATATTATTTAAAACTACTAAAGACGAATTAAACCATTATAATTAAACATTATAAATATTTATAATAAATAAAATTTTTATTAAGTAAATATACCATGATTTCTGTAGCTTCGGATGTCATCGGAGATCCATCTTTCTTCCTATGCGTAATGTCAAAAGGCTGAAGGCGTCCAACTTTTTGACCAGACGATGCTTCCTACAATATAGTAGTAAAAATATTATTTAATAGTAGAAAGTCATTACTATTTGATAGAATTAATAAATTCATAATACTTGGGCCTCAGCTACAGAAGCAAAACTTCTCGACCCTGCCGTGTGCGTTAATTTTTGTTTTTGCCTGCTACTTGTTCCAACTCGCTCACGGTCCTACATAAAGAAATTATTATTACGTATATAGTAAATACTATAAATCGAAAAATTTATAAGAGTTTGGAAGTACGTAATACCTCTCCTTTCTTTGAATTCCAGAATCTAACTGCATCTTCCCATTGGTACCTCAGCATTCCCGGCAGGACATTTCGCAATTTTTCTTTGAGGCTTATGTCTTTCTAAAAATAATCTTTTTTCAAAGTGCTTTTATGGTCTCTCCATTTTTTACCCAATGCCTTCTTGATATAGGCATCCGAGACCTGTAAAGCAAATCTCTCCTAAAAAACACAAGTTTAGAAAGTAAATATAAATGAAACTTAAACCAAAGTATTATAAATTACATTCACGTTTTGTTACCTTAATATTATCGAGAGCTTGATTCTTGTTGCTATCAGGCATGTGATGCCATGATTCGTAGTTGATGGGCAACATATTGGCATTTTGTGCTATAATGCCCAAATAGCCTGCCAAAAGTTGAGCTTCTGATCAACAGGCTGACCATGACTGTTTCTACTTACTTTGACACGCTCGATAGGATTTAAGTCGTATAAATCTTTAAGTAGCATACGTCCTCGACCTCTGCGCGTCCCACCACTTTCAGCTGAAAAATAATATATTATTATATTGAAATTGAGAAATACGAGCAATAATAAAAGTCTATAAGCATGTAAAATAAACTTAACATTACTTTGAAATTCTGCAGGCTCGTCAACTGTCTCCGGCACATTCGAAGATCCAATAGCTGTCTGCTGTTTACTATTTTCTTCTTCCGAATTTGGAGTATTTTAGACAATACTTAAATTTCGTAATTTTCTTCTACGCATTTTTCCTGTAATACACATAAAATAGTTGAAATTTTAGTAACAAATAACAACAATAATAGTACATATAAAATAGTTAAATTATATAACATAACCAATATTAAAATTATAATATTACATATATTTAAAAAATCGTAAAATCTTACAACATCATAATTCGTAAATATCTTCGTCCACGTCTTGACGAACCCATTGAAATTGTGTACTAGTACTAGGGATATTTTCATTTAAGTTTTGTTCTGGAAAAGGCAAAGTTTCTGATCTTTCGACGATGTCATCTCTACTTCCATTGCCCATGTCAAATAAGTCTCTAGGGGTGTTTCGGAGTACAACATACCAACCCTCATCAGTTGGATCTTTCGAGTAAAAAACTTGCTTTACTTGAGAAGAAAATACATACGGCTCATCTATCAATTGTTGTCCAGTGTGAATCAATCGAGAGAATTTCACCATTGTAAAACCAAATTGATCTTGTTTAATTCCACGAGCCGTATTAACATCAGCCCAATCACCTCGAAATAATACAACTTTCCATTTGCCATAATAATCCAACTCAATTATGTCAGTAAGAAGTTCGTAATACTTTACATTAAGAAGTCCGTAATACTCTACATTCCCCTCAACTGGATTACTGTCCCTAGCACTAGCATAACTTGTAATTGAAGAATTAACAACAATTCCACAATTTTGGGTTCTCCTCAGTCTCTCGCGATATTTTGTATGAAATCTGAATCCATTGATGAGGAAGGTACTATATCTTCTCACTATTCTATTTGGACCTTAGGAAAGCCATTTAACTTCGTCATTTACTTCATTCTGACTCCAAACCTATTGAGTCAAAAGTAAATTGAGTAATTATAAGTGAAAGCTTCAATTGCATATTGTTTGGCTTAACCATTCATGAAATGATTCTTTGAACAACTTATTAATTTCTCGTTGTTGTAATCTTCAGGACCGTGAACGAGCTCTCAATATTTGTTTGTACTCACTATGTAAAAAAAAGGTTTATTTTGTTAGAAGATAAACAAATTATAATCGATGAATATTTATCAAATTCTAGAATTTACTTGCGTAATGGTTCCATTGAATCGTGATGAAAAAGAACATATCGATGTGCTTGGACCCACGATCTATCATCTAATTCTGCAATTTCAACTTTGCCGATTGGTTCTCCGATACTTTGAAATAAATAAGTTTCAGCCAAGTTATGAACTGTGAGCCCAGCATTTCTACTTGGTCTGTTCATTCTTGTTTCAACATCTTCCAAATATCTTGAGCAGAAAGTCGTACATTCCTATGCCAAGTAGCCTTCAGCAATTGATCCTTCCGGATAACGCTTATTGCGGCAATAAGACTTCAATTTGGATAGGAACCTAAACACGATATACAACATTATCAAAAGTTGCAACTAAAGGCATTGAGGTGAATGAAGGAATAATTTACAAATAAATTAACACTTTTCCATGGGATACATCCATCGATAGAAAACGGGTCCACCAAGTATTGCTTCACGAGGGAGATAAATTATCAAGTGCACCATAATAGTGAAGAAGGAAGGCAAAAAAATCTTTTCCAGATTGCATAAAGTCAATGCGGCTCAATCTTGTAGTGTCTCAAGTTCTTGAACATCTAAAACTTTGCCACAAATGCCTTTCATTATATTGGATATTTCAATTACATAAGACATCACCTTTTTCGACATACAACACCGCATAGCAACTGGCAGTAAATCTTGCATCAAGATGTGATAGTCATGTGATTTTAAGGCGTACAGTCTTCAATCTTTAAGACTCACACATCGAGATATATTTGATGCATATGCATCCGAGACCTTTATATCCTTCAACACCACGCTGAACACTTCTTTCTCCGTATTCGACATTGAAAAAATAGAAGGGGACAACCAATATTTCCTATTTGGAAGTGCTTGGGGATGAAGCTCACGCCAAATTCCCATGTGGACTAAATCAAGTCGACTCTGAAGATTGTCTTTCGATTTTCCATCGACATTCAAAATGTTATGCTCCTAATAAGGCAACTCAAAAAAATACTTCTTTTTTTCCACAAGTCTGCCTTATTAGGATCATCCTCTTCATCAGATTCATCATCGTATTCATCCCTTGATCTTCTATTTCTTTGCGTGTTGGGCGGTTGATTTATCTTCCCATAAATAAAATTCATATCTTTCAACATGAACAAGATTTCAGATCCACCAGTCTGCGAAAGAGCTTCTCTAAACTTTTCAGTACCGTCAAACAGAGTACTTTGATTTCCCGGTAACCACCGACGATGCCCCATGTAAGAGAAATTCTTCCCATTATATAACCATTGCGAACATGTTTGCGCAACACAACAAGGACAAGCATAACGTCCCTTGGTACTCCAACCAGATAAATTGGCATAAGCCGGGAAGTCATTAATAGTCCACATTAAAGCTGCACGTAAATTAAAGTTCTCCTTTCTTAGTACACCATATGTCTCAACACCAGCCCATAATTGTTTAACTCTTCAATAAGTAGCTACAAATAAATGTTAATATCATTTACGGGACCTTTATCTCTAAGGATAATCATAGATAAGATAAAGGATGATTGTTTCATGCAAATCCATGGAGGCAAATTGTAAGGAACAAGCACCACAGGCCAAGTACTGTACGTAATGCTCATGATTTTGTAAGGATTAAATCCATCAGATGCTAGCCCAAGCCTCACACTTCGAGGATTGCTTGCAAAGCTTGGAAATTTAGAGTCAAATGATTTCCAAGCTAAAGAATCCGCAGGATGCCTTAACAATCCATCATCGGTTCGTCCATCATGGTGCCACGTCATAGGCTTGGATGTCTTCGACGACATGAAAAGCCTTTGAAGCCTTGGTATTAGTGGAAAATACCGCAAAATCTCAACTAGTTTCTTTCTTGACTGTGCATCATTTTCATCCTTATTACCATCTTCTGTATTTCTATTCATCCAATGGGATTGACCGCATACATGACAGCACTGTTGGTTTTTCCGGTCGCCAATACAACATGCCGTCATTTGGGCAACTATGAATTTTGTTGTACCCAAGGCCCAAATCTTTTATCAGTTTCTTTATGTCTTTGCATGATTGAGGGATTTTCGCAAACGGGAACATTTCTCTCAAAAACTCTAACAGCATGGTCAAAGAGTTTCCGGTCCACCCTCCCAAACATTTTAAGTGAAAAGATGAATACAGAAAGACATTTTTGAAAATTTTGATCCCTCATAAAGTTCTTCATTCATTTCACTAAGTAACGTGTAGAACTTTGCCGCTTCTTCATTTGGCTGTTCATCAGGTACACTTCTTCCTGTTTCGGTGAAAGTATTTCCACCAGAATTATAATCATCAGTTGCACCCAAGACAGGTGGAAATGATTGCAAACCATCACTGCGCATATTAAATGCATCCCGCAACATACCTTCCATGTCATCTTCTCTAACATTCTGATTGTAAGCACTATGAGGATAACCCAGATTCATCGTTGAAGAGGTTCCAGTAGATGTACACTCTCAGTGAAAAATCCATTTTTTATACCCCTGGACAAAGCCATCAACAATTAGATGTTCGTAGACAACTTCACGATAATGCCAATTGATATTGCAACACTTCTTACACGAGCAAAGAATCATATTCTCTTGGCTTGCATTTTGAAATGCAAAATTTAGAAAAGTTTCTACTCCATTTCTATAGCCGTTGCTAACCCTTGACAAATTCATCCAAGTCCTATCCATTTCGTAGTTGTTGAAGTCTAAAGTTGACAATAAATTACACGAGTAAGTTTTGATATGATTTATATTTATGTATCATGTAAGTTATGTAAGTTATGTAAGTTATGAAATTTGATCTTAAA
The DNA here is from genome assembly GCA_025503065.1 of Gossypium bickii. NCBI lineage: Eukaryota > Viridiplantae > Streptophyta > Magnoliopsida > Malvales > Malvaceae > Gossypium > Gossypium bickii. The sequence goes on along the minus strand of CP106710.1, from coordinate 15,548,453 downwards.
ATTATGTAAGTTATGAATTATGTAAGTTATCTTAAAATTATGTAAGTTATGAAATTTGATTTTTAAATTATGTCAGTTATGTATTATGCAAGTTATGTAAGTTATGTAAGTTATGAAATTTGATCTTAAAATTATGTAAGTTATGAATTATGTAAGTTATGTAAATTATGTAAGTTATGAAATTTGATCTTAAAATTATGTAAGTTATGAATTATGTAAGTTATGTAAATTATGTATGTTATGTAAATTACGTAAGTTATGAAATTTGAATTTTAAATTATGTCAGTTATGTATTATGCAAGTTATGTAAATTATGTAAGTTATGGAATTTGATCTTTAAATTATGTAAGTTACAAATTATGTAAGTTATGTAAATTATATAAGTTATGAAATTTGATCTTAAAATTATGTAAGTTATGAATTATGTAAGTTATGTAAATTATGTATGCTATGTAAATTATGTGAGTTATGAAATTTGAACTTTAAATTATGTCAGTTATGTATTATGTAAGTCATGTACATTATGTAAGTTATGAAATTTGATCTTTAAATTATGTAAGTTATGTAAATTATGTAAGTTATGAAATTTGAACTTTAAATTATGTAAGTTATGTAAATTAAGTAAGTTATGAAATTTAAACTTTAAATTATGTAAGTTATGTAAATTTGAACTTTAAAATAAATTAAAATATTAAACAAAAATTTTCGTGATTAATATAAAATAAATTATTTAAAATATAACTTTAAATACAATTTATTTAATTAGGTAAATTAAAAATAAAAGAAAACAAAACAACATATTTTTTGTGATTAAAATAGCATAAAATAAAAAAAGATAAATAAGAAGGAAGGCATATAAATATTTGTATAGTTGGACCAATTTAACCAAATGTTAAAATTATAAAAAATTTAATAAAGGAGTAAAAAATGTCATTGTATAACTTAATAAACCAGTGGTAAGAAAGAACGTAATTTTCAATAAGGAAAATACCATTCAAGCCAATTGTTTGTCACGTTTGTGGTGAGAAATTAATGGTTTTTTAAGTTACAAATCAAAACCAATTAGTATATTCATAAAATTTATTGAATTTTATTTGATTAAATCGAAAATTAATTAGCCTGTCAATTTGATTTTAAATTGAGAAATAATATCGATTAAACTGATTAAAAATCATCAAAATTATATTTATTAATTATTTTGGATAATTGATAAAATTTTGGTCCAAAAAATTATTTTTTAGTCCAATTGTCAAACCCAAACAATGATCCAACATGAATAAAAAAAAATTAAAAATTGTTAAAAAATTATTGGTTGCATGAAAGTTCTTAAATTTTACTTTATTATATTTATTAGATAATTTTTCAGAAACATATATGTACTTATCACAAAATAAAATATTTGAATACTACTTCAACCTTTTACCTTACATTTAATATCATGCATTATACATAAATCACTAACAACAATTAATATACTAAAAAGCCATAACTAAGTGCCACGACCAGTTGAAACAATATAAAATGAAACTATATCTTGAAATGATAGAGCAATATATATAATTAAGCATTCAACCTAAAACCAATTGGCAATAAAAGGAAAGGCTCAACTTTAATGTAAGATTCAAATAAAAAAAATCATATTTACTAATAAATCAAATAAAAGCATTGACCTGAAAAATCCAGTGACAAGGAAAATGTTGGAAAAAAGACCAATTGAAAGGTTTTTTTGTAATAAATCAAATTTCCAAAAACAAAACTTACCCAAAAAAATCAATCAAGCTAGCAAAACTTCTAGAATGAACAAAAAAAAAAAAAAAATCACCAACAATCAGATTCCCAAATTAGTCCAAACGAAAAAAGAAGGTAGAAAAATTAAGAAACATGAAAACAAATAAATTGGAAAGGAAAATTTAAGAGCAAATAACCTTGTTAATTTTCAGACAAGCAGACCAGATGTCAATGGCTGTGGTGTATTTATTGCACCAAATATTAATTCAGGAGCTCGATAGTACCTGGAACAGATGTAAGATTATTAGATTAGCACCAAATATTATTAATTCATGTGAACCAAATATAAAAATTTTATCAATATCAGTACCATATATTAATTCGAAGATTAAATGGCAGCTTCAGTTGAACCAATAGTTGCATTACACTAGTACCAATTAGGTTCGACTAAACAAGCAATGTTTAAAGCAAATATCAATCTACATCCACTACAACAAAACAGACTTAAGTCCAAACATAATGTACAAAAAACTTAAAACATTCTGTAAAATGAATGCAAAAAAGATGAACAACAAGTTATTTAAGTCCAAATTAGGTATCATCATCACAAAGGTGCTTTAGACATCAAGACACATAAAGATAGTCCTAAATTCAATAGTTGTGTACACATAAGGATATTTCATTATTTGTATAAAAATCGACAGCAATTAAGTACCAATTTGGACAGCAATTATACAGCTGTAACAACATTATACGGCTGAATTAAAAATCGACAGCAATTATATAGCAATTTGGACAACAATTTTTCCAAAATCATCATGATATAACTGTTATTGATCAGAATTTTGAACTAAAACGTACCTTAATAATTTCAAGAAGCTGGTCTACTACACTCTCACCAAGAAACAGAGGCTGCAGTCGGAAAAATAGTATTTGTTAAGTAATTTAAAGGGAAAATGAATATAAATAAGCAAAAAAAAAAAAAAATTAGCAACGAAACATGTACCTGCCTAAGCAATATTTCAACCAAAACACAGCCAGCAGACCACATATCAATGACTGTGGTGTATTTATTTGCACCAAATATTAATTCAGGTGGTCGTTAGTACCTACAACATATGTAAGATTATAAGAGTAGCACCAAATATTGATTTCGTTGAACCAAATATAAAAACTTTATCAATATCACTACCAAATATTAATTCGAAGATTAAATGGCAGCTTCAGTTGAACCAACAGTTGCAGGAGGAGTAGGAAGCAGTAACTGAAATACAGATAACATTAACATCAATTTGACATATAATCATCCAATTCGATTCTACTCAAAGGACTAGCAAGTTAACCATTTAGCATCAAAAGTCATCATCGAAAGTTAAAAAACCCGACTGCTCTTTGCGCAATAATCGAACATACATAGGAAGACTTACACGGTGATGCAACAAAGTGTCAAAGGCGATGAGACAGAGGAAGGTCGACGGTGATGCGGCAGAGGGAACATCGTCAGTGACGAAGCAGATGGTCGGAAGAAGATTTTGGGAGTTAAGGATTTAGGGTAATTTTTGAGGGGAAAATAATAAGGTTAGGGAGTTAGGGATTTAGGGTATACAATTAGGGGAAAACAATAAGAGATTTCGGGGTTGGAGTGGAGATAAAATCGAGCATACAAAAACGTCGCCGTTTTGCTCAAAATCAAAATACATTTTGTGCCGTTTGTACACTAGCGCCACTAATGCCTGACTTTTAGCGGTGTTTATTCACTAGCGCCATTAAAACTTTTTATGCATTTTGACAAAACGACATCGTCCAACTAATAAGGGGTTTCGAGAATGGATGAAACAAAAAAAGACATCGTTTAAACTTTACATTTTGAACGCCGCTAATTCCCGATCTTTCGTGGTGTTTTCCATAAAAACGCCGCTAATGCCACAACAAACGCAACTGAAACGACTCCGTTTAGCTAAAGTGATACGTTTTTGCGGCGTTTTTTGTCAAAAACACCACTAATGTCTTTCATAGTAATAAATTTTAATAGTTTAATTATTTCTTAAATTCCTGTTAAACTAAGTTTGCTTTGTTTCAAACAATATACGTAATTTGTAAAAAATTAATAATTGTGTACGAATTTAATTTTAAAAAATGAAACCAAACCCTAAACCCTAAAACCATTAACCTTAAACCTTAATTAAACCCTAAATATATATATTACAACATACAAAGTTATTAAAGAAGAATATTATTGCTTACTTACCCTAAAATAACTTTATTTTTTGTCATTTTTATCAAAATCCCTAACCATTAAACCCTGATACCCTAACCCTTAAAATCGTAAACACTAAAACCCTAAACTTTAAACACTAAACCCCAAACAATAAACTTTAAAACACTAAACCCTAAATCCTAAAAAAGTAACAAACCTAAACCATAAACTTAACATACTAACAATTAAACCCTAAATCATAAACCTTAAACTTTAATTATTAAACCCAGAACCCAAAAATAGATTTAATCAATATTAAGTACTGCTTCCACAATTGATTATAAACATAAGCTTTTACATTCATATCTATGTACACATCAACATCCATATGAATTTATTAGGATTTAAGGTTTTATGATTTAGGGATTAGTGTTTAGGGCTTATGTTTTTAGAGTTTAAGCTTCAGGCCGAGTTTAATATTTAAACTACTAACCCTTAAACACTAATACCGCTAATGCCACTAATGGTTTAGTTTATATTTTTTGTAAAGTCAGTTTCAAATATCAAAGTAAAATATAATTCAAAACAAAAATAAGAAATAATTATGAAAATTAAATCGGATAAAATCGAAACGAGTGTTGGTTACCCTACACAAAAATGGTTGCTCAACTTTTTATGGCGTTTGTACCAAAAACGCCGCTATTGCTCAGTTTTTTGCCGCGTTTTCAGAAAAATGTCACTGTTGCTCAGTTTTTAGCAGTGTTTTTAGGACAAACGCCGCTATTGCTCAGTTTTTAGCGGCGTTTGCTCAGTTTTTAGCGGCGTTTTCAAAAAAAGCCATTGTTGCTCAGTTTTTAGCGGCGTTTTTAGCCTACAAACGCCGCTATTGCTCTGTTTTTAGAAACGCCGCTATTTCTCAGTTTTTTGGGCGTTTTATTTCAAACGCCGCTACTGTATAATATTTGTGGCGTTTTTTGTCCAAACGCCACTAAAAACGCCGCTAAAATTCTATTTTGCTGTAGTGCAGTCTCTACCCAAAATTCAACAAAAATGGTAAAGATACGGTAATTCCAAGTTTTAAGGATCGAAATCTCAGAAAGAGTTAGAAATGATTTTTACTCTGCTGAACTCAATTGAATTTTATCAAGAATTAATGAAAAATTGCTTGTAGAAATTTGAGACAAAATGTGCAACTATCATGAAAATGGAACTAACTCAACCGTTCCCTTATTTGGTCTTTTTCAAATGGTCTATTTGCTCTTATACCCTTGGGCCAATCACCTAATAAGAACCTCACCTCTTCCTAATTATAAAAAAATATATATTTTATTTTTTAGACATTTGCCCCAACAATTTTGAATCTCTTACAGAATAGTCCATATCTCAAAAATTCTAACTATCTAATTATTACTAATTTATGAACAATTATTAATTATCACCCACTAATTATGAATCATAAAATCGACCCGATACTCGTTCCCTGAAGCATTTCAATTTAACTCCCTGGAACATTTCGAATTACCAATTCCAACGCCAAAATCAAACATTTTTTACATCAGAAAATTTTGGGTTGTTATATTTTGAGTAGTTTTGGAATAGTTTTTCTTGGCTTAGACTTTTCTTTTAATTTCCTTGCATTTTCCTTTTCGGTTTTTTAAGAACTATATTAGATTATAATAAAAAAATAGTTTTTTTAATTTCTTGCAACTTGCACTTGGTCTCAAAGAACTAGGGATTGATGAGGAAAATGCATGAGATTAAGCTTGTGCTTCACCAACCCTGAGCCATTGTAACATTATTAAGTATGTCTTAACCTTGTTTTATTATTTTATGTTTCAAAGGGGTTAATGGTTTTGCATGCTTGATATCTATGTCTAGCAAAATTTGTCATGTGGGTAATGGTTTGAATATGTATGTGAGGTGGTTTTAGGCTTGCTAGTTGACTATGAATGTGATATACTTGTTAATTAGGTGAACTTAAAAGCTACTCAAATGTGACGATTTTAAGTGTAATTAAGTTTCGAGAAAACATACGAGGCGACTTTTAGTTAACTAGCTAATTAACAAATTGAGCACTATACATCGAGAGAATTGATATATGTTAACTTGAAAAGTGAGAACTACAAGTTAAAGGTGATTGCCACATTCAAAACGAATCGAGAGAATGTTAGGATGTGAGGATCGTATTGCCACACTTGTTAGCTACCAATTAAGCTTAGAATCACTAAAGTAGGCTATTCACAACTTTATCATCCAAGTAGTAGTAATTTATGATTACATTTTACTAGTGTTTGAAAGAGAAGAAAAAGTTATTTATGATTACATTTTAGAAAAATGAGAAGTTTTCTTAAAAAATAAATAATTTATTTTTAAATATTATAGAAAAAAGTTGTATTGTGTAGTAATTATTAGCAATAATATCAAAAGATCAATCCCAAATTGATAACCTCTATAGTAGCATATCGATTGAAGTAATAATGAAACTTCAATAGGTAAATATCAACAATTAATGTTTTTATTTTAAAATGAGACCAAGGGCTACCGAGGTGTGATGACATGAACTAGTGTGGTTCAAATTCAATATTTCTCTTCATTCATTTATCTCTTGGTTGACAATGCTCAATAGCTTGCCAACAGATGATAGATTACTCTATTGGGGGAATGAATATCGATAAATTAGGTTTGCTTTGCAAGAGAGAATGAGAGTATCGATTTTTATGAGCCAGGTCGAGGCTCGGTTCTAAAAAAATATTTTTAGTTTATTTAATTCCGATCAAATAATTAGTTTTATTGTTGAAAATATATTATTTAAATTTAATTACAAAAATACAAATTTATTTATTTTATATATTTTTATTATTTCTAAACAATAAAACAAATCAGATCAAGATTGAAATCCTGTTCTACAATGAGAGTGTCGGGATGACTTCTTTTCATTTGCAGATACTCAAAACTAAGCCAGTAGCGAGTATTAGAGCTTTGTGAGATTTGAAGACAAGCTGCAGACCTGGAACTAGAGGTGCAATGGGTTCTTAGGCATGCATTAAAGGTAAAGCTTCGATTATGATAATTCTTCCTATGGCTTGGATTACATTGAAAAGCAACAGACTGTATAAAAGAACAACAAATGGTGAAAACGTAATACTAGAGCATAGTCTTTAGATAGTTTCGACAACGTTACGAGGCCTAAAATCAATAAAGATAGGTATGGTGAATCTGTAATGCTTGGAAAGTCCATTTGAATGCACAATGAGATTAGTTTTAGTGAGCTTAAAAACATCAATGTCAAAGAAATAAATATTTAGATTTAAATGCAGATGAAAAAAATATCATTAAGATATTATTAGACTAAAAATTACATTTAATAAAAAAGTTAATTTTTTTTACCAATATCACAGAAAAACTTTATTTTTATTCTTTTTGAAAATTATTGTGCTTTCATTTTTACTTAGCTAAATACAGAGGTGGAGACAAGCTTTTTTTTTTTTTTAATAAAAATCAGATTGAGCTTTTATAAAAACACTTCAAAAACATTAACATTCCAAAAAAGAAAAGGCCCGGTGCAAACAAACCCCCAACCGGACTAAACAGAAATTATCCTTGAAAACGTTTCAACTACCCTAAAGAAGACAAAACTGAATTCAACCTAAAGACCCGAAAAATCAAAAAAGAAATAATTAATTAAAAACACACAGAAAGCTCTAGAGCCATATTAATGGCCCTCTGTAACTGCCCAATCAGAACAGGTCACCGTCAAATCACATCACCTATTTTCCTTCTGCAGCACGTTTCCGGTTCCCAACAAGGTTGTTCACCTACTTTATTGATAGTCTCAGATACAACCTCTCAAAATTCATTTCATCTTTTCATTTCCAAAAAACCGATTAGCCTTTCTTCCCCTATCCGTCCCTTTTTCATCCCTCTCCTCGTCTTTCCTCTACCTCCAATCTGCTTCACCCTTCATTTCAATCTCTGCCAAATGCTCAGTATAATTCAGGGGTCTTCCGATCAGGTGAGTTTCACCCTTTCCCTTCATTGTTTTCTGTAGCTATGACATGTGCTAGTTTATTTGCTACTCGTGGAGTATGCTCGAATCTGCAGCTCTTGATTTTCGTCTTTATTCATTGAATATCATGGATATAAGCCCCAATCTCTGATTTATCTTCATTTCTTGTTTTGCATTTCTTGATAATTGTTAATGCGTCTCCTTCGATGATGATACTTGACCACTGCATATCATTACCAATCTGAGTTGCTGCCCTACAAGCAATTGCTTTAGCAGCGAAGGCCGATTCAACCTGTTGATGTATCTTGGAAAAAGATAAGAGAACAGAGCCTTCCTATTTCTAGCTACGACTCCCACTGCAGCTTGATGACTCTTTCCGTCGTAGGCTGCGTCAAAATTAATTTTCACAGTATGGCTTGGTGGATGTTGCCAGGTTTTTTCTACCGTAAGGTCCTTCAGCGTTCTTTCTTGAATTCCTTCCAGTTCTGATATATAACTCTTGATGAAGTTTGATGCCTCTTTCCCAGATCTGCTAATCCTCTCATGTACTTGCTTGTTTTTGTCTCCCCAGATTACCCATAACGCACAGCAGAAGACTTTAGAATGATGAGGATTGCTTTTTTCAAAAACCAAAGTAAGCCATTGAGTGAAATCCAACTGTGGTGTTCTCAATATTTCTGATAAACTCAGTTCTTCCCATAGTGTTTTTATGACAGTGCACTCCCTGAACATATGACTGCTTGTTTCAGCTTCCTTCCCACACCGAGGGCAAGTTCTGTTGTTGGAGAGCTTCCAGAGATGCATGTTGACCCTTGTAGGGAGATAGTTCCACGAAATTCTCCAAATAATGATTTTGATTTTAGAGGGAAGATTTAGAGCCCATAATATTTTGTAAATTTTTTTGTAGTTGGTCTGCTTCATTTCCCTGCAATAGTTTGTAGGCACTACGTACCGTAAATTCACCCGAGGGCGCTCCACTCCAAGCTAGTATGTCATCGTGGGCCTCTTCTGCAAGCGGGATACGGAGGATCTTGTTTGCTACAGCTGCTGAGAAGGTAGAAACTATTAACTCTTCTTTTCATTTTTTACTGTTTTCATCAATAAGTTCGGCAACTCTAAAGTCACGCAAATTGTTAACGCAAGATAATAATCTGGCATTATTAAAATCTGGTATCCAAGAATCATTCAAAATTGAAATACCTGACCCACTACCCACTTTCCAGCACAGACCATCTGATAAAACTCCTTTAGCCGCCCAAATGCTTTTTCATGTGAAAGAACAATTATGTCCCAAACGCGAATTTAAAAAATTATCATTTGGAAAATACTTAGCTTTAAAAACTTGTGCGCCTAGTGAGTTAGGATTCGTAAGGATCCTCCAGCTTTGTTTTGCTAATAGGGCCACATTAAACTTAGCTAAACTCCTGAAACCCAAACCTCCTTCATCCTTTGGTAGACACAAATATTGCCATTGACACTAGTGAATACCTCTTTTTCCATGTGCCTTTTGCCACCAGAATCTGGCCATAATACCTTCGATCTCTCCACAAAGGGAATTTGGAAGTAAGAAACACGACATAGCATAAGTAGGAATAGCTTGAAGTACAGATTTAATGAAAACCTCTTTTCCTCCTTGTGACAAAAATCTACTACTCCACGCTTTTATTCTAATCTGAATATTGTCTTCAAGGTTTTGGAAAGATTCCTTTTTACGTCTGCCCACCATGTTAGGAAGCCCCAAGTACTTTTCCATATCTGCTGAAGATCGCACTCCTAAAATTGCCAAAATTTGCCTTTTGCTCTCTTCTGAGGTGTTTGAATTGTAAAAAATTGTGGATTTATTAAAATTAACACATTGGCCCAAACATTCTTCCTACTCCTTGAGAATTCCTTTTAGCAGCTTTGCGCCTACCGTTGTTGCTTCCCCAAATAGTATACAATCATCTATAAATAGTAAATGTGAAATTGATGGTCCTCTTCTACTTGCTTTTGCCCCTTTAATCAGGCCCCCTTTCATAGCCAATCTCATTAGTGCCGACAAATCCTCACTGCATATTAAGAAGAGAAAAGGGTTAAGGGGGTCTCCTTGTCTCAGTCCTCTAGTGGCCTGAAAAACTCTGCTTCTTTTCCCATTCATATTGATTGCAAATGATGATGTGGTAATGCATTTTAAGATTTTTTCCACCCACCTGTCTGCAAAGCCCATCCGCAGCATAACTTCCTTTAGAAACCTCCATTCAACTCTGTCATAAGCTTTGCTTATATCAAGTTTGACCGCCATATATCCTTTCTTCCCTCTGCGTTTTTGACGAAATGTATGAAGAATTTCGTAAGCAAGAAGAACATTATCAGAAATTAACCTTCCTGGGACAAATGCGCTTTGAACTACATCAATACAGCCCCCAATTACACCTTGCAACCTATTAGCTATTACCTTTGCCACAACTTTTTATAGAACAGAACACAAGCTGATTGGCCTGAAATTTACTAAACTAGTAGGGTGTTGAGTTTTTGGAATGAGTATGATGTCTGTGGAATTTAGTTGCCCAAGGTCTTGATTACTGTTAAGAAATCCAGGGCAAAACTTCATAACATCTGTACCTACTATGTGCCAATAACGTTGAAAAAATAGTGCCGGAAAGTCATCTGGTCTTGGTGCTTTTGTTGGTCCCACCCCCTTTAACGTGGAAAACAGTTCTTCTTCGGTATATTCTGAAAGTAGATTCAATACCTTGTAGTAGGTGAGAAAGATCCCCAATCCCATTTGACGTAAATAACTTTTGGAAGTATGAGGTTGCTGCTTCAACCATCTGACTGACATCATTAGATGGAGACAAACTTTAGACACCCCAATATGGTAAAAATATTTTTTTGATCTTTAAAAATTTTGTAGATACAAATTAATATAATGATAAATTTATATTTTGACTCTTAAAATTTATTATTCATTTTTAACCCATTAAAACATGTACTACCCAGTTCCTTCTGGGTAAGTCCTCAACTTTCCTAAAAAAATAAAATTTCAACATATCATTGTTCATTTGCTTCCAAAAAAAAAAAAAAAAAGAGAGAGCGAAAATGACAATAACTAGAGAAAACAAAAATATTAGGATAAAAAAGATGTCCCTTATTCTCATTGGCCTCAAACATATATGGACAGATCCAAGACTCCTATTAGAAATAAACTTTTATATATGTACAAATCAAGATATCCTATACAGAGTAAGTTACCAAAAATACAACAACTAATATAGCTAAAGATCCTAGAATATCATTCCTTTAATTGCTGCACAAATTATGTTGTTCGAAATTTCCTTAACACCCCTTCTCAAGTTGGAGCATGAAGATTTGAAATGCCAAACTTGCCAAGAAGAAATTGAAATTGATTAGTGCCTAAAGCTTTAGTGAAAATATCATCAAGTTGGAGAGAATAACACAAATGAGCTATTTCAATATTCTTGTTTTCTATCACCTCACAAATAAAATGGCAATAAACTTAGATGTGTTTCGTACGCTCATGATATAGAGGATTTGTTGCAGTATGTAAAGCAGATTGACTATCATAGTACACACACATGGAACCAAAATGACTGGCACCAAGAAATAGCAACAATCCCTTCAACAATTTAAGTTCACAAGCTGCAGTAGTCATTGACTGATATTTTGCTTTGGTAAAGGAGCGAGAAACTGTCTGTTGTTTCTTGGTTTTCCATGAAACATGAGATTTTCCCAAAAGAATAAAATAACCTGTCAAGGAGTGTCTTGTCAAGGGACAACTCGCCCAATTTGAGTCACAATCAGCATACAGATTGAGATTAGAATTTGCTCGCAAAAGAATTCCCTGTCCAGGATTACCCTTCAAATATTGTACTACTAGTAATGCTTCTTCCCAATGAGCCTTCTTTGGTTGCTGCATAAATTGAGCAAGAATATGGACACATTAACTCAATTCAGGTCGTGTAATAGTTAAATAGATTAATCTTCCTACCACTTGACGATATTGAGCGGGGTCATGAGCATCATTCTCTTCTACAAGAGCAAGTTTATGATTCTGCTCAAGTGGAGTTTTCGTTAGCTTAGCTTCTAGCCAATTGACCTTAGAGATGATATCCAAGGCATACTTTTGTTGACAGAGAAAAATCCCTTCAGCATTTCTCGCCACCTCCATGCCTAAAAAATATTTCAACTATCCCAAATCCTTCATATGGAAACATTTGCTCAAATACTACTTGAATTCTTGCACAGCCTTAACATCATTACCTGAAATAATGAGATCATTCATATAAACAATAACATGTATTTGCACGTGTCGTTTGCAAAAAGCAAACAATGAATAGTTTGAGCAAGATTGATGAAAACCATTCTCCTTCAAATAATCTGATAGCTTAGCAAACCAACAGTGTGGTGCCTGGCGCAAGCCATATAAAATCTTGCAAAGTCTACACATTTTTCCAGGACTTCCAGAGGCAAAGCTTGGTGGCATTTTCATGTAACCTTCCTCGTTTAAATCTATGTGCAAGAAAGCATTCTGCACATTTGATGCAGTTCTCAGTTCTTTGCAATAGCCACTGCGAGAAAAGTACGTATAGTGGCCATCTTTGCGGTGGGAGAAAAAGTTTCATTGTAGCTGATACCCTCTTTTTGATTATTTCCAAGAACTACCAATCGAGCCTTGTATCGTTCAATGCTTCCATATGAATTATATTTTATTATGTACACTCAGTAATTGCCAATAGCCTTTTTTCTAAAGGGCAAGTCTTCCACTGTCCAAGTCTCATTATCTTCCAAAGCTTGAATTTATTTTCTCATAGTTTCTCGCCATCGTTCGTCTCTCACTGCTTCATTATAAGTTGGTTCTGAACCTGTAGTGATGCTTGCCAAGAAGGACCGATGCTATAAAGAAAACTTATCATAATTGACAAAATTGGCTATGGGGTAAGACATACCCGATGAACGGATTAGAGAGATGAACTCTGCAAGGAGATGAATCTCACATAATTCTTTAGACGAGTGGATAACTGTTTAACCAAATGTCCTCAACCCAATAAGTGTTCTACAAGCACACCCTCTCCTTCTGAATTTTCTTCCTTATTTTCGACAACTATGTCTCCAAAATTTTCCTCACCAATAAGAGGTTTCTCGTTGTCCAATACCTCTTGCTCTTCTTTAAAAGTTTCCCAGTCCTTATACATGTTAGGTCCATCTATAATTCTAGTGGAATTATCACTTGTAAACACATGTGTAGCATATGAAAAATTTGTTTCTACAAACATCACATCCTTTAAGACTAGATACTTGGAAGTTTCTAAATCATATATTTTCCATCCTTTCTTGTCGAAAGGGTACCCCACAAAAACACACCTACGACTTCTACTGAAAGATTTATCCTTATCTCTAAGTCGTTTATACCATAACAAAGACACCCGAAAGTCCTAGTATGATTATAGGAAGGGGGCTGTCCAAAGAGAATTTCATAAGGAGTTTTTCCCTTCGAAACTTCAGATGGTGTTTGATTGGTTAAGTATCCAGCGGTAAGAATGCATTCATCCCAAAAATCAATTGGCAAGTGTGCCTAAAACATCAAAGCTCTCACCACGTTAAGTATGTGATGATGTTTTCTCTCGACACATCCATTCTGTTAGGGAGTTCCTACACAAGAAGTTTGATGCAATATGCCATGCTCATCAAAATATTCTCTTAGATAAAAAAATTCATTTTTGTTATCACTCCTAATAGTTTTCATACCCTTCTCAAACTATCTTTTAATCATAGCAATGAAATTCTTAAGAACACAAACAACTTCATGTTTCCTTTTAGCAAATAACTCCACACAGCACAAGAACAATCATAAACAATAGTAAAAAAATAATTAGCTCCACAAGAAGCTAAAATTCTATAAGGTCCCCGTAAATCACAATGCATTAGATCGAAACAATCTTTAGCTTTATTGTAATTAGAATAAAACATCTCTCTAGTCTGTTTTGCTTTAAAACAAACATCACAACATAAGTTATCACTACTTTTACTAGATTTATTTGTTGCAGAAATCAGATCTAGTATCTTAATTGACAGATGAACCATTTTCCTATGCCAAAGGTCAAAGTCTGCAACTCTAGAAGCTTTACAAGCATTTTTTGAAACCACCTCGTTAATATACAACCCTTCATGTTGTTCATCCACTGCAATCAACCTTCTCGTATTTCGGTCCTACATAGCACATATTTTGTTAGTGATTTTGCAAAACCCATTTAAGTTTTTAAAAAGTTGTGAAACATAAATCAAAATTTATTTTAAATTAGGCACAAAAAGAAAAACGTTACAACTTCAATCTTTCTTCAAGATGCACCATTTATTCTTTTTGTATTACAGTTGCTTCACCATTTGACAATCTGACTGAACATGGGACAATGTCAAACAGATCTCTTAGACAAGCCCTTATGCCAGTCATATGATGGAAGGTCCCTGAATCTATTATCCAAGACAAAATTCCTTGCTTACTAGTCAACCTTTCAATAGATATAGTCTTCTGTGAACTCAAAATTCGCAGCAAAGTGCTCCATTGTTCATCATTCAAACCATTAAGCCTTTTTTCTATCAGAATCTGTGACGCTTCAGTGACCACTCTTTATTGGAAATGTCTGAGTGACATTTTCTCGTGGTACACCACCCTTATCATGTCCCCCACCATCATTTCACTTATCCCCACTTCCTTGTCATGTAGCACTAGAGTAAGGTCTATTTCCCCACTAATCTAGATACCATATCAACTGAAAGTAAGTACCCGAGTCATGTCCCTCACTGTTTCAATGCAAGAAAACCACATTTTTCCCCCCTGAATTTTGTCTGCTAGCCTAAATTGCAAGCTCATTAGGTTGCCTTTCTATTCTCTTGTTCGTGATATTATCCTTCCTCATTTTTATTTAAGAACCATTACATATACCCTATTCAGATTAGGTAATGGGTATATACTCAAGATATTAATGTGCATAGTACCATAGTGTTCTTCATCCAAGCTTATAAACAATTTATGAACTCTTTCTTCCTCCCTTTTCTTTTCCAGCTCAGTAGTGAGATTGCATTTGCATCCACCACAACTACATAATGATATTTTGTCATAATTATTTAGTTCATCCCATATGGGTTTAAGCTGTCCATAGTAATTGACTATGGCCTGTCCATCTAGCTTATAGTTCGTAAAATATAACCTCAATTGCTGTACTCTCGGGCCATTCCCAATGGAGAAGCGCTGCCTTATGTTCCCCCATATATCTCTTACATTCTTCACAATAGAAATAGTTGAACATAAAGAGTGTTCAATAGTGTTAATGATGGGCTCGAAAATAACTATTATTTTGACAAAGGCAAGCGCACCTATCGAACAGTAGTATAGTTGTGATGAGTTTGAAATATCGTATCCTCAAGGACTAAAATTACTAGTAATAACTATCTTTTTATTATCTAGCCTAGTAATTAAGGGGATTTGTTTTTAATCTAAATTTAACTAACTAATTTAACTAACTAAATGATTATGAACGTGACAGAGAGTGAATTGGGAAAATACTTTTAGACAACTTATATGAGATAGGCAATACCTAAGGAAGAATCCACCTAGACTTCACTTATTTATTTTCATATGATTTATTCACTTGAATTAATTCGTAGAAATCCATGATTTATGTTAATATCTCTTTCAAGACTAAAAACAACTGACTCTAGGTTGATTAATTAAAATCTCTTTCTAATTAAAACCCCTATTGTCACATTAACTTGATCTATGGATCCCCTTATTAGATTTGACTCTAATCCGGCAGATTTTCGTCACCCTATTTCTGGGGTTGCAATCAACTCAGCTTAATTGTGTTGATCTTCTCTTAAACAGGGACTTTTGCTCCACTGAATAAGCATATTTTTACTTTGAATCAATAACCTGAATTATCAAAACAAGAATAAGAGCTCACAATTAAGAATAAGAACAAGTATTTATCTTATAAATCAAATAATAATAAGATCCATCTTAGGTTTTATCCCCTTAGGTATTTAAGGGATTTAGTTCATACTGATAAAGGGAAACATCTTAAAATAAGGAAAACAAAAAAACATAAGAAAACCCAAAAACTTCTAAAGAACTTGATGGGAGATCTTTAGTCTTGATGGAGATCCTTCTCCTAAGCTGTTCCCGACGGCTGTCTTGGAGTATTTTCTGCTTTCTACTCGGCGTCCCCCTTTAGGTTGCCCCCTAAGGTGTTTATATAGGCTTTGAGATGCATTTCTTGGCCCACAAGTAGCCTTTTCCAAATAGAATTAAACTTGGGGTCGGCAGGGACACGCCCGTGGTGGACTCCTTTGGCCGTGTTCGATTTTTCTCGCCACACACAGCCATGTGATCTGCCCGTGGTCGATAGTCCAGGCCGTGTGATTTTTGATGTAGGCCCATTTTGTCCTTTTTTGGCCCGTTTCTCGTTCTTTTCGACTCCCTAAGCTCTCTTGAGTATAAAACATGAAATTAAGGGATTAGGAGCATCGAATTCATCAAATCTAATGAAAATTCATCCAAAATTAAGCCAAGCATGGGTTAAAATATGTGTAAATTATGGTTTATCAGTTAAATACCTATGAAACAAGCATGGAATTGACTATCCACCAATCTTCAATTTTTGGCTAATCATCTGGTTTATTTCACAGTTCCATCAATCAAACCATCCTTATTTTTGGCCCTCAACGTAGTCTACACCGCCCGTGCCAACTCTTAATAATTTTCCCTCTTCAACTGCACTCGAGTAATTATTTTGCCTTGTTATAACCCATTTTCAGTGGTGTCAGAATCAATGGTTTCGAGACCATGATTATGACGAGTGAGTTAGTATTTTTATTATTTATTTAATATTTATGAGTATTTGTTAGAGTCGTCTTAAAATTTGGTTAAGAAATTTTATCGTTTAGATAGTTAATTAAGTGAAAAGGGCTAAATCATAAAAGTTTCAAAAGTGAGTTTATTAGTTAAAAAGGTGTCAAATAGTAAATTATTAAATTTACATGAGTTTATGTGGAAGTTATACCATAATTAAATGGTAAGTGTGGTTGGTATTTGGTTTATTATATTATTATATGTTTTATTAATTAATTAAAGTAAAAGTTAAGTTAAAAATGTAATAAACAAAACAAAAGCATCATTTTTATTTGGTATGTTCTTCTTCCCCAAGCTGTGTGTATCACCATTTTTGAAGTCAAGAGGTTCGGCCAAGCCTCTTTCCTTTCATGCATGTGTTTTAAGTCTATTTTTAGCGATTTTTATATTTTTGTTATCGTTTTAGCTTAATTTAGCTAGCCCGTGGATCAATTTGTGAAACTGTTAAAAATTTAGGGACTTGCCAGGAATGAATTAGAAGTTTTTTTGAATTTATTTGATAGATTATTAAGTTTGTTAGTTAAATAGAAGTATTTTGTTAAGTGATTTTTGGTAAATTTAAGGTTTAGGGAATTATTATTGAAAATGGTAAAATTCAAGGAAAATGTGCTGAATTAATGAAAAATATGGGCTGTGATAGACCTTAGGAAAAATCTGCTAGCTTTGTATTTCATTGATTGTGGTTAAATTTTGAGTTTCGGGTTTAGGAAATAAATTGTGTAAAAGTTAAAACATAAGGGGTAATTTTGTAAATTCACATTAAAATGGGCTATAGGCTTGAATTAATTATTTTAAGCTATTTTAATTGCTTAGTTGAGTTAAATTATTATTTAGATCAAGAAACTGGTCAATCAAAATTGAATCGAGGAAAAGCGAAAATTTCGGATTAGTTGTCGACTCCGTTTCAGTCGAGGTAAGTTCGTATTTCAATTAAAATAATTCATTTTATTTTGTGAAGTAAATTGATACTTATATACATATTTATAAATTGGAGATTGAATTTCTTGAATTGTGAAAAGGGAAATACATGATTGAAAGATATCATGGCATTATACTCGAAAAGGAAAAGACCATGATTGAAAGGTACTATGGAATCATTTTGGGATTGTGTAAGACCTTGGTTGAAAGATACCATGGCATCCTTGAAACAATGGAAAGATTGAGAAGGATATCAATTGAATGACTATTATGTTAATGTTCTAAGATTTATGTATATAAGAATTTTTGAATACATAAGTGAGATTAGGGATCATGTGTGATTTATGTGAAGTAAAATTTATTAATTAAGTTATATTTACATGTATTTGAACTTACTAAGCATATCGTGCTTATGTATGATGTATTTCATGTAGATTTCGAGAGGTATAGTAGATCGGAAGTTCAAATCGGAGTATACACACAATCTATCTCTTATTTTGGTAGATGTTTTGAGTCATTTTGGAAGTTGGTTATAAATGGCATGGATTAGGACTTTTGGTTGGTTTGTTCATGTTGTATGTGTCTGGTACTTAATTTGGTAACATTTTGTGGTCGTGTATATATGTTTAGTGCCTTAAACTAGAGAATTAGTTGTAAATACTTTAGGTCTTTTTCTTAATGTTTAAGATGATGTATATATATATATATATAAGTTTTTTAGATGTATATGAATGAAATGGAATGTTTGAGCAGTTCTAAATATATGCATTTAGGGTGACAGTTTGAATTGGAATTATGGACTCTTGAAAATAGACATAAATGGTATGGTTGGTTGGCAAGTTGGTTATGTGATTATTTTGTTCATGATGAATCTATATACAAATGAGTTTGGTGCTTTATAAGTGTTTGATTTGGTTTATTTTGGTTTATAAATTGTAGTGTCAATGATGGCACATTGGTTAGGCACCTAGGTTGATTGATTTTTGGCTTATTTTAATGTCTTTAAATGTGTTTAAATCATGTTAAAGTACCTTAAATTGGTTTGGTTTGGTGCCCAAGTAATTGGGTTTGATTTCGCTTGCATTAGGGGTGATTTGTGATGCACACGACCGTGTTCCACACACAGTCACACCACACAGCCGTGTGTCTTTTAAACTATTAGGTGCAGGATGTGATACACGGTCTGACACTTTGCCTGCGACACTGTCGTGTGCTAAAGTTTGAATGCACACACAGTTATGTGACCTTATTTCGAATACCAACACAAGAGGACACGTGTCCCGTGTGTCCCATACATCGAATACTCACACGGTCTGGGCTTTGTCACACGGCTTGGCGACACGATCGTGTGACCCCTATTTTCAAACTTCTTCACTTTTTCCTAAATAAACTTCTATATCTATACAAATCAAGATTTCCTATACAAAGTAAGCTACCAAAAATACATCCAATAATACAGCTAAAGATCCTAGAATATCATTCCTTTAATTGCTGCATTGATTATGTTGTCCGGAATTTCCTCAACAATAGTTATAAACTTTGAAGGTTAAATTTTTTGTTGTCTTAGTTGACTATATATTGATTTATGTCGATCTGTTTGTATGTAGCTTTGTATACGTATTAGTTTGCTACTTTCTTTGGATGAATAGAAATATTACTAAAACCAATCATTTCTAAGTTCTGCTTAAAAAAAACTAATATATATATAAAGAAGGCAAAACATAAACAAGTTGAAAACATTGATTAATCATTTCATCTTCAGAAAACACACAAAAGGGAAACAAAAAGCCATATACATATAATCATATGTGTTGAGGACAAATAAAAGAAGTAGTGATCGTTCACATAGTGGAGATTATACACAAAGTTATAAAAGGAGTCATGTTCTAATGGTTTAGAAGGTGCAAGTGAAAGACATAAAGACTTCCCAAGGTTAAAGGCGAGTGTTTATAGGTGAAAGTGTACCTCTCTTAGCCTTGATTCTTGACATGTGTATGGCACAAGTCTCATCTTGGTTGGCCATTTGGGAATTATTATAGTCCTCTAGATAGTAGTAATGAGATGGAGATGATTAGACAAGGTCTCATGTAAAAGTCATGCAAAGAATGACTCAACATTATCCTCAGCGAGGTGAATCATGGGAGTTCCACGTGCAAGGGCAAAGCTATAAGGCTGGCAGGGGTCCTGACCCCCTAAAATGTAAAATTGCAATATTGGTCCATTGAGTTTTACAAGATTTTAATTGAGTAAAAATAAAATTACACGTTAGCCCCAAAAAATGAAAAAATTTTAATTTAATCTTTTAAAAATTATAAAGATATAAGTTATTAAAATTGTGAAATTGCATTTAAACTCTCATAAAAATATACAACTTAATTTTGACCCCTTAGAAAAATTTTCTAACTTCGCCTCTATCCACATGTTATGCGTATATATATATACATGGCTCAATCTTGGTGAGGAGTTGTTAGTGGCAAGGTGACGATTGGCGAAGTTGTGGGATTGTGCCATTTTGAATCTTCCCTTCAAGCTTTGCTGCCTTATTTATGGCACCTTAGTAGTGTTGTGGAATTTTGGGTTTATCCTTGGTCAGAGATTTTGAGAATGTTTTTTTTTTAAATCTAATTCAATTGTGAAAGTATTTGAAAGTTTCTAAATTGATACAATACTTAGAACTACCCATAACCCATCGCAACCCATAAATAGAAGAATAAACGCGCTTCAACGCGCTCAATCCTACGTCCTCTTGCATTGGCAACAATACCAATGCTAGTCGAGCTAAAACTCAGTCGATATTTTGAAAATGTTTTAATTGCTCAAAGACTTTGCTAAAATTGTAATAGCTCATTTTTAGTGAAATCGGAACAGTGGTTTCGGGACCACAAATCTGAGCCGAAAAGAAATTTTATTTTAATATTATTGCTTGGTCCTTATTATGATAAGATTGTTATATGAAAATTCTGATAAGAAAATTTTATCGATTATGTGCTTAATTATGGAAAGGACCAAATTGCATAGAATGGAAAAGTTGAAATCTAGTAGCTAGAATGATCAAATTGCTATGGAGTTCAAAATTTTATGTCCTTATATGGTAATTAGACCATTAAAGAAAAGTTAGTAGATATTTTTGGTGATTCATGCATGGAAAAATTAGTAAAGGCTAAGGACTAAATTGGAAATGAGAAAAATTGAAAGATGATAACTAATTAAATAGAAAATATCATCTTATTTTCATCATTTTCACCTCAAATTATATGGAAACTCTAGGTGAGAGAAAGGAAACTAATCAAGCTTAATTAGGTATTTTTTCTTGTTCCGTGTTTAGTAATTTTTATATTTTTTAGATCGGGATAGTTTAATTTATCTATTTTGGGGATTGATTTAAAAAGAAATTAAAGTGTAGAAATTTTTCCAGGGATGAATATGCTGAAAATTTGAAATTTATGGTAGAAAATGAAATGTTGTTGATAGATAAACAACTTTTACAAAGAGATTTTTGATGAAATCATGATTTAGGACTAAATTGAAAAGTGGTAAAACCCATGGAAAAATTCTAAATTTTTTGAAATATAAGTGCTGTATATGTTATATGAAAATTTCAGTTAGACTTGGAATAAGGATTAAATTGCATGAATTTCATTTTCCAAGCCTAGGGATGAAATTGGAATTTATGGAAAGTTTAGGTGCAAAATGGTAATTTTGCCCAGGGTATAAATTGAATCCAATTGAATATGAAATTTGATAAATTTATGATTAAATTCATTTATATAGATCCGGACAACTCAAATTCGAAGCTAGATCGAGGAAAAGAAAAAGTTTCGGATTAGTAGAATTCCTTATATGGACGATTATCAAGGTAAGTTCGTATAACTAAAATTATACATTTACACACTTTAATTTAATGTTGTGTATGAGAATTATGTATGTAACACCCCGAATTTTTTAAGTTAGAAGTTTTTGGGTTTTGTGGTTAGGGTCTGAGAGAAGGGTGTGCTTTTGTGTTTTGTTGTGCACTTTGTGAGTATTAGCGAACCTTTGGGTTTCGGGTTCGATTCCTTGTGTGAACTTTTTAGAAGAACATATTTTTTCTGTTTTGCTTGTTCTGTTTTAGTTTAATATATAATTATTTTCTTATTTATTCTTATCCTTATTCTTATTCTTATTTTATTTCTGTCTTTCTCTGGGACGTTATTTCCTGCTTCTCTGTTATTTTATTTTTATTTTTACTTTGGTCTTTGTTTTCTCTTCATTTTTCTTTCTAACCCTTGGGAACCAGTTATCGCTGCACAAATATCGAAGACATTCGCTCCTCCTTCTTCGAAACAGGTGTGAGATTTGAACCTTAACTATTTTGTTTTGCAAATTGTTGTTTCATCATTTCTTGAGTGTGATTTAACTCATTGATTTGAGAGTTTAGTAATTGAAAAAGAATAAGGAATACTGCGTATTTCGATGTACTTTTGATATTGTAAAGGTTAATGACTATTTGGTCGGCTAAAACGAGGGTTTCGACCTGTTCCAAAGGAGTTTCGTGACTGCTTGGGCAGTCACATGGGCGTGTGCTTATCCACACGGCCATGTGGAATTAAGAATTAGGGTTTCCGGGTAAAATTTGGTGCCACACGGCCTGGTCACATGGCCGTGTGGCCGATTTGGGGAATTTATCATTTTTCACACGCCTGTGTCCTTTGGGCACACGGGCGTGTGTGTTTGGGAATTATGGTTAAGTGATTTGGTGTCACACGGCCTGACCACATGGTCGTGTGGCTAATTTGAGGATTTAGGGATCCCACAAGGGCGTGTGTTTTGGACCATGTCCCTGGTCCACACGGGCGTGTGCCTCATTCACACGGCCGTGTGCCCCTCCTCAAGCGGGTGTTTGACCTCCCACACGTCCTAGGAATTACCACACGGCTAGAGTACAGCAGCCAAATTTTAGCTTGTGTTTTTTATCTGAAAATGTGTCTGTGTTTTTTGATCCCTGGCTAAGCCTTAGTAAGGGTAATTTAAGTTTCCGTATCTGTGGCCAAGTGCTCTACTTATGTGTTGTTGTGACTATTTAGAAAAATGCTTAATTCTGAATCTGGGCTGTTGGGCGTGTGTGCTTATCTATCTCTGTCTGATTATCTATTGACGCGCCCATTATTTCTGTGAGATTGATTGCATTCATTCATTTACGTAAACTGTTTTGGGTGGGTTTGCGAAGAGAAAGGGAGATTGATTCTGATCTGATCTGGTAGTTTAACTGCAAGCTTAATTGTACAGCGGTTTATCGTACTGTACGACACATACATTATCTTTGCAGCGTACCATTATACGATTTGGCAGTGTAGCTGCATGTTGATAAGCCATCGTTGCCGGGCAACTCGGAGTGGTAGGTCATTGATCGGGCAACCCGGAATGACTTTACATGGTGTGTAGGGTTGGATAGGCCTGTTGAGGTCCTATGTCGTATGTTTTGGTTGGATGAGCTTAATCAGCTCTAATTGGGTGTTCTCGGGGAACGGAGAGGTATGTTGGCTAGATGGGTGGGTTTTATTGCTTAACTGCTTTTCATGCGCATTTGTTTCAGCTATTCTGGTGCTTGATTATTTGACTGTATTCTGTTTGATCGGAAACACATATGACTGAGTGTTCTGGGTGTATTGTGGTGTGTGTTTGAGACGTTACGTGTCACGAAATTACCTTCGATTTCAGTGTATATCTGTAGTTGATTGATATTGAATTGGGTACTGTATTTCTTTTCTTAGTCTTGATTCGAACTCACACTGAGCTCATGTAGCTCACCCCTCTTAGTATTTCCTTTTCAGGTACCTCTTCTGAATTTCTAACGATGGGCTCGGTATGCGGAGGTCTCGGACAGTCTCAGAGAAGAACAAATTATCAGTTTGTTTCTATTTGTTATCTAGTTTTTGAACTGTAAAATTTTATTAAAACTATGGTACAGACTCCGTTTGAAATTTTCATTCGATAATTGAATTCAAGTTTTAGTATAAGCTTAAAAGTGTTTTTACTGAATAAATTTAAGCGGTTAAACGATTCGGTTTGTTGGAATAACTTCTTTTGTAAAATTTACCTACGATCACTTTGGTGATCAATGTAACATCCGGGATTTGGTCTAAACTTCTAAGCTGGGTTTAGGGTGTTACAATGTAGTGTTTATGCATATGAAAATTTAATACATGTCCATAATGCCCAATAAATGATAAGTTCCGTTTGAATAAAGAAATTCGATGGATATAAGTGATTTTTGATATTACATGTGGTCCTGCATATGTTGCGAACATTATAGCTCGGACAAGCATCCTGTTAAATAGTTCTTGCGAGCATCCTGATCGGTAGTAATTCTGCATGTGTTGCATACTACTACACCTCTATGTGAGCGTCCTGTTACATGATTTGATCAGTTGTGATCAAGCATATAATGCGGACACAAATGCAACTCTACATGAGCGTCCTAATATAAGCTCTTATAGGCTTCCTAACATGACTCACTTTAACTCCCTGTTACCTTATCCGGTGCTCCCTGATATTAACTTTTTGGAGCTATCTGTTAAGCTCTATGAGCTCACTGAATAAAACTTATGAGTTTCCTGTTTAGCCCGGATAAGTGTCCTGAAACATGGCTCAACTGAGCATCCTGATATATGGCTCAAGAGTGTGCTCCCTGATTAAGTGCCCTAATGGGTACCCTTGATTATGAGTTGACGGATTGCGGTTTTGTACGCCTTGTGTGTACTACCTAAGTGTCCTTCAAAATTTCAATGATTCAACGGATAAATTCCCAAATTGAAAATCTATGAGATTAAATGAATTAAATCTCAAATGTTTTTGAAATTCCTGAAAATTTGTAATATGATTAGCTCATCCATGCTGTTTAATGTACACATGAATTATGTAACTAAAATAATTGTTGAGTGTATGTGTTTAGGCAAAATTTTCCAATTTTTTGGGAATTATGCTATTGTATGCTTATTTGAAAGAATGTAATTGGTAAGTTTAATTCTTGTTATACGAGCTTACTAAGCATTAAATGCTTGCTAGGTTTTATATTCTTTGTTTTATAGTGCTCGAGAGCTCGTAAAGGTTGGAGATCGGTTGGAGCATCATCACACTATCCACTAGCTCATTTTGGTTTAAATAATAAACTTATTTTGGTATAATTGTATGTATCAGTTAACTTGACCAAATGATGGCTTGTAAATGGATGTTTGTAATCTAGCCATTTGTATGGCTAGTGATGTTTGATTTGGTATATTACTATAAAATTCTATAATGTTAATATATATATGTGTATGGTATGGTTAGATTAAATTAAGATAAATTATATGCCTTAACAAAAAGGTAAGTTTGGCTATATGAATATAGGTGATGTTAGATGAAACATGCTAATGTTGATTGCTTGGTTTAATGTTTGGAATTGGTTGATATATGTGAGTAAGTGTTGGTGTAGGTTGTTGGCAAATTTTGGGTGAGAAATAAAGCTAGGAAATAGATTTATTTTGTCCACAAGGGTAGACACACGGGCGTGTGTATTGACCGTGTGTGACACACGGCCTGTCACATGGGCATGTGGTTTGATCGTGTGTCCCCTGTATCCTAAAATTTAGAAACAGAATGCTTAGAATTGGACAAACGGGCAGAGACACGGGCGTGTGTCTTGGCTGTATGAAACCTGCACCTAATTTGTGAAATTTAATTAACCACACGGCCTAGCACACGGGCGTGTGGCAGGCCGTGTGGCACAAGTCAGAAAGTTCACAGGGTCAGACACGACCTGCAGCATGGGCGTATCCCTTGACCACACAGACGTGTGTACCCTGCATCTAGGAAAATTTTTTAAATTTCTCGAAAAAATTTCTGAGTACTCGGTTTAGTCCCGACTCGATTCTAATATGTATTTTGGGCCTCGAGGGCTCTTATAAAGGACTTTAAAAATAATTTCTAATATCAAAGTTAAAGTATATAGAATGTTTTTATTTGATTTGTTTACCCCGGTAATACTCCATAACCCTGTTCCAGTAATGGATAAGGGTTAGGGATGTTACATTTATTGGTGTTAGAGCTACGGTTTAGTCAATTCTCGGACTAACGTAGCAAGTATGATTTTAACTGTACATGCTATTATATAGTTTGTGATAGTTTGATATCTCCTAACCATTTTAAATGTGTTTTTCATATAGAAATGTCATCCAACCGAGCTAGAGCTAAATCTGAGGAAGCTGAGAGCACTGCTCAAGCTTATACTCAACGAGCTGTATCTAGTAGTAGAAGGCCTGTATCTGAGGGCCGAGGTGAGGAGGCAAAAGAAGCCTTCTTTCAATTGATGAACGAGTGATTTACTGAATATTTGAGAACAAATCCTGCTGTATAACAATCTCCCCCACTTACTTCTCAACCGGTTCCAGAGATGCCACAGGGTACTGAACATGTTAGAATCAGTAAGCCTTCTGTAGATAAAATTATTAAATATAGGGCAGAAGAATTTAGGGCTACTGCTGATGATGATCCAGAGAGGGCTGAGTTTTGGTTGGAAAATACCATCATGGTTTTAGATGAATTATCTTGTACACCAGCTGAGTGTTTGAAGTGTGCAGTATCGTTATTAAAAGACACAGCCTACCATTGGTGGAATACTCTGATTTCTGTTGTACTGAGAGAAAATATTACCTGGGAGTTTTTCTAGACTGAATTCAAAAAGAAGTACATCAGTCAAAGATTTCTGGATCAGAAAAAGAAAGAATTTTTAGAGCTTAAACAGGGAAACATGACTGTATCTAAATACAAGCGGGAATTTGTTCGGTTAAGCAAATATGCCAGAGAATGGGTGCCAATTGAGGTTGATATATGTAAACATTTTGAAGAGGTCTTAAATGAAGATATCAAGCTGTTGATTGGAATCCTTGAATTGAGGGAATTTGTGGTGTTAGCCGATCGAACACACAAAGCTGAAGAATTAAGTAAAGAAAAAAAAGAAGAGAGAGAAGCTTGGATTTCTGGTAAAAGATTTATGGGCAAATCACAATCATCTGTTTCAAAGAAATCAAAGAAGTACCATGATCATTCTACCGCCTTTACGGGATATTCTGAAAAAGAGTGGGGCTCTCAACGCTCTAACCCGAGATCTTTGTCTCCATCTGTAAACAGTGTTGGAAGTGTCGGTAATCCCAAATCGAAATGTAAATATTGCAACAAATTCCATTTTGGGGAGTGCCGTTTGACAAGTGGAGTATGTTATCGATGTTGTTCCCTTGATCATTTTCTTAAAGATTGCCCGGAAAAGATTGAAAAAGATACTGATCAAACTTTGAAGCCAAGTAATCCTGCCTCGAGAGGCAAACCACCCCGTCACTCCAGCAATGTTAGGGGTAGCCGAGGTATTACAAGGGATTCAATAGTAAAATCTGAAGCACGAGCATCGGCAAGGACATATGCTATTCGTGCCAGAGAGGATGCTTCTGCACCAGACGTCATTACTGGTACATTTTCTCTACTTGACATTGATATTTCTGCTTTGATTGATCCTGGTTCAACACATTCATACATATGCACAAATTTAGTGTCTGTTAAAAATTTATCTGTTGAATTCACTGAATTTGGGGTTAAGTTTCAAACCCTTTAGGCCAGTATGTTATGGTGGATAAAATTTGTAAAATTGCCCGTTGATGGTAAGGGGTTATTGCTTTTCGGTTGATTTGTTGTTGTTGCCATTTGATGAATTTGATGTAATGCTAGGTATGGATTGGCTAACTCAGCATGATGCAGTGGTAAATTGTAAACAGAAGTACATTATGTTGAAATGTCAGAATGGTGAGTTACTTCATGTTGAATCTGATAAATTAGATGGGTTATCTAATGTGATTTCAGCAATATCAGCATAGAAATATGTCAGAAGGGGATATGATGCTTATCTTGCATATGTGTTAGATATTTAAGTATCTGAGTCAAAGATCTAATCAGTGCCGATTTTTTATGAATTTCTTGATGTATTACCAAAGGAATTACTTGGTTTACCATCAGTTAGAGAAGTGGAGTTCTTTATAGATCTTTTACTGGGGACAACACCGATATCTATAGCACCCTACAAAATGGATCCTATCGAAATAAAAGAGTTGAAAGCACATTTGCAAAAATTGATTGACAGAGGCTTTGCTAGACCTAGTTTCTCACCATGGGGAGCATCGGTTCTGTTTGTAAAGAAGAAAGATGGATCATTGAGATTGTGTATAGATTACAGACAATTAAACAAAGTTACAATAAAGAACAAGTCACAACAAAGTCACATATGAACAAATTAAAATTTAAACCGTCCACCATCTTAAGAATGGGTAATTTACCCATTAAGGCCATCCAATTATAATTCTTTAATAAATTAACACATTTAAACTAATAGCGATTTACTTTTTCAACTTTTACAATTTAATCCTTTTTGCTTAATTAACTATCGAAACGTTAAAATTTCTTAACGAAACTTTAATACCATTTTAATAACACTCAATAAATATTTATAAAAATATTTACGGCTCGATTTATAGAAATGAGGCCCCAATGCCTCATTTTCTAAAACCACTTGACTTTAGGGTCTTACCACTTGAAGTTAATTAATCATTTATATAACATATGTTACCATATCAAAAACCTTTTTAAAACTATATTTGACTCTTAAATATTAAATAATAATATTTATGAGCTTACTCATTGAATTTATGACCCTGAAACCACTGTTTCCTACACCACCGAAAAATAGACTGTTACATTAAGTTTAACTATAGCATGAAATTAAATAGATGATTATGATGTGTAAATTGTGTCTTGTATATCCAACTTTGAATGTGAAATGTCATGAAATGTATTATGGTGTTAATGACGGCACATTGGTTAGGTACATAGGTTGATTTGTTTGACATGTTTGAGTATTTTGAAAGGTGGTTGTTGGCTTATAAAGTTGTGTATTTGAATGTGTTTAGGCACTAAAGCAAATGGGCGAAAAATGAGCATGATTTGGGTCAATTATGGGCACACACGGTCTGGGACACGGGCTATCACACGACCGTGTGCCACACACGGGTTGTCACACGGTCGTGTGTCACACACGGGCTGTCACACGGTCGTGTGTCACACACATGCGTATGCCTTGAGCATGTATAGATGCAATTTTCACATAGGCTAACACACGACCTGGGACACGACCGTGTGACCCAACATCAATTGTTACACGGGCTAGTACACAGTTGGCGACACAGCCGTGTGGCGTCATTTCAAAAGATATACGACCTAGCACACGGGTAGTGACACGGTCGTGCCTAGCACCACACAATTTGGATCTTGTCACATGACCTGGCCACAAGGCTGTGTGACCACTATTTTGAATTTTTCTTTATTTTCCCAAAATGTTTTGATTTATTTTGATTTGGTCCCTGAATGCTGTAACTTACTTTTAGGACTTCGAAAACTCAATTTAAGGCCCGTAATTAGATGTTTTATTTCATTATGAATATTATACGTTTTTATGGAATTTAATTGATAATTGAATGTTGTTTGTTATAAAAGGTTCTAACTCATTCGCTAATATTTTGTAACCCTATTCTGGCAACTTATACGGGTTATGGGTAGGATATTTGAAAGGAACAAAATGTGGATTATTCCACAATCCAAAAGATAATATGATTAAAGCTTCTACTCATGCTACTTTCCTTAAGGAAAGCTACATAGATAACTTTAAGCCTCGAAGTAAAGTGGTACTTGAGGAACTTTCATGAGTTGTAGAACAATAACCAAGTTTAATTTTCGAGAAAGTTGTGGAAAGGCCTACAAACAATTAACAATATAAAGGAATCCACGTAGTGGGAGAGTTTCTAGGAAACCAGACTTTTTCATCTATGATGGTAATATTTATAATACGGAAGCAATCATGAGCATGATGATCCACTCACTTACGAGTAGGTTATGCATGACATTGATTCCAAACTCTGGAAATAGGTTATGGATGTCAAGGTAGATTCTATGGAATCCAATATGATATGGAAACTTGTAGACTTGCAGGTTGGGATTAAACCCATAGGATGTAAGTGGATCTACAAAAAGAAGAGAAATATGGAAAGGAAAGTGAAAACACATAAAGCTAAACATGTAAGGAAAGGATACACATAAAAAGAAGGCGTTGATTACGAGGAGTCCTTCTCTCTAGTAGCCATGCTCAACTCTATCTGCATAATCTTATCTATTGTCGATGCTCTCAATTACAAGATTTGGTAAATGGATGTTAAGACAAAATTCTTGAATGGTTATCATGATGAGACCATTTACATGGCTCAACCCACTAGCTATGTTGCCAAAGGAAAGGAGCAAAAGTTTTGCAAACTATTAAGTTCCATTTACAGACTTAAGCAAATGTCTAGCTTATGGAATAAAAGATTTGATCAAATGATTAAGACTTTTGTGTTTGAGAAAAATGTTGATGAACCTTGTGTTTATAAGCGTATAAAGGAAAAAAAGGTAGTCTTTCGCGTTTTGTATGTTGATGATATTCTACTTACCGAAACGATGTAGGAGAATTGTCATTTATTAAATTGTGGTTATCTCAATAGTTTGTGAAGCTAGTTATATTCTTAGAATTCAAATCGTTAGTGATTGAAAGAATAAAATGATGGCTTTATCACAATATTCATACTTTGATAAGGTACTGGAACGATTTGCAATGACCGATGCGAAGCCAGGTGCTCAACAGACTGCTCCGAGTTTTCCTATTTCTTTGGATGATTTTCTTAAGACAGCCGAAGAAAGAGAGCATATGAGTAGCGCTCCATATGTTTTGGTAGTTGGAAGCCTTATGTATGCTATACTTTGGACACGTCCAGATATATGTTTAGCCGAAGGAATAGTAGATGTGGTGAAAGTAGATTCTGAATATAACCTTGCGAATTTGTTTGCTAAGACTCTTGTAACTAGGAGTTTTAACAAACACATCGAGGATATGAGAATGCAAAACATGACACTTTTACTTCGCTAGGGCAATGGGGAGATTGTCAGGAAATGTGCCCATATTGTAGTAAACATGTAATTGTTTTTTATGTATTGAACGATAAATAAATAAATAAAGTTAATTTCACATTTCACTATTATGTCTTTTGTATTTCTGTGTTTCATGTTTTGCATTCATAGCAAAATTGTGACAAGCAAATATTAACTCATTGATTGTCTAAGTTCAAACAGATATAAGTGGCACTGTAAGAGCGTTTACATTGCGAGAAAGACAACTTAAAATACGTAAAAGGATTATTATGTCATCTACAACTCCAATTCGGGAGATGGCTAATCCTGGTCATTAGAGCAATTGACTCCACGGGTAGAAACGTAGATGTATTCATTCGAAGAATGATACATTGGTCTGGACCCAAGATGAATTAATTCTGAATTCGTTTGTAAATTAATTTAGTTGTGAAGTTAATGGTGTGGTTTACCTAAATCTTGAGTTATTCATTGACCATGCATATGTAGCTCATGTGCTTTGATATAAGTGGAGGCTTATACTCAAAAAATGATCGAGCCATAGTTGGTATGTTAGGTACATGACTTATGTATGGCATGGCTTTACTAGCAACAATGGGATTCATAGCTCAATTAAAGAGTTAATGATATCCTCTTATTGGTTTTACGTGAATTGATAAATATGGAACGTGGTCATGGGTTGCTTGTTCTCGAACGAGCGATTTATTATAGTCATTTGTTGAAAGTGATCATATTAGTCATTAAGAAGACAAAATGGTAACAATGAGATAAAATAGGATTATATTGAGTAAACATGTCACTTCCTGAAAATCGGGTTAGTAGAAATGGGCATTAGTGTAATATTCCAAAATTGGGCTTGTGCATTTTGCTTAACGATATGAAATAGCATGCCTTTGTGTGTTATGCATATGTTGTGTGAATTTTATGAACTTTAGAAAATAGGGGAATGCCTTAGAAATTAGTAGATTTTAAGTTTAAAAGAGGAAGCTAAGACTGATAGGCCTTAAGAGAAATTGTATGTGAAACATGACACACAATTGGGCTTGAAAAAGTGGCTTGGAGGCGCCACTTAAGGCCTCTGTAAATGACGCCACAAATAGGTGTAATGGGCCAAGGTTCGAGTTGCGGAGGAAGCAAATGGGGGCATTTGTTTTTGCGTCAAATAGGAGGAGCTGTTGGGCGGCATATGGACTCTCAAAAGATGAGGATTAGACTTGGATTATTCCTTTAATAATTCGGCTAAGAAGAGGGGGATAAGTGTGGACTTATTCAAAATGTTTGAATGAGGAGAGTAGAGAGAAAATGGGAGATTATCAAGGGATTTGATAAGGTATGAGGTAGTGGCCGAATGGGGGGCTCCTTGGGTTGGTATATTCGGTCATGTATAGGGGGGTAAGGGCCGAATTTTATTTGTTTCTCCTCTATTGTTTCTTGCCGAAATTTGTAGTCAAGAAAAATCCTCTCCTTTTCTCAATTATTTTGCTAAGGGCCGAAACTTCTTCACCCTCACCATTGCCGACTTCTCTTAAGCCTCTCCCATTCTTCTTTTCTTTTGGTTAGCCTAACCACCATTGCCTTCACTCCTTCTTTTCACAAGTTTCTCAAGGCTGAAAACATACTTGTGATAGCCGAATACCAAAGTGCCTATTTTCTCTTCTTTGCCGCAAGCCTTTAAAGCCGAAATAGATAGCTAAAATCTATTTTCTCTTGGTCTTCACAAGCAACAATAGCGGTAAGTATGTCTTTATGTAATCGGTTTTATCTCATCTTCATTTGGTGTGCCGAAATCGTGTGAGTGGGCCTTGGCTAAGGTTGGCCGAATGTTCATAGGCCATAATCTAGTGTTTTCTTTGTTGTAGCTAGCGTGAAGGAGCAGTAAAGAAGTTACGTGGGTTCGATTCATCAAGGTAAGTGACATGCACTATTCGGCCAAGAGCCATTTGTTAAGATTAAATGATAGAATTGGATCTAACACTTGCCATAGTGGTTTCGACAGATACCCAACCAAATAGCACTTTTCGAGATTTGAAATCGCAAGGTGAGTACATATGTACATTCGGCCAGGGCCATACTTAGATTTCGATACGTTTCTTAAATGTTTAAAAGCTGAAACTAAACATTTAGGGGATTCAGTGCCTAACTGATTGCAGTAAGAGGTATCACCAAGTTTTTGGGATTTGGTTAGTGGTCAAATCGGCAGCAAGGTGAGAAATCAGGTTGCGAATATCTTTAGAGATTTGGTTTATAATCGAATAGGTTTTGCTAATATGCCTAGTAATGGCCGAATATAGGAACCAAGATCTAGAGCAATAGATTGGGATTCTTCGGGATTTCAGTAAATTCGTTAAAGTATATTAGGTGTGTACCCCACACTATTTCTCGATAGATTTATGGTTATGTTTTTGTTAAATATGTTAAAAAGAATGTGAAAAGTATGGCTAAGGTACCATACAATGGTACAAAGTACTCAGGTACGTTTTCCTACTCCTACTAAGATTATAATGTGATCTGATATAGCATATGTGAAATTATAAGAATGTGAAATAAAGAATGGGACATAATCTGTGCATGATATGTATGACATGGGCATATGGGTTATTATGAAAGGGGAAGTGAATGTGTTGACTTTGGTCACAGTATCTGAATGTAGTGTCTCTAGACACAAAATGTTATCTGGTGGCAATGCCACAATATATAAGGGCGATGAGCACGTCGACTGCAGCGACTGCCTTCGATGATGTGTAGCGATGGAGGGTTGACTTAGTAGTCCCCACGGTGTGTAGGTTGGTACGGGTGATGTGTAGCGGATGGCATCTAGGTTTTGGGTTCAGGTTTGTATCGTTTTCTTTATTCTGCTAAATGTATTTGAATGGATTGTTATGCCTAAACTGTTGGACTTAGTGTTGGTTGTACACACTGAGTCTGTATGACTCACCCCGTTGTGGGAATATTTTTTAGGTGATGATCAGTGATGGACCGGGTCAGCAGGAGCTTAGTGGTGGCCATGCTCAGTTCGGATTCTATTTTATTTTGGACTTGAATTTTAAGTATTTTGGATTTATTTTGGGATTTCGTTTTCGATGTAATAAGGCCATAGTATGAACTGTCTTATGCATGCTTTTTATTCGATTTTAAGATGTTACAAATTTTTATCAAATTAAGGATTAAGTAAATTTTATTTTAAAAATAGCTCTAAGTGATTTGGACACCCTAAAACAAATGGTTTTCAATTTATAATAAACTTTAAAACAACTCGACATTTCTCTGATTTAAAGTCTTATAAAAACTTGGATTTCAAGAATCAACTTATTTCCAACTCGAGCCCAACCCAAAGAAATTAAAATTTCTCTCAAAACCACACGAATTTTTCCTAAGAAACGAACAGACTTTCAAATGTTTTCTCGAGGAACATACCAGATCTAGTCAGGGCTCGTGGGCCGGGTTTGGGGTGTTTTAGCTTAGTATCAGAGCCCAGTTTTAAACTCTCGACCTTGGGTTTAAAGCCCATAACGTTTTTAAAATAAGGCCCAAACAAGTTTTGAGAAAAACTTTTATGAAAAGAGCAGGTTTTTCAGGCATGGCACCCAAGTCTCTGACCCGAAGTCCACCAGGTAAGTACCCTATTCATTTGTGTGATTTATAGTATGAACTGTAGAAGGGTAGAAATGGAACGTAGATTAGTATACTAAGTACTTGAACCCTAGGACTAGTTTACCCTAACAATTACATAAGACTTAAGTGCCTAAGTAAACAAACCTGTGGCTAAATCGTCGAGTTAGGGTGTGGCAACCCTTGTGCGCATGTCTAGGATTGGATTCGGAAGAGCCTGGTACTTAAGCAGTCCTAGTGACTCACCTCCTCTTCGCTGGAATCCTACCTGGTGCGTAGCTTCGGTTCACCCTAACCAAGAGGACTTACTCACGGGCTAAACTCAATAATTAAAACCCGAAAGGGACTAGCCGTATTTTCATGGAAACCCTAGTTTTAAAATCACAAAATTACCTCTTTAAATTGTAGCAAAACTTAGTTTGAAAATTTTCTAAAATATTTCTGATTTACGAAATTACCTAAATACCCCTAGTGGTAAAATTACTAAAATGCCCCTGGTTCTTAAAATTACCATACTACCCCGATTTCAACAACATTTTCTAATTTTGCAAAAATATCCCAAAACTTTATCGTTGCAAAACATTAAGGCACCTCGATTTCAAAATTTACGAAATTACCCCTGTAACACCCCGAACCCGGCCCAAACATTACGACCGAATTTGGGTTGCTACTGAGAAAACATTTTGAAATCTTTTTAAAACCGATTTAAGTTTTGTTTAAAACCTTGCATTTTCAAGTTTCTTGTTAAAAACCATACTTAGTGTTCTTTAGAAATATTTATTAAGTCAGGTTGTTTATCGATTACAAAGGTGCCCGATGGCATTTTTAAAACATTTTACGTTTGATTAAAACAAAACATGTGAATTCATTTTTAACATAATTAAATAGTTTAAACAAATATTCAAAGCATGTAACAGTAATAAAATAATTCTAGGAGGCCTTATTACAACTTAATTAAAATAAAACCAACATTAAAATATGATAAAACAAAATCCAAGTTCATCTAATTAAAATTCCCTTCGCATGGCCACCTCGAGTCCATCCGGCTCCATCTCTCGCGATCTACTCATCCGCAAAATGTTAAGGGAAGGGTGAGTCACCAAGACTCAAAGTGTGTAAATCCCCACCCGGAAAATACATCTCATACACAATTCATTAATAAACATGCTCATGCAACCCAACTAGCCATCCATACTCCTTTTCTACCCCGTGTGGTCAAAACCACTGATGACTTAAAGTCACAATTTCAATGATGGGGCCAATCCATCGTGTGGTCAAAACCACTGATGACCATAGGTCACGTAATATCAAATGTGGTCAAAACCACTGGTGGTACCAAACCACTGGGACTTAGTCGCAAATAATCAATCGTTGTGGTCAAAACCATCAAGACCATAGGTCACAATAATCTGATGGGGCCAACCCATCTTGTGGTCAAAACCACCGACGGCGATCCATAGTTCATCCCCTCCTCTCATCAATCCCACCATCACATGCTTACACATCAAATTTCATATGTCATGTCATAGTATTAAACATCATGTGATGGCATGCAAACATATAAAAATTACAAATTGGGGGACTTACCCGATATCCATGATTATGCCACAAGCTAACCACAACCAAAAGATCTAAGGCAAATAATAACAAAGATGTAAATTAATAAAGTGTGTATAGAGATCTTACACACTGCTTCTATCAAAATTCCTAGATCCCGAAGTTTCCAATCTTTAGTGTTAGGTGTTGACCCTATATTCTAGCCAAGCACAAGATTAGTGACATGGCCTATTCGGCCAAACCAAATAAATCTAGAGGGTTCTTTGCTTGAATGAAACCTTACCCAATTGCCTTTGAACACTAGCCAACACACTCCAAGTGTGAATCGGCTTCACTTCCCTACAATCGGCACTTATCCAAAATTAGTAGCCTTGGCTTTGAACAAAGAATTAAATAACTCACTAGAATATAGTCTATTTAAAATAAACTCTTACCACCCCTTACCAACCCGGTCAACAGAGAAAGAAGGCTATGCTTGATTGCTTCCAAGTCCGGAGACCCCTTGCCAAAACGATTGTCAATGAAAATCAAGAGATCTATCCCACTTAATATTCGGCCAAGGCTACTAAAGAAAAATAGCGGGAGATTCGGCTTGAATGGAAAGAAAATAGTGAGAAAAGGGGAGATAGGGGTTCGGTTTTGAGAAGGAAAGAAAAGAAAATAAATTGAAGGTGAGGTGTATAGGATTCGGCCAAGGTCTAAAAGAAAAGAAAAGATAGATTACAATAGTGTTTCGATTTGAGAGAGAATGAAAAAGAAAAATCAAAAGATGGAGGTTTGGCCAAAATTATAAAGAAAATACACTAGGAAAATTCGGCCTTCCCCCCCCAAGCTTGCCGTCCACTCCTCTTTAAGGAGTTTAAAATTCAATCAATTCCTTGAATTGCTCTTGACCAATTGTTTAAACAATATTCAAAATAATTTGAATTCTCCAAATGCCTATATTTTCTCCTTGGAATTAATCAAGTAAAATCCAATTAAAAAGCTAATATTATCCTCATTATCCCTTATTATCTCATCAAATAAATAATAAAAAAACAAAGAAGCGATGTGCTCATCAACCAGCCGAACAAAGAACCCATGTGCAGGCCAACTCCATTTTCACGCCAGCATAAAAAAAAATAAACCCCAAACTGCAGCTTCTAAGGTTCGAACCTAGAACCACATACCGCAGCCCCTCTCTTCTAACGTCCAGGCCACTTTTCCAAATTGACTTTCATGTCAAATAACCCCCTTCATTTATTTTTAAAGCCTTCCTACTTAAGCCCATCACCCCAAAATAAAATAAAGCATGGCTATTTGCTCCAATTGCTCGAACTCGCGCCTTCTTCACCTCTAACTCCTAAGTGGCGCACGGAAACCACTTTGCCAATGAGTTTTTTGTGCCCTAGACTCATCCCAGCTCCTTTTAAGGCCTTCTTCCATTTTAACGCCAAACCCAAAAATTAAAACACCTTGCTGCCACCTTGATTCGAACCCAAGCGCCCCTAGCACCTTGAGGCGTCACCTTCCCAAAGCCCCAAGCAGCGCCTCCATGCCACTTCACTAAAGACATTCTTGTGTCTTAATCTTCCCCAATTAATTTTAAGGCCTTCCTAAGCCAACTCCCTACATAACGAAAAAATAATAAATTCCCAAGCGCCACTCCAGCAGCTCGAACCCAAGACCTCCCTTACCTTAACCTTAGGCGCACCAAGCCAATTGTACCAAGCCCATTGTTTGTCATATTTCGCCCAAAATTTTATTTAAGCCCTATCTTACCTAGATCCCTTTTTTTAGGTACTAAAAAAAAAAAATTAATACTAAGTCAGGCCTAGCTCGGGTTTAATTCTAGACCCCAAAACATGCCAAATAAATCATAAATTTTATTTCTTCAAGCACACACACACACATGGGAACAAATAATTAAATTTCCAAACAACCCCTAATTCAGGATGTTACAACCCCTGTTTTACAAAATTACCAAAATGACCCCTGATTTCCAAAATTTCCGCAACAACACTGAATTGGAAAACAAATTCTCAAAAAGAACCCCAAGTTTTGCAAATTTCGAAATACCTTTGATTTCTAGAGATTTTTCAAATTGACCCTGACTTATTACCAAAATACCCCTGTAGGACAAATTACGAAAATACCCTTGGGATAGGAATAGACAAGGAAGTTCGAACAGTGAATGTGTGTGCTAGGTACTACTGAATGAATGTTTGGATGAATGTGTTTCTCTGAATTAGGATAGAGAACTTGAAACTTTGGTTGATCGAAAGAACTACTAATAAACTTCTTTCATAAAATTTCTTCTCGGATAATCAGTGGAACATATACTAATGCATAAAAATTTCTTAATCAGATTAAAACATGAACGTAGACATGAGCTCTAGGGGACGTGGTCGTAATGTGCGTGGACGCGGTCGAGGCCGAATGACCGTGTCGGAACCCGTTAGGTCGGGTCAAGGACCTCAGAATGAAGTACCACCACCACCACCACGGTGTTGTTGGTCTTTGAGCAATAAGATCGACGACGGGAGATGATCTTCGTATCGCAGTCGTGGCCGCGAGTTCTTAATATGGTGGCTAGTGCTGGAGGAAATATGGGAGCTCGGAAGTCTGTACCCGAGCGACTCCGAGCTAACGGAGCTGAGGTGTTTCGTGGGGTATCTGGTGTGGCACCCAGTACAGCTGAGTACTGGTTGAAAGCGACTGAGCGGATCATGGATGAGCTCGATCTGACCGCTAAGGAAAAGTTGAAGGGGTTGGTGGCGCTGCTACGTGATGAAGCATATCAATGGTGGCTCACAGTTAGGGATGGTGCCACGGCTGAGGATCTGACCTGGGAGTATGTTAAGGCGGCGTACCAGAAGAAGTATGTTGGCACGCGTTACACTGGTGCGCAGGGAAAAGCATTTCTGGGCCTGGTGTAAGGGAATAAGTTCGTAGCAGAGTATGAAGCTGAATTCTTGAGGTTGAGCTGGTATGCTCGAGGAGTAGTGGCTACGAAACATGAACGATGTGTCCGGTTTGAGGACGAACTAAGGGATGACCTGAGGTTACTAATTGCTCTACATCAGGAGCGGGAGTTTGCCGCATTAGTGGAGAAGGCTAAGATGGCCGAAGGAATCAAGGATTCTGTAAGGCAGAACTCTGATCGAAATCGACAGAAAAGAGGCCTTGGATCGTCCGGATCGTCTGGGAATGTGCAGAAAAAGCCTAGAGCTGATGGGCCGCGAGGTCAACAAGCTGGTTCAGGAGGGCAGTATCGTACATGTAATCAATGTGGGAAGATGCATCTAGGAGAGTGTTGGAAGAAGACGGTAGGATGTTTTAAGTGTGGATCTAAGGATCACATGATCAAGGACTGTCCTATGAAACCAGATGGGAATCGACCAGCACCTCAGAATGTTAATCAGGCTGGTAGAGGTGGACAGCAGCCTCAGCGAGGTCGTGGTCCGTATGGCAGAGGTAACGGTGCTGGTAGAGGATGTGGAATACCTGGCAAAGGTGTTGGTAATACTGAGGCTTGACAGTCGGGTCTGGTTTATGCGGTTCGCCGGAGGGAGGATGGAGACGCACCGGACGTCATAACCGGTACGTTCTTTATTTTTGGTAAACCTTATGTTGCTTTAGTTGATGTGGGCTCGACCCATTCCTATGTTGCATGTAGTGTAGTGGAAACACTAGACATAGACTCTGAACTTTCTGATAGGGAGATGATTGTAGTAAGCCCATTAGGCCAAACTGTGTGGTGAATAAGATCTTTTGGAGTGTACCTCTAGAGATTCAGGGAGTAAACTTTCTGGCTAACTTAATGGAACTACCCTTCGGAGAATTTAATCTCATACTTTGCATAGATTGGCTAGTGGAGCATCGGGCTATGTTGGATTGTGCAGCTAAACGAATAGAATTAAGGACCCCGAAGGATGAAGTAATAGTTATGATCGGAGAAAGAAGAAACTACTTGTCTAATGTAGTTTCAGCACTTAAGGCTGTAAAGGTCGTTCAGAAAGGGTGCAAGGCTTTCTTGACTTTCGTTAGCGCGTTGGATGCTAAGGAAGGGGGAGTTAGTGGAGTTAGAACAATAAGGGAATTTGAAGATGTGTTTCCAAAATTAACTTGCTACCAGGTACAGCTCCTGTGTCAATTGCCCCATACAGAATGGCACCAAAAGAGTTGGTTGAGGTTAAGGCTCAAATCCAAGAGCTGCTTGATCGTGGGTTTATCTGACCCAGTGTGTCTCCATGGGGAGCACCGGTCTTGTTCGTGAAGAAGAAGGACGGAACTATGCGTATGTGCATAGACTATCGTCAGTTGAATAAGCTGACCATCAAGAACAAGTATCATTTGCCAAGGATAGATGACTTGTTCGATCAGCTGAAGGGGGCAGCAGTGTTTTCGAAGATAGATTTACGGGCGGGATATCACCAGTTGAAGGTGAAGGAAGCAGATATCCATAAGACGGCCTTTAGGACAAGGTACGGGCACTACGAGTTCTTAGTGATGCCGTTTGGTTTGACAAACGCCCCAGCTGCGTTCATGGATATGATGAACTGGGTCTTTCAACCCTACTTGGATAGGTTCGTCGTTGTGTTCATCGACGACATCCTAGTGTACTCCAAGTCTGAGAAGGAACATGATAAGCATATCTGGATTGTGTTGCAAGTGCTAAGGGAGAAAAAGCTTTATGCCAAATTCAGCAAGTGTGAATTTTGGCTCAAGGAAGTTGCATTCTTAGGGCATGTGGTATCCGCAGAAGGAATAAGGGTGGATCCTCGAAAGATTGAGGCAGTGTTGGATTCGAAACCACCTAAGTCTGTGGCGGAGGTTCACAGTTTCTTGGGATTGGCAGGCTATTACAGAAGGTTTGTAGAAGGGTTCTCATCAATAGCCGCGCCGTTGACGAAGTTGTTGTGGAAGGAAGTGCCTTTCTTATGGACAGATAAGCAACAGGAGAGCTTTGAGAAGCTTAAGAGGGTTTTGACTGAAGCTTCGGTTTTGATTCAGCCTGAGGCAGGGAAGGACTTCGTGGTGTATTGTGACGCTTCTCATACAGGATTGGGATGCGTATTGATGCAGGATGGGAAAGTACTCGCTTATGCGTCTCAGCAATTGAGGCCTCATGAGGTTAACTACCCGAAGCACGACTTGGAATTAGCGGCAGTGGTCTTTGCTCTTAAGGTATGGAGGCATTATCTTTATGGAGAAAAGTCGGTGATCTGCACAGACCACATGAGTCTTAAGTATTTGTTGACTCAGAAGGAATTAAATTTGAGACAACGAAGGTGGGTGGAATTGTTGAAGGACTACGATTGTTCCATAGAATATCACCCGGGCAAGGCAAATGTGGTTACAGATGCTCTAAGTCAGAAGGTAGTGTCAGAACTGAGGGCGATGTTCGCACATCTGAGCTTGTATGACGACAAGTGAAGCCGACATGGTTGAATGAAGTGAAAGAGGGTCAGTTGTTGGATGAAAACTTAAGTACCAAGTTACAGCAAGTGCAGAATGGAGAGATGGAAGATTATGGTATTAATGACGAGGGAGTACTGTGTTTTCATGGCAAGGTTTGTATGCCTAAGAATAAGGAGTTAAGGCAGAAGATCCTTCAGGAATCGCATTGTAGCCCTTATGCTATGCATCCCGGAGGTACTAAGTTGTACAGAGATCTGAGAGAACAATTTTGGTGGCCTGGTCTAAAACGGGAAGTTACAGAATTTGTCGGCAAGTGTTTGACATGTCAGCAAGTTAAGGCTGAACATCAGGTTCCGTCAGGGTTACTTCAGCCAATCAAGATTCCGCAGTGGAAGTGGGAGAGAATTACCATGGACTTCGTTAGTGGGCTTCCCCTTACGCCTACTAAGAAGGACTCGGTATGGGTGATAGTGGATCGGTTGACAAAGTCCGTGCATTTCATTCCGGTAAGAGTTGATTATTCTTTGCAGAAGTTGGCGAGGTTGTATGTGGCGAAAATTGTAAGGTTGTATGGAGTGCCGGTGTCAATCATTTCAGATAGGGATCCAAGGTTTACGTCTCGGTTTTGGAAAGCACTACATCAAGCTTTAGGCACTAAATTGGATTTCACTACGGCTATTCATCCACAGTCGGACGGGCAGTCTGAGCGAGTAATCCAAGTGCTAGAGGATATGTTGAGGGGCTGTGTGATGGACTTCAGAGGAAGTTGGGAAGAATATTTGCCTTTAGCAGAGTTTGCCTACAACAATAGCTATCAGGCCAGTATTTGGATGGCATCGTATGAAGTGCTGTATAGATGGAAATGTCGCACTCCTACATGTTGGATGGAATTAGGAGAACGTCGAGTTTTGGGTCTAGAGATTGTGGCAGAGTCTGAGGAAAAGGTTGAGATAATTCGGGCACGGTTGAAGGAAGCATCTGATAGGCAAAAGTCATACGCGGATCTGAAGCGGAAGGAGATAGAATTTGCTGTGGGAGATCAAGTGTTCCTTAAGGTTTCGCCATGGAAGAAAGTGATGAGGTTTGGTCGCAAAGGGAAGTTAAGTCCAAGGTTTATAGGACCTTATCGGGTATTGAAGTGAGTTGGACCAGTGGCATACCAGTTAGAGTTGCTTTCGGAATTGAAGCAGATGCACGACGTATTCCATGTTTCTATGCTACGTCATTATCGATCGGATCCATCTCATGTGGTTCCGGTTGAAGAAGTGGAGCTAAGGCCAGATTTGTCCTACGAAGAAGAGCCAATTCAGATCTTGGAACGGGACGTGAAAGTATTACGAAGGAAATCAGTTCCTTTAGTCAAAGTGTTATGGCGTAATCATGGATCGGAGGAAGCTTTGTGGGAGCCAGAAGAGGCAATACGACAGCAATACCCTCACTTATTTTAGCCAGGTAATTTCAAGGTCGAAATTATTTTAAGGGGGTAAAACTGTAATATTCCAAAATTGGGCTTGTGCATTTTGCTTAACGATATGAAATAGCATGCCTTTGTGTGTTATGCATATGTTGTGTGAATTTTATGAACTTTAGAAAATAAGGGAATGCCTTAGAAATTAGTAGATTTTAAGTTTAAAAGAGGAAGCTAAGACTGATAGGCCTTAAGAGAAATTGTATGTGAAACATGACACACAATTGGGCTTGGAAAAGTGGCTTGGAGGCGCCACTTAAGGCCTCTGTAAGTGACGCCACAAATAGGTGTAATGGGCCAAGGTTCGAGTTACGGAGGAAGCAAATGGGGGCATCTGTTTTTGCGTCAAATAGGAGGAGCTGTTGGGCGGCATATGGACTCTCAAAAGATGAGGATTAGACTTGGATAATTCCTTTAAAAATTCGGTTAAGAAGAGAGGGATAAGTGTGGACTTATTCAAAATGTTTGAATGAGAAGAATAGAGAGAAAATAGGAGATTATCAAGGGATTTGATAAGGGATGAGGTAGTGGCCGAATGAGGGGCTCCTTGGGTTGGTATATTCGGTCATGTATAGGGGGGTAAGGGCCGAATTTTATTTGTTTCTCCTCTAGTGTTTCTTGCCGAAATTTGTAGTCAAGAAAAATCCTCTCCTTTTCTCAATTATTTTGCTAAGGGCCGAAACTTCTTCACCCTCACCATTGCCGACTTCTCTTAAGCCTCTCCCATTCTTCTTTTTTTTTGGTTAGCCGAACCACCATTGCCTTCACTCCTTCTTCTCACAAGTTTCTCAAGGCCGAAAACATACTTGTGATAGCCCAATACCAAAGTGCCTATTTTCTCTTCTTTGCCGCAAGCCTTTAAAGCCGAAATAGATAGCTAAAATCTATTTTCTCTTGGTCTTCACAAGCAACGATAGTGGTAAGTATGTCTTTAAGTAATCGATTTTATCTCATCTTCATTTGGTGTGCCGAAATCGTGTGAGTAGGCCTTGGCTAAGGTTGGTCGAATGTTCATAGGCCATAATCTAGTGTTTTCTTTGTTGTAGCTAGCGTGAAGGAGCAGTAAAGAAGTTACGTGGGTTCGATTCATCAAGGTAAGTGACATGCACTATTCGGCCAAGGGCCATTTGTTAAGATTAAATGATAGAATTGGATCTAACACTTGCCATAGTGGTTTCGACAGATACCCAACCAAATAGCACTTTTCGGGATTTGAAATCACAAGGTGAGTACATATGTACATTCAGCCAGGGCCATACTTAGATTCCGATCTGTTTCTTAAATGTTTAAAAGCCGAAAGTAACCATTTAG
The DNA here is from genome assembly GCA_025503065.1 of Gossypium bickii. Classification (NCBI taxonomy): domain Eukaryota; kingdom Viridiplantae; phylum Streptophyta; class Magnoliopsida; order Malvales; family Malvaceae; genus Gossypium; species Gossypium bickii. Next base: position 15,504,343 of record CP106710.1, on the reverse strand, counting down.
GGGATTCAGTGCCTAACCGATTGCAGTAAGAGGTATCACCAAGTTTTCGAGATTTTGTTAATGGTCAAATCAGCAGCAAGGTGAGAAATCAGGTTGCGAATATCTTTCGAGATTTGGTTTATAATCGAATAGGTTTTGCTAATATGCCTAGTAATGGCCGAATATAGGAACCAAGATCTAGAGCAATAGATCGGGATTCTTCGGGATTTCAGTAAATTCGTTAAAGTATATCAGGTGTGTACCCCATACTATTTCTCGATAGATTTATGGTTATGTTTTTGTTAAATATGTTAAAAAGAATGTGAAAAGTATGGCTAAGGTACCATACAATGGTACAAAGTACTCAGGTACGTTTTCCTACTCCTAGTAGGACTATAATATGATCTGTTATAGCATATGTGAAATTATAAGAATGTGAAATAAAGAATGGGACATAATCTGTGCATGATATGTATGACATGAGCATATGGGTTATTATGAAAGGGGAAGTGAATGTGGTGACTTTGGTCACAGTATCTGAATGTGGTGTCTCTTGACACAAAATGTTATCTGGTGGCTATGCCACAATATATAAGGGCGATGAGCACGCCGATCGCAATGATCGCTCGCCGATGATGTGTAGCGGATGGAGGGTTGACTTAGTAATCCCCACGGTTTGCAGGTTGGTACGGGTGATGTGTAGCGGATGGCATCTAGGTTTTGGGTTCGGGTTTGCATCTTTTTCTTTATTCTGCTAAATGTATTTGAATGGATTGTTATGCCTAAACTGTTGGACTTAGTGTTGGTTGTACACACTGAGTCTGTATGACTCACCCCGTTGTGGGAATATTTTTCAGGTGATGATCAGTGATGGACCGGGTCGGCAGGAGCTTAGTGGTGGCCATGCTCAGTTCGGATTCTATTTTATTTTGGACTTGTTTTATTTTAAGTATTTTGGATTTATTTTGGGGTTTCATTTTCGATGTAATAAGGCCATAGTATGAACTGTCTTATGCATACTTTTTATTCGATTTTAAGATGTTACAAATTTTTATCAAATTAAGGATTAAGTAAATTTTATTTTAAAAATAACTCTAAGTGATTTGGACACCCTAAAACAAATGGTTTTCAATTTATAATAAACTTTAAAACAACTCGACATTTCTCTGATTTAAAGTCTTATAAAAACTTGGATTTCAAGAATCAACTTATTCCCAACTCGAGCCCAACCCAAAGAAATTAAAATTTCTCTCAAAACCACACGAATTTTTCCTAAGAAACGAACAGACTTTCAAATGTTTTCTCGAGGAACATACCAGATCCGGTCAGGGCTCGTGGCTAGGGTTTGGGGTGTTTCAATTAGATTGTAAGCTGGAGAGAAAAATCGGGTTTTGTGTTGTAGAAGCTGGAATAGGATAAAATAAATAATTTGCTAATAATATTAAAAATAATAATAATAAAATTTAATAATAATGGTATTAATAAATGGAGAATAAGCAAAAATTAATAGAGACTAATTTGGAATATTGTTTAAAGTAGAGGTTAAATGTGTAAATTAAGACTAGTTGTTAAAAAGAGAGTTACTAGTGTTAGAGTATGCCCAAAGACCAATCATGAGATGATTATAATCACATACTCATTTTACCTTATTTATTAATATAAGGCATTGCCGTTATTCTTTCAGTTTCCTTTTCTGTGTATATAAATAAACTGAATTGTAATAAAATCCTAAGAAAATATGATTATTCTTAAAAAGGTCCTTAGTCAAGTATTATTGTGGGCTTGGGCAACAATAATATATAGAGGCTACTGTGTAGTTGATTGATGACAAAGAATTTTCATTGACATAGGGATGTCAAAATCAATAAATGAGTATGTGTTAGAGAACAACATATTGGACTGACCCACTATGAGTATGTTTCTTGGATTATTATGTAATAGTCACAATATTACTCATAGTGATAACTATGTATATGAACCTTAGACTTGAGGTCATCATTGTCCCAACATCATGAGTCTTATATGTTGGTACAGTCAAAATGTCTATCGTAATAGGTTGTACTATAAAGATTGATGTTGGATATACCACAATCCATGTAGTGGGATATGGTTGATCAAGATAGGATTTATCCCTCCTACATAATGGGAGCAATATCTTAGGCCTTTTGATGGAGTGGGACTAGAAATGCATGGTCATGCTCGAATAAGTTGATATGAGATATCATACTTATTTGTTTATTGTATTCTACTCAGAAAATTAAGAAATATGAGATTGGACTATACAAGCGTGACTATTCCATGACTTGTGTCTAATCTAGATATTAAGGATAAAATGATATAATAGATGAAAAGATTATCACAGAAAGGTTATGCTGAATCACAACTTCTTCTAACTTGGGTGGCAATGATACATTGCCAGATGTCACTTATTGCTTGTAATGAAGAAACATTCTAGTATTACTACCAACGTTACAAGAGCCTAGAAGGTTACACCCTATACTTGAAATGAACAGAATCTAAATACATTTTGCATTGTATTTACTTGTCACATGAATTAAATTAATTTTTGAATTAATTTAATTTGATAGTTAAATATTAAACACATTATATTTACAAACTTGTTGTACACAAATAGAGAACATATATAAAATTAATATATGAATTTGATTCATACAAAATATTAATTGTATATATTTTACCGAATTTATTAATAGAAACATTTATATTAATTAATTTCGGTCAAAATATAAAAGGTATGGAAATTAATATATGAATTTGATTCATACAAAATATTAATTGTATATATTTTACCGAATATATTAATATAAACAGTTATATTAATTAATTTCAGTCAAAATAAAAAAGACATGAAAATTAATATTCTTTTGGAAAGAATATAATTCCTCTTTCTAACTTTCCATTTGCATTCTCTATTAATAAGGGAAAAATCTTATATTCTTTTGGAAAGAATATAAATCATTTTTCTAACTTTTCATTTGCATTCTCTATCGATAAGAGAATAACCTTGATTTTCCTTTTTTAATATGTGATATCAAAGAGGATAAAATGATGATAATTCATTACTGTGTTAAGGTTACCAACTTAATAATTTAAAATGTCTAGCAATTGCTTTTAATTCTTTTTGAAAAGTTCAAGAGAAAGTGGTTATTCGTTTTTTACGATGCGGACTACGCAGAGGTCGGGACGTTTTCATTATGGCTTATAATCAACGTCGAATCAGTAGCATCCTTTCAACGTTTTCAATAAAGAAGGTATATTTTTAACCTTATTTCAACCCTATTCATTCCTCATACATAGATCCTTGGCTGTGGATCACCGAAATACTTTTTCACTACTCCACGGGGATTACTGGTAGTCCCAACAATGGTATCAGAGCCACTTGTATGCTATGGATTCAGGATTAAATTTATTAGTTGATGCGAATGTATGAGGTACATGTTGTGTACTATGTTTGATATGCACGGTGTTTGAAAATGCATGGTTATAGCCTGATAACCTATTTAATTTATTATTTTCAAAGGTTGTAATTTTATAAATATGGCTTGCGTGTCGTGCCTTTCTATATTTCTCTTGTACTTCTCTTCCCATATTACTCCCTCATATATGAAACAAGTTTCTATAATTGTAAATTGTACAAGTTGATACAAACTAGAGGAAAAGAAGGCTAGGCTACCAAAAGTGGAAAAGAAGTTTGAGAAGTGACATAAACCCTTAGATTCCCTACAGTTTTCCCATTGGCTTAGGATGAACCACCTTAGTTTTATGGGCTATAAGCATTACATTTATTTACTACTTTATAATTTTCTTGTATATGATACAATTGATGATGTGTAAGCATGTATGTTATAGGATATTGATAAGATTAATTAAAGGATTAAGTGGAAAAATGTTGACCATTAATAGTGAGATTAATTTAATTTAAAAACCCCACAATAAAACATTAAGTTAAGATTGTCTTCTAATATTTACCCTCATTAAAGCCTCGATCGATACAATGTTGGCTCTGCTAAAGCGAAGTACATGTATCTATCTTGGTCAAAGGCGAAGAATAAGCAAGTGATATTTGCCAGTTATGACATTGGTTAATAACTTAGCTACGTTACTCTAATAGGATTAGATACCTAGAGGCAAGAGGTTTGGACAAATCATGAGATGATTGGAACAAAATAGAGGAGTTACATGTGATGTAATTAGCAGGTGTTGTTTATAAATAACCATAATCTTGAGAGTAAAGCCAAAGTTGACTTAAGAAGAGGAGAAATATGGATCCTTACCCACTAGAAAACTTTAGAGAAAGTCTTTCCAAAATTAAAATATGAGGGTTATTAATTTCGAATAAAATAGTGGGAGCCTCATTTAATAAAGTCTTTTAATGATTATAATAAACTTGGTAAATGTACTCAGAAGCATATTTTATTATTGTAGATTAATTACGGCAAACAACACAAGTTCTTTACCATTGTGATCGGTCATTGAGAAGGACAAGCTGAATGGCTTAAACTTTCTTGACTGGTTCCGTAACTTAAGGATTGTCCTCAAGCAAGAACAGAAATTATATGTCATTGAAGAATCTGTTCCTTATAAACCAACACCTAATGCCTCTAGAGCTGACAAAGATGCTTATGAGAAGCATATTGATGACATGTTAGACATATGATGTCTAATGCTTGCTACCATGACTCATGAGCTTCAAAAGCAACATGAGGATATGGTTGCCTATGATATGGTCTAGCACCTCAAGGAATTATATGAGGGGCAAGCATGTCGAGAGAGGTACGAGACCTCTAAAGCTTTGCTTCGATGCAAAATGATGGGGGAACTCCTGTGGGAACTCACGTTCTCAAGATAATAGGCTATATTGAAAGCCTTGAAAGCCTAGGATTCCCTCTAGGTGTGGAGTTGGCTACCGATGTCATCCTGTAATCGTTGTAGGATAGTTTTAGCTAATTTTTCCTTAATTTCAACATGAATGAGGTTAATAAGACTTTTCCACAGTTGCTCAGCATATTACAAACTACTGAAAATAACATGAAAAAGGTTGGGCCTAAGCCCATTTTGATGGTCCGCAAGGACAAGGGCAAAGGAAAGGCTAAGGCTAAGGCAAAGCCTAAGGACAATGGCAAGGCCATGCCCAACAAAATAAAAGTTGAATTGAAACCTAAAGGAAGAATTGCTAAGGAAGGAAAATGTTTCTATTGTGGTAAGGACGGACACTGGAAGAGCAATTTCTCTGCCTATCTTGAAGAGGTTAAGAAGGCAAAAAGAAAACGGACCCGCCTATCTTGAAGAGGAATCGGTGGCTGGACTGGATCGGATCGACAACGATCGAACCAGCTCGGGGCGCCGTGCATGCACCACTAGACACGATTCTGCTGATGGTGGCATTTCGGTGGCCGGCAAGTGGTCCTTCAGTAGTTGAGTAGTGGAGGAATCATACTCCTACTGGGACTCTACCGAATAATTTGATTTCAAATTAACTATTCTAAAAATAATATTATTTTAATAAATTTAATATTAAATTAAATTTAATACATATCTTAATAGTATTTTATTAATTTAATATTAATGTGATTATCTTAATATTAAATTAAATTTAATATTTATCTTGTAGATAATTATTCTATTAATTTAATAGATTTAATATTAAATTTATTCTAATATTTATCTTGATAAGTATTATATTAATTTAATATTAAAGTGATTAACTTTAATCATAGTTGAACTTTGTAAACTCTCCCTATATAAAGAGTGCATTGGGTCATTATTTTATATACACTTGAATTTATGAAAAAGTTGTAGAGAGAAAATTCTCTGAAGAAATTATTTCAGAAAATTTCTAGAGAAAATTCTCTCTATAAAAAGAGAGCATTGGGTCATTACTCCACTGGTAATTTTGTGGAAAATTTTCTGATTTGAAGCGAGCCAACAATCAGTAAACGTGAGCTTGAGGAAAGTAAAGAAGACTACTCAGTCGAAGCGTTCATCCTAGATGAATAAAAAAGATACAATTTTAATTAATTATTTATTACTTTAGATAACACAACCAAGTTCTAGTTTTGGAAAAAAAAATTAAAATTCTGATTTTTTCTCAAATCTATTTTCCGTTGCGTTTTCGAAACCCAATTTTCCAACACTATCTTCTACTGTAATAGTTTCAGAATGAGCGGAGATCTCCTCAATCGAGATAATATCCTCATCGATTCATCCTCTTTCCTTCACCAGTTCATGGGAAAGCTTATTACTACTCCAGTGTGTGAATCTGAAAATGCATTTTTTGGAATTTGTCAGTCAAATGCTTGGCATCAACGATGTAAGCATTGATCCTTAAGGTAGCATAAAATTTTTTGATGAGGTTATTAATGACAATAGAAAAATCCCCCTCCACTGTGACTTGTAGAAAAACCAGCTTTGAAACAAGTTGAAATTGTAACAACCCCGCTTTAAAAAAAATATTTATGGTAAAAGTTCTTGAATAAGTGATCTATAAATAAATAACAATATAAGAAATTGTAATCATTTTAAGAGGAAATTGTCAGACATGAAAACGTAGAGAATTATTTGTCGGAGCATGATTATTTTTATCATATTTTTATAATAAGATAAAATAAACTTACAATTGTGATTTTACAATATCATAGTGTAAACCACATGTATTAAAACTTCTCTCTTTCTTAGTAAAAATGTCATAGTAGATATTTTTAGGTAAAAATTTTAAATTTTAACTTTAATTATTTTAAAATTTTTAATTAAATAAATTTTAAAAATATATATATAAAATTTACTTCATCGAAGTTTTTTATGATATATATTTTTTTTTCAAATTTTAAAAAGTAAGAGGTTAAAAGTTAAAATATTTTGACCACTAAAAAAATCAAAATGTGATCAAAGAGAAGGGATTAAGTGGTAGTATACGATGAAGCACTGACACGACTCTTCTTTTCTTGTGTTCGATTTCTAGTGCTGTCAGAAATAGTAGTTTCGGGACCACAATTCCGACGTAATAATCTGTAAATATTATTTAATTAGTATTTACGAGGTCTTTAAGGTCGCATTTAAATTTTGGTTAGGTAATTTTATCGTTTAGATAGTTTAATAGGTAAAAAGGACTGAATCGTAAAAGTTACAAAAGTTGAGTTTATTTAATTAAAGGGACCAAATGAATAATTTAACCAATAGAGGTTAAGTTAGTGGATTAACATGATTGCTATTACATGTGGATAAGCTTAATTAATGTTAATAGTGATTAATTAAAGATTAATTAGGAAAGACTTAAAAATTACAAAAACACCTCAGTATATATATTAAATTTAAGTGAAGAAACGATGTTAGTTTGTTGAAAATCACTCATCTTCTCCATGGTACAAAAGGGAAACTAGGGTTTTATAGTTCAACTTTGAAGTTTTGATTTGTAAGTAAATCCTAGCCCATTTTTAGTAATTTTATGTTTTTGAGCTCGTATTAGCCTAATCTAGCTAACCTGGGGACTAATTTGTAAAATTGTCAAACATTTTAGATTATTCTATTGATGTTTTTAGGTTGTTTTTAAATTTTTATGGAAGATTATTAAGTTTGGTTGTTAGTTAAGACTATTTTGTAAAGTAATTTTTGACGATTTTTAACGTTTAAGGATTAAATTGTTAAAGTGATAAACTTTCAAGGACTTGTTGTGAATTAATCACAAATATATTCTGAATTGGGGGGGTTCTGACATTTGGCTAGGATGGGTTTTGAATAAAATTGGTTTAATTGTAAATTTTGGGCCTAGGGACTAAATTGAATAAAAATGAAATGTTGAGGGTAAATTTATAAAAATTTCAAAAATGACTTAATTGCATAAATGGCTTAATTTTGCTATTGATTTAGTTAATTGAATGAAACTATTATTTGAGATTAAGAATGTGTTGACGATCGTGAAAAAGAAAAGGTTACGGACTAGTCCTTGTACTTGAGTCGTTACTGCAAATTAGTCCTGTAAGTTTCATATCATTATTTCTATATTATAAATGTATATATTCTATGCTTGTTATAATTATATTCAATGATACACTTAACTATGGACTGATTGGAGAATTCATGATAAATGAAAATGGATATTAACTATCAGGGCTTGAGCCAATGATACAGACCGTAGCGATGGCTGAGATCCTGCATTTGTTGCAGATTCTCTACAGTTTGTGTGAGTAGCATTGTGAGCTGATGATTACTTAGCAAGTACTATGTACCAGTAATATAGACTGTAGCGATGGCTTGAGATCTTGCATTTGTTGCGGATTCTCTGCAGCTTGTGTAAGCAGCATCGTGAGTCAGTCTCTGAAATTAACTTGAACGAGTGATACCCTATGATTACCTGAGTTGATATCTTATTAATACGTTGACTGAGGATATGATGCGAATTAATGCACTGTGTAATACTCACCTATTGTGAGCTGTGATTGACAGGAACTTTGTTATTTAATCTTAAAATTTGATCTGTTATGTTTAATTTGGTAAGATTTATCATTTAATTTAGTGAACTAACTAAGCTTCAAGTAAGCTTACTCATGCCTTGTCCTTTGTTTTGTAGATTGCATTTTGTGATCGAAAGATCAGATCAACTCAAGGAATCACACTATTCCAAGGACTCCTTTGGTAGATTTTGTAAACAACTTGGCTTATATGGCATGTAATAGGACAAATGATTAAGTAGTAATGTTTCATAACTTTGTATGGTGTTATAGCATGTTTGATGTTCTGAAATGGTAATCCTATAAGGTATGCTTGTTAAACTAAAGTAAGCTCGGGTGTTTGACCATGGAATGGTAAGTGTCATGTTTAAGCTTAGGGTGATGTTGTTGGAATAGGATAGATTGTATATGTATGTTTGTTTGAAGGTAGTAGTTATGATAATGAATGTAGATGTGTCCTATATTTTATTTAAATGTATGATGCATTGGTAAAGTCTTAGGTGGTTGGAATTGGAATGTTTTGGTTGTTTTTAGGTGTGGTTGTAGTCTTGTGATTATATGTTATGAATTGGTTTAGGTTCCTGTGAAATTGGTTGAAAAAAATGAGCATGATCTTGGTCACTTTTGGGTACACACGACTTGGGACACGAGCTGTCACACGGCCTTGTGTCACACACGAGCGTGTGCCCCTAGCCCATATACACGAGCTGACACACGGCCGTATGACCCAAGTTAGAAAGTTATGCAGCCTATATACACGGGTGTACCGGATCACACACGGACATGTGGGATGACCACACGGCCATGTCTGGAGCCACACGATCTAGGCTCTGTCAACGGCCTAGACAAATGGCCGTGTGACCCCTGTTTTGGAAATTTTTCATTTTTGTCCCAAATATCATGTTTTCTTCCAAATTGGTCCCTGATTATTCCTAAACTAATTTATTGTCTAGTAAGTTCGATTTAAGACTCGTGACTGTATGTCCTGGTTAATTTTGAATTATTTATGAATATTGTTAATTAATTTGATGAATTGGATGCTATTGTTATGAAATGTTCAAATTTTTGTAGTAAAACTCTTTTACCCTATTCCGGCGATAGAAACGGGTTTTTGGTGTTACAGATGTCGTATGGGTGTCTAACACAGACACATCGCAAGTACTCCATATATATGGGACACACTGAAATACGTCAAAAAAATTTGGACATGCTCAAGACACCAATGTTTGAAAATAGACACAAACAAACACAAATGATTGACAGTCGATGAACAGATGAAGAAGAAGTATTAGTCCGCAGATGAAGATGAGGAAGGATGCAGAAGCAATTGAAATAGGGAAAAGAAAGGAGAAAGTTATGGAATTATTCGAGGGTAAAAGTACCATGGAGGCCATTATGTTAGAAGTCGATGTCTATTATATATAAGTAAAAGTATCATGGAGACTCTTGTACTAGTTGTTTAACTACATTTTGGTCCCTCTGTTGGATATAATTTGTAACATTCTAGAATATACTTGCTCATTACTTGCATGTACTTATATATAATGAATGTATTAGAGTAGATATATCTAGTTTAATGAATGTATTTAGAGCAGATGTATCCAGTAGTCATTGATGTATTTAACTAGGATACATGAATGTGTTGAAACCAATAGTCACTTTCAAATACTATATAAATAGTTGTATGTGATAAAGCATGGTAAGCGAGAGGAAAAAAGACAAATTTTAATACAAAGTGAGTTCATTTCTTTCCTAAAAGCTATTTCTCTTCCACCTCCTTCCAACAAAGTGGTATCAAGAGCTTGGTTCGACAGTGAAAATAGATGGCCAACAATAGAATGTTTCCATTTCAATTTCCTCGTCTTACAACAAACAACTATGAAAATTAGTGCTTCCGTATGAGGGCTCTACTTGGCTATCAAGATGTTTGGGAGATTACACAAAATGGTTATAGTTTTCCTCAAGACGAGGCATATTTGTCGCAACAAGATAGGGATGTCTTGGTGAGGACAAGGAAGAAGGATCAACAAGCCCTCACCCTCATCCATCAATGTTGGATGAATCGATGTTTGTGAAAGCGGCCAATGGTAACACCGCAAAGGAAAAGTGGGAGATTTTGCAAATTTCTCTCCAAGGAGTTGACAAAGTGAAGAAGGTTTGACTAAGTATTACGAGGTGAGTTTGAAGTTTTGCGGATGAAGGAATCTGAGTCAATTTTAGACTATTATTCTAGGGTGTTGGCTATTTTTAATAAAATGAAGAGATATGAAGATACCTTAGAAGATGTTCCTATTATTGAAAAGATCTTTCGTTCTTTGGTTCTAAAGTTTGATTATATGGTTTGTGTCATTGAGTCAAAAGATTTAGACTCTATGACTATTGAACAAGTAATGGGTAAGTTACAAGCACAAAAAGACAAATTCAAGATGAGACAAGATGAGTCCTTAAAATAAGCTCTCAAAGCCAAGGTATCTTTGAAAGATTGCCGAGAAGAAAAGAACCAAAAAGGTCGAGGCCGTAAATGTGGGCGAGGACGAGGTTATGGCCAAGGAGGACGTGGAAAAGGTGATTGTGAAAATAGCAACAATGATAATAGGATCCTATCAACTAGAAATTGTGGAAGACCGAGGGGAAAAGGAAGAGATAATTATCGAAGATCGAATGAAATAAGGTATGACAAGTTTAGTTTTAAATGTTATAATTGTCACAAATTTGGCCATTTTTCTTGGGAATTCCAAAATGATTCTAACAAAAAAGAAGAGAAGATCAATCTCATTAAAGATCAGCAATATGTAGAAGAGCCAACTTGATAAACCGTAAAAGTAACATATTTTAATCCCACATTTAATATGCTTTTTAAAGATTTAATCCTCGTTTTATATAAAAAGGTGCTTTTAATCCTTTCTTTTCATGTCTTATACCCAGGAAAGCACCCGAGGATGAAAAGAACATAAAACGGGCCTAAAACGAAGTAAATGGGCCTTTCCACGAAATCGACACGGCCTGGGCCAAGGACCACACAGCCGTGTCTCGACGAACACCCGGAGCACGGCCTCATCACCACCGCAAACGGCCGTGCCAAATCAGAAATCCAAACACGGTCAGGTCTCGATTTGCACAGGCGTGTGACATGGTCGTGCCTCTGTCACTGGAAAGAGCAATTTCAGTCGAAAAAGGATACTTCGGGAGAAAGAATCGCATTCCAAGAGCCTATAAATATACCTCAAGTACCACCTTTGAAGGAGCGAAAGCTAGGCCAAGGAGCCAAGCCGAAAAGGTCAGAGTTAGGGAGTAACGCGAGGATAGCCAGTTGATTCATCCCAAGAAGCTGGAATTATACTCAAGACGGCGGAATTCTCCTTCAATCCCATCAGGGAGTTTTAGGATTTTTCTTATGTTTTGTTTTATCTTTTCTCTTGTGATGTTTCCTTTTTACATTATGAACTAAACCCCTCAGATACCTGAAAGGGGATGAAACCTAGATAGATTTTTTTATTTGATTTTTAAGTTATATGATAAATTACTTAGTTTGTTCTTAATTATGTTTCTTAATCCAAATCCAATGTGCTTAGGTAGAGGAGGAATAGACCCTGCCTAAGAGTAGATCTAACATAATTAAGCGGAGTTGATCGGGCGCCTAGAGATAGGGTTACGAGATTTTGCCAAATTAGGGTGAAACCTAATATGGGAACCCATTGATCGATTTATTGCTTTCCTAGGGGGTCACTATAAGCGAACGAGAGTTCCACTAATTAACCTAGGATTAGACGTTATTCGCTTCGAGAGAGGGTTTAACATAGATTAGGGAGTCTCACAGATCAAGCTAAGTAAAAGAAATCATATAATTTAAGGTTAGATAATAAGAGAAGTCTAGGTGAATTCTTCCTGAAGATATCATAAAAATCAACTGAGTCTTTTTCAAGTTATCCCCAAATTCATCTTTTTGTCTCTATTTCCTTAGTTTAGTTGTCGTCAATTTAGTTTAAAAAACAACATTTATCTTAGTTAGGTTAAATAATAAAAAGAAAGTGAGAATTAATACTTTTAGTTCCTTTGGGTTCGATATCTGGTCTTGCCTAAGCTATACTACTGTTAGATAGGTACGCTTGCCTTAATATCGTTGTCAGAGTTAGTCTCCAGGTTTGATCATTCTTTTATAAATATTTAAAACTCTGATTTCACAGCGATCACAACTTTATTGCTAATAGTTAAGAATAAAGAAAGTAATGATGCAAGCATATGGTATCTTGACAATGGAGCAAGCAATCACATGTATGGATGCAAATAGGCCATTGTGAAGCTTGATGAGAAGGTTAGAGGCAATGTTTCATTTGGAGACTCTTTGAAAGCCCAAATCCAAGGGAAAGGTACCATTCTAATTTCTCTAAAGGATGGTGGTCATAGCCTTATTACCAACGTGTACTGTGTTTCTAAGTTAAAATGCAATATTTTGAGTTTGGGACAACTCCTTGAAAAAGGTTATGAAATTCACATGAAAGATTGTTTCCTTTGGCTAAGAGATCAATATGCTAACTTGGTTGTTAAAGTATCCATGTCGAAGAATAGAATGTTTATGTTGAACCTCAAGACAATTGAAGTAAAGTTCTTGAAGGCTAGTGTGAAGGATAAAGCATGGTGTTGGCACATGAGATTTGGCCACTTGAATTTTGGAGAACTCAAAGTTCTCGGAGAAAAGAAGATGGTTAAAGGAATTCCAACCATTAGCCATCCTAATCAATTATGTGAGGCATGTCTCCTAACCAAGCATGCAAGATCAAGCTTTCCGAAAGAAGCAACATCAAGAGCAATTGAGCCTCTTCAACTTGTTCATACCTATGTGTGTGGACCAATAAATCCTCCATCATTTGGTAAAAGTATTTTTTTTTTATTGATGATTATAGTAGAAAGACTTGGGTTTACTTTTTGAAGCAAAAATCTGAAGCCTTTGCTGTATTTAAAAATTTCAAAGCTCTTATGGCAAATAAGAGTGGCTATGAGAAAAAATCTTTAAGGTTCGATAGAGGAGGCGAATTCATTTCCAATGAATTCAATGATTTTTGCAAACTACATGAAATTCATCATCCTTTAACGGTGCATAGATAACCACAACAAAATGGTGTAGCAAAAAGAAAAAAATAGAACTATTCTTAACATGGCTAGATGTATGTTGAAGGCAAAGAATATGCCCAAGAAATTTTGGGCCGAAGTTGTTTCTTGTGCAATTTACTTGTCCAACCATTTTCCAAAAAAGAACGTAAATGGTCTAAAACTTCAAGAAGCATGGAGTGGAAGAAAGCCAATTGTTAGACTCTCCGAATATTTGGTAGCATTGCATATGAGCATGTATCCAACCAAGATAGATTAGAGCTTAATGATTAAAGTTCAAAATAAGTTTTCATTAGCTATAACTCAAACTCCAAAGGCTACAAGTTGTACAACCCAAGCAATGGAAGGATAATCATAAGCCGAGATGTTGAGTTCGATGAACAAGCAATTTAGAGGAGGCATAAGAAGAACAATCTTATGATTTTTTTCCTTATTTTGAGGAAGAACAGGAAACTGTGGCATCAGTGCAAGACGTGACTCCTCCATCTTTACCTTCCCCAATCTATGAAGCAACTTCTGAAGAAAGCTCAAGTGAAAAACCTTGAAAAATGAGAGGTATCTATGACTTGGATGATGATACTGAAGTTATTAATAATTTGTTTTGTCTATTTGTAGATAGTGAGCCATTTAACTTCAATGATATTGTGAAGGACGAAAGAAAGATGGAGACTAGAAATGGATGAAGAAATAAAATCCATTGAGAAAAACAACACTTGGGAGTTATTTGAACTTACAAAAGGCCATGAAGCTATCAGGGTCAAGAGGATTTTCAACAAAAAGAAGAATGCAAGTGGAGAAGTGGTGAGGTACAAAGCAAGGCTTGTTGCTAAAGGCTACAAACAAAAGCATGGGATTGATTATGATGAAGTCTTTGCACCCGTTCCCTGATTTGAAACAATTCATTTGCTTATTTCCTTGGCAACTCAAATGAAGTGGAAAATACATTAACTTGATGTAAAATTTGCATTTCTTAATGGTTTCTTGGAAGAGGAAGTTTACATTGAGCAACTCATGGGATAAAATGTCCAAGGATAAGAAGATAAATGCCTAAGATTGAAAAAGGCACTATATAGGTTAAAACAAGAACCTCGTGCCTGGTATAGCCGCATTGACAAGTATTTGTGAGACAACGGATTTATTAGGTGCCTTCTTGAACATGCACTCTATGTCAAGATAAATGATGGTAGAGATATCTTGATAATTTGTCTTTATGTGGATGATTTGATCTTTACAGGAGACAATATGAATTTAATTGAAGAATTCAAGAAGCACATGTCACTTGATTTTGAGATGACTGATGTGAGGCTCATGTCTTATTATTTGGGCCTAGAAATGAAACAAACGGACGACAACATATTCATCTCGCAAGAAGGTTATGCAAAACAAGTGTTGAAGAAATTCAAAATGCTTGATTACAATCTTACTTAAACTCCAATGGAGTGTGGAGTGAAGTTGTCAAAGTTTGATGATGGAACAAGGGAAGACCCAATTCTTTTCAAAAGTCTTGTAGGAAGTTTAAGATACTTGACATGTATAAGGCCTGATATCCTATTAGCAATTTGTTAGCAAGTATAGGAAAATAGAAAAGAAATATAAAATGAGAAATGACTGAATATTCTATTATTGATTACTTGATTGAATCTGTACAGAAACAAGGCTTATATACATGAGTAAGTATCAACTGCTGCTAACCAATTCTATTAACAATATACCAGATTGTATAACTGACTCCTAACAACCTAACTTTTCATATAAACTAACATTCACCCAACTTCTCAATAGGTAAAACCCAAAGCAAATTTCGAAACTGAGTAAACAAAGAGACAAACAGGAGTTTTGTGAAAATATCAGCGACCTAGTCACAGGCCGGATCCTCTCCAACAACAAGTGAACCTTGAGCAACCTTTTCGTGGAAAAAAAACAGATCAAGTTCAACATGTTTGAACTTGGAGTGTAAGACCAGATTTGCATCAACTGCTACTGCACCAAAATTATCACACCAAATATTAGGCACATCGGCAGACGATATTTGTAGCTCCGCTAGGAGAGAGACTAACCACGTAACATCACTGGTGGCCACAGCTAGACTGCGATACTCAGCCTTTGCTGTCGACCGAAAAATAACTTGTTGCTTTTTCGAACACCATGAAACAGGCGTATCACCAAAATATACACAATACCCAGTCGTATATCTACGATCATCAAAATCTAATCCCCAGTTAGCATCAGCATAACCAATGAGATATAGTGGGTCGGATGGACTAAAAACCAACCCATGATCTATGGTCTCACGTAAATATCGTAAGATTCGTTTTAGGGCCACTAAATGTATTGAAGTGGGTGCATGCATGAACTGGCGCACACGATTTACTGCATACGTAATATCAGATCGGGTTAACACCATATATTGTAGCCCACTGGTAAGACTTCGATATTCTATAGGATCAGCAAGACGATTGCCCTCATCTTTAGACAAAGCTGACGAACTGATCATAGGTATGTGGACACTTTTTTCATTAGTCAAAGAACTTCTGTCAAGAATATCCCTGATGTACTTGCACTAGCACAATTGCAGCCTTCCAGTGGAGGATCAGATGACTTCAACACCTAAGAAGTAATGAAGGTCCCCCATGTAACACCCCTCACCCGTATCCTTCGCCATAATAGGGTTACGAGGCATTACCTATCAAATCAAACCATACAACACACATTTATGCATCTATTCTCAAACACCATTCAATCATAATCACATTATCCCTTATAAGGGCCTACAAAACCTTAAACATGATTTAAAAGTGGTTTGGGACTAAACCGATAACTTAGGAATTTTTCAAACATACCAGGGTCACACGCCCGTGTGAATAGGTCGTGTGCCTCACACGGCTCCAAACACGTCCGTGTCCCAGACCGTGTGAAAACAGGGCATATATGCTGACTTGGGTCACACGGCTGACCACACGTTTGTGTGTCTAGCCCGTGTGCCCTTCGAAATGGCCACACACGCCCGTGTTCCAGGCCATGTGTTAGGCCGTGCCAATCTTGTAGGGTATACTGACTTATGCAACACGGCCAAGTCACACGCCCGTGTGCTAGGCCGTGTGCCATTTAGGGGGTTTACTAACTTGTGTCATACGGCCAGTCACACGCCCGTGTGTGAGACCGTGTGGAACATACTGACTTCAATTCAATCTCAACACTAGGGGACACACGGCCGTGTAGCATGACCGTGTGTCGCACACGACTGAGACACACGCCCGTGTCTCTACCAGTGTAGACAAAAATAGGCCATTTACAAGGCCAATTTGCCACCCTTTCTCATGCTCACCTAAACAACCAAAATAATACCATTTCAACACATTTATAGGCAACCAAAACATGCCAATTCATATACAAATCATGCCATTTCATCTTCAACCATTTTACTACTCAAATCATAACCATAAACATACCAAAACAATATGTCATTACCAACAATTTCACCTATCTTCCCTATAATCAGCCTAATTTGCTTGGGCCCAATACACTTAAATCAATAAATAAAAAAACCAAAATAAAACAATAACAACAATCCAATAACAGTCCAGTTTTTGGCCCAAAATTTCTGCCCAAAACGTTACAAGGCCCAAATGGCCTAAAAAATTTAACATATTCAGAAACCCTAGGGGTTTCTAGAATTCTCTAGCGCCGCTACCCCACACGCGTGCCGCAGCCCCCACGTGCTCGGGCCTCCACGTCACCCCACGAGCGGTTTCTCCCTCCACGGTGGTTTGACCTGCAAAACAGAAATACAACACAAAAACAGAAAGCAAAAAGCAAAAAAATAGGGATATTTGTATTTTTTTTTAATTCGGCTATAAAGCCAGAGAGAAGAATGTAACATTTGTCTTTACAGATGAAATCAATACAAAAAGTTAGAGAGCAATTCAGTAAAGGTTTCTGAGAGCAATTCAGTAAAGGTTTCTTTCTTTTCTTTATTTTTCTTTCTGTTTTTCTCTTCGAAACTGCTTATACATATATAAAGATTTTTGTTTTTTTTAAATATTCAATATTAAAATACAGTAAAAAAAAAAGAAAAAAAACTCACCTGGGGAGGGTCTGACCGCCGCATATGGCGGTCTCCGGCGACAGACAATGGCGGTCCGATGATCGGAACTGCGGCCAGAGAAGAGACCTTTGCAGAGAAAAAAGGGATTCTTCCCTTCCTTTCTTTTTTTAAAAAAAAAAATGGTTACAAATGTTTTTTTTTTTTAATTTTCGGCCTTAAATAGTGCTCCAATACGACGCCGTTTTGGAGCCTATCTTCAAAGGTTAAAATGGCGTCGTTTAACCCAGATCCACGCGTAACCGACCCGACCCGCTAGGATTCGCGTGTTTTGTTAGCGGAAGGGCTATTTGCGCTTTTAGCCCTTCCGCTTTTTAAACCTATTTCAATTAAATCTTTTTTACTTTTAATTTGACCCGATAGTTTCGCATATGTTTCATTTTGGTCTCGCGCAAAATGTTGCGTTTTGGAGGAGAAGGGAAAATTGCCCTTTGGACCCCTCCTTGTTATTCGCGCGTTCGGATAGGTCCTTTCCTTTTTATTTTTTTTAGATTTGCCCCAAACGTTTGTTTTAAGTTTAATTTAGTCTCTTTTTTTTTATTTCTTTTGTTATTTTTGCTATTTTATCATTAATTTAATATTGTTTATTATTATTATAATTATTATTACTATTACTATTAATTTTAATATTACTACTATTATTCTTACTATTTTTATTAATTATTATTGTTATTATTATTGTACTTATTATTACTACTATTATTATTGTATTATTATTACTATTAGTATAGGTTCCCTCTTTATTTATTTACTTATTATATTGTTTTATCATCGAATAAATTATTTTTATATTATTACTATTATTATTATATTTCTATTTGCTTATGTATATAATATTCTCTCTAAATATATTTATTTTTATCATGTTATTAGTTATTTACTTGCTACCATTTTTTTATTTCATTATTATTATTCTATTTTTATTTTTTTACTTAACTAGAATTAGATTTAATTAATTAATGCCACTCTTAATTTATTTTCGTTATATTATGGTTTTATGCACATGCGTCATCATTTATTACCATGCCGTAATTTATTTTTATACATTTTACTATAAAATCGTGTTACATTAATCTTTCTCCGGTATAAAATTTTTATTAAGCAATTTTTTGTAATTCGAGATTCGCGAAGTCGTACTCTAACTTACTGGGTTTCGATTTTTCTTATTGAGCCTTAAAACCTGATCATCTTTTTAAAAATCAAAGCGTATAAGTTAAATAAAAACTTATTCTCGGGAATTCAAAAATGTTGCGTCCTAACTCACTAGATGTGACATTTTGTTATCTCGAGATAAGGATTTCCAAAAACAAAGGCAATATTCTGTATTTGGAATCTTGAGAAATTGTGCCCTAACTTACTGGGTTCCGATTTTTCATTTGGCCCAAATAACTGAATACCTTTTCTAGTTTTAAATGCATGAGTTTTAAAAGTCAAAAGACAAGCTTATTTTCGCGGATTTAAAATGTCGTATCCTAAGACAAGCTTAGTTTCGCGGATTTAAAATGTCGTATCCTAACTCACTGGGCATGACATTTTATTTCTTCGAAATAAGCAGGTCTCAACATCCAATTTAATTTATTCAAGCTTTTCTTTAACAAAGAGGATCGTATTTTAAAATCTTTTCAAATTTTTGACATTAAGATGTTAATCAATCAATTCAGTACCAATTTTGGGCATCACGAGGGTGCTAATCCTTCATCGCGCGTAACCGACTCCCGAACCCGTTTTCTTGAATTTCGTAGGCCAACATTTTTGTTTTAATAAATCAAAATGTTTTAATTCCAAGGTGATCCGCTCACACCTCACAAAAGATTGGTGGCGACTCCATTTTCGTTTTTAAAGTTAACCCTGTTTTCCAACGAAAAAATGGTTTCGACGTTCCCTATGCATTTTTCTCATCATTTTATCAACTAATTCATGCCACAAAATATACCAATTCATCATCCCTATATCATACCAAATCAACCATGGTATATCATTGGTAAATAATCAAAACAATTTACCACTTAGCCATCACAACAATCACACCAAACATGCCAAAACACAAGGCCATATATAAATCACATATCACTTACCAAATTCATAAATTAAGCCAAATTAGATGGCCAAATACACACTAACATGGACATCATTTACAAGCCAACTCTCATGGCTAAAATCACAACTCAAAACATATCATCTTAACACTAGCATATACATGCCATATACCATATATACATAACATCAAAAGTACCAACAAGTTGATCGATAGTGTGACGATGTTCCTGATGATCCCCAAGTCCGAGCTAGCTTCGATTGTCTATAAAATAGAGAAAGAACAGACAAAGTAAGCTTTAAAAGCTTAGTAAGCCATATACAAATAAAATTACACATGAATCAGTATCATTTTCATTAATAGGCAAATCATGAATAAGCATATAAAAGCTCACAAACCTTTCCCATTGATCCCATATTCAAAATCATAAGTCCCTTTTCAATACTCGTATGAATCTCGTACATACTTGAGTCACTTAACTCATTCACACATTCTTTCTCAACTTAACTTTGCCCGTTGAACCATTCAGAATCGTTAAGGATACTCGAAAATCACATATAACTCGTACAATGCCATATCTCGGATATGGTCTTACATGTTATCACATATCGATGCCACTGTCCTAGACAGGGTCTTATACGAAATCATATAACGATGCCAATGTCCCATACATGGTCTTACACGTAATCACATCTTAGTAATCCTAATGTCATGACATTTGTATCCTATACTATTCCTAAGATTCGTACGGGGCTTTCGGATATTATAACCCTGTCGATTCTTGCTCGTATTTGATCATTCAACATTCATAGCGGCTCAATGGCAATTAAACATATATAATTCAATTTAAAGACGTTTATTTGCATATGAACTTACCTTGTATTTGGGATAAACGGACTGGATCGACTATTCGATAACTTTTGATTTTCCCCGATCTAAATTCGATTTCTTTCGTTCTTGATCTATATACATTCAAAATTAATCTCATTTTATTCATCAAATCATCAATTTACTCCACAAACACATATTTGGGCCTTTTTACACTTTAGCTCCTAAAGTTCCATATTTTTACAATTTAGTCCCTATTTCATAAATACACAAAATTCACACAATTAAATTCAAATACATGCTAGCCAAATTTTCCTAGTGCACATGCAGCCCATATTTATCATTTATTTACACATTTAACCCTTCAATTTACACATTTCATAATATAATCCCTAATTGACATTTTTGTCAAAAATCACTTTACAAAATACTAAAATCTATCATCAAATTTTCATATTTTATCATCAAACATCCAATTGATCAAATAATCATCAATGGAACTTCACAAACTCATGAAAAAATTCAAAAATTAAGGCACGGGCTAGTTAGTACTAGATGCAACGATCACAAAAACATAAAAATCATCAAAAATCGAGCTAAAACGGACTTACATGCTTGAACATCAATGGCTGAACCATTTAAAGCTTTCAAAACCCTATTTCCTTTCTTACAATCGGCTTTGGAGAAGATGATAGCATGAAATGGCTTTTTATTTTATTTAATTAAACTTAAATTTCTAAATTACAATTATAACCTTGGCTAATAAACATTTAAAACATCAAATAAATTCTCAGTTATGTCAAAATCCACTATCAATGGTCTAATATCATCATAAGGACCTTTGGTTTAATAAATCATAGCAATTAAACACATTTAACATATAGAATGTCACTTTTGCATTTTACGCGATTAAGTCTTTTTTCGCAAATTGAGCAATTAAACGATAAAATTAGCTCACGAAATTTTCACACATACATACTATCATGCTCTAAACACCAAAAATAATATTAAAAAAATTTTTCGACCTCGAATTTGTGATTTTGAAACCACTATTCCAATTTAGCTAAAACCGGGCTATTACACCCCATATCTTTTAGTGAATATTATTTATCTAACAGCTGAATAAAACTAGTTATATTGTGAGCCACACTCCCCGTAATAATAATATCATCCACATAGATTAGAACATAGATGACAGATTCGGTCGTTACATGAATAAACAGAGATGCATCAGATTTGGATACGAGAAACCCAATAGAAATAAGAAACCTCTTCAATTTATCAAACCAGGCACGAGGAGCTTGACACAACCCGTATAGTGCCTTTGTTAGATGACACACTAAGTGCTTGGACCAAACTGAACATAGCCTGAAGGTTGTTTTATGAACACTTCGTTGGTGAGATCTGTAACACCCATTACCCGTATCCCATGCCGGAACCGGGTACGAGGCATTACCAGACTTAACAATACATTCTACCAAATCCCGAGCCACAAAATTTCACTTTTAATTTAAACTTTAACAAACACATGCATATACAAGCATTATAACTCCATGACCAATATGAGCCACAACTCATGGCCAAATACAGAATAATCCTTATTACCATTATGAAGCAATACATTTGGTCAAATTAATTAACACATATACAAAATGACTTAGTCAAGCCCTTATACATGCCATAACTTAAATCATTTATAAACAAAGATACCCATAGATAGGTTGATAGTGTGAAGTGATCTTCGACGACCTCCAACCCGAGCTTGTTTAATAGGACTCTGAAACATGGGAAAGAAAAGGGGGTAAGCTTATAAAGCTTAGTAAGTTCACATGTAAAAATAATAAGCATTAGCAATGAATTTAGCTTACTACTAAGCTGTCATAACTTGCATAAATAATGCTAACTTCTTACTTTCCCAACTTACTCATTTGTAGCCTTACCAAAGCCTCAATGAGATAAATCCTCACAACAAGTTCTCAAATTGATACAATCATTAAATTATATGCTTATACCTTATTACTCATGTTCACATTAATCTGTCTACTTGAATCGCTGTCAATAAATTACTTATTTCTTGAGCTACAGAGCTCTGAATTACAAACAGCTAATTTTCCATGAAATTAGACTTATATATCTTCATACCATAAAATTTCTAGAATTTTTTGTCTTGCCAAGTAGTACAGTTTATTCATTAAAACTTCCCCTATTTCACTGTTCGACTATTCTGACCTCTCTTCACTATGAATCAATTTTCGCCTTGTACAGAATTCAGATGACCTTTTTGTTTAGTTCATTTGAAACTAGACTTGTTCAGGATTTCATGAATATAAATTATATCCCATAATTATTTTTGTAAAATTTTTAATGATTTTTCTAAGTAGAACAGGGGATCACGTAATCATTGTGAACCAGTCTCACAAAAATTCAAATATCTCAGAATATAGAATTCCTTTTCTTTCTCTTATTTAATATGAAAATAGACTCATCAAGATTTAATTCTATATCTCATTTAACTTCTAATTCAATTTCTAATATTTTTGGTGATTTTTCAAAGTCACCCCTCTGCCGCTAATTAAACTGCTTTATCTCAAATTTCATCTTTTTCAATAAAATATCCACATTTTCACATCAGATTTCACTTAATAAATTCATCTCTCAATGAACACTTCGGAATGTAACAAATAATCGGTGGTTTTAGCATATAGCTCCACCTTTCTAAATTAAATATGCATCTGTGGTATATCCACTTAGCACTACGTTTTCAAATCAACATGTAATCGTGGCATATCCACTTAGCGCCACGTAAATAAATCAACATGTGTTACAGTGGTATATCCAAACAATAACAAAGCATTTACTATAGTTCCCTGCCATTCACAACCACTGTTATAATACTTCACATAGTTGAGCTCAACATTAACAACTACTTAATCTCTTTCAATAGGTTCACTCCTTTTGTATTACTTATTATCAAATTAGGAAACGTCTTACGAATTTGAGTACATCGTTGCTCAGTGCCACGTTTCACAACTCAGTATGGTTTTCCTCATTGAAATACCATACCTACATTGCACAACTCCGTATGGGAAATGTCATACCTACATTTCTTAACTCAGTATGGTTAATACCATACCTACGTTTCACAACTCAGTATGGATGATACCATACCTACATTTCACAATTCGGTATGGGAAATGCTATACCTACATTTCTTAACTCGGAATGGTTAATACCATACTTTCATTTCACAACTCAGTATGGATGATACCATACCTACATTTCACAACTCAGTATGGTTAATACCATACCTACGTTTCACACTTTGCCATGGATCAACCATGGTCTTATCCATCAATTCATCACATGTCATGAAATGAACGTACTCAATCCTGCGTTTTTTCCTAATTTGAATTACCACCTTTATTCTTTCATTTTATCATAATTTTCACAATCCCACAGCAAATTCATATTCATTAACACATTATATCATTCAACCATTGACAAATAAACATGTAAATTCAACCATATGAACTTACCTCAATACCAAAACGACCATTTTACCAACTTTCCTGATTTTTGATTTTCCTCTCGTTCTAGGTCCAAATCTCATTTTTTGGGGTCTAAAACATCACTTTTCACTTATTTAATTAATGTACTACTCAAAACAGTCCCTAACTCAAACTCTGGCAAAATTACAATTTTACCCCCAAACTTTTGCATAATTATGATTTTTCCCCTAGGCTCGAAAATTAAACATCATCCCTTATTCTTATGTTTTATAACATGCTAATCATTTTTACCTTCTATGGAAACATCAAATTCTTGCTTTAACATGCACTTATGTACATTAGGTAGTTTTGCGGATTATGTCTTTTTTCTCGTTTTCATTTAAAATCGCTTAGTAAAAGTTGTTTAACATAATTCTAAGCTTCATATTCTACCATAAAACATCAAAATAAACACATTTCACCTATGGATATTTTTCCAAATATGAACCCTAGGTTAAATTATTGCTAGAATAAGCTAAATCAAGTTACTGGGACTTCAAAAACGTAAAGAACATGAAAAACGGGGCTAGAATGGACTTACCATGAAGCTTGGAAAGCTTGAAAACCCTATCCATGTCTTCCCACATGTTAAATTCGGCCTAAGCTTAAAGATGGACAAATTTGGCATTTAAATTTTGTTTTTAATTCATTTAATTCACTAAATTACCAAAATGCCCCTTAAAAAATCTTTTGAAACATACCCATCCATGTCTATTTTTGTCCACCAACTTAAACAATGGTCTAATTATAATTTAAGGACCTCCAATTTAAAATCTCATAACAATTGGACACCTCTAACATGTAGAACTCAACTTTTGCACTTTTTACAATTTAGTCCTTTTGACTAAATTGAGTGCCCAAACGTCAAAATTTTCGAATGAGATTTTCACGGAATCATTCCGTAAAATTTTAGACCATAAAAATATAAATAAAATAAACTTTTCGACCTCGAATTTGTGGTTTTGAAACCACTATTCCAATTTAGCTAAAACCAGCTGTTACACCCCATATCTTTTAGTGAATATTATTTATCTAACAGTTGAATAAAACTAGTTATATTGTGAGCCACACTCCCTGTAATAATAATATCATCCACATAGACTAGAACATAGATGACAGATTCGGTCGTTACATGAATGAACAGAGATGTATCAGATTTGGATACGAGAAACCCAATAGAAATAAGAAACCTCTTCAAGTTATCAAACCAGGCACGAGGAGCTTGACACAACCCGTATAGTGCCTTTGTTAGATGACACACTAATTGCTCACCATTTGGACCAAACTGAACATAGCCTGGAGGTTGTTTTATGAACACTTCGTTGGTGAGATCACCATTTAAGAAGGCATTGTTAACATTGACCTGACGAATCTGCCAACCACGAGAGACAGAAACTGAGAATATGGTTCGAATAGTAGCAGGCTTGACCACTGGACTGAACATTTCCTTGAAATCACATCCAGGAACTTGCGAAAACCCTTTTGCTACCAACCTAGCCTTACGCTGAGCAATAGTCCCATCAGGATTTTTCTTTACTTTGAAAAGCCACTTACACCCTTATGTCCATGAGGAAGAGAAACAAGTTTCCAAGTGGAGTTGGCCATGAGGGCATCAAATTCAGCTTGGACTGCTGGTTTCCATGTTGGATCAGCAAGAGCTTCCTCTACCATGCGTGGCTCATAATCAACAGCTTCAATAGATAAAGCCTTGGGTTTAAAAATCCCAGCCTTGGACCGAGTAATCATAGTATGAGTATTCCCCGGCAGAGTATACATTGAAGTTGAAGGGACTAAGTCTGAGGCAGACGGACTATTCTTATTTTTCGAGGTTAAGGGTCGAAACTCATCATGAGTAGCTCCCAGTACAGCCAACGAATCTTCTATTGTAGACGTCATAGGACTATAATAAGGAGTAGAGGAGGAAATACCAGTGGGACTCTCGATTGTTGAAAAATGGTGAGAGGCAGTAGAACGAACAAAAGGAACATATGTGGAGACACACAAACTAGAGTTCAAATTACCCACTGTAGATGAAGAAAATAATAAGCATCGTTCATCAAAAACAACATGACGAGAAACAATTCCTTAACCATTTGGTATGAGACAGTGATAACCTTTATGTTGGGAACTATACCCCAAGAATTATACATGGCTAAAAACAGAACCCCAATTTGTGGCTTGTGAATGGTCGCAGATACGAAAAACAACAGTAGCCAAACACCGTAAGTGATCATAGGTAGGCTCTCAACCATAAAAAGATTGATAGGGAGACTGACCTTTTAAAACAGGAGTAGGTAAACGATTTATGAAATGAACGGCACTGCAAAAAGCATAACCCCAATAGTCTATGGGTAGATTGGCATAAGTTAAGAGAGTGAGACCAGTTTCAACAATGTGTCTATGTTTTCGCTTAGCAACTCCGTTCTACTCAGATGTATGTGGCGGGATAGGTGATGTAGAATCCCAAGATTAGCTAGAAAATATGTGAATGCACGATACTCACCTCCCCAATCACTTTGAAAGCTCTTAATATCCTTCCCAAACTGTGTCTTGACCATCTTTTGAAACTGAAGGAAACAGTCGACTGCCTGAGACTTACGCTTAATTAGATACACCCACGTAAACCGACTACACATGTCAATAAATGAAACATAATACAGATTAGTAGTACATACAACCGATGTCGGTCCCCATAATTTGGAGGCAACCAAATCAAAAATATCCTTATATTCAGTAGATGAGTTTGAAAATGGTAGTTTATGAGATTTTCCCTTTTGACATGCAATACAAATATTATCAAGACACAGTTTATTTGAGACAACTTTGCACTTATCAAGAACAATTTTAACAGTCGAGGGAGGCGGATGACGAAGTCTTTAGTGCCATAAGGCAAAAACATCATCACCATCATTACGAGCCTTTAGTCTAGTGTTGTGAATAAATAGAGCAACAACAGAAGGATCAGGTGAGATCGGAGAAAAATAATAGAGCCCATCACGAGTGTGGCCTCGCAGCAAAATTTCCCAAGTCAGGATGTCCTTAACAACACAATAATATGGATGAAATTCAAAGAATACGTTATTTTCACTTACAAACTGAGAAACATATAACAAATTCTTCCGTATATTTGGAATGCACAGAACATTAGACATATGAAGGATCTTACTCTTCGTAGGTAAAATAGAATTCCCAACACACGATATTTTTGTAGGAGTCCCAGTAATACCCCAAAAAAAAAAAAAAAATTTTTTACAGTAAGATATTATCTTTGATATAATAAGGAAATAAAGCGAAAAAAAAGAAAAATTTAGATTATGTCAATATTCGGAAGTATATTATGATATATTACATTATTAATTCGAGAAAGGACTAAATTGTAAAGTGAGAAAAGTATTGTTGCCCAAGTGTAAATACTCAAAATTTGAGGGGTTAAAGTGTAAGTATGAAAAAGTTAAAGGACCAATAGTGCAAATATTTTAGGGGTGGAATAATCTAGAAACTAAAGGAAATGGATGAATTAGGACCAAATTGAATAGGTAAAGAATTATGAGGGACTAAATCATAATTTTACCAAATTATGTGATGATTCAAGGATGGAATTTTAAAAGATCACAAAGGGCAAAATGGTCAATTGGAAGAGAGAGAAATCTAGAAAGTAATGATGATAGTGATGATATTTTATAATTATTTAATTAGATAAATATTATTTTATTTTGATAAGATATTTTATTATTTATCATTATTTTATTATTATTTATGTAGTATATAAGGAAGGAAAGATGATGAATTATTATCATCTCTTTCCCATGCAAACCAACGTGAGAAGAAGAGAAAGAAAAGAAAGTTTTGCTTTCTTTACAAATTAGTCCTTTCACCAAAAATCCATCATTTTCACTTAGAATTCAAAAGAATTTCCATAGCCATCAAGAGAGAAAGATGACAAGGAGACTATAGGGAGCAAGAATATCAAGTTTGATTCAAGAAATAGAAGCTGGAGGAGAGAGAAAATCAAGTTAAAGATTGAAATCTATAAAACAAGGTAAGAACATCATGTTTTCAATATATTTTTAAGTTTGATATTGTGGAAAAAGCATGGAAATGATGTTAATGTAGAGTTTTCTTATATAAAGTTTTATGTTCTTGATATGTTAGTGAAGGAAAATAAGAGAAAGTAATGGGAAATGTTGTAGAGAAGGAAATAAAGGTGTTATAAACTTGATAATTAACATTTTGCATTAAAACAGTTTTGGACAGCAGCAGTAGTCTAACTTTGAAAAATCACCAAAAATTGTAGAAATTGAATTAGAAGTTGAGTGAGATATAGAATTAAATCTTATTGAGTCTATTTTCATATGAAAGAAACATGGAAAGCAAAGGAATTCTGTATTCTGAGATATTTAGATTTTGGTAAGACTGGTTCAGAGTGATTTCGAGATCCCCTGTTCTGACTTGGAAAAATCATAAAATATTGTACAAAAATAATTTGGGAACATAATTTATATGGTTAGATTCCTTAATGAGTCTAGTTTTAGAAGAAATAAACTATAACATCATATGAATTCTATATAAAAAGATAATTAATTTTTAGTGAAGAAGGGTCGGAACTGCCAGACAGTAGAACAGGGGTGACTTTAAAGAATAAACTGTACTAATTGGCTAAATCAAAAATTCTGAAAATTTTATGGCAAGAAGATATGCGAGTCTAGTTTCAGGAAAAATTAACGGTTCTTCATTTGGAGTTTTGTAGCTCTGGAAATAAATAATTTAGTGACTATAACTCAAATGGACAGTTTTGAATATACTTATGAGTAATTAATGAAATTATTGATAATGTTACTTATAGCATGTTATATACATTAAGGATGTGGAATGGAGAGGAGGAGGAGGAAAATATATATGAGTATTTAGCTAGCATATTCTAGGCTCAGGGACTAAATTGAATAAAAGTAAAACTTTATGGGCAATTTTGTAAAAATGTCAAAAACGACCAAATTGCATGAAATGGATTATTTTATTATTTAAATTATAAAATTGAATGAAATTATTAATTTAGATCAAGATAGGGTGAAAATATGTTTTAGGGATTAAATTGAAAAGTGTTGAAATTATGGAAAATTCGATATTTCATATAATTCATGGGTTGTTGTCGATATATATGAGAATAATTAGGCTTGGAACAAGGATTAAATTACAAGAATTTTATTTTTCGAATCTAAGGATGAAATCATCATTAATTAAAAATTTAGGGGCAAAATGGTAATTTTGCCTAGAGCGATAATTGAATGTATCGAGAATATGAAATGAATGAAAATGATGATCAAATTTATCCGGATAACTCAAATACGAGATTTGAACATGAAAAGAGAAGACATCGAATTAGTGAAACTATAAACATGGGCAAGTAATGAAGTAAGTTCATGTAACTTGGATTATATTCTTAAATGTTTGAAATGTATGTTATTGATGTGAATATAATTTGAACGTTCATTGTATGAAAATTGATGAAACATTGATATATTTGATAAAAAGGGAAGAAATCCGGTTGAATGAAAGGAAAATTCGATGGATCATTTGAAAAGGAATTGACGGTAAAAAGGATCTGGCGGACGGGTGATCCTATCCCGATATAGCCCTCCCGAAGAATATGTGTGAAAAGGATCTAGCCGGACGGGTGATCCCGATATAGCCCTCCCGAAGAATATGTGGAAAATGGATTTAGCCGGACGGGTAATCCGAATTGGGGTCCGAATTTAGCTTTGGGTGTAATTGGATCCAAGCTCATTAGAGTAATTGTCGTTGCGAGGATTTAGCTCGGGTGGTAATCCCGACAATACTCTATGAGTTTATATTACAGGATTTAGCTGGGTGGTAATCCCATTGTAAGGATGAGGTTCGCGGGAGTGTGCTCTCTTACTGTGGATTTAGCTCGGGTAGTAATCCCATTGTAAGGATGAGGTTCGGAGAGTGTGCTCTCGAAATGGAAATGTGCGCACATGAACATGAATTGACGGACTGGATTTGTACACTATAAGTGTACTACTAGAAAATCCATCGAAATTCGAGAGAGAAATTCAACGGGATAAATATAGAAAATGACAAGTACTTGAAATCATGAAATTAAACTTGAAAGACATAGAAATGATAATTATTTGATACATTGAAATATGGCATGGAAAATACATGTATGTGAAATTTGCTCGATAATTATGCATATTCAAGATTATGAATCTGCTCATTGGAATAAATATACACTAAACTCATGAAAATGATGGTACATGAAATATTGTCATAATAAATTGAACAATTTATATTTATGAAGAAACAATAAGAGAATGATATGTATCATGACATGTAAATATAATACTATCTTTGATACGTTGATACTGGGAAAATTATGTGTATTAGGACAAGTAATAAATTGAAGCGAGACATGTCGAGAAAATAAGTTTGTTAATATTAAAAATCGTTAACCAATGTAGGAAAGTTTTAGGATTTTGCGAAAAATTCCCTATGATCCCGATTTAATTCCGGTTGGCTCCTAATGTATGTTTTGGGCTTCGAGGGCCCAATAGAGGGACGTTATGATTATTTTCAGAATATGAACAATAAATGACTCAGAATTATTCGAAAATGTTGATAAACTCAGTAATACCTCCTACTCTATTCCAATAACAGATACGGGTAGGGGTGTTACATTAGTAATATCGAGCTAAGGTTTAGTCGGTTCTCGGACTAAATGTAGTATATGTGAAAGTCTAGAAATACATGTCATTATATAATTTATGATAGTGTGATATTTTCCAACTCTGATAAGATTTGTTTTACTTATAAAATGAGATGCTTTCCAATCGAGCTAATTCCAATAATGCTGAAAACGATGCTCAAGTATATGAGTAAAAAGTTGATTATGATAAATCAGAATTCATAAAGGTATGAATAAATGTTTTCTAATACATGTCGATGATGAACGTTATGTTATAGGTGTTATTAAAAAAAAATTAAAAATTAAATTGCTATAACAAATATTGTCTTGATGGTTAAATTACAAAATATACAAAAGTAATATGTGAAGTACATGATAAAGATCATTAGTGAATTACGGATGAACAATGAATTTTTAAAATATTTTACATGTATTAAAGATAATGAAAATATAAGTATATGGATTATTGGAACAAGGGTTATATTGTAAAGAATGTAAACGCATTATGAAAAAAATGTAAAAGTAATATGTGTGTATGATTTAATTTGCCCAAGTAGGCGAGATTAGAATTACTAAGACATTAGTGATACGTCATTAATGGACCTTAACACACTTAATGATTAAGGGCACGCTAGTGCTTTTCAAATATTAACATTTTTTGCTTTTCTGTTTAATAGTGCATAATAATGTACCCCTATATCAATTCCAGTATATTCTAAGTGTCTTGTTTACTCTACTAGGCCTCTGCTAAAAAGGAAAACAATTTTAGTTACAAGGTGAAGAATTATCTACGATTCATGTTTGAAATATTGAATTAAAAATAAATTGTGAAATGAAAGAATAGAAAATAGATACAAGTGATAAGCTAAGTAAATATATGCAAAAGGAACTATAGAATTAAAGAAATAATAAGTTCATGATCAAAAGAAAATAAGGAAATTTCGAGGACGAAATTTATTTTAAGAGGGGAGAGAAATGTAATACCCAAAAAAAAAAAAAAAAAAAAAAAATTTTACTGATAAGATATTATCTTTGATATAATAAGGAAATAAAGTTTAAAAAAAGAAAAATTTAGATTATGTCAATATTGGAAGTATATTATGATATATTACATTATTAATTCGAGAAAGGACTAAATTGTAAAGTGAGAAAAGTATTGTTGCCCAAGTGTAAATACTCAAAATTTGAGGGGTTAAAGTGTAAGTATGAAAAAGTTAAAGGACCAATAGTGCAAATATTTTAGGGGTGGAATAATCTAGAAACTAAAGGAAATGGATGAATTAGGACCAAATTGAATAGGTAAAGAATTATGAGGACTAAATCATAATTTTACCAAATTATGTGATGATTCAAGGATGGAATTTTAAAAGATCACAAAGGGCAAAATGGTCAATTGGAAGAGAGAGAAATCTAGAAAGTAATGATGATAGTGATGATATTTTATAATTATTTAATTAGATAAATATTATTTTATTTTGATAAGATATTTTATTATTTATCATTATTTTATTATTATTTATGTAGTATATAAGGAAGGAAAGATGATGAATTATTATCATCTCTTTCCCATGCAAACCAACGTGAGAAGAAGAGAAAGAAAAGAAAGTTTTGCTTTCTTTACAAATTAGTCCTTTCACCAAAAATCCATCATTTTCACTTAGAATTCAAAAGAATTTCCATAGCCATCAAGAGAGAAAGATGACAAGGAGACTATAGGGAGCAAGAATATCAAGTTTGATTCAAGAAATAGAAGCTGGAGGGAGAGAAAATCAAGTTAAAGATTGAAATCTATAAAACAAGGTAAGAACATCATGTTTTCAATATATTTTTAAGTTTGATATTGTGGAAAAAGCATGGAAATGATGTTAATGTAGAGTTTTCTTATATAAAGTTTTATGTTCTTGATATGTTAGTGAAGGAAAAAAAGAGAAAGTAATGGGAAATGTTGTAGAGAAGGAAATAAAGGTGTTATAAACTTGATAATTAACATTTTGCATTAAAACAGTTTTGGACAGCAGCAGTAGTCTAACTTTGAAAAATCACCAAAAATTGTAGAAATTGAATTAGAAGTTGAGTGAGATATAGAATTAAATCTTATTGAGTCTATTTTCATATGAAAGAAACATGGAAAGCAAAGGAATTCTGTATTCTGAGATATTTAGATTTTGGTAAGACTGGTTCAGAGTGATTTCGAGATCCCCTGTTCTGACTTGGAAAAATCATCAAATATTGTACAAAAATAATTTGGGAACATAATTTATATGGTTAGATTCCTTAATGAGTCTAGTTTTAGAAGAAATAAACTATAACATCATATGAATTCTATATAAAAAGATAATTAATTTTTAGTGAAGAAGGGTCGGAACTGCCAGACAGTAGAACAGGGGTGACTTTAAAGAATAAACTGTACTAATTGGCTAAATCAAAAATTCTGAAAATTTTATGGCAAGAAGATATGCGAGTCTAGTTTCAGGAAAAATTAACGGTTCTTCATTTGGAGTTTTGTAGCTCTGGAAATAAATAATTTAGTGACTATAACTCAAATGGACAGTTTTGAATATACTTATGAGTAATTAATGAAATTATTGATAATGTTACTTATAGCATGTTATATACATTAAGGATGTGGAATGGAGAGGAGGAGGAGGAAAATATATATGAGTATTTAGCTAGCATATTCTAGGCTCGAGGACTAAATTGAATAAAAGTAAAACTTTATGGGCAATTTTGTAAAAATGTCAAAAACGACCAAATTGCATGAAATGGATTATTTTATTATTTAAATTATAAAATTGAATGAAATTATTAATTTAGATCAAGATAGGGTGAAAATATGTTTTAGGGATTAAATTGAAAAGTGTTGAAATTATGGAAAATTCGATATTTCATATAATTCATGGTTGTTGTCGATATATATGAGAATAATTAGGCTTGGAACAAGGATTAAATTACAAGAATTTTATTTTTCGAATCTAAGGATGAAATCATCATTAATTAAAAATTTAGGGGCAAAATGGTAATTTTGCCTAGAGCATTAATTGAATGTATCGAATATGAAATGAATGAAAATGATGATCAAATTTATCCGGATAACTCAAATACGAGATTTGAACATGGAAAGAGAAGACATCGAATTAGTGAAACTATAAACATGGGCAAGTAACGAAGTAAGTTCATGTAACTTGGATTATATTCTTAAATGTTTGAAATGTATGTTATTGATGTGAATATAATTTGAGCGTTCATTGTATGAAAATTGATGAAACATTGATATATTTGATAAAAAGGAAGAAATCCGGTTGAATGAAAGGAAAATTCGATGGATCATTTGAAAAGGAATTGTGGTAAAAAGGATCTAGCCGGACGGGTGATCCTATCCCGATATAGCCCTCCAGAAGAATATGTGAAAAAAGGATCTAGCCGGACGGGTGATCCGATATAGCCCTCCCGAAGAATATGTGGAAAATGGATTTAGCTTGGGACGGGTAATCCGAATTGGGGTGCAATTTAGCTGGACTGTAATTGGATCAAGCTCATTAGAGTAATTGTCGTTTGGGATTTAGCCTGGGTGGTAATCCCGACAATACTCTATGAGTTTATATTACTGAGGATTTAGCTCGGGTAGTAATCCATTTGTAAGGATGAGGTTCATGTGAGTGTGCTCTCTTACGAGGATTTAGCTCGGGTAGTAATCCCATTGTAAGGATGAGGTTCAGTGAGTGTGCTCTCTGAAATGGAAATGTGCGCACATGAACATGAATTGACGGACTGGATTTGTACACTATAAGTGTGTACTACTAGAAAATCCATCGAAATTTCGAGAAATTCAACGGGATAAATATAGAAAATGACAAGTACTTTGAATCATGAAATTAAACTTGAAAGACATAGAAATGATAATTATTTGATACATTGAAATATGGCATGGAAAATACATGTATGTGAAATTTGCTCGATAATTATGCATATTCAAGATTATGAATCACTCTTTGGAATAAATATACACTAAACTCATGAAAATGATGGTACATGAAATATTGTCATAATAAATTGAACAATTTATATTT
This sequence comes from Gossypium bickii, assembly GCA_025503065.1. NCBI lineage: Eukaryota > Viridiplantae > Streptophyta > Magnoliopsida > Malvales > Malvaceae > Gossypium > Gossypium bickii. The sequence goes on along the minus strand of CP106710.1, from coordinate 15,469,510 downwards.
ATGAAGAAACAATAAGAGAATGATATGTATCATGACATGTAAATATAATACTATCTTTGATACGTTGATACAGGAAAATTATGTGTATTAGGACAAGTAATAAATTGAAGCGAGACATGTCGAGAAAATAAGTTTGTTAATATTAAAATCGTTAACCAATGTAGGAAAGTTTTAGGATTTTGCGAAAAATTCCTATGATCCCGATTTAATTCGGTTGGCTCTAATGTATGTTTTGGGCTTGAGGGCCCAATAGAGGGACGTTATGATTATTTTCAGAATATGAACAATAAATGACTCGTAATTATTCGAAAATGTTCATAAACTCTCGTAATACCTCCTACTCTATTCCAATAATGAGATACGGGTAGGGGTGTTACATTAGTGGTATCGAGCTAAGGTTTAGTCGGTTCTCGGACTAAATGTAGTATATGTGAAAGTCTAGAAATACATGTCATTATATAATTTATGATAGTGTGATATTTTCCAACTCGATAAGATTTGTTTTACTTATAAAATGAGATGCTTTCCAATCGAGCTAATTCCAATAATTTGAAAACGATGCTCAAGTATATGAGTAAAAAGTTGATTATGATAAATCGAGAATTCATAAAGGTATGAATAAATGTTTTCTAATACATGTCGATGATGAGCGTTATGTTATAGGTGTTATTAAAAAAAAATTAAAAAATTAAATTGCTATAACAAATATTGTATCTTGATGGTTAAATTACAAAATATACAAAAGTAATATGTGAAGTACATGATAAAGATCATTAGTGAATTACGGATGAACAATGAATTTTTAAAATATTTTACATGTATTAAAGATAATGAAAATATAAGTATATGGATTATTGGAACAAGGGTTATATTGTAAAGAATGTAAACGCATTATGAAAAAAAAAATGTAAAAGTAATATGTGTGTATGATTTAATTTGCCCAAGTAGGCGAGATTAGAATTACTAAGACATTAGTGATACGTCATTAATGGACCTTAACACACTTAATGATTAAGGGCACGCTAGTGCTTTTCAAATATTAACATTTTTTTGCTTTCTGTTTAATAGTGCATAATAATGTACCCTATATCAATTCCAGTATATTCTAAGTGTCTTGTTTACTCTACTAGGCCTCTGCTAAAAAGGAAAACAATTTTAATTTACAAGGTGAAGAATTATCTACGATTCATGTTTGAAATATTGAATTAAAAATAAATTGTGAAATGAAAGAATAGAAAATAGATACAAGTGATAAGCTAAGTAAATATATGCAAAAAGGAACTATAGAATTAAAGAAATAATAAGTTCATGATCAAAAGAAAATAAGGAAATTTCGAGGACGAAATTTATTTTAAGGGGAGAGAAATGTAATACTAAAAAAAAAAAAAAAAATTTTTACTGATAAGATATTATCTTTGATATAATAAGGAAATAAAGCGAAAAAAAGAAAAATTTAGATTATGTCAATATTCGGAAGTATATTATGATATATTACATTATTAATTCGAGAAAGGACTAAATTGTAAAGTGAGAAAAGTATTGTTGCCCAAGTGTAAATACTCAAAATTTGAGGGGTTAAAGTGTAAGTATGAAAAGTTAAAGGACCAATAGTGCAAATATTTTAGGGGTGGAATAATCTAGAAACTAAAGGAAATGGATGAATTAGGACCAAATTGAATAGGTAAAGAATTATGAGGACTAAATCATAATTTTACCAAATTATGTGATGATTCAAGGATGGAATTTTAAAAGATCACAAAGGGCAAAATGGTCAATTGGAAGAGAGAGAAATCTAGAAAGTAATGATGATAGTGATGATATTTTATAATTATTTAATTAGATAAATATTATTTTATTTTGATAAGATATTTTATTATTTATCATTATTTTATTATTATTTATGTAGTATATAAGGAAGGAAAGATGATGAATTATTATCATCTCTTTCCCATGCAAACCAACGTGAGAAGAAGAGAAAGAAAAGAAAGTTTTGCTTTCTTTACAAATTAGTCCTTTCACCAAAAATCCATCATTTTCACTTAGAATTCAAAAGAATTTCCATAGCCATCAAGAGAGAAAGATGACAAGGAGACTATAGGGAGCAAGAATATCAAGTTTGATTCAAGAAATAGAAGCTGAGGAGAGAGAAAATCAAGTTAAAGATTGAAATCTATAAAACAAGGTAAGAACATCATGTTTTCAATATATTTTTAAGTTTGATATTGTGGAAAAAGCATGGAAATGATGTTAATGTAGAGTTTTCTTATATAAAGTTTTATGTTCTTGATATGTTAGTGAAGGAAAATAAGAGAAAGTAATGGGAAATGTTGTAGAGAAGGAAATAAAGGTGTTATAAACTTGATAATTAACATTTTGCATTAAAACAGTTTTGGACAGCAGCAGTAGTCTAACTTTGAAAAATCACCAAAAATTGTAGAAATTGAATTAGAAGTTGAGTGAGATATAGAATTAAATCTTATTGAGTCTATTTTCATATGAAAGAAACATGGAAAGCAAAGGAATTCTGTATTCTGAGATATTTAGATTTTGGTAAGACTGGTTCAGAGTGATTTCGAGATCCCCTGTTCTGACTTGGAAAAATCATCAAATATTGTACAAAAATAATTTGGGAACATAATTTATATGGTTAGATTCCTTAATGAGTCTAGTTTTAGAAGAAATAAACTATAACATCATATGAATTCTATATAAAAAGATAATTAATTTTTAGTGAAGAAGGGTCGGAACTGCCAGACAGTAGAACAGGGGTGACTTTAAAGAATAAACTGTACTAATTGGCTAAATCAAAAATTCTGAAAATTTTATGGCAAGAAGATATGCGAGTCTAGTTTCAGGAAAAATTAACGATTCTTCATTTGGAGTTTTGTAGCTCTGGAAATAAATAATTTAGTGACTATAACTCAAATGGACAGTTTTGAATATACTTATGAGTAATTAATGAAATTATTGATAATGTTACTTATAGCATGTTATATACATTAAGGATGTGGAATGGAGAGGAGGAGGAGGAAAATATATATGAGTATTTAGCTAGCATATTCTAGGCTCAGGGACTAAATTGAATAAAAGTAAAACTTTATGGGCAATTTTGTAAAAATGTCAAAAACGACCAAATTGCATGAAATGGATTATTTTATTATTTAAATTATAAAATTGAATGAAATTATTAATTTAGATCAAGATAGGGTGAAAATATGTTTTAGGGATTAAATTGAAAAGTGTTGAAATTATGGAAAATTCTGATATTTCATATAATTCATGGGCTGTTGTCGATATATATGAGAATAATTAGGCTTGGAACAAGGATTAAATTACAAGAATTTTATTTTTCTGAATCTAAGGATGAAATCATCATTAATTAAAAATTTAGGGGCAAAATGGTAATTTTGCCTAGAGCATTAATTGAATGTATCAGAATATGAAATGAATGAAAATGATGATCAAATTTATCCGGATAACTCAAATACGAGATTTGAACATGGAAAAGAGAAGACATCGAATTAGTGAAACTATAAACATGGGCAAGTAACGAAGTAAGTTCATGTAACTTGGATTATATTCTTAAATGTTTGAAATGTATGTTATTGATGTGAATATAATTTGAACGTTCATTGTATGAAAATTGATGAAACATTGATATATTTGATAAAAAGGGGAAGAAATCCCGGTTGAATGAAAGGAAAATTCGATGGATCGCTGAAAAGGAATTGACGGTAAAAAGGATCTAGCCCGGACGGGTGATCCTATCCCGATATAGCCCTCCCGAAGAATATGTGTGAAAAGGATCTAGCCCGGACGGGTGATCACGATATAGCCCTCCGAAGAATATGTGGAAAATGGATTTAGCCCGGACGGGTAATCCGAATTAAAATCAATTTAGCCTGGGGTGGTAATTGGATCAAGCTCATTAGAGTAATTGTCGTTGCGAGGATTTAGCTTCGGGGTGGTAATCCCGACAATACTCTATGAGTTTATATTCTGAGGATTTAGCTGGACCGTAATCCCATTGTAAGGATGAGGTTCGCGGGAGTGTGCTCTCTTCTGAGGATTTAGCTGGGTAGTAATCCCATTGTAAGGATGAGGTTTGTGGAGTGTGCTCTCTGAAATGGAAATGTGCGCACATGAACATGAATTGACGGACTGGATTTGTACACTATAAGTGTACTACTAGAAAATCCATCGAAATTTCGAGAAATTCAACGGGATAAATATAGAAAATGACAAGTACTTGAAATCATGAAATTAAACTTGAAAGACATAGAAATGATAATTATTTGATACATTGAAATATGGCATGGAAAATACATGTATGTGAAATTTGCTCGATAATTATGCATATTCAAGATTATGAATCACATTGGAATAAATATACACTAAACTCATGAAAATGATGGTACATGAAATATTGTCATAATAAATTGAACAATTTATATTTATGAAGAAACAATAAGAGAATGATATGTATCATGACATGTAAATATAATACTATCTTTGATACGTTGATACTGGGAAAATTATGTGTATTAGGACAAGTAATAAATTGAAGCGAGACATGTCGAGAAAATAAGTTTGTTAATATTAAAGTCACGTTAACCAATGTAGGAAAGTTTTAGGATTTTTTGCGAAAAATTCCTATGATCCCGATTTAATTCCGGTTGGCTCTAATGTATGTTTTGGGCTTGAGGCCCAATAGAGGGACGTTATGATTATTTTGAGAATATGAACAATAAATGACTCGTAATTATTCGAAAATGTTGATGAAACTCGTAATACCTCCTACTCTATTCCAATAATGATCACGGGTAGGGGTGTTACATTAGTGGTATCGAGCTAAGGTTTAGTCGGTTCTCGGACTAAATGTAGTATATGTGAAAGTCTAGAAATACATGTCATTATATAATTTATGATAGTGTGATATTTTCCAACTCGATAAGATTTGTTTTACTTATAAAATGAGATGCTTTCCAATCGAGCTAATTCCAATAATGCTGAAAACGATGCTCAAGTATATGAGTAAAAAGTTGATTATGATAAATCGTAATTCATAAAGGTATGAATAAATGTTTTCTAATACATGTCGATGATGAAGCGTTATGTTATAGGTGTTATTAAAAAAAAAAATTAAAAATTAAATTGCTATAACAAATATTGTAATTGATGGTTAAATTACAAAATATACAAAAGTAATATGTGAAGTACATGATAAAGATCATTAGTGAATTACGGATGAACAATGAATTTTTAAAATATTTTACATGTATTAAAGATAATGAAAATATAAGTATATGGATTATTGGAACAAGGGTTATATTGTAAAGAATGTAAACGCATTATGAAAAAAAATGTAAAAGTAATATGTGTGTATGATTTAATTTGCCCAAGTAGACGAGATTAGAATTACTAAGACATTAGTGATACGTCATTAATGGACCTTAACACACTTAATGATTAAGGGCACGCTAGTGCTTTTCAAATATTAACATTTTTTTGCTTTCTGTTTTAATAGTGCATAATAATGTACCCTATATCAATTCAGTATATTCTAAGTGTCTTGTTTACTCTACTAGGCCTCTCGCTAAAAAGGAAAACAATTTTAGATTTACAAGGTGAAGAATTATCTCTCGATTCATGTTTGAAATATTGAATTAAAAATAAATTGTGAAATGAAAGAATAGAAAATAGATACAAGTGATAAGCTAAGTAAATATATGCAAAAAGGAACTATAGAATTAAAGAAATAATAAGTTCATGATCAAAAGAAAATAAGGAAATTTCGAGGACGAAATTTATTTTAAGGGGGAGAGAAATGTAATACCCCAAAAAAAAAAAAAAAAAATTTTTTACAGTAAGATATTATCTTTGATATAATAAGGAAATAAAGCAAAAAAAAGAAAAATTTAGATTATGTCAATATTCGGAAGTATATTATGATATATTACATTATTAATTCGAGAAAGGACTAAATTGTAAAGTGAGAAAAGTATTGTTGCCCAAGTGTAAATACTCAAAATTTGAGGGGTTAAAGTGTAAGTATGAAAAAGTTAAAGGACCAATAGTGCAAATATTTTAGGGGTGGAATAATCTAGAAACTAAAGGAAATGGATGAATTAGGACCAAATTGAATAGGTAAAGAATTATGAGGGACTAAATCATAATTTTACCAAATTATGTGATGATTCAAGGATGGAATTTTAAAAGATCACAAAGGGCAAAATGGTCAATTGGAAGAGAGAGAAATCTAGAAAGTAATGATGATAGTGATGATATTTTATAATTATTTAATTAGATAAATATTATTTTATTTTGATAAGATATTTTATTATTTATCATTATTTTATTATTATTTATGTAGTATATAAGGAAGGAAAGATGATGAATTATTATCATCTCTTTCCCATGCAAACCAACGTGAGAAGAAGAGAAAGAAAAGAAAGTTTTGCTTTCTTTACAAATTAGTCCTTTCACCAAAAATCCATCATTTTCACTTAGAATTCAAAAGAATTTCCATAGCCATCAAGAGAGAAAGATGACAAGGAGACTATAGGAGCAAGAATATCAAGTTTGATTCAAGAAATAGAAGCTGGAGGAGAGAGAAAATCAAGTTAAAGATTGAAATCTATAAAACAAGGTAAGAACATCATGTTTTCAATATATTTTTAAGTTTGATATTGTGGAAAAAGCATGGAAATGATGTTAATGTAGAGTTTTCTTATATAAAGTTTTATGTTCTTGATATGTTAGTGAAGGAAAATAAGAGAAAGTAATGGGAAATGTTGTAGAGAAGGAAATAAAGGTGTTATAAACTTGATAATTAACATTTTGCATTAAAACAGTTTTGGACAGCAGCAGTAGTCTAACTTTGAAAAATCACCAAAAATTGTAGAAATTGAATTAGAAGTTGAGTGAGATATAGAATTAAATCTTATTGAGTCTATTTTCATATGAAAGAAACATGGAAAGCAAAGGAATTCTGTATTCTGAGATATTTAGATTTTGGTAAGACTGGTTCAGAGTGATTTCTGAGATCCCCTGTTCTGACTTGGAAAAATCATCAAATATTGTACAAAAATAATTTGGGAACATAATTTATATGGTTAGATTCCTTAATGAGTCTAGTTTTAGAAGAAATAAACTATAACATCATATGAATTCTATATAAAAAGATAATTAATTTTTAGTGAAGAAGGGTCGGAACTGCCAGACAGTAGAACAGGGGTGACTTTAAAGAATAAACTGTACTAATTGGCTAAATCAAAAATTCTGAAAATTTTATGGCAAGAAGATATGCGAGTCTAGTTTCAGGAAAAATTAACGGTTCTTCATTTGGAGTTTTGTAGCTCTGGAAATAAATAATTTAGTGACTATAACTCAAATGGACAGTTTTGAATATACTTATGAGTAATTAATGAAATTATTGATAATGTTACTTATAGCATGTTATATACATTAAGGATGTGGAATGGAGAGGAGGAGGAGGAAAATATATATGAGTATTTAGCTAGCATATTCTAGGCTCGGGGACTAAATTGAATAAAAGTAAAACTTTATGGGCAATTTTGTAAAAATGTCAAAAACGACCAAATTGCATGAAATGGATTATTTTATTATTTAAATTATAAAATTGAATGAAATTATTAATTTAGATCAAGATAGGGTGAAAATATGTTTTAGGGATTAAATTGAAAAGTGTTGAAATTATGGAAAATTCGATATTTCATATAATTCATGGGTGTTGTCGATATATATGAGAATAATTAGGCTTGGAACAAGGATTAAATTACAAGAATTTTATTTTTTCGAATCTAAGGATGAAATCATCATTAATTAAAAATTTAGGGGCAAAATGGTAATTTTGCCTAGAGCATTAATTGAATGTATCAGAATATGAAATGAATGAAAATGATGATCAAATTTATCCGGATAACTCAAATACGAGATTTGAACATGGAAAAGAGAAGACATCGAATTAGTGAAACTATAAACATGGGCAAGTAACGAAGTAAGTTCATGTAACTTGGATTATATTCTTAAATGTTTGAAATGTATGTTATTGATGTGAATATAATTTGAACGTTCATTGTATGAAAATTGATGAAACATTGATATATTTGATAAAAAGGGGAAGAAATCCCGGTTGAATGAAAGGAAAATTCGATGGATCGCTGAAAAGGAATTGACGGTAAAAAGGATCTAGCCCGGACGGGTGATCCTATCCCGATATAGCCCTCCCGAAGAATATGTGTGAAAAGGATCTAGCCCGGACGGGTGATCCTGATATAGCCCTCCCGAAGAATATGTGGAAAATGGATTTAGCCCGGACGGGTAATCCGAATTGGGGTCTGAATTTAGCCTGGACTGGTAATTCAGATCCAAGCTCATTAGAGTAATTGTCGTTGCAGGGATTTAGCACTGGATCGTAATCCCGACAATACTCTATGAGTTTATATTACAGGGGATTTAGCCTGGACTGGTAATCCCGCTGTAAGGATGAGGTTCGCGGGAGTGTGCTCTCTTACAGGGGATTTAGCCTGGACTGGTAATCCCGCTGTAAGGATGAGGTTCGCGGGAGTGTGCTCTCTGAAATGGAAATGTGCGCACATGAACATGAATTGACGGACCTGGATTTGTACACTATAAGTGTACTACTAGAAAATCCATCGAAATTCTGAGAAATTCAACGGGATAAATATAGAAAATGACAAGTACTTGAAATCATGAAATTAAACTTGAAAGACATAGAAATGATAATTATTTGATACATTGAAATATGGCATGGAAAATACATGTATGTGAAATTTGCTCGATAATTATGCATATTCAAGATTATGAATCTGCTCATTGGAATAAATATACACTAAACTCATGAAAATGATGGTACATGAAATATTGTCATAATAAATTGAACAATTTATATTTATGAAGAAACAATAAGAGAATGATATGTATCATGACATGTAAATATAATACTATCTTTGATACGTTGATACAGGAAAATTATGTGTATTAGGACAAGTAATAAATTGAAGCGAGACATGTCGAGAAAATAAGTTTGTTAATATTAAAGTACGTTAACCAATGTAGGAAAGTTTTAGGATTTTGCGAAAAATTCCCTATGATCCCGATTTAATTCCGGTTGGCTCCTAATGTATGTTTTGGGCTTGAGGCCCAATAGAGGGACGTTATGATTATTTTCAGAATATGAACAATAAATGACTCAGAATTATTCGAAAATGTTCAGTAAACTCTGGTAATACCTCCTACTCTATTCCAATAACAGATACGGGTAGGGGGTGTTACATTAGTGGTATCAGAGCTAAGGTTTAGTCGGTTCTCGGACTAAATGTAGTATATGTGAAAGTCTAGAAATACATGTCATTATATAATTTATGATAGTGTGATATTTTCCAACTCGATAAGATTTGTTTTACTTATAAAATGAGATGCTTTCCAATCGAGCTAATTCCAATAATGCTTGAAAACGATGCTCAAGTATATGAGTAAAAAGTTGATTATGATAAATCGAATTCATAAAGGTATGAATAAATGTTTTCTAATACATGTCGATGATGAACGTTATGTTATAGGTGTTATTAAAAAAAAATTAAAAATTAAATTGCTATAACAAATATTAATCGATGGTTAAATTACAAAATATACAAAAGTAATATGTGAAGTACATGATAAAGATCATTAGTGAATTACGGATGAACAATGAATTTTTAAAATATTTTACATGTATTAAAGATAATGAAAATATAAGTATATGGATTATTGGAACAAGGGTTATATTGTAAAGAATGTAAACGCATTATGAAAAAAAAAATGTAAAAGTAATATGTGTGTATGATTTAATTTGCCCAAGTAGACGAGATTAGAATTACTAAGACATTAGTGATACGTCATTAATGGACCTTAACACACTTAATGATTAAGGGCACGCTAGTGCTTTTCAAATATTAACATTTTTTTTGCTTTCTGTTTAATAGTGCATAATAATGTACCCCTATATCAATTCCGTATATTCTAAGTGTCTTGTTTACTCTACTAGGCCTCTGCTAAAAAGGAAAACAATTTTCGTTACAAGGTGAAGAATTATCTCTGATTCATGTTTGAAATATTGAATTAAAAATAAATTGTGAAATGAAAGAATAGAAAATAGATACAAGTGATAAGCTAAGTAAATATATGCAAAAGGAACTATAGAATTAAAGAAATAATAAGTTCATGATCAAAAGAAAATAAGGAAATTTCGAGGACGAAATTTATTTTAAGGGGGAGAGAAATGTAATACCCCAAAAAAAAAAAAAAAATTTTTACAGTAAGATATTATCTTTGATATAATAAGGAAATAAAGCGAAAAAAAAGAAAAATTTAGATTATGTCAATATTCGGAAGTATATTATGATATATTACATTATTAATTCGAGAAAGGACTAAATTGTAAAGTGAGAAAAGTATTGTTGCCCAAGTGTAAATACTCAAAATTTGAGGGGTTAAAGTGTAAGTATGAAAAAGTTAAAGGACCAATAGTGCAAATATTTTAGGGGTGGAATAATCTAGAAACTAAAGGAAATGGATGAATTAGGACCAAATTGAATAGGTAAAGAATTATGAGGGACTAAATCATAATTTTACCAAATTATGTGATGATTCAAGGATGGAATTTTAAAAGATCACAAAGGGCAAAATGGTCAATTGGAAGAGAGAGAAATCTAGAAAGTAATGATGATAGTGATGATATTTTATAATTATTTAATTAGATAAATATTATTTTATTTTGATAAGATATTTTATTATTTATCATTATTTTATTATTATTTATGTAGTATATAAGGAAGGAAAGATGATGAATTATTATCATCTCTTTCCCATGCAAACCAACGTGAGAAGAAGAGAAAGAAAAGAAAGTTTTGCTTTCTTTACAAATTAGTCCTTTCACCAAAAATCCATCATTTTCACTTAGAATTCAAAAGAATTTCCATAGCCATCAAGAGAGAAAGATGACAAGGAGACTATAGGAGCAAGAATATCAAGTTTGATTCAAGAAATAGAAGCTGGAGGAGAGAGAAAATCAAGTTAAAGATTGAAATCTATAAAACAAGGTAAGAACATCATGTTTTCAATATATTTTTAAGTTTGATATTGTGGAAAAAGCATGGAAATGATGTTAATGTAGAGTTTTCTTATATAAAGTTTTATGTTCTTGATATGTTAGTGAAGGAAAATAAGAGAAAGTAATGGGAAATGTTGTAGAGAAGGAAATAAAGGTGTTATAAACTTGATAATTAACATTTTGCATTAAAACAGTTTTGGACAGCAGCAGTAGTCTAACTTTGAAAAATCACCAAAAATTGTAGAAATTGAATTAGAAGTTGAGTGAGATATAGAATTAAATCTTATTGAGTCTATTTTCATATGAAAGAAACATGGAAAGCAAAGGAATTCTGTATTCTGAGATATTTAGATTTTGGTAAGACTGGTTCAGAGTGATTTCGAGATCCCCTGTTCTGACTTGGAAAAATCATCAAATATTGTACAAAAATAATTTGGGAACATAATTTATATGGTTAGATTCCTTAATGAGTCTAGTTTTAGAAGAAATAAACTATAACATCATATGAATTCTATATAAAAAGATAATTAATTTTTAGTGAAGAAGGGTCGGAACTGCCAGACAGTAGAACAGGGGTGACTTTAAAGAATAAACTGTACTAATTGGCTAAATCAAAAATTCTGAAAATTTTATGGCAAGAAGATATGAGTCTAGTTTCAGGAAAAATTAACGGTTCTTCATTTGGAGTTTTGTAGCTCTGGAAATAAATAATTTAGTGACTATAACTCAAATGGACAGTTTTGAATATACTTATGAGTAATTAATGAAATTATTGATAATGTTACTTATAGCATGTTATATACATTAAGGATGTGGAATGGAGAGGAGGAGGAGGAAAATATATATGAGTATTTAGCTAGCATATTCTAGGCTCAGGGACTAAATTGAATAAAAGTAAAACTTTATGGGCAATTTTGTAAAAATGTCAAAAACGACCAAATTGCATGAAATGGATTATTTTATTATTTAAATTATAAAATTGAATGAAATTATTAATTTAGATCAAGATAGGGTGAAAATATGTTTTAGGGATTAAATTGAAAAGTGTTGAAATTATGGAAAATTACGATATTTCATATAATTCATGGTCGTTGTTGTTTATATATATGAGAATAATTAGGCTTGGAACAAGGATTAAATTACAAGAATTTTATTTTTCCGAATCTAAGGATGAAATCATCATTAATTAAAATTTTAGGGGCAAAATGTTAATTTTGCCTAGAGCATTAATTGAATGTATCAGAATATGAAATGAATGAAAATGATGATCAAATTTATCCGGATAACTCAAATACGAGATTTGAACATGGAAAAGAGAAGACATCGAATTAGTGAAACTATAAACATGGGCAAGTAAATAGAAGTAAGTTCATGTAACTTGGATTATATTCTTAAATGTTTGAAATGTATGTTATTGATGTGAATATAATTTGAACGTTCATTGTATGAAAATTGATGAAACATTGATATATTTGATAAAAAGGAAGAAATCCGGTTGAATGAAAGGAAAATTCGATGGATCATTGAAAAGGAATTGTGGTAAAAAGGATCTAGCCCGGACGGGTGATCCTATCCCGATATAGCCCTCCCGAAGAATATGTGTGAAAAGGATCTAGCCGGACGGGTGATCCCGATATAGCCCTCCGAAGAATATGTGGAAAATGGATTTAGCCGGGGACGGTAATCCGAATTGGGGTCCGAATTTAGCTCGGTCGGTAATTCGGGATCAAGCTCATTAGAGTAATTGTCGTTGCGAGGATTTAGCTTCGGGTGGTAATCCCGACAATACTCTATGAGTTTATATTACTGTGATTTAGCTCTGGGTCGTAATCCCATTGTAAGGATGAGGTTCGTGGGAGTGTGCTCTCTTCTGAAGAGGATTTAGCTCGGACCGTAATCCCATTGTAAGGATGAGGTTCGCGGAGTGTGCTCTCTCTGAAATGGAAATGTGCGCACATGAACATGAATTGACGGACTGGATTTGTACACTATAAGTGTACTACTAGAAAATCCATCGAAATTCGAGAAATTCAACGGGATAAATATAGAAAATGACAAGTACTTGAAATCATGAAATTAAACTTGAAAGACATAGAAATGATAATTATTTGATACATTGAAATATGGCATGGAAAATACATGTATGTGAAATTTGCTCGATAATTATGCATATTCAAGATTATGAACTCTCTTATGGAATAAATATACACTAAACTCATGAAAATGATGGTACATGAAATATTGTCATAATAAATTGAACAATTTATATTTATGAAGAAACAATAAGAGAATGATATGTATCATGACATGTAAATATAATACTATCTTTGATACGTTGATACAGAAAATTATGTGTATTAGGACAAGTAATAAATTGAAGCGAGACATGTCGAGAAAATAAGTTTGTTAATATTAAAGCACGTTAACCAATGTAGGAAAGTTTTAGGATTTTGCGAAAAATTCCCTATGATCCCGATTTAATTAGGTTGGCTCTAATGTATGTTTTGGGCTTCGAGGGCCCAATAGAGGGACGTTATGATTATTTTCAGAATATGAACAATAAATGACTCAGAATTATTCGAAAATGTTCAGTAAACTCTGGTAATACCTCCTACTCTATTCCAATAACAGATACGGGTAGGGGGTGTTACAGTCCCATCGCCTATGAGAAAAGGAGATGTACTTGAGTATGGCGTGGACTCATGCAAAGTAGTGGCTTCCCGGCATACATGATGTGTAGCCCCCTGAATCAAGACACCAAGAAGAGGTCCCTACAGGCATAGGAATATAAGAATTTTCATTATCAAAATTAGACCCACATTGAGTCGTATTGACATTGGACCCGGAGGTTGTCAAAAAATTGAAGGCATGAAAATCTAGAAGACGAGGTAATCTGAGGCATGGCGAGGCATTAACATCATGAACACGAGCCCTCGATTTAGTTTGCCACGGTACATTGATCCCAGTATTTTGAAAAGAAAATTTTCTATCTGTCTCAAGCCTAACAAAGTAAGCAGTGGGCCCAACATTCTGGCCCACATTAGGGGCTAAAAAATCGGCCTAATATATGGCCCATACTCACGGCCTTGAGCTACCGGCCTACTAGGTGGCATATTGGGACCAATATTTAGCCTATATTGGAGGCCCAAATTATGTGGCAAATTACGCTGAAATTGGGTGCCCAAATCACACTGTAAGTGGGCACCATATTAAGGGGCAGCATGATTAATATGCAGGTCCACATCATCACAAAAAGTCCCATCCAATTGATTGGCCTCACCTTAAGGATTATAAAAAACCGTAACCCTAGTAGCAGACAGATTTGAGAAAGAAAGTTTATGAGGTTGCCTTCCCCATGCAACGCCATAGGGAGACTCCATCAGAGCCGTCACCGTGGGTCCAAGGCACTGTCTAGAGCCAGCAAAAACAGTCAAACCACCAGGCACCGACGGACACCAACCAAACTCACCAACACCACCATCGTGTGATCTTTAACCCGTGCGACCAGAAAACCTCAGGGACATGGTCGAAGCCAAAGTAGAAGGCTCGTCGTAGTCACTATCAAATCGATAGTAACATCTTTACGCCAAATGTCCGGCCGCATATTTGGCACTGAAGCCGAGTGCGAAACCTATGCCCACAAGTCGAAAAAGAAAAACGACCACAGTGTATAGAGTCTATCACCTGTGCCATTGGAGCGGCGACCACCAGATTCACGTGAATTGGCACTTCATGTACCGCACGGGCTTGCCGATTCTCAAAATCGATGAGCATATTAATGAGCTTCCGAAGAGAAAGCGGTTCAGTTGAGAACGAGGCTAATGTGAGAACAACAGCGTAGTCTGACGAGAGGCCAACAAGAATGATTTCCACCTTCTCTACCTCTGGTATCACAGATCTAGACGCCTCTAGCAAAGCGCAGGTGTTTTTTATTTTCACAACATATTCCTTCACCGACATCATCCCTTTTTGATCGAGTGGAGGTCGTGTTTTATGCGGGACAACTTCGCTTCAGTGGCAGCGGCGAATAGGCGATTTGCAGTACTCCACACCTCACATGCCGATTTCGCGGCTGTAAAAGAGGACAACAGAGAAGAACTAATAGTTGATAATAACCAAGAGGCAAGAAGCTTATCTTGCTGAACATACAACGAGGTATCGGGATTTAGAGTCAAAACTCCAACCGGAGAGGAGACAAAACGAGACAGCACATGTAAGGTCCCTTCGAGAAATTCGAGCAACTCATAACCTTCTATTATGAGTCGTATATGATGTTGCCATTACACAAAATTTCCATCGCTTAGCTTTATTGTATTATGACGAGGGAACGTCTGAATCAAGCATGATCCAGAGAAGGAGGTACTGCCACGATCAGTAGCGGTAGAATAAGCGGAATGAGCCATGAGTTAGTAGCGGGAAGAAGCACCAGAAGCTCAGGCGACTGATGCCATGTTAGTAAGTTTAGGAAAATAGAAAAGAAATATAAAATGAGGAATGACTGAATATTCTATTATTGATTGCTTGATTGAATCTGTACAGAAACAAGGCTTATAAACATGAGTAAGTGTCAACTGTTGCTAACCAATTCTATTAACAATATACCAGATTGTATAACTGACTGCTAACAACCTAACTTACCATATAAACTAACACAGTTGGTATAGTGAGTCACTACATGGAAGCTTCTATGTTAGCTCACATGAAGGCTGCTAAAAAGATTCTTCGTTACCTAAAAGGTACAAATGAATTTGGGTTATTCCACTCATCTTATCATGACTTTCAACTCATGGGATTTTGTGATAGTGATTTTGTCGGTGACATTGATGATAGAAAAAGCATCAGTGGATTTATGTTTTTTCTTGGGAGATTGTTGCATCTCTTGGAGTTCTAATAAACAACCCATTATTACACTTTCAACTTGTGAAGTTGAATATGTGGCAGCAACTTCTATACTTTTCATGCTATCTGGCTTAGAGGATTGTTGAAAGAACTTCACTTTCCACAAGAAGGAGCAACCAAATTTTGCATTGATAACAATTTTGCACAAGCACTCGCAAAAGTCTTGTGTTCCATAATCGAAGTAAACATATAGACACAAGATATCATTTTATCATAGAGCATATTGCCGAGAAGGAAGTGTAGCTTAAGTTTGTGAAGACTCAAGATCAAGTGGCGGATATTTTTACAAAACCTCTTAAGGTTAAGGTTTTCAAAAAATGCATGAAAAACTTGGCGTAACCAAGAAAAATTCAAATTAAGGGGAAGTGTTGGATATAATGTGTAACATTCTAGAATATACTTGATCATTACTTGTTACATGTGCTTATATTTAATGAATGTATTAGAGTAGATGTATCTAGTAGTCATGCATGTACTTAACTAGGATACATGAATGTGTTGAAACCAATAGTCACTTACAACTACTATATAGTTAGTTGTATGTGATAAAGCATGGTAAGAGAGAACGAAAAAAGATAAAGTTTAATACAAAGTAAGTTCATTTATTTCCTAAATGCTATTTCCCTTTCACCTCCCTTCCAACACCCTCTAATAAAAAAATAGGAAAATTAAATTTTTGAATGCTAAATTAAAGAACAAGTTGGTCTTTTTGTTAAAATTTTCATTCATTTTTACTGATAAAAAATGATTACATGTATTAACATGAGATACATGTAATACGTCAAACATAACTATCTTATTATTATTTTATAAACCGTACCAATTTTACCTTATATAGAGAGAGAAAGGAGTAAAAGGATGCAATATTTTTCAATAAAACCCGAAACGAAAACGAGTAAAAACTGTAGAACATTATCTCCCATACACGGTAAAATACAAACCTCAGTCCCCCCCCCACTGTCATACATTAAATGCTAAACAGTCACATAGTTAACATGTTACATGCTTGAATAGCTTATTAAGTGTTTAAAGGTCAGACCAAGCTTCCTCCACCGGCAGCTCTTCCACCACAGACGCCAAGTACGCCTTATTATCAGCATTTCTCACCGAGCAATTAGCACGGATTTCGCCATTGTTACCAGTCAACACACTCAGCTGTCCCATCTTTATCATCGACACCACAAACTTCTCGAAGAAAAGCGTCTCATTAATGGCAAAGCTAGTAACAATCCCCCTCGTCCTGCTATCAGTGTACAAGTCTTGATCCGAGGTAAACAGCCCTTGACGGTTCATCAGGTCCACGTAATACTTATTATCGAATTTGTTGGGGCTCCTTATGTCCATCACCGTCGTGTTGGTTGAATTTACCGTGGGACATATTACCTTGAGATTGTTGGCAAAGGTTTTGTCCATGGTGGGGTCTTGGGTAGGGTAGAGCCTGGTGGTGAAAGATGTGCAATGGCTGATGCCGATGGTGTGGCCGCCGGAGAGAGCTACAACGTCGGTGGGGTCGAAGTTTTTGGTGGCGAGCATGGAAAGGATGGTGGTGGCGTTGGCGAAGGGCGGTGGTAGGTTCTGCAATGTGGCGTTTACGGTGGCGAAAGTCAGTCCATCTCTTCTTCCCAATGGTATGCCATAGTCTGGACCACCTGACTGTGAAACCAAAATGGGGGGATTTTAAGTCAAAATTTCAAGCTCCATGACTATGACATAATAGCTTGACCTTTAAAAAGAATAAACAGTTAAATATTATAGGAGTTGGTGTGCTTCAGGGAAATTTCACACGACACATGCTTCAACTTTGATGAAATATCTATTGGTGACAGCAAATTACCTTATTAACTTAATCAAACATACATCTAACAGCTTTAGGTATAATATAATACAAAGGATAATTAAAATATGATTCGGTAATTGTAGACTAAGTCTTAGTTTAATTGATATGGATGTTATTGTCAATATAGGAAATTAACAGAGATTATAAGTAATTTTAGGGATTGTGTGAATTTATAATTTCCATAATAATGAAATATATTTTTAATATTTAAAATTTATTGATAAAAGTAAAATATTATTTTAATATCAATTTAATAATATAAAAATATATTCTCATCCTATTGGAAAACATTTCTCAAAATTCATATTTATATACTATATTATATTATAAATGAAAGGTCCCCATGTACAACTGCTTTCACCTAGACTTTAATAAATTTAGGCTTTATGACACCAAGAAATTGACCATTAATGCACATTTGGTACAATTTAAGACCTTATGGCCCCATTGTGAAAAAAAAAGTTAGCTGAGGCGTATGCCACTCACCCACACACCGCGTTTTAATTTCCAGTCACCCCTTCAACAAGTAGGCTAAATTAATCAATTTTGTTTTCTTATATACACAATATAAGAGGTAAGGGGTAGGATTACATGGTTTTAACTCGAATTAAATGGATATTTAATAAGAGTTTTAATCATTACTTTATTTAAGTTAAAATAAATAAATTAATTTTGTTTGAAAATATTACTTTTTAACTTTTTATTAAATTATATATTTATATTTGTTTTTTTAACAATTTTTTATAGGTTCTGATCATATCTATTTCTTTTGAGACAATGCCTAGAACTACCCATAGCTCTTTCCCAATCTATAAATAAGAGTAATACGTTTCAACGCACTTAAACCCATATCCTCCTACATTAGCAACAATGTCCATACTAATCGAATTAAAACTCAATCGACATTGATATTTGTAATTTAAGTTATACCACACATTTAGATTGATCCAAAAAGAATCAAAATCTTAAATTAGAAGGCTAAAGTCTAGAAGATCATTAGAAAATAAGATCGTATACTAACTATTTTAAATATTAAATCCAAGCATGTATTCAAAAAAAATTCGTTAATTTTTTAAGTTTTTTAGATTGATTTTTGTGTTTTTGTTCATTAATGTGTTTTTAATGCTTGAACTTAAATAATAAAAAAATTCGACTAAATGAAGATGACATAAAAAGTAACAGTGATTGATGATACCAAGTAAACGGAGTCACGAGCAGCAAGCGCGACGATATCAGAACAAGAGACCACTCTTCCACATGCTTTCTCGACACGGTTGCGCAGGTCATTGATGATCTCGAAAGCCTTGGCCCTCAAGCTCAGGTTCGGCGGAGCCTGTTGTTCACCCGGCCCGCTCGCCGATCCGTCCAGCAACACGGATCCGTCGCATCCCTAGTAAACATCAATGACAAAACGAATCAAAACGACGCATCCATGTTTCAATCGCTGTTTCGGATGTTTACATGGTTTTATAACGTACCTGGACAAAGCAATCATGGAAATGAAGGCGGAGCAAGCCAGCAGCTTGGCCAATGTCGTTGTCGAACACCTTCTTCAGCTGAGTTCTGATAATGGATTCGAGCTTGGGACATGAAGTTTTGTAGAAAGTCCAGGAGAGGCCACTCAGGATCGGAACCGAGTTGTCGGCGGCCTCGGAGATGGATAAGTAAGGAGCAAGTAAAAGAGAAGAGATCAAAAGGAGAGCAACGAAAGAGTTAGTAACTTTAGCCATGGATAGATTCTTGGTGTTTCTTCGTCCTTGACGCTGCATGGCCTAGTCTTATTTATAGCCATTTTCAAGTCATTCATTAAGATTTAATTAATATTAGTCTTCCCCTTTTTTTAAGTTATTTCATTTTATTTGTTCATTTATTTTGTATTTTTCATATCGAATTTATTTTCTATGTTTGGGTTTCATAGGTGCCTCTTCCAATAATGTTGGGATAATGTTATTGGTTGGCAACATAGCAAAATAATTATTTTTTTAATAATTGAAAAAATATTAATTTTATGAAAAGGATTTAATTAAATGATGTAGTATTAAATTAATAGTGTGTTTGGACATTACATAGTACATAATTCGATGAAACTGTAATTACTAGACGTACTCTTGTAATTACAAGAAATTCTAATTCCCCAATATGTTTAAGTGACAAAATGTAATTACATAATAATTATCTGATAGTATAAATTGTAGTTACGCAATTACATAATTTTAATTTCAAAAAAAAATATTAATTATTATAAAAATTGTGAATAATACTTGAAAAAAAAAATTCTAAACAAGTAAAAAAATCTAAAATCAAATCATTGTATATAATATGTTAGTCTAAGAAAGTATTAGACAATACAATTACTAATAAATAACGAGAAAAATAAATATCATATGCAATTTTATCTAATTACTCTAACATTCCATATTTGTTAAGTTATTCTTTAACATTAAACATATACTCTTTGTTCTCATCATCAATTAGTCCTTGACCAAGTATAACCAATTAATAATTAATAAAATGTATTTTAGTTATATTTAGTATACTATGTAATTTAGTAGGTAGGAAGTTATCTCTTGTTAATAAAGTTTTTTAAATTATTTAAACAAAATTAATAAAATAATATACAATTATATTTAAAAATAATATATATATTCTATAAATTAAAAATATTGTTACTGTATAATATTAATTACGTACAGTCAAGTTTGGAAAGTTATAAAGTAATTGGATTTGAATATAATTATTTGTAATTGCCCTAGTAATTAATTCAATTCTCACTATCTTTTTAAAAATTGACAAGTGTAATTGAAATGATATAATTACACTCAATTAAGTGAAACCCATTAATTATAATGGTTACTCAAAGCATGCCACAATTGAGTGGGACAAGGGCAGATATTGCTAAATACACCATCACTCCATAGCATTTTCTACTCCACCACTTGTACTTCTCCACCGTAGATATATAATCTTGAAAATCACTACCACCTTTATGGATGTTGGATTCATCTCACCCCACCCCACTCTGCTTCACTTCAATTTAATTTTTGCTACATGTTTTTAATATTTTCAATTTTTTAAAAGTTAAGTAAATATTTAAACATAATTCTTTAAAAAAATATTTAAGTATAAAATATATAAATTTTCTATAATAATTAATTACATTTTACCCTTTAATAGTTATATAAAAACAATAATAAATTGGTAATTTCATATAATAGAGCGGGGCGGGGTGGGATAATACAAGCAATTATCATAGTCATTCCATACGCCTACTATCTAAAAGAAAAAAAAGATCCACCCACCCTACCTCATATCTATTTTTTTAAAAAGAAATTTTACTTCATTCAAAATGAATTGATTTAAAATCTATCGAGTAGTTTAGATTTTATGATAGTGTAATTACAAATAATTATACTTAATATATGATAAATATGATATGATATTTTTAAGTGGAGTCGACACATTTTCACTCAAGCTGAACTATTACGTTTAAGCTGACGTGTTTCCATGCCTATTACCCCAAACATATTGCTGGGCATACCTATAATTCATACTCTCTCATCTTAATATGACGAACGTGGATATCAATTTCCTTATGTTTTGCTTGGAAAGTATGATTTGAGTGAAAAATTTAGATTTAGATTTAAATTTGAGATTTGAAATTCTTTGTTTCGATCATAAATAAAAAAAAAGTTGTATTTGAATTTAGATAAATTTAATTTGCATTTGATAAGAATTAAATTTTAGATTTTAAAATCTAAAATTAATTAAAAAAATTCTCTTTTTTCGCATTTCCTTCCAAATTCAAACAATAAATGATTAATTTTACTTAAAATATATCATTAAAGAAGCTTAAAATTTTTAGAATCTAATCAGTAGACTAACCAGTCAAATCACCAATTTTCGGTTCAACCGATTCGATCGATCTGATCGGTTTGATTGAATAAATTATTAAAAATAAAAAATATTATTTAAAAATAGATAAAACCGGTTCAACCAACCTGACACCTTATTCCAGACTAATATCCCAGCCGATTCCCAATCCAATCGGTTTGACCGTGTTGGTCGGATATAATTTTGAAAACAGTAACAAAACTTCATGCATTTAATTTAATACAATATAAATATTCAAAAATTTCATTTATACCATAATTTCCAAAATTTTAATTTTAAGCCCTTGACTTTTAATTTATACCTAAGTAAGTCCACTTATCCCCGGTGCAATTGATCTGACCAACTGGTCTAATCTGATTTTGTAAATAGTGGTGAAGCTTCATGTATTTAATTTAGGACAATATAAATATTCAAAAATTTCATTCATATCATAATTTTCACAAATTTAATTTATAAACCCTTGACTTCTAATTTATACCTAAGCAAGGCCATTTATTTAAATTCAAATCAATTCAACCGGTTCGATCGGTTTGATTGGTACAATCAGTTCGATCAGTCCACTCGGTTCTATTAAATAAATCATTATAAAATTCATACAAAATAAAAAAAAATTGATTCACTCCGTTCAACCGCCCAATCAATCAGTCTAATGCCTTTCTCCAGACTAATACTTTAGCGGGCTCCCGGTTCAACTGATCCATCCAGTCCGGTTCAAAGAACAATGTTCAAAATTCTACTAAATAACTAATTTTTAATATATATATATATATATTAAAGCTTAGAATTAATTGATCTTCAAATCCAAAATTTTAAAATTATCCCAACAATTAATTTAAATTAATTCAAAATCTCAAATTTCAAATATTTTAATTCCCAAACAAAAAATTAAAAATAATAAATTTTAAATTAAAATTAAAATTCTCAAAATATAAATTGGAGAGTTAGATTACATTAGCCCTCAATATAACTAAAACACTACAACAAAACAGCCCTACGGCGACACTTATAGGGCGACACTTTCTTAAGTGTTGGGATAGGCTGGCCAACATATACTTTGCCCAACTCTTTTATAAGGGTTGGGATATGCATGCCTAAGGCAACGCTTAAATAATAGTTGGCTTTGTCTAGTCCTAAGGCGACATTTCTGGGGCGACACTTTCCTAAGTGTTGGGATAGACCTGCCAACATACGCTTTAGGTAACTCTTTGTACAACAGTTGGGATATGTAAGCCTTAGGCGACGCATGAGTAAGAGTTGGCTTTCGCGTAGTCCTAAGACAACATTTTTGTGGCAACACTTTCGTAAGTGTCGAGATAGACTACTCTTTGGCCAACACTTTGTATAAGGGTTGAGATATGTAAGCCTAAGGCGACGCTCGATTAAAAGTTGGCTTTTGTGTAGTCTTAAGACGACACTTTTTTGGCGACACTTTCCTAAGTGTTGCGATAGACTATACTTTAGCCAACTCTTTCAATAAGGGTTGGGATATGTATGCCTAAGGCAACGCTTGAATAAGAGTTGGCTTTTGTCTAGTCCTAAGATGACACTATTGTGGTGACACTTTCCTAAGTGTTGCGATAGACAACACTTTGGGCAACTCTTTGTATAAGGGTTGGGATATGTATGCCTGAGGCAACGCTTGAATAATAGTTGGCTTTTGTGTAGTCCTAAGACGACAATTTTAGGGCGACACTTTCCTAAGTGTTGCGATAGACTAGGCTTTAGCCAACTCTTTGTATAAGGGTTGGGATATGTATGCCTAAGGCAACGCTTGAATAAGAGTTGACTTTTGTCTAGTCCTAAGATGACACTATTGTGGCGACACTTTCCTAAGTGTTGCGATAGACTACGCTTTAGCCAACTCTTTGTATAAGGGTTGGGATATGTATGCATAAGGCAACGCTTGAATAAGAGTTGGCTTTTGTCTAGTCCTGAGACGCACGGTTTTTAGGGTGACGCTTTCCTAAGTGTTTGGATAGACTTGTAAACATACGCTCTGGCTAACTCTTTGTATAAAGGTGTAACGTCCCAAATTTCCTTAATTCTGGCTTTTTTTGAATGTGTAGCACCAGAAAATTGGATTTAAAATATGAATATTATTAAAATTTTACATCATAATCAGTTTTGTGAATAATTATATATATTCAAATTAAAAATAACTTAATAGCTTTGAGTGTGAATAAGGTTTTTTAAAAAAATGCCGCAAAAAATTAATTTAGTTTAGGGTTTACGGTTTAGTGTTTAGAGTTTAAGGTGCATGGTTTAAGATTATAATTTATTGTTTAATGTTTTAGGGTTTTGTGTTTATAGGTTTAGGGTTTAAGGTTTTAGAATTTTCTGGTTATGAGATTAGGGTTTAAGGATAACATTAATATGAATATATTAAAATTATAATTATAGTTTAAATTATTTAAGAAATAATAGATAAACTTTATATATATTAAAATTTAAAAAATTGGTAACTCATGCATCTCTAGATAAACAAAATTAATTAGTAAATTGAAAATGTTATTTAAATTTCCTAAAATGTTGAAAGAATATATAATATTAAAATTTTATCTCACTAATTTAAGGTTTAAGGTTTGTAGTTAAGGGTTTAGGTGTTTGTAGTTCATGGGATATGGTTTTAAGTTTAGGGTTCCAACATTTAAAATTTATGGTTTATGGTTTAGAGTGAGTGTTTTAGAGTTTAGGATTTAGAATTATAAGGATTAAGGTTTAGGGTAGATCAAATGAAGACGTGAGTGATGGAGAGATCAATGCTACTAAAGAACGGTTTGGCCTGTAAATCAGTTAACCGATGTCAATCGGAACTGAGCTATTTTTAATCAAGCCTTTTTCACCCTTATTTGTAGGGTTCTTAAAATGTCATATGTTCGTGCTCATGTTAGAAATCAAACTAATCTAATTAGAAGTAATCAGTTCGGTTTGACCAGGTTTTTTGGTTTCTCATTCATTGTTAGGCTGGATAATGATACCATTCTAGAAATCAATTTACTATTTAAATGTTGGTCAATGATGTTTGAACCGGACAATATTGGCTGGTCGGATTGGCAGCTAGCCGGGGTTACTAGTCTGTAGAATGGCTTTGATTCGGTTAGACCAGTAATTGGCATGGACTGATTAAATTGACAGTTGAATTGGGGTTTTTATTTTTGAATTTGTAACGATTTTTTAATCGAACCGGTCGGATTGGTGAATTGGTGGCTGAACTGGTTCGGTTTAAAAAACATTAGTGTTGGTTTGTTTAGTTATTCGATTTAGATATTTAAGGGAAAAAAAACCTAAAAATCAACCACACAATCACGTCCAAATTAAAATACATATCACTAAGCATTCTTGATAAAAATTGATGTCGGGGACGGAGTGCTTAGATTTAAGCCTCTCATTTTGTACAAATATTGAGATTTATATTTAGCTTAGATCTTTCAATAAGTCGGTTTTGTCCAATGTTATTATTAAATTATTGACTAGATTTTCAATTTTTTATATATTCAAATTTATATATCAAATTTATTTGTATATAAAATTTCATATATTTATATATTTAGTTCGTAATTTTAATTATAATTAATTAGACATATATTTTTAAAATTATATTTTAATTTTTTATTTATTTAAGCTAGAATCAGATTAAGCTGATAGTTATTTTATTATTAGAAAATATGAAAATTTTTATATTAATTTTGATTATTAGTAAATAATTAATAAAAAAAGACTGAAACGGTGACATGGCAAAGGATTATCGGTCAATTGCCAAACTTACTTGATTCTTACCCAAAAAAACCAAACTCCGTTGGCCAAAGAAGACCAAGCATCTGTCGTCCACCACCTACAGTAGGCAGTGGTTCATTTTTCGTCGACCACCTGCTCCAGCCACTGGTACATCTGCCGTCCACCACTTGCTCTAGCTACTGGTCTGTCATGGTAATCGATTTCGACTTTTTTTCTCTGTGGGTAGAAGTTGTGGTTCCAAAATGGCCAAATTGCAAAACTAATGCAAGTTTGTGAATAATGCAGGAATTGACAGTGTGAATTGAGGGTCCATCGATAGAGAATCGTCACAAACTTTGGTTCTTCTCTGCCCTTGAAAAATTGACGATAGAAGGGTTTCGAGGAATAGAAGCCTTTCCAGAGTGGTCGGGAAATCTCTCTTCTCTAAAGCATCTGAGAATCCATTTATGCTGTAATCTCTCTTCTCATATAAAGCCTTCTTTTAAATTTTTTTGGCCTTTTGTGGCATTATGTTGCAGGATTTAGTTTGGGCATGGATACTTTTGAGACTATCAGTTTGAGAACCAAATGATGAATTGAATGTGCGGACACAAAAGTAAGTTGTGCTTCTATTTCCTTTCCATGAAAATTATGATATGATGCCTTTAGATTTTGCCTTGATTGAAAAATGGCCAATACTGGTTCAGGTCAATTTTATCAGTAAGAATGAGAAGCAAGAACAATGAAACAACAGAAAGAAAAAAAATGCATTCACCAAGTATATAAGCTGAAGCTTTAAGCTTGTATTGGGACATGAAAATGGATAATTATTGTTTTCCTGACTCCAATTCGTAGCATGTAATAACTTTGTTCTGGACTACTATAAGTTGAAATTAAAGAAACTGTCCATAACAACAGATCCAAATTCGATATAATGGTTGTTTTAAGACATTCTGTTACCATCTTAGGCGAATACACAGTATACAGGGGTCTGGATTTCAAAGAGAATGAAGGCCTAATTCTTAGATACAATATTGTTAAAAGAAATAGACATAAATTTTGACATAGAAAATACTGAATAAGTTGTATTGACAATGGTGGAGAACTTTATATAACTCTCTATAATACTAAATTGTATAATTTGGCTATTATTTCTTGTATTAAATGTTGAAAACCTTGTGGTGTATACGCATCGATGTGTTGGATGAGATCTAATCGCCATGGCACTTTCTATTTATTTCTTTGTTTATCTGATAGCAATTTTGAATGGTTTTCACATGCTAGTAGTTATGATATTCTCTTTTCCATCCCAATAATGTTGCTATTGAATCTGGATCCAATTAAAGGACTTATCATTACAGAGTACTCGAACAAAAATAGCAACAACAAAACTAGGCATCAGATATGTAGTGTATGAACATGGAATTATGTATCCTCCATTCCTCACAAATTCTCTTTTTGATTTTGTCTTCATCGATGCTGTTGAGTCCTGTTATTATCATTCTGACTTCTTTAATTATTTGCATGACTTGCCTATTGTTAATCTTTCAGTAAAAAGGAGTCACTTGTTTCTGTCTCGACGAAGGTGTGGTATATGGAGGCTGCTTAAGCAATTTGCAAGACTATGGAAATAAAAGTTGTCTTTGAGTTGGTGTATGGCCCAATGGATCCCTCTCTACCATTCTACTACCCTCCTCAGTAATCCCCAAAGCTGCAACATTTGCTGTCCTATGATTTTTTTTATTTTTATTTGGGGAATATCTGCAGCTACAGAAGAGGTGGTCCCTTGATGCCAAGTCTTGTCTACTTAACATGCTTAGGGATATAGATGGTACACCAAACAAATCGATGGCACCCCACTTCCTGAAATTTGGGTGTAAGAGCTTCTCAAGTCAGAAGTCAGAGAAAAGGTGTGCCTGTGGTACACTTCAGATGACTCCTTACTCAAACCTGATCAAGAACCGTGTGACTATTCCCTTCATGTTAAGTAATTGCAACTGGAAATTATTAAGAAATGGAAATTATTAAGAAATAGACAGAAATAGACATATTATTTTGCATCATTGCCTTGCCTTTGATGAAATTCAGTTTCATGGCTAAATGATTCATGAAATGTTTATGCCAAGTCTTTTCTAGTCTCATATCTTATCATGATTACAAAATTCACAAAGGCACTGTCAATCTGAACACCATGACGAATTCCCTGGCGAATGAACATGTGGTGTCCGGTGCTTGCTCTGCTGTTGCTGCTGTTTGCAGCCAGAAATCAACAAAATTATACAACTGCAGTGTTTGAACTACATGTTGCCCCATAAATTAAACAAACAAATAAATTTAATAATTAATTAATTACAGTCTATTTGCCCTTCTTAAGTAGCATTGAGCTTGCGTCATATGATTTTTTTTTTACTTCTGTTGTTGATTGTATCATTTTTGTGAACTTTTCAGGATAAATTAAAGATCCCGAAGCATATGCCTTTCTACTATAATTGAGATATGTGATATTGAATTTACCAGTTTGATATAACCAGAAGGTTAGTTAACCTTATCTTTTCCTTTTTTTGTTAAATTTACGTTTAAATTTTTCTATCTTTGTAGTTGCATTGTTTGTCAGTTTATACTTATTTTTTGTTGCGTTGTTTGTCAGATCACCTAAAAAAGAATGGAAAAATTAATATTTGTTAACTTTGCTACATGACATCCACCTGTATACCATGTTAGTAATTAATTAATTTATAAATATAAAAAATATATATTTGAATTTTTTGAATATTTTGAGTCATTTATATTTAAATAATGACTTTAATTGATGAATCTTAATACAGTATTCTGATTTTAATTGTACCCACAAATCCTGTTCTTCGAGTAAGTAAGTTGACAAAATCTCTCTAAGATGACTTGGTCACTTGAGCAAATCTTAATTTCTTACTCTACATTTGTCTCATTCATGCTCTACAAATATTCAAAAAAACATGTCACATCCAACTTTTGTGAGATGTACATGACAGTGAAGAGCCGACCATGTGGCCAATCCCACTCATTAACATATGAAAAACAGAAAGGCATTAAAATTAATTATATATATAATGTGTGTGTGTGTGTGGTGTGCCAATAATAACATAAATATATTCCCTTCGTCTTCACATGAAACTATAATTGCTGCAATTCATTTTATTATTATTGTTCTTTTTATTACTATATATCAAAATCACACTTGTAATACCCATAATTTAACAAAAGTTATAGTAAATCCAAACGTAAACTTGTAATACCTTTTCTTTTCTTTTCCTTTTGCTGTTAGTTCACTAGAAAGCTCGTATATTTTCACACATGAACCTTAGGATTAGGCATTAATAGATACTCTATTTTAATATTAATTACTTTAACAGATGGGTGATAAAAGTTGGATGGATGCTCCAAGATTTAACACCAATCACCTAGCTGGAATAGAAAGATTTCTATCATTTGCAATTGGAAAATCACTTTCTAACGGAAATATATATTGTCCGTGCCGTCGTTGCAATAATAGGCTATTGCACGAACCACATATTGTGGGTGAGCATCTTCGTATTCATGGTATAATAAAAGAATACAAGCATTGGATTTTTCATGGAGAATCCATTGAAAGAACATCGTTGCAAACTGACCAAACAGTGAGAACTTCTCCGTCAATTTGTACGTTGTCACAAGACAACGAAGCCGATTTAAAAGATCTCATAACAGATGCTCTAGGTATCAATATCCCAACTCTTACTGAGAGTTTTGATGGAGTTCGAAGCGAGTTTGAGAATACTGGTCCGGAGTATGATGCTAATGAGGACCAAAGGCCTGCGGATAGAGCAACTACTCTTCTAGATGATTCTCGGTTGTGTCAAGTTCTCATACGTCTCATTCCTACTTTGGCTTTACCACTTCAAAGCACTTTTTGGATGGTCAGCAAAATCTTTGACATGCTTATTAGAGTTGTTAAACGAGGCATTTCCAGATGGAAACACAATCCCGACTACATACTATGAAGCGAAGAAAAAGATTTCTACACTAAATCTTGGGTATGTGAAGATTGATGCATGTCCGAATGATTGTATGTTATACTGGGCCGATGCTAGTAAAAAGATCAGTTGCGATGTCTGTAAAAGCTCAATGTGGCAATTTTCTAATGAGTTGGATGTAGATGAACAAGTTGATGGTAGTTGTCGACGTCCTAAGCCTGCCAAGGTATTACGGTACTTTTCTTTGATTCCTAGACTTAAAAGATTATTTCAATCCTCCAAGACATCACAATCCATGAGATGGCATAAAGAAGGATGAACCAAAGATGGTATATTGAGACATCCAACCGATGGTTCTGCCTGGGATGCATTTGATAAGAGGTTTCCTGATTTTGCATCTGATCCTCGCAATGTTAGGCTAGGTTTGGCTAGCGATGGATTCAATCCATTCCGAACAATGAGTACAAGTCACGAAGACATGGCCGTGCATTTCTTATTCCTTATAATTTGGAACCATGGGCATGCATGAAACAATCATCAATGATACTCTCAATGGTTATCCCCGGTGAAAAAGGACCTGGCAACGACATTGATGTCTACATACAGCCTTTAATTAAGGAGTTGAAGCAATTGTGGATAGGAGTTGATGCTTTTGATCCATCAGCTTCCGAGTCTTTCACTTTACAGGCTTGTCTTATTTGGACAATCAATGATTTCCCTGCTTATGCTAATCTTTCGGGGTGGAGTACAAAAGGTCGGGTTGCTTGCCCAGTATGTGCTGAAAACACTGAATCTCAATGGCTACGGTATGGTCAGAAGTTCTGTTATATGGGTCATTGTCGATGGTTATCAGCTGAACACTCTTTTCGAAAATAGAGTCGTGAATTCGATAGAACTATAGAATATGGGGTAGCTCCTATACCACGATCCGGGGAAGATATCTTAAAGGAAGTTGAAGGTGTCAATTTCATTTATGGAAAAACTCGAAAGAGGGATAGAGAAGAATTAGATGAAGGGCCAGTAGAACTTGATGTACACGAGGAGTGTGATTTGTTTAACAACTATAATGAATTGGTGGTAGAGGGAGATGAAGCAAATCTCATAAATCAAGACGAGACTTTATGGAAGAAGAGGAGTATATTTTTTGACTTGCCTTATTGGCGTTACAATCTACTTCGACATAACTTGGATGTCATGCACATCGAGAAGAACGTATGTGACAATGTCGTTGGCACCCTTCTTAATCTCTCACGCGGTGGTAAAGATAACGTCAAGGCACGCAAGAACCTACAAGATATAGGCATCCGAAGTTATCTTCATCCAAAAATGAGGAACGGGAAAGAGTACTTACCGCAAGCATGTTACACTCTTGCATCAAAGGAAAGAGATATTTTTCTTTCCATCGTGAAGAACTTGAAGGTACCTGATGGTTATGCATTGAACATATCCCGATGCGTGAATTTGAAAGAGCACAAGTTGAGCAATCTCAAAAGTCATGACGGTCACATTCTCATGCAAGATTTGCTTCCTATATGCTTAAGAGGAGTTGTAGAAAAGAAGGTGCTAAGTGTTATTACAAATCTATCAGATTTCTTCAAGCGATTATGTGCAAAAAGTCTTGATCCACAAGAAGTTGATCAACTTCAAAGACAAGCCGTATTAACACTTTGTGAAATGGAGAAAATATTTCCTCCAGGTTTCTTCACAATCATGATTCATTTGATTATTCATTTACTGATGGAGGCTAAGCTTGGTGGACCTATTCAATACAAGTGGATGTACCCGATCGAAAGGTATATGAAATATATCAATAATATTTCACAATATTTTATTTTTATTATTTTAATAGAGAATATAATAAGTATGTAAAAATAAATGTATGTGATGTAGGTATCTAATGGGATTGAAAGCTTTGGTGCGAAATAGAGCTTATCCTGAAGGTTCCATATGTGAAAGGTACATAGTTTCAGAATGTCTTACATTTTGCTCCCGTTATTTTTCTGATGTTGAGACAATATTTTCCCGTCCTCCGAGGAATGATAGGAATATTCAAAAAAGGTACATTTTCTCTTCTGAAGGACGTCAAATTGGCACCATGAACACGAAGATATTGGACATGCGATCTCTTGCACAAGCAAACCGCTATGTTCTATTGCATAGCGATAAGTTATCAGCATACCGTCAGTGAGTTTCCTGAGCAAAATTTTGTCATTCGATTATTTTTCTTAACAAATAGACAAATAAAGTTATCACGTAATTTGTATACACTTTGACAACATTTTTTGCAAAATACTGAATATATTATAGAGAATTTTTGAAGTCTGAGCGAGCTGTTTATGGTGGCATTCAAATTAGTAAACGTACAGAGGACAAATGGATGGTTGAAAAGTTCCCAAGATGGCTTGCGAAACAGGTAAATTGTCACTATTAAAATAATTTATTGTATTATTTATGTAATGAGGGAACATTGTAGAATTTTGATCATAGAATAAGAGTTAATTGACTTTACTACTATATTGTTAGATTCCAAAGATGGAAGTTGAACAAGTTGATGCTGATGTAATTGCTCTTACTCGAGGACCGCATAAGGTGGTTTCCACATATGATGGGCTTATAATTAATGGTTTTAGGGTCTATACAAAAAAACTTGAGCAATATCGTAAGACTCAAAATAGTGGCGTGATGGTTTTTGCTGACGGGAGAAACTATTATGGCAATTGCATTGAAATTTTCGAGCTAAACTATTATGAAAGGTTTTGGGTTATCATGCTTAGATGTGATTGGGTGAATATTAAATCTCCTAGGAGTATGAAGAAGGATGCAAATGGTTTTATTATGGTAAAATTTTCTGAGCTTATCCATGTAGGGAATCATGATTCGGACGATCCATACATATTGGCTTCTCAAGCGAAACAAGTATTTTATGTCGAGGATGGCAAAAGTGAAGGATGGTTCCATGTTATCGGAATAAAACCAAAAGATTTGTTCAATCTAAGCATTGAAACCCCTGTAGAAGATGATGAATATCCGCAATGTGATCATCATATTGTAACTTAATAATTTTAGTTTTATTTTGAACAAGAACGATGTTTTGAAGTGCAAAGATTTAGTGTATTTGACATTTATATTATATTAACATCTATATATGTTCATTTATATATTTGAAGTCATTTTGGGTTATAGGAATTATGAAATTATATACTGTTGGAAGCCACAAATATAGTCTTATTCAGCATATAAGCTTCATTCTCAGTACTCGGATTATTTTCTTTTCCATGTGTGAATATGTTTTATGCCTTGTTGACATGATTATCTTGTTAACATGTTATAAGCAACAGGTTTTTGTCACACTGCTTGCGTGCTCAGCTCGTGTCAACTGGTTCATTTGCTTGCACTCTGCATTGCTTCATTTTAGAAAAAGGTTCATACCTTGTTGATTTTTGTTTTTGATTTTTTCCCCGTTAATTTGAATGTGATGTTCGTATAAATGGATGTCATGGTTGTGGACAAGTGGCACTTAGCTGGAACTTTTTCAGGTAATGGTTGATTTTTTCCCCATCAATCCTCTCTCGCCGATCAAAGAGTAGTTTCCTATCATCTCTTACGCTGACTTTTATCTGGTATTTAATTTGTAATTTTTTTAAATCTAATGTGTATGTGTTTTCTTTCAGGTTTAACCATTTTATGTTTGTTTTTAGCGGTTTTGACCGATTTTTATAGTTTGGACTCTCTTGTATCTTGCCGGCGTCGTCTCTATTGAGGTCACTGGTGGACCTGAAATTCCCTTCCATCCTGGAAGACTGGTCAGTCACGATTTCTACTTCGTCCTTGAATGAAAAGGTTCATGATTTTTATAGTAAGTGACTTTCAAGAGGTCGATTTAGGTTCGTTTTGAGCTCTAATTAAAAGGTATGTTTGCAAGGTTGCATGAATGACTAAATGTTTAAATGAAAATGAAATGAATTGTTTCGTGATATAATATATGCTGGTTGGATGAAAATGAAATGTATGTTAGGGTGATATAATATATGCTGGTTGGATGAAAATGAAATGTATGTTTGGGTGATATGTTATGAAATGTAATGATTGAAAGACTGTAAAACAATGGAAAAGGAATTAATTAGTTAAGGCAAGTGCTAATTAAATTTAGGTGAAAACATAAATTGTAGTTAAAGGTGAAACTGATAATGTGGGCCATTGAAGTAGTTAACTAAATAGGGATGCCTTAATATAGAAACATGAAAGGTAAGTGGTAAATAGAAATTGCATCAACATCTGCTGTCCTAAAGGAATTGCGATTCTTTTCATATTATGCAATGAAACGGTTGCCCACAAGTTATTGAGTCAAATTTCAAACATGGTTAAGGGAAGTAGGAGATGTAGAGATAGAGGTTACGTGCACAAATAGCTCGTATGACTCATTTCCTATCTAAGTAATTTGTAGTAACAAAAAGGTGTAGGTCTCTAGGTGGGAAGTAACTTACTCTTCAGTCGTACTTTATGGGAATCTCTTTGTTTCTAAATCAATCATATTGCTTATGAAGATTGGAATACAGAGTAGCTACAGCTATCAAAATATGGGTTTAATTATACCACCAAAATGTTAAACAACAATCATTTAGTTGATGTAAAATATGGAAATGTTGCCAAAAATGTCTCCAGAAAACTCTTTCTTTTGTAATTATAAAAATTTTGTTAACATATTTTACACGTTAATATAGTAGAAAATCTGTCCTCATCCATGGAAATATTATGTCTCCCTTAATTTTCTTAATTTCTGCCTATATTATAGTGACTTGTTTGAACTAATTCCTATATTAATTAATTATTTATTTAATCTTTTATTAGGATATTTATGGTTTAAATATATTATTGAGCTAATGTTTTAAAGTTTTTGTTCTATTTTATTGGGCTGTATTTTATTGTTTTGTTTTTTGGGCCTGATTTGGTTTTTTTTGTTTTGCTTGGTTTTGGGTTTTTTTTTTGGGTTTGTTTTGGCCTAGCTGTTAATAAAATGGGCAGTATTTTAAACAATATATAAAACCAATTGAATGGACATTCCATTGCAATTGTCGGCCAATCCCTAGATGCATAACGAAGCAAACCTTTCTCCAAAATTACAGTGGGTTTCAAGTTTCCCGGCAATAGTAAGTTGAAAAATCATATTTTCCCCACTTTTTCCTCCACAAAACCTATGAAATTTTCGATGCTCTGTTGGGTGCTTCATCGTTAACCATTACCGATTTGTTTTCTAGGAAAATGACTGGCAATAAGCGACCATTAAAAGGTGTACGATTCTCTTCAAGGGGTTCTTCAACAGGTTCGAATACATTGGGAAGTGTTGCTACCGATAGTCTAAGCACGGGAGATGAAACTCCGACTCAATCAGCAGAAGATGTACCTGCAACTCCGGCTGGTACCTCCATTGCGTCCTCACTTATTTTTCCCTGGTTTCAAACTACTTTATTACCTTCTGCTAGTATTTATTCTTTCCCTCATACTTATTCTTTCTCTGCTACTTTATACTTTGTGTTTGGTTTTTGGCCCGACTGATCTTTCTATTTGTCGCTGCTCCTCTTTTTCCACTCCATTACTGTACGAATTTTTGGTTTTGTTTTCTTTCCTTCATAGATTCCTCTTCGTCTTTTGCTACACTTGACTTTTTCACAACTTTCAGACAATTTATTTTGTTTGTTAAATTTGATGGGTTTTTACATTTTTCTTTGTTCTTCAATTGATTTAAAATCTTGTTTTTTAATTAATAACATATTTTGAAGAATTAAAATTTTATCCTGAATTTATTGAAGATATTTTATATTTTGATTATCTTACAATTTTGATGGAAAGGTTGATAGTAATTGACTTTTAGTTTAACAAGTATTGAACTGTTTTACATTTCTCTTAATTTTTGAACTCTCTAAATACAGGCATTCTGGTTTGCTGCTATACTTAATAAGACCACGAAAAAAAAGTATGCACTATTTGGTTTAACCCATATTTTGACGTATCTGAAACTTAATAGCATGCCCTTTGTCTTTAAGTACCTTGGTTTATCTAGCCAGAGGCAAAATAAGGACCATAACTAGGCATCAGATGGATTATTAAAAAAAAAACTTAATTATTCCACCAAGAGCAAAAAATATATAAGTATCTTGCAACTAGGAGAGCTATGGATATTGTTGAAACCAGTCAAGAAGAGCAAGTAATGTA
Organism: Gossypium bickii; assembly: GCA_025503065.1. Classification (NCBI taxonomy): domain Eukaryota; kingdom Viridiplantae; phylum Streptophyta; class Magnoliopsida; order Malvales; family Malvaceae; genus Gossypium; species Gossypium bickii. Next base: position 15,433,836 of record CP106710.1, on the reverse strand, counting down.
TCTTGGCCATTAGTTTAGTTGAAGTTATTTAACTATGTTCTTTTTTTCTTTTAAATCTCTTCGTAAGAGTTTCTGTCTCAAGATGCAATGGATTATTGACGTTAGTGGTGAAAGCTTATTCGTCTTCAGAGGTGTGATCACTTTCAATCCTAGTAGATTATTTATATTTTTTATCATGTGCTATTAACCTTGTTGTAAACCGGAGCAATTTTGAGACATTGTTAAAGAAAGAGACATATTATTAATTGTAAGATTTTTCAAAGGGTTCAAAGGAATCGATTTTTTTCTCGAATCTTTTTATTAATTAGAGTTCACTTTGTTTTTAGCTATGACTTTTTTTGTTATTTGAACAAAAAGAAAGGAGTTTTGTTATTGTTGAAAAAAAATCAGTTTTTTTATTAAATATTTCAGCAAGATACATTATTGTTTTTTTCAATTTTCATATCTAAAATATAATTGTTACTTTTGACAGTGGCTACAAAGGGTACTAAGAGAAAGCGAGGGCCTACAAACATGAAAGATATATGGAATCTTCAACCTGGAACTCGTATAGTAGTAGATGCCAACCAATATGGGTAGCCTATTGGGAAGGAAGCGTCCAAATTGGCTAAATTTCTCGGTACAATTGCAAGGACTGGTTCTATCTGTCCTTTAAATACAAATAATTGGAAACATCTTCCTAAATATGTGTTGGAAACATATTGAGAATCTTTCATGTATGTAGTACATATTCATTTTGTAATTTAAAGTATTGCAATAATTTTGCATTATTTGATATTGTATGTAATGAGTACTTGTTACATTATTTTGTTATATGTGTAGGAAAAGTTTGATCTCCAAGGTAAGGTGGAGGACTCTGACATCCTCTCACATATTGGAAAACTCCGGAAGGAGTTTAAATCGACTTTGAAAACTAGATACTACAAAGAGATGGTCCAAGAGGGTCGACCGATTGAAGAAATATACGAAAACAATCCTCCTGGTGTGCATCATGATCAATGGAAGTGGCTAGTGGAGCGATGGGGAATACCACAAGCTGCGGTAAGCACTTTTATTAGAGTAAATGTCCTATTTTTCTTGATCCCACATACGGTATGATCAAAGTAGGGGTGCATAAATGTGTGATTTGTTGAATGAGGCATAATAAACTTAGTTTTCCTATTACTCTCATATTTTTTCTCATTATTTTAAACAATAGGCACAATCAGAAAAGGCGAAAGAAGCCCGAACAAAGGTGCGTTTTGCACACACTGCTGGTAGTACAGGATATGCAACCCTCAATGCACAGTTTGTAAGTATTACATATTGATCAATATGTAACTTATATTATATTCATTATTCTGCACTCATTGCTGAATATTGTTAACAACTTTTTTTGTTGTTGTTGTATAATAGGTTGACAGGGAAGGCCGTGAACCTTCGCGTTTGGAGCAATTTAGATTTCAACATTTGCGCAAAGATGGGAGTGACAAATTCAGGAGTGAGGCAGCAAAACAAGTTTATGTAAGAAATAAATGGGTATTATATTTTTATTTATATTTACTTTGACATCTATTTTTTTCTTCAAAATATATTTTTCTAATTAAAGAGAACTATAGGATGAAGCATGCAAGATTGTTAAAGAGTCTATGCCAACACCTGACAGTTCTTTCACACCTCAAGATAACATTGCATTAGAAAACGAGGTCTATACACAATTGTTTGGCCCTGACAAGGATGGAAAAATGATGGGATATGGACGTGGGATGACCAAATCCAAGTTGTTTGGCTATGGGTCAGTCACCCGAGGAAGCCAATCTACATCGGCCATTAGTACATTGATTGAAGAGATAAGCGCTAAACATGTTCAGCAAATACAAACAATTCAAGCCGAACAAGCAATTCGAGAGAAAACTTTGCTTGAGGAAGCAGAATCTCGATTCCGTACGGAGGCCGAGGAACGGGAAGCTCGTTTGATAGTTGAGGCAGAAGAAAGATTTATGAAATTAACTGAAATTCGAGAGGCAAAGTTCATGGAGATGATGGATGCTCGTGAGAAAAAGTATAAGGCTCTCATCAATGAGTGTATGGCAAAGGGAATGTCAAGTAAGTTCTAGGTTTTTCATAGAAAGCATAGTAAGGTGACTATTTTATGACTAGATTGTCAATAAGTTTGTTAATGGTTTAATAGACATTGATTGTTGTAATTGAATGCTAGGTTCTTATTTGATGTCTTCGTTGCTTGCTCAACTAATATTTAGTTGATGTGCTGCTGAAAATTCTTTATTTAGCTTCAATTTATGGTTATTTGCTTAATATTAAAATATCCTTCTCATGTGTTCATGTTGTTTCTCATCTAACTTGTATAAATAGAAAATGTACATTGCTATTTTTGCGATTGACTTTCAGACTAGCGGACTTGATGATAAAGCCTTGATTCGGATGATGATGAATGACGCCATCTGCATATTTTGTATTATATATATATGTTATAGTCCCATAATTTTTTGGTGTCATAGGAATCATTTTGACCACATGTTTGCAACATGTTGACTTTAGGATTTTGTATAATTTTTTGATATCATAGGAATTGAGTTGACAACATGTTTGCAAATGTTTACTGCTTCTATTAGGATTTTGTATATTTTTTGATGTCATGTGAAATAGGTTGACAACATATTTGCAACTTGTTGACTACTACTATTAGGATTTTGTATATAAATTACTAACTGCATTATTTAATGATAATTTTGTATTTATATGATCATTTTATGTTAATTAATTGTTCAATTTATATTCACCCAAACATTTCTAAACTCAATACATATAAATTTGCTCATATTTCACCAAAATATGCCATTAAAAATTGGGGAAAATGTCGTAAAAAAATATTGGACATGAGACAAAAATCTATCCCGACCTTTTTACATTTGCCTTCGACGGGTTTAGCCTGACTTTTATAAAGTTGCTTTAGACGGGTTTATCCCAACTTTTTTTAAGTTGCCTTGGAAAAGGTCTATCCCAACCTTTTTAGGGTTGTTATAAACGAGTCTATATCAACATTTTTAACGTTGTCTTAGACAAGTCAATCCCAACTATTTTTAAAAGTTGCCTTCGATAAGATCTATCCCGACCTTTTTACGGTTATTTTAGACAAATCTATCCCAACCTTTTTAAGGTTGCTTTGGACAAGTCTATCCCAACCTTTTTCTAAAGTTGCCTTAGACAGGTCTATCCTAACATTTTTAAAAGGTTGTCTTAGACAAGATCTATCCCAACTTTTTCTAAAACATTGCCTTAGATAAATTCTATCCCGACTTTTTTTTATGGTTGCCTTAAACAAGCTCTATCCCAACCATTTTAAGGTTGCTTTTAAATGAGTCTATACCAACCCTTTTTAAGAGTTGCCTTAGACAAGGTTTATCGTAACTTTTTTAAAACGTTGCCTTAGATAAGGTCTATCGCAACTGTTTTAAAAGGTTAGCTTAGACTAGTCTATCCCAACCTTTTTAAGGTTGCCTTAGACATGTCTATCACAACATTTTTCAAAAGTTGGCCTTGACTAGGTCTTTCCCAACTCTTTTTAAGAGTCGGCATTGACTAAGCTTTTCACAACCCTTCAATAAGGGTCGGCTTATGTTGACTTATGGCGACGCTTTTGTAAAAGCGTCGCCATGCCTATCCCAACTGTACTATAGACGACTATTTTGGAAGCGTCGTACAAAGCGTCGCCAAGCCTATGCCAACGCTTTTTGCGTCGTCTTAGGTCAAAAAAAAGTGTCGCCGTAGGGCTGTTTTGTTGTAGTGAAATCACACCTTTTGACTAATGGATCTCCATTGATAAAAAAAAGAAAGATACCATGTTACAAATAACTATGGTTAACTTCTATGGTAAGGAATTATTAGTGGCATAAATTAAAAGATATAAATTGTCAACGTTTTAGACTTCTGACTAATTCAATGAAATTAAAAACACATTTGCTATGTTCACATCTCGCAAGTTGTTATATATGTGGTGCCATGCCTTATCTCGGTCCATTATTTATTATTAAATAACTTTTTATTACCATAAATATTAAATTTATATATAAATTTTGATTTAATGTAATTATATACATAAAACTTGAATTGTGATTCGTATGTATATATGAAACTTTAATTTTGATTTAATTGTATACATTTAAAGAAATAAATATATACATTTAATTAATGTTTGTATATGCAATATATTAATGTAAAATGGTGCTAATTCGATAATGTTTTTAGTGATTTGTGATAATTGAATTAAACTAAAATTTTATGTACAAAATCACACCAAATCAAAAATTCACGTATCACATTACACATTAAATTAAAGTTCATATATAATTTTATCCCTTCTTCGTCAAATTTATTGTAAACGAATATGAAAAATCACGGAGAAACTGGTGCATAAATTTATGTAAGAAATATATATTTATTAAAAATTATGTAAAAATAAATGAAAGTTTGGTTGAAGATGTAAAGTTAAATTATTTATTGAGTTCAAATATCAATATTTATAATTTTTTTTATTGATTTATATTTAAAAAATAAAAAAAATACTTTCATAATAATAAAATTTACTTTATAAAATAAATGGTTTTTTTAGTAATTTCTCAATTGAGTTATTCCTGACTTGATTATGATAGCAACTCAGTAAAAAACTAAATATTAGTATACATATAAATATAGATATATACAAAAGATTTATGTATTAAAACTACAGTTACTTAAATTTATGTTGATTGAGTTCTAATTTGACATGTTATTATTTCAACAATTGAGTTTATACATGTTTAAACGGGCTGTAATATTTATCACTTTAAAAATTGAAGGTTATGATTAGTTTTGTATGATTTCAATTATATAAAACTTATATCCATGCTATCGAGTAAGTATTGAGTGTTTTGCCATTTGGATAAGAGGAGACTCATCTTTATCAAAGTCCAGGAAACATAACTATAATAATTAAGTGGAATCCATAAGAGACCAAAATTGCAAGGTTGTTTTACTATCAAAAGTAGACCTGCTCATGGGTCGAGATACCCGTCCAGGCCTGAAGTCTCTTCTAAAATATGAGAGAAGTTGGATAAAAATACGAAACCCAAAAATAAGCTTGCTAAAATTTAAGTCTTGTTTTCTATATAGGTAAAGTCTTGGACAACATTTTTTGACTCTAGCTAGGTCTGAGATAGTTTGAATATATTATCTTATAAAAAATATTATATTAATTATATGTTTTAAATAATATTTTTATATATTTATATTAAATCACTAGTCCAATAACAATTAAATTCATTACTCAAAACTTAAAAAAAAAATTACCAACTAAATAACCCAACCCAAAATATAAAATTTTAAAATTTATATTTAATACAATAAAATATTTATTATATTTATTATAGTGTTTTTTAATATAAATAGTTTTAATGTGTTAGAAAGCTTTTATTTTAGTATTTTTTGGTGTATTATATTTTTTTAAAATTTAATTTTTAAATAAAAACTAATTTTATAAAAATTAAATATGTACTGGTTGGGATCCAAATTTATGTTTCTTAAATTGGGATAGGTAAAAATAAATAAACTCATTTTCTGAACTGAATCAACTCAAACTTGAAAAATTAATCTAAATTGAGCTGGTCGCAAACCTAATCCGAGCACCTTTAAGCAAAAGGCAGTGCAGGTTATATATATGCTGTTGTTTGTTTTGGTTAATTCTTGCATGACTAAACTACTGTCGAATAATGCTTGACATAGCTAACCATCTGATCCCATCTTCTATATCCAACTTAACTCCAACCTAAGGACCCGAATATGAACTTTTTGGATATAGCTTGTTATAATTCAATGATGAACCAAAAAAAACAGTAAACTGCTTGGTCAACCAAAAAAACAACATTGGGTCATAAAAAAAATGAACATAATAGCATTTAAAGTTACAAGGAAAAGAGTATCAATCCAAATCGATAATCCCGAAGTTCGAGAGCATGATCTTTACTTGATCGACAAAGTTCGATCCGGTCGCGTACTCCGTTAGCATCCCGACAGCAAAACCGAACATTGCCCATCTACAAGTACACCAACATCGCCAAAAAACAGTCATCATATAGCAAGTTATTTGCTTGGATGTTATTAATAGAAATAGGTTAAAATTTGCCTACGGTCCCTGTAGGATTTAGTCCGGTATTTGAAAAGAGCTATTTGGTGGTATCAATTGACATCGTGTTAAACAAGAAGAAAAGAATGAAGGGAATATTGCGTTAAATACCTTCCATTACCAATCTCATTCTTTCCAATGAAGCCAAAGAAAGGCCCTTGATTTGATTCCTCAAGCTTCTTCTGCTTAAAGTAGTCTTGCAGTTCCTTTGCCTTTTGCCTCTGAAACTCCAAACTGATCACATTCTGGTCTCCCACAGGTGCAGGCGAAGAAGAAGACGGAGGAGGAGGAGTGGTTGGTGGTGGCGGTGAAGGAGTAAATGGCTTGACAGGAGACGGCGGGGAAGGTGCCGTAGGTCTTCTCAAAGGACCTTCAGACTGAGAACTCCTTATAGTCACAATATAAGGCTTGGCTGTGGTACACAATCTGCAACAAGTAGAAGATGCTGCTGATGGTGATGGTGATGAAGTGTTTGGGATTTTGATATAGGGGATTGAGGATGTCATAGACATTGCTGTTTTTTCTCTTTCCAAGAGAATACTGTGTGATGGGTTTGTTGTTAATGTTCTTAAGATTTGTGTCTGGAAAATGGGGAGTGTGTGGATAAGGCGTGGCCAAGTTTCAACAGACAGATGGCTCAAAATTTATACAGTTTGGGTCAGTGGGTCGTTGGTTGCCAATGGCGCCCACTGGATTCTGAAGCGCGTGATAAACATTTCATCCCCCCCAACTAGGCTTTTTTACCATTACTCGCGCTTCCTGTGGCTTTCTTTTTCCTAATTTGACTGCTGCGAAGTGAAAATGAGGTAAAACTAACATGATACTAAATCAGGAATTTGATTAATACATAAATTAATTTTTTTTTATATGTAAGTTGGTTATTTCTGTTAAAAATTTTATTTATTTGTACGGTTAAAAATTGGTGTGGTTGACAGAATAACAAGAGAGTAACATCTGACATGTCATATATATCACATGTTGATGTACAATAATCAATTTTAATAGTAGAAATGAATGTAATTTTTAACAAAAGGATCAAATTACTCTTTGATCTAATATATAATGATTAATTTATTCATTTCTTAATAGAAGAGATAAAATAAAATTTGACTTCAAATATAAAGACCTTTATTATACTTTTATCATGAAAATCAACATTTGGAAAATGAAGATGAATTATGATTATGGTTTTTTAACTTTATTTAATAAATTAAAATTTTAAATGTTAAATCATTTTTATAAGTACTGAATTTGTATTAAAAAAATATTTGGTATACTAATAAAATTAAGTAGTGAGAAAATTAATTTTCATTTTTAAAAATTATTTTTCTTAAATTTAATCTTATTAATATTTTTATTTTATTTTGTACAATTTTGAATAAAACTTAAATATAATAATTTGGATATCTCTTTTTTTTTTTCAAAAAAACTTAAAAAGAGATAATTTATTTTAAATATTTTTTAAATAAAATTAACTTAATATTTTCAAATGTAAGTGATAAATATTAAATAGCTATTTTTACCTATTTTTTAACACTTTTTTGGTGAATCTTTTATTAATTAAAAAACTAATAAGATTATTAACATACTTAAAAAAATTAAATGTTTAATAATTTGAAATTTGAAATAAATGTAATAATGCATTAATATTATTTAAAACTTAATTATAAAAATGAGACGCTTTTTAAATATAACTAAAAAAATATTTTGAAGCCCAACCAACTAACCTAGAACTCAATATCTTCCGTTCTTTTTTTTATATATTATATATTATTTTTAATTTAATAATTATTAAAATATTTATAAATAATTAGAATTTTATTATTTTAAATTAAAAGATGTTGAATATAAAAATTGAAGACACTAAAACTAAATAAAATAATAAGTAATTAATAAAATATAAAGTTATCATTTTTTATTTAAAATTTATTTAATAAGTAAAACTTAAGAAGGGTAGTGTAATTTTTCCTTATCAAACCGGAAGAGTATTGGTGAAAATTTTTAAAATGTGAGTATTTTGATTTTATAGTCATTGTAATTAATTTGTTTGGATAAAGAACTGTTTTAATGGAATCTTACAAATTATAAAATAAAATTAATGATATTAAAAACAAATAATAAAGAAAATATTTAATAGGGAGATCATTATATTTGTAAATTTTATAAATATTTTTAATAAATAAAATTTTAAAATATATATTAAAATAAAGTGAAAATATTTTTTTGAATTTTTTTATTTTATAGTGGGACCACGTGTATTAAAATTAAAATAATGAGGAATTTGAAAATGTGTAATAACTTATTTGACCCTTTAACTTTAAAAAAAAAAAAAAAACCATTTTAGCCTTTCATTTAGTTTTTACCTTTTTTTAACTCTTAAATTTGTGTTGTTTGTCAAATCACCCCGAAATTGATAGAAAAGTTAATGTCTTTTAACTTTGATGATATGGCATACACATGGATTGTCATGTGGATGCCAAGTTAGTAATTAATTATTTTTTAAAAGTTAAAAATTTTAAAAATAATTATTAAATTTATTAAATATATTTTTTAAATTTTTAAAAAATTAATTAATTGCTAATGTGGGGTATACATGTGGACTGTCACATGGATGTCATATTAGCAAAGTTAACAAACGTTAATCTTTCATCAATTTTGGGGTGATTTAACAAATAATGCAAATTTAAAAGCTAAAAGAACCGAAATATTAAATGGAGAACTAAAATGACTTTTTTTTTTAAACCATTTGTTTAGGTGAAATTTGAAAAAGAAAATTGAGCCACTTAAATATCTTAAAATTCCTCCTAAATTATTTAATTTCTCCACTTGTTTAGACAGTGAGAACTTTCATATCTCAAGTTCGAATCTCACTCGATGTAAATTATACGTAGGAACTTAGTATATCCCACAACATTTGAATGATTAATTCAAGTTTATATCCCACGACACAAATCCTGCATATATTTATTTTGGTCTAGGTTTGGACCTAGTTTGGTTATTAGTCCAATCGTGTTTTAGAATTATCAATTCTATTTATCATTATTTGAATTTATTCTTTGTAATTGTAATATAATTGTACTTATAACTTCAAAAAAACTTACATATATTAATTGAAAAATACACTATATTTAACATATAATTAGATTTTTATTATTGTTAATTAAAAAATATTAAATATAAAGAATAAAGATAATAAAAGTAAATAGAATAATAAGAAATAAATAAAGGGAAAAGCTGACTAAACCTTAAGAGATAATTGGATATTTTTCAAATCTTAGTCAGTAGGGAATTTTCTATCAAACATCAAAAACTCTTAATAAAATTACTGTTGCTTGTCTATTTATTTTATTTATTAATATTTATTATATATTTGATACATTAAATTATATTTAATAAAATTTCAAGTTTGCTTAAAGAAATAAAAATTTTCACACTATTGGTTTTATATTTAATTTATGTATATATATAACTAGATATATTTAATCCAGTTAAAAAAATCATTGGTACTAAATGGAATAATAACTCTATGCTTTAATTATTCATGATTATATATATATATTAACAAACATGTATGTTAGCGAAAATATTCCTTTTTTGTTTGTTTAATTAAACAGAAATAAATCTAGAATTATTCAAATTAATCAATTCATGAAAATCTATCCAAAAGGAAATAAGAAAGAAAGCCCCCTTTCAATGATCTTCACCCAACATTGCGGTCACAAGCGCAGCACAATATTTATAACCCTTTTCAACTAACCATGATTGAACTGAATACATATTGTATGTATATATAGAACACATTAATTACCCAGAAATAATGGACAACACAGTCGTGCAACAAGAATAATAATAATAATCATGATATAAGAAAATGAAAGTGAAGGCCAGGGCAGGATGGCAAAATTGAACTCTCAAATTCAATATATATTTATATAGACACAACATGAAAATCCAACAAAGGTGGCCCAGAAAGAAAGCTCCTCTCTAATGGTTGCATTCTGATTTCCATGTAGAATCAACAAAAACAACACTTAGCTTCTTCCCTTGCCCACAAATCAACTGACCATTTTCCAACATATAAGATTGAAGCTCTGTTAGAAAGCAATTTTACCGGATGGCATCATCAAACTCCGATGTAATGGCCAAACTACATGATTGTACATGCACAAGTTTTTTCACTTCCATTACTGAATTCATCGTCTGATCCACCTGTTTCACTGACATTAAGACGAAGGTACAATATCAGCAACGGGGAAGTGAAGAAAGACTGAACCGGCCAAACAGATAAAACTAGTATGAAAGCACTGCCGTGTTCATAACCTATTAGCAAAGATGCCATATGTATCACCTCCTATCAGACATTAATGTGCAGAATACATGGAGATTAAAAAAAATTTGTAGGCACAAGAAATTTGCACCTACTAATACCTAATTTCAGATAAAATACACCAGAAGCATTAGAAAGGGTGAACCTAAGACATTACATACTATTTGTGCAGCAAGTTTCTTGTAAAGACAGCCACCACACAAATTAGTATCAAAGAAAGTTCACAAACACCTTACAAAACCCAAAGATGTATGCTAATTATGCAGAGACATGTTTACACCATAACTTCTTACATTTCAACAAACAGATCACATATATAGATACGTCTAATGTCTGAGATCTTGATAGCCAATGCTCTAAGATCAGATCTATGCATGTTGTCTGGTAACATCTACCTACATTTCTGTAGGCTATAACAAAACCAAAAAGAAATATTGGCTTATATCCTGAGTTCGTGTGAAGGTTGCCATAGCAATATAATCAGCATAACTTGCAGAAAAACTTCAGTACTTGCCCAAACAAAGAAACACATTTTTGAATAATCAGAATATATTTACAATCTATGTGGCACGAGTGTCTGTAGATTTGTTATGGATGCTGTTGAATAATGCGAAATCATCTTAATATATCTTTAGGAAAACAAGAAAGAATAAAGGGGCAAATTAACTAAGGCAGAAATAGCATGAAGAAATTAAATATGTAAGAAAATTGTACTGCATTGCTTATACAACTTTAATTAGAGCAGAAAATTCATGTACCTGGGTTCGAATTCTCTGATTTCAGCAAGCTCACTACCATGAGCATCAGTCCACTGCACCTTTCTTCGTACTGTATGACTCGGGATATCACCATCCTTTTCCCCTGATGCCTCATGGTCATTACCATCCTCAAGAGGAACTTGAGTAGTATTTGATTGCTTCTTCAAACTACTTTTGAAAACAACCTTTCTTGCATCGCTATTGCCATCATCAAGCTGAGTTGCTTGATCATTACTCTTATCTGAAGCAAAGGACCCTGGCAAGACATCCTGCTGTTGAACAGGGCCAACTTTCAAAGGCGACGGTGTGTCAAGCCCAGCGGAAGTGCGACCAAAGCAGACAAAAGAGGCGCACCCGCGGGAAAGCCGGTTCTTGATGGAAGCCAGTTGGAGGTCAGGATCAGGATCAGGTTCTTGGTCTACCAACTGGTAATGATTCCACGGCGAAACTCTCATGGACTTGTCCTCGTGCTTCTGACCCAACAGAAGAAGGGCCAAGCCCTTGCTATACCCGGACGCTGAAGAAGAGAAGAACCCTCCTCCTTCTACTGTCAATAACATCAGTTCTCATCTGGAGAACCCAGACAACTCCATTTTCTTCTCTTTTTTTCTTTTCAGTCACAACAAACTGAACCAAACTACCCCCAACTCCATCCAGCCATATATCAGAGTCAGTGAAGTTATCAAACTTACCAAATAATGAAAAAGATTTATTAAAAATTGATCAGGGAAAGGATTGTCCAGGTTTGAACAGCTAAACCAAGAAGCAGAGCAAATTATTTGCCACTACGCCAGTTGACACCAAATAATGAAATTTAACATCAATGAAAAATCTTAAATTCCATTTATAGTTACTAATGGAGTAAATCCTAAGTAACTAAAACTCATTGCAGACATAATAACTACTTAGTTCCCCAAAACTGCAATAATTATCAACATGGTCACCCCCCTCATTAAACCACACATAATTAAGATCTAAAAATTTATTAAATCTAAATAAAATTCAATAACATTAATTTTATTTTTTACACTCAAATCAAGAAAGAGAGAAACATTATTGAATAAATATAAAGAAAATATTAACAACATCAACGTCAAAAATAAAAATTAAATTCATTTAAAAGAATGATTTAAGATCTGTTTACAGTTAAAAGTAACAAGTACCAGCTCAAAGCAATGCTATCTGTTTGATTGAAGTGAAAGCAATAAAAAGATGGAACAGAGAAATGTTGACAGTGACCAGTTCAAAATAAAAACCTTTTTCCTTTCTTGCTTTATTTGTTCTCCTTTTATTTTCCGGGGAAACAAACAGGAAATCAGATGAAAGAACAGGCGTGTGAGAGCTTACCTGATGGCGATTAAGCGGATCTGGAGAGTAGAAAGAAAAAAGAAAGCCCAGGAAACTAAACCGGCGCCGCCGGCATGTTCGACCCCGACTTGCGTACGAATTAATCGGCGAGGAATTGGAATATTTGAGAGAAATTATAAATAAAAAGGGTGGAAAAAAAGAAAAGAAAAGAAAAAAGAAATATTATGGGGTAAGGAAGAATAAAAAGAATTGAGTTTATTTCCGGTTGGAATTATTTAAAGTGAAGGATAGGGACAGTGACTTCCGTGGTGCATGATAGCGATTCTTCTTTTTTTAATTTTTCAGATTTTGAATATCTAAAAAACTTTTTTATTATTAAGAAAAAAAGGAAAAGTAAGATGTGTTATGAAATTGTGTGCTAGTAAAGTGTCTTTTTAACGAGGGGATATGATATGAAATGAAAATTTATTATATTTTTTAATTACGTAAATTTTAAACTCAATCAATTAAATTAGTACACGATATAAAATGTGTTGAAGTTGAAGTTTGTACTAGTGATTCACATCGTATTGGATGCAGAAAGTCTCTAAGAATAAAAGTATAGTTAATCATTTTACCTGTGTGCCTTTTGATCTTAAAAGATGAGGTATTTATAAGAATGATAGGTTTTGAGTGGGTCAACTATATTATGATTGTCTATTTAATAAAGTCTAATTTAAACCCAAGTTAGGGTATAGTCAAGGTAAAGCATTAAATCTATAGAAATTATGTTATAATTGATTGAAGTTGTTCTGACAAGGAATGTGACATCCTTTAGTTTGGACTTGGTGATCAGGTCAGGCAAGGGATGTTACATTTAGTGACATCAAATCTATGGTTTAGTCAATCCTAGGACTAAATCGTAGTGTGTGTCAAGTCTAAACATACATGCCACAATAGTCCGTGACAATGTGATGTATCGTTGATCTAAATTGGCTTTGGTTTCCTATATGGATTTTCCATGTCAGCTAACTGAAATCAAGTCGTAAATGATGAGGTGGAAAGTAATGCCCCAGCCTCTATCAGCGAGCTCAAAATATGCCCGTTCTGCAAGGGCTAAGAGGTGAGGCCAGAGATACCTTTATACAAATGATGAACCAATGGTTCAATCAGTTTACGAGAGCTACTCATCCAGCTTCCCAATAGAAAATGCCACTGTAACAGCCCGATTTTGAGCCTAGTCGGAATAGTGGTTTCGGGACCACAAATCTGATAAAAAAAAATTAAATTAATATTTTTATATTTTTATGATTTACAACTTTATGAAATGGTTTCGTAAAAATTTCGTTCGAAAATTTTGGTGTTTGAGCACTCAATTTAGTCAAAAGGACTAAATTATAAAAAGTGCAAAACTTGAGTTCTAGAAGCTAGAGGTATCTAATTGCTATAAAAGTTTATTATGATTAATTATTATGATTTATTGAGTGATTAAATACATGTGTTAGAGTATTGATAAGAAATTTTATTAATTTCATGCTTAAATTGCCTATTAGGACTTGTTTGCAAAAGTTGCTAAATAGGGGTTCTAATTTATAGAGTACTTGATTAAAATGGGGGTTTGAAGTAGGAGTCCTTAAATGGTAATTAGACCATTATATTTTTATGGACAAAAATGGACATATATAGGAAGAAAGAACCAAAGTTTTTAATGAAGGGTAATTTAGTCATTTGGTAATAAAAATGAATTAAAAGGGAAAAAGATGGCAAAATATGCTCATCTTCTTCATTAGGCCGAATTTTCAAGTGTTCACCATAGCTAGGGTTTGTTTCAAGCTTCCAAGCTCCATAGTAAGTGATTTCAAGCCCCGTTTTTTTAATGTTCTTTACATTTTTGAAGCCCCCAGAGCTCGATTTAGCTTATTCTATTAATAATTTATTCTAGGGTTCATATTTAGAAAAATACCCATAGGTGAAATGTGTTTATTTTGATGTTTTATGATAGAATATGAAGTCTAAAATTATGTTAAACAACTTTTGCTTAGTGATTTTAAGTGAAAACGAGTAAAAGCGGCTTAATCAGTAAAAATACCTAATGTTCATAAGTGCAAGTTAGAGTGAGAATTTGATGTTGCCATAGAAGGGAAAAATGATCAGCATGCCATAAAACATAAGAATAAGGGATAAAGTTTAATTTCCGAGCTTTGGGGCAAATGTGTAAATATGTAAAGTTTAGGGGCAAAATTGTAATTTTGCCAAAGTTAAGAGTTAAGGACTGTTTTGATGTTTTGATGAATGTGAGTATTAAATAAGCTAAATTTTCTATTATAGATCAAGAAGAACGAAATCCAGAGTTAGATCGAGGAAAGAAAAAGATAGAGGATTAAATCAATATAGTTGATCGTATTTCGCTTTGAGGTAAGTTTGCGAAGAAATAAATGCAATATTCTATTATTTTACATTTAATATTATTAAATTCCAGCATTTACATATTTATTCTGTAAATTTATTATTTAAAGACTCAAGTATGAAATGACGAAAAAGCTATCTCAGAAAGTTCCGGTTGAACCTTAGGAATGTGTAGGATACAAATGTCATGACATTAGGGTTTAAGGAAATCATGTAAGACCATGTCAAGACATGGCATTGATATGTTACTATAAGGCAAAGGTCCCATGTAAGACCATGCCAAGGCATGGCATTGGTGAGTTCATAAGGCAAGGATACCACGTAAGACCATGTCAAGACATGGCAATTGTTAAGTTTCATAAGGAAAGGTACCCGCGTATCCTTAGTATTCCAAGTGGTTCAACGGGAAAATTCAAGGAGTATTCTAAAGTAAAGGTAAGGCAAGTTCAAGCTAAAATGGTAAGGTAAGATAAATTCATGTTAAAAGGTAAGGCAAGTATACAAGTTTTAAGTATATTGAGTAAAAGCTTAAGTGATCTTGACAAGAAAAATATAAGATAATTCACTAAGAATGTTGTTATCTATTTACATGTAAACTTACTAAGCTTTATGCTTACACCTATTCTTTATTTTTTATAGTATTACAAGCCAACTCGGGATCGAAAGGACGTCGGAGATCGTTACACACTATCAAAGGATTATATTGGTATTTTGTGACTTTAACGTTTTAAGTTATGGCATGTATAGAGACTTAGCCATTTTATGTGTGTGACTTTATGATATGGTTTATTATGGACTTGTAAATGTTTGGTAATGATTAGCCATTAAAATGGTTAATTAAGAACATGCTTTGGAGGTTATGAAATGCCTAGTTAGTTATTTTAAAGAAATTATGTAATTATATGCAGGGGAATAGTTGGACAGCAGCAGTGACGTGATTTTGAAAAATCACCAAAAATAGTAGAAGTTGAATTAGGCTGTGCATGAGATATATAATTAAAGCTTATTGAGTCTATTTTCATATGAAAGAAACAAGGAAAGCAAAGGAATTCTGTAATTTGAGATATTTATATCTTTGTAAGACTGGTTCAGAATAAATTCAGGTTCCCTGTTCTGAATTTGAAAAATCATAAAAAAATGGAGAAAAATAATTAGGGGTTTAACTTTATATGTTTAGAATACTGAATGAGTCTATTTTCAAATGAAATAAATAAGAAGGTCATATGAATTTTGTACTAAGAGTAATTTGATTCGTAGTGAAGAGAGGTCAGAATAGTCAAATAGTAAAACAGGGGAAACTTTAAGAAAAATCTGGTATTGATTGACCATACCAAAAATTATGGAAAAATTACAGTAAGAAGGTATATGAGTCTAGTTTCAAGGAAAATTTACGGATCTAGATTTCAAGTTTCATAGCTCAAGTTATAATTAATTTAGTGAACATGACGCAGACGGACAGTTTCAATTTTTATACCCAGAACTAGTAAGTTAAGTCTAGTAATACCTCGTGCTCGACTCAAACAACGGTCTCGGGTAAGGGTGTTACATTTATTGGTATCAGAGCAAGGTTTAGTCGGTTCTCGGAATATTTAGTATGAGTAAGAGTCTATCTATACATGCCATACTTATATTTTGATAGTGTGACGACTCTTGACGATTTAAATTTTTTTATATAGTTATGGATCCCGAGCAGTAGCAGTGCAGATGATGTAGAGAGTAGTGCACCCACTCCCGCTGAACGGACGGTGCCACAAGATAGTCGTGAAAGGCCCGTTCTGATTAGTCGAGGAGGAGGGGCTCGAGAAGCCTTCTTCCAAGCTTTGAATGAATGGTTTCTTGAGTTCGTTCGCACGAACCGGTAGGCGTTAGACCTCCACCCCCTCATGATCCACAGACCAACCATGTAGCTTCCCGATCCACGATATGACGATAAGAGAGAAGCCACCCGTTGACAAGATCAGAAAACAAGGGGCTGAAGAGTTTCGGGCTACCAAAGATGACGATGCAGAAAAAGCTGAATTTTGGCTCGAAAATACTATTAGAGTTTTTGACGAGTTATCCTGCACACCGGAAGAGTGTATTAAATGTGTAGTGTCACTTCTTAGAGATTCAACCTACCGGTGGTGGAAGACACTTGTATCAGAGAGTACTAGAAAGAAAGAGTTACTTGGGATTTCTTTCAGAGGAGTTCAAGTAAAAAGTATATCGATCAGAGGTTTATTGACCGTAAAAGAAAAGAGTTTCTTGAGTTAAAACAAGGTAAGATGATCAGAATCGACTATGAACGTGAATTTGTTCGACTCAAAGCAATTATGCTCGAGAGTGTGTGTCTCACAGAGGCTATCATGTGCAAAAGATTTGAAGATGGGCTCAATGATGATATCCACCGTCGGTTGGTGTTCTAGAGATAAAAGAGTTTGTTGCTTTAGTTGAACGAGCCTGTAAGGCAGAAGAGTTATTAAAAAGAAAGGGTAAATCTGAAATTGAGATGCAAGACTCGAAGAAAAGACAGATGAGCAAGTCATTTCAGTCTACATCCAAGAGGCCTAGAGAGTTTTCTACGAGATCTAATTTTTCAGCTGGGTATTCTAGCCGAGAGCAGGTGGAAGATTTATGGATTCAAAAGCTCAAACCACTTGATTGCGAGTGTTGGCAGTATTCAACCTGATAGACCCGAGTGTCCTCAATGTGGTCGACGTCATCCAGGTCAATGTCGAGCAACTGAGATTGGTTGTTTCCGATGTGGTGCACCGAATCATTTCATTCGGGAGTGTCCCGAAATGGTTAAAAGGGAAGTAATACCGAGTGCAAGATCAGGTAATGCCCCCGTTAGAGGCAGATATCAGAGAAACCCTGGAGTAGGGGCAGGTAGAGCTGCATTTAGAGATACAAAGAACGAGATCGGATGTTAAAGCACCCGCAAGGACTTATGCTCTCTCGTAATCGTGAAGAGGCATCCTCCCCCGATGTAATTACGGGTACATTTTCTCTTCATGATGTTAATGTTATTGCTTTGATTGATCCGGGTTCAACCCATTCCTATGTTTGCATGAAATTAATGCCTAGTATGAACATGTCCATAGAGCTTACGAAATTTGTGATTAAAGTATCAAATCCATTTGGTCAGCATGTGTTAGTAAACAAAGTATGTAAAAAATGCCCTTTGATGATTAGAGGTTCTTGTTTTCGGTGATCTCATGCTATTGCCATTTGATGAGTTTGATGTGATTCTTGGTATGGATTGGTTAACTGCACATGATGCGATAGTGAATTGTGGAAAGAAATTCATTGAGTTGAAATGTGAAAATGGTGAAATCCTTCGAGTTAATTCAGATGAGTCGGATAGTGCAATTACCATGATTTGATTATGTCCGCTTTCGTAAATGTTTGAGGAAAGGATGTGAAGCTTATCTTGCTTTTGTGTTGAATACTAAAGATCCGAGTTGAAAATTGAATCGGTGCTCTGTGGTAAATGAGTTTTCGATGTGTTCCGGAAGAATTACGAGTTTGCCTCCTATCGGAGAAGTTGAGTTTGGTATTGAATTGATTCCGTGTACCACACCTATTTCTATTGCTCCTTATAGAATGGCTTCAATAGAATTAAAAGAATTGAAAGCTCAGCTACAGGAATTAACTGATAAAGGCTTTGTAAGACCTAGTTATTCACCATGGGGTGCACCAGTATTATTTGTAAAAAAGAAGGACGGTTCAATGAGATTGTGCATAGACTATCGGCAGCTTAACAAGGTTACCATAAAGAATAAATATCCATTGCCTAGAATAGATGACTTGTTTGATCAATTGAAAGAGCCCACCGTGTTTTCTAAGATAGATTTGAGATCCGGATACTATCGGTTTGCGAGTTAAAGAGTCAGATGTTCCAAAAACTGCTTTTCGAACTAGATATGGTCACTATGAGTTTCTTGTGATGCCATTTGGCTTAACTAATGCTCCTGCCATTTTCATGGATTTAATGAACCGAATTTTCAGACTTTACTTGGACAAGTTTGTAGTTGTGTTCATCGATGACATCTTGATTTATTCTCATGATGAGACCGAACATGCAGAGCATTTGAGAAACGATTTCTGATTTTGAGAGATAATCGACTTTATGCCAAATTTAGCAAAAGTGAGTTAGTTACGGGAAGTTTGTTTTCTTGGACATGTTGTCTCGGTGAAGGTATTAAAGTTGATCCGAATAAGATTTCAGCCATTGTTGATTGGAAGCCTCCAGGAATGTATCGGAGGTCGAAGTTTTCTTGGTCTTGCTTGCAAGGTTATTATAGACGATTTGTAGAGGATTTTCCATGATAGCTACTCCGTTGACAAGATTGCTACAGAAAGATGTTAAGTTTGAATGGGTGAGAAGTGTCGCAGAGTTTCGACAAGTTAAAGGTATTGTTGACTAAAGCTCTGTCTTAGTACAACCAGAACTGTGTAAAGAGTTTGTGATTTCTGATGATGCATCCTTAAATGGACTAGAGTGTGTACTTATGCAAGAAGGAAGGGTAATTGCTTATGCCTCTAGACAGTTAAAACCACATGAGAAAAATTATCCGACACATGATTTAGAGTTAGCTGCTATTGTATTTGCATTAAAAATTTGGAGACATCACTTGTATGGTGAGAAATGCCGAATATTCACTGATCATAAAAGTTTGAAATACTTGATGACTCAGAAAGATCTGAACTTAAGGCAAAGAAGATGGCTAGAGTTGATTAAAGATTATGAGCTAGTGATCGATTATCACCCGGGTAAGGCAAACATTGTTGCTGATGCTTTGAGCAGAAAATCGTTATTTGCATTGAGAGCTTTGCACACTAGTTTGGACTTATCAGATGATGGTTCTATTTTAGCTGAGTTGAGAGCTAAACCGACGTTTCTTAAAGAAATTTGTGAAGCTCAGAAGGATGACAGTGAGTTGCAAGCCAAAAGAGTTGAAGCATGAGTCAGTGTAGAGTCTGATTTTCAGATCGGTTCTGACGGTTGTTTGATGTTCAGAGACAGAGTATGTGTACCAAAGAATGATGAGCTTATTCAGAATATCTTACAGGAAGCACATAGCAGTTCCTTGTCTATTCACCCAGGTAGTACAAAGATGTATAATGATTTGAAGAAAATGTATTGGTGGAGAGGAATGAAAAGAGATATTTCAGAATTTGTTTCTAGATGCTTGATCTGTCAACAGGTAAAAGCTGAACATCAGGTACCTTCAGGTTTATTGCAGCCTGTATTAGTTCCCGAGTGGAAATGGGACCGAGTTACTATGGATTTTGTGACGGGATTGCCTTTGACACTGAGAAAGAAAGATGCAGTATGGGTTGTGATTGATAAGCTAACGAAGTCAGCTCATTTTATTCCAGTACGTATGGATTATTCACTTGACAAGTTGGCTGAGTTGTATATTTCAGAGATAGTTAGACTACATAGAGTACCATTATCGATTATCCCAGATAGAGATTCGAGATTTACTTCACGGTTTTGGAAGAAATTACAGGAAGCTTTAGGTACAAAGTTGAGTTTTAGTACAGCTTTCCATCCTCAGACCGATGGTCAATCAGAAAGAGTTATTCAGGTACTCGAAGATATGCTTAGATGTTGCGTATTGGAATTTCAAGGTAGTTGGGAGAAATATTTGCCGTTAATAGAGTTTGCCTACAATAATAGTTATCAATCGAGTCTGAAGATGGCACCTTATGAAGCTTTGTATGGACGTAAATGTCGCACACCTTTGTATTGGACAGAGCTTAAGGAAAATCAGATTTACGGGGTTGATCTAGTCAAAGAAACAGAAGAGAAAGTAAAAGTCATCAGAGATTGCTTGAAAGCAGCTTCAGATAGACAGAAATCCTATGCAGATTTGAAAAGAAAAGAAATTGAATTTCAAGTTGGTGACAGGGTATTCTTGAAAGTATCCCCTTGGAAGAAAGTTCTCAGATTTGGCAAGAAAGGCAAATTAGGTCCTCGTTTCATTGGGCCGTATGAGGTTATCGAAAGGATTGGACCGATGGCATATCGGCTTAGCTTTACCAAAGCAGAATTAGAAAGAATTCATAATGTATTTCATGTGTCAATGTTGCGGCGACGCTTATCGTTACGATCCTTCACATGTGATTTCTCCGACAGAGATTGAGATTCAACTTAGGATATGACATATGATGAGGAACCGATTAAGATTTTGGCTCGAGAGGTTAAGCAGTTAAGAAATAAAAGTATAGCTTTAGTGAAAGTGTTGTGGCAAAGACATGGAGTAGAAGAGGCTACGTGGGAACCAGAGGAAGCCATGAGAAAACAAGACCCAAACCTCTTTTACGGTAAGATTTTCTGGGACGAAAATCCCTAAAGGGGGAGAGTTGTAATGACCGATTTTGAGCCTAGTCGGAATAGTGGTTTCGGGACCACAAATCGATAAAAAAATTAAATTAATATTTTTATATTTTTATGATCTACAACTTTATGAAATGGTTTAAGTAAAAATTTCGTTCGAAAATTTTGGTGTTTGAGCACTCAATTTAGTCAAAAGGACTAAATTATAAAAAGTGCAAAACTTGAGTTCTAGAAGCTAGAGGTATCTAATTGCTATAAAAGTTTATTATGATTAATTATTATGATTTATTGAGTGATTAAATACATGTGTTAGAGTATTGATAAGAAATTTTATTAATTTCATGCTTAAATTGCCTATTAGGACTTGTTTGCAAAAGTTGCTAAATAGGGGTTCTAATTTATAGAGTACTTGATTAAAATGGGGGTTTGAAGTAGGAGTCCTTAAATGGTAATTAGACCATTATATTTTTATGGACAAAAATGGACATATATAGGAAGAAAGAACCAAAGTTTTTAATGAAGGGTAATTTAGTCATTTGGTAATAAAAATGAATTAAAAGGGAAAAAGATGGCAAAATATGCTCATCTTCTTCATTAGGCCGAATTTTCAAGTGTTCACCATAGCTAGGGTTTGTTTCAAGCTTCCAAGCTCCATAGTAAGTGATTTCAAGCCCCGTTTTTAATGTTCTTTACATTTTTGAAGCCCCGGTAGCTCGATTTAGCTTATTCTATTAATAATTTATTCTAGGGTTCATATTTAGAAAAATACCCATAGGTGAAATGTGTTTATTTTGATGTTTTATGATAGAATATGAAGTCTAAAATTATGTTAAACAACTTTTGCTTAGTGATTTTAAGTGAAAACGAGTAAAACGGCTTAATCGGTAAAAATACCTAATGTTCATAAGTGCAAGTTAGAGTGAGAATTTGATGTTGCCATAGAAGGGAAAAATGATCAGCATGCCATAAAACATAAGAATAAGGGATAAAGTTTAATTTCCGAGCTTTGGGGCAAATGTGTAAATATGTAAAAGTTTAGGGGCAAAATTGTAATTTTGCCAAAGTTAGAGTTAAGGACTGTTTTGATGTTTTGATGAATGTGAGTATTAAATAAGCTAAATTTTCTATTATAGATCAAGAAGAACGAAATCAGAGTTAGATCGAGGAAAGAAAAAGATAGAGGATTAAATCAATATAGTTGATCGTATTTTCGTTTGAGGTAAGTTTGAGAAATAAATGCAATATTCTATTATTTTACATTTAATATTATTAAATTCCAGCATTTACATATTTATTCTGTAAATTTAATATTTAAAGACTCAAGTATGAAATGACGAAAAAGCTATCTCAGAAAGTTCCGGTTGAACCTTAGGAATGTGTAGGATACAAATGTCATGACATTAGGGTTTAAGGAAATCATGTAAGACCATGTCAAGACATGGCATTGATATGTTACTATAAGGCAAAGGTCCCATGTAAGACCATGCCAAGGCATGGCATTGGTGAGTTCATAAGGCAAGGATACCACGTAAGACCATGTCAAGACATAGCAATTGTTAAGTTTCATAAGGAAAGGTACCCGCGTATCCTTAGTATTCCAAGTGGTTCAACGGGAAAATTCAAGGAGTATTCTAAAGTAAAGGTAAGGCAAGTTCAAGCTAAAATGGTAAGGTAAGATAAATTCATGTTAAAAGGTAAGGCAAGTATACAAGTTTTAAGTATATTGAGTAAAAGCTTAAGTGATCTTGACAAGAAAAATATAAGATAATTCACTAAGAATGTTGTTATCTATTTACATGTAAACTTACTAAGCTTTATGCTTACACCTATTCTTTATTTTTTATAGTATTACAAGCCAACTCGGGGATCGAAAGGACGTCGGAGATCGTTACACACTATCAAAGGATTATATTGGTATTTTGTGACTTTAACGTTTTAAGTTATGGCATGTATAGAGACTTAGCCATTTTATGTGTGTGACTTTATGATATGGTTTATTATGGACTTGTAAATGTTTGGTAATGATTAGCCATTAAAATGGTTAATTAAGAACATGCTTTGGAGGTTATGAAATGCCTAGTTGCTAGTTATTTTAAAGAAATTATGTAATTATATGCAGGGGAATAGTTGGACAGCAGCAGTGACGTGATTTTGAAAAATCACCAAAAATAGTAGAAGTTGAATTAGGCTGTGCATGAGATATATAATTAAAGCTTATTGAGTCTATTTTCATATGAAAGAAACAAGGAAAGCAAAGGAATTCTGTAATTTGAGATATTTATATCTTTGTAAGACTGGTTCAGAATAAATTCAGGTTCCCCTGTTCTGAATTTGAAAAATCATAAAAAAATGGAGAAAAATAATTAGGGGTTTAACTTTATATGTTTAGAATCCTGAATGAGTCTATTTTCAAATGAAATAAATAAGAAGGTCATATGAATTTTGTACTAAGAGTAATTTGATTCGTAGTGAAGAGAGGTCAGAATAGTCAAATAGTAAAACAGGGGAAACTTTAAGAAAAATCTGGTATTGATTGACCATACCAAAAATTATGGAAAAATTACAGTAAGAAGGTATATGAGTCTAGTTTCAAGGAAAATTTACGGATCTAGATTTCAAGTTTCATAGCTCAAGTTATAATTAATTTAGTGAACATGACGCAGACGGACAGTTTCAATTTTTATACCCAGAACTAGTAAGTTAAGTCTAGTAATACCTCGTGCTCGACTCCGGCAACGGTCTCGGGTAAGGGGTGTTACAGCCACCTCCTCCACCTGAAGTGCACTCTGTTGCACAATCCCAACCCTAAGCTCCTACACTGGTAACTATTGTTCACCTTTCGATTGAAAAAATCCACAAGTGTGATTTT
Organism: Gossypium bickii; assembly: GCA_025503065.1. Lineage (NCBI taxonomy): Eukaryota > Viridiplantae > Streptophyta > Magnoliopsida > Malvales > Malvaceae > Gossypium > Gossypium bickii. The sequence goes on along the minus strand of CP106710.1, from coordinate 15,409,704 downwards.
AAAACAATCTCAATTGAACATATAATAAGAATTGTATTGGAAATATTGCTGATGTGATTGAAAGGTGATATAAAAGTGCCAAAATGTAGAAAGTGCATAAATAAAAGGGATGTGCAAAGAAATTCAAAAGGAGGTGAGAAGTGTAACAGCTCGGTTTTAGCTAAATTGGAATAGTAGTTTTGGAACCACAAATCTGAGGTCGTAAAATTATTTTAATATTATTTTTGGTATTTATAGCATGTTATTTGATATGTGTGAAAATTTTGTAATTTAATTTTACCGTTTGTGTGCTTAATTTGATAAAAATGACTTAATCGCGTAAAATGTAAAAGTGGCTTTCTATTTGTTAAAGTACTTATTTGCTATGGCTTCTTATCTATATAGTCCTTAAATTTAAATTAGGCCATTATAAAGATCAGTGGACGACATTAGGCTTGTATTATATAGTTTTCATATTAATTTATAAAGGTTAAAATGGTAAATTATGTGTTAATATGTGATTAAGTAAAACAAAACACTTAAATGCATGCATTATCATCTTTTTGGCCGAATTTTGTGAAGGAAAGAAGCCATATTTGAAGCTTTTAGGTTCGGCACCTAGGAAGCTTGATTTAGGTATGTTCTTTACTCGGTTTTTGATAATTTTTACGTTTTTGAGATCGTTGCTTCGTATTATAGCTAGCCTATGCCCTAATTTTTGGATTGGTTGATGAATTTGTGAGTTGCCATTGATGATAGCATGATGTTTTTGTTGTTCTATGATGAAAAATAAATATTTTTTGTTAGATTTTCATAGTTTACTAAGTGATTTTTGATAAAAATGCTTGTTAATGATTAAATTGTGAAATTTTAAAGTGAGGGGTTAAAATGTGAAATAAATGGAATTAATGGGCTGCTAGGGACCTAAGGAATATTTGGCCAAACATGGGTTAAATGAAATTTTGAATATTTTTGTGTTGTTTTGAAATAGGGACTAAATTGTGAAAATGTAAAATGTTAGGGGCTAAAGTGCAAAATGCCCATTTATGTGTTTTTGGATGAAATTGAATGAATATGTATTTAAATAAGTTAAATTTGAATTGATTTAGATTAAGAAAGGAAGAAATAGGATTTAGATCGGGGGAAGTCGAAAGTTGTTGAATAGTCGTTCCTATCCGTTCGTTTCCGAACGAGGTAAGTTCATAAGTAAATAAATGTTCTTAAAATTCAAATGTATATTAATTATATAATGCTGAATTGCATTGTATATACAAATATATATGTTGCCGAATTGAACTGAGCATGGGATGACCTGTTTCGAGCGTGAATTGATTGAATTACGACGTCCGAAAGTCCAGTATGAACCATAGGAATAGTATAGGATACATATGTCATGACATTAGGACTTCTGAGGTATGATTTCATGTAAGACCATGTCTGGGAAATTGGCATCGTATATGATTCATGTAAGACCCTGTCTGGGACAGAGGAATCGATATGTGATAACATGTAAGACCATATCTGGGATATGGCATTGTATGTGATATATGTGTTTCCGAGTATCCTTAACGATTCTGAATGGTTCAACAGGAAATGTCAAACGAGTCCAAATGTGAATTTGAGCTAAATAATTCAGGTACGTATGAGGTTTATATGTTCATTGAAAAATGAGGTAAGTGAAATTACTTATTGTGGTATTATGGATTATATGAGAAAAGTGATTGTATATGTGTAAGAGATTAGTTAAATGTGGCCTATTCGAATTGAATTATAAATGTTCTTGTGATGATTTATTTGCTTATGGCTTGCTAAGCTTTCAAAGCTTACCTTGTGTGTTCTTTCATTGTTTTATAGATATAAAAAGCTAGTTCGAGCTCGAGGATCGTCAAGGATCATCATCACACTATCGATCGCTATTTCAGCACTTTGAAAGCTTGTACTTTTGATATATGGCATGTATAGGCTAGTTTTAGTATGGTTTGTTTTGAATTGTGTATAAATAGCCATGTGAAAATGGCTTGATAATGATGTTAATGTTTGTGAATAATCGGCTTTGTTAATTAGCTCATTTTGGAAAGTTTGTTTGAAGGACATGTGATTCGGCTTGAGCAATTATGTAGTTGATGGAGGTGTTTTCGATTTGTGGTGCATGTTTTTATAAGCTATGTGATGTTCTTGTTATATCTTGTGAATTTGGCTATTTGGAGTGGCTTATTATTGACCTATAAATTGCTATATAATTTGTCTTGTAAATTGGTTTGGAAATGGTAAATGATGTGCATTCATATCCAGTTAATGATAGATAAATTAAATACATATGTATATGACATGTTTGTTTGTGGTTCGGTATTTAAAGGTCAATTTGGTTAGTTTAATGTTTGATTTTTGTTATGTGCATAAAATGTTAATGGCAAATTGTAGTGGTAAAATGGCTACTTTGCTTCGAATATTTATTAGTAAATAATGACTATGTTTTGTTGGTTATATGGATATTTATAAAATTGACATATTGCTGTTTGTATTCGGTTATGAAATCGTACAATTAGCTTAATATTGAATGATGGAATTGGTACGAATTTAGAGGCCATTTAAATGATCGAATTAATGGCTTATTGGATGGTTGAATATATGGTGTCTAGACATGATATTTACATGCAAATTAGGTATGCTTTGGCTTGTTATTTGTGTTCAAAAAATGGTCCATGTTGATTTAGTAAAATGCACATAATTTTGTAATGTACAAGAACTATATTTGATCATTTGGTGATGTTTAATAATGATTCATTATATAGATAACTTATGAGTTGTATAATAAGATCTGTTTTGACTTGATATGCGAATGTATATAGGTTTATGAAATAATACATTTGATTATTAGATAATGAAATAAATGTATGCAATTAGATGTTTTAACATATGCATCGGTATATGATTTGTAAGGATATATGCTTGAATATATTTTAAGTATTCGAATGACATGAATGTGATGGTAATAAGGTTCGAACATTGGACTTATGAAGCATATGTATTATATTATTGATGTATGATAGCTTAGTTCAAAAATCTGAATAGGTAAACAAAAATTGAAATGGTTGATTTTTTTTTTAGTATGGTTTGTATGTGATATATGATTAGTAAAGCATGATTGATTGTGGTTGGCTATATGATTTATAAAGGAGATGTTATATGCAAAATTGGTATATGTGAATTATGGTATTCGAGTTTTGAAGTGTTCATAAAGGAGATGTTATAACTTTATGCTTGAATTGTAATAAATGACTGTTCTGAGCTTTGTTTTTTATCAGTAATGCTTCGTAACCCTAATCTGGCGACAGATACGGGTTGGGGGTGTTACATTTTATTGGTATCAGAGCCACAATTTAGTCGGTTCTAGGACTAACGTAGCGCTTGTGAGTCTAGCTATACATGCCATATATATAAACTGCAATAGTGTGATGATTCCTGACAATTAAAATATGTTTTCGTATAGTAAATGGATCCCGATCGAGCCGTAGCTGATGATGTGGAAAGTAATACGCCAGCTCCCGCTCAAGGGGCAGCGCCAGTTGATTCTAGGCCGATTACGAGTAGTCACGAGGGAGAGGCTAAACAAGCCTTCTTCCATATGATGAACGAATGATTCACACAGTATATTCAGACAAATCCGGTTGCTCAACAACCTCCACCCCCGCCTAATCCTCCCCAAATACCTGTGATACCTCAAGTTAATGATCCGATGCAATTGAATAAGCCTCTGGTTGATAAAATCAGAAAATATGGGGCCGAAGAATTCAGGGCTATTGTCGATGATGATGTTGAGCGAGCTGAATTCTGGCTTGATAATACGATCTGCGTGTTCGATGAACTATCATGTACCCCTGATGAATGTATCAAATGTACCGTATCTTTGCTTCGAGACACCGCGTATCACTAGTGGAATACACTAGTATCAGTGGTTCTAAAAGAACAGGATACCTGGGAGTTCTTTCAGACTGAATTCCAAAGGAAATATATCAGTTAGAGATTCATAGATCAGAAATGCAAAGAATTCCTCGAGTTGAAACAGGTCACATGACCGTGACAGAATATGAGCGGGAATTTGTGAGACTCAGCAGATACACCCGGGAATGTGTTTCGACTGAAGCTATTATGTGCAAGAGATTTGAGGATGGTTTAAATGAAGACATCAAGTTATTAGTCAGGATTCTAGAAATCAAAGAGTTTGTGGTACTCGTTGAGCGAGCATGCAAAGCTGAAGAACTCGGGAAAGAGAAAAGAAAAGCTGATTTTGAAGCTAGAGATTCACGAAAAAGATCATCAAGTAAGTCATTTCAATCGGCATCAAAGTAGTTCCAAGATGATTATAGCCGTTTGGAATGACGAAAATGTGCAAGTATACACAATCGCAACAAGTAATAAAGTGACAAGTAAATATCGAGTTATCGTACCCACAGGAACTGTAAAAAGGAATATTTATGAAATTGATTTTAAAACACTTTGGTGGTGGAAAATATTTTGGTTTAAATATGGTTAAAAACTAAGTAAAAAAAATAAAAAGGTTCTAATGCACGAGTTCAAATAAGGTTTAATCAAGATGATATAATTGTGTTGGATTAATTACAATCTTTTAACGTAGAATTATTAAACTTATGTTTATACTGCTACGAACAAATTCACGACAACTCAGTAATTTGCTAACTACTGCTTATACATACTTATTAAATTAATCAATCTCTTGAACATTTTTCAATGTCAAACCAAGCGATTAATCAATCTTCACAAGCATATAAAAGATCAAGTGAGGTAACAGAGTATTTCTACCTTGAAACAGTTTAATCACAATAATCTTGCAAGTTATGCAAGGCATATGTATTGCCGAATACAATGCTAATTTAAACTTCAGCTACCTTAGAAGAATAAACATACACTGATAAGTATTGTGTCAATTAATTACAATTTCAATACGATTTAATAATTAATTCATTAGTTATCTAACAACTAATATTGCAAGAATAACTTAGGCATGATTTTACTTAATCAAGCATCTTACCGAGGCCTATAACAGCACAAACACAATTCGATAATTCAAGCAGACAAAATATAATCAACCCAAAACAGATTAAATTCAAGCTAAACTGATTAAAATAACCATTTCAATAGCATAAATATTCATAAACATGGTTGTCAAAACAACAACAAAATTTAAAGAGATAGGAAACAAGAAGCAAATCTGGTGTTTCTCCGTGGCTTGACTGATTGCTCCGTTCTTCGTTCTCCGTTGTCCTCGGCTATCAAGGTGGCTTATGAACACTTTAATTGCTGCTCAACAATGGCTGATGAGGACCTCTTTCCCAAGAGAAGAAATCAGCACTTGAACAAAAGGGCCAATGGAAAGGGAAAGTTGAGAGAAAGTGAGAGGAGAAGAAAGAATGAGAATGTGAATGGTGAGTTGAATGATCAGCAAAGGGTGGCTTTTATAGCTAATTGTGGCTGCTAAAAGTAGAAAATTCCATCAGCCAAAGTGACCCCCATTGGCCAGCCACACACATGGCAAAGTTGAGAGATTCAACTTTGCTAAAAATAGCCTGGGGCAAATCCATAAAGCCACATTTTTTGGAGGGGTTTGAATGCAAGGTTGAAAGTTCTTCAAGGGCTTCTTTGCAAGCTTATTTAGTCAGCTAAAATGCTGATCTGGGTTAGCATATGGACGGTTCTGGGCAGCCCAATTGGTGGCTGGTTCGGTTCACTAAATCCGGTTCAACCAGTGCGGTTCAACTGAACCTTTTTTTCCATAATTAATTAATAATAATTTATTTAGCCCAAATTAAATTGGGAATAAATTAAAATTAATTATATTATGAATTGACGCACATTTTTGGACCATCTTAGGCTGGAAATAAATTTGCCTCGATACTTCAAATTGCTTCTCGATTTTATTCTTCGAGCAGTGTCTGCCGAGCCAATTTTTGCTCTTTGTGCGAATCTGTCGAAAATAGTCAAAATTAATCAAAATTAACTATAAAATTAATTAAAATTCATCATGTTCATATTTTTAACACAATTTAATTATTTTATAATATTTAATTATTTTTCGACAAGAATTTAATCGAAATAGCATGATTTTAAGTTAAAAAAGCATGTAAAAACACGTAAATTTTTGTGTTTCCATCGTTCAAAAGCTACTACTGGTTATTCTAGACGAGACTGAGAGAGGCCACCTGTGAGTTCAAAAGCTACTTCAGTAGCTAGTGTTGGAAATATCAGACCAAATCAACCTGAGTGCAAACATTGCGGTAAACGACATCCCGACAATTGTAGATTAAATGATCGGCTTGTTTCAAACGTGGATCATTAGATCATTTCATCCATGAATGTCCTGAGTTGGCCGAGCAAGATACAGTGCAGAATACGAGGTCGAGTAACACTACAGCTAGAGGTAGACCACCTAGAAACATGGGTAATATGAGTGGTAACCAAAGAATGACTAAAGACACTGCTGTGAGATCTAAAGCTCGAGCACCTACCAGAGCTTATGTTATTCGCGCTCGCAAAGAAACTTCGCCTCCAAATGTTATTACCGGTACTTTCACTCTCTATGATACTATGTTGGTGCATTGATTGATCCTGGATCGACTCATTTTTATATATGTATAAACTTAGTATTCAGTAAGACTTTACTTGTAGAGTCTACTGAATTTGTGATTAGAGTATCGAACCCTTTAGGCAAGTGTGTTCTGGTTGATAAAGTATGCAAGAACTGCCCATTGATGATTCGAGATTTCTGTTTTCTAGTCGATCTGATGTTGTTGCCTTATGACGAATTTGATATAATTCTGGGTATGGATTGGTTAACATTGCATGATGCTATAGCAAATTGCAAACACAAGACGATTGATTTGAAATGTCAGAATAATGAGATTATTCGGATCGAGTCAGATGATTTGAATGGTTTACTGACAATGGTTTCTTCGATGTTAGCTCAGAAATATGTGATAAAGGGCTGTGAAGCTTACTTTGCTTATGTGCTTGACTCTAAAGTGACTGAAAAGAAGATTGAATCAGTACCAGTTGTGTGTGACTATCTGGATGTATTTCCTGAAGAGTTACCGGGTTTGCCACTGATTAGAGAAGTTGAATTTGGTATTGATTTAGTGCCAAGAACAACTCCGATATTGATAGCTCTGTACAGAATGGCATCGACCGAATTAAAAGAGTTGAAAGCTCAGTTACAAGAATTGACCGATAGAGGATTTGCACGACCGAGTTTCTCACCCTAGGGTGCTCCCGTACTGTTTGTGAAAAAGAAACATGGCACGATGAGAATGTGCATCGATTACAGACAACTGAATAAAGTGACTATCAAGAATAAATATCCTCTGCCGTGAATAGACGATTTGTTCGACTAGTTGAAAGGGGCTACAGTGTTTTCAAAAATAGATCTGAGATCAGGTTATTATCAGTTGCGAGTTAAAGACCTCGATGTGCCGAAAACTACTTTTCGAACGAGGTACGGGCATTATAAGTTTCTAGTTAAGCCTTTCGGATTAACGAATGCATCAGCTATTTTTGTGGACCTAATGAATCGGATCTTTAGACTGTATTTGGATAGATTTGTTGTTGTGTTTATAGATGACATCTTGATCTATTCCCGTAATGAATCTGAGCATGTCGAGCACTTGAAAATTGTGTTACAGAATTTGGGTGATAAATATTTATTTCCGAAGTTCAGTAAATGTGAATTCTAGTTGCGCGAAGTTGGTTTTCTGGGGCATATTGTGTCGGCATTGAGTATTCGAGTGTATCCAAGCAAGATTTTAGCAATTTTAGATTGGAAGCCTCATATCAGAAGTTCACAGTTTTCTGGGACTTGCCGGTTATTATAGATGTTTTGTAAAAGGCTTCTCGATGATTGCAACTCCGTTGATGAGACTGCTACAGAAGGATGTTAAGTTCGAGTGGACAGATAAGTGTCAGAAAAGTTTTGCTTAGTTGAAAACTTTTTCGACTGAAGCTCCAGTGTTAGTTCAGCCAGAATCGGGTAAAAAGTTCATAATTTATAGTGATGCATCGTTGAATGGTCTGGGTTGTGTTTTGATGTAGGAAGGCAAAGTCATAACTTATACCTCGAGACAATTAAAGTCGCATGAAAAGAATTACCCAACGCACGATTTAAAGTTAGCAGCTATTGTGTTTGCGTTGAAGATCTGGCGACATTACCTGTACGGTGAGAAACGCCATGTTTATTTTGATCACAAGAGTTTGAAATATCTGATGACTCAGAAATATTTGAATTTGCGTCAACGAAGATGGTTAGAATTTTTGAAAGACTATGAGCTTGTGATAGACTATCATCTGGGAAAAACAAATGTGGTTGCTGATGCTTTAAGCCGAAAATATTTTTTTGCTCTGCGTGCGATGAACACTCAGTTGGCTATATCTGATGACGGCTCGATTGTAGCTAAGATGAAAGCGAAACCGTTATTCTTATAGTAGATTTACGAAGCTCAAAAAGTTGATAATGATTTGTTAACAAAACGAGCTTAATGTGATCCAAACCTTGATCAGAGTTTCAAGTTGATGCTAATGATTGTTTGAGATTCAGATATCGAATATGTGTTCCGAGAAATTCAGAGTTGATTCGGATGATTTTGAATGAAGCTTATAGTAGTCAGTTATCTATTCATCTGGGAAGTACGAAAATATTTAACGATTTGAAACAACTTTACTGGTGATCTGGTATGAAGCATGATATCTCTGAATTTGTTTCAAAATTTTTAATCGATCGACAAGTCAAAAGCCGAGCATCAGTCTGAAATGCGGGTTCTTGCACCCGATTATGATTCTTGAGTGGAAATAGGACAGAATCACGATGGATTTTATTTCGGGTTTACCCCTGTCTCCGAGTAAGAAAGATGCGATATGGGTGGTTGTTGATAGACTGACCAAATCGACTCATTTCATTCCGGTAAGAACGGATTATTCACTTGATAAGCTTGCTGAGTTGTATATATCTGAGGTTGTGAGATTGCACGGAGTACCTATTTCTACTGTTTCGGATAGAGATCCGAGGTTCACATTGCAGTTTTGGAAGAAACTGCAAGATGCACTAGGTACAAAGCTACACTTTAGTACTGCTTTTCAGCCGCAAACAAATGGTCAATCCGAGCGAATTATTCAAATACTCGAGGATATGTTGAGATGTTGCATTCTTGAGTTTGAAGGTACGTGGGAACGATATTTGCCATTGATTGAATTTGCGTACAATAATAGCTTTCAATCGAGTATAAAAATGGCACCTTATGAAGCTTTGTACGGTCGCAAATGTCTAACACCTTTGTATTGGACTGAACTCAGTGAGAATAAGATTCACGGGGTCGATTTGATTAAAAAAACTGAATAGAATATGAAAGTGATTCGTGATAGTCTGAAAGTAGCGTCAGATCGCCAGAAATCGTACGTAGACTTGAAACGAAAAGATATTGAGTTTCAGATTGGGGATCGAATATTTTTAAAAGTATCTCCGTGGAAGAAAATACTTAGATTTGGAAGAAAAGGCAAGTTAAGTCCGAGATTCATCGAGCCGTATGAAATTATCGAGCGTATCGGGCCGGTTGCTTATAGATTGTTGTTGCCACCTGAATTAGAAAAGATTCATAATGTATATCACGTATCGATGCTTTGATGATATCGATTCGATCCCTCGCATGCGATTTCCCCGTCCAAGCTTGAGATTCGATTTGATATGACATACGAAGAAAATCTGATTCGGGTTTTAGATCACGAGGTTAAAGATTTGGGAAATAAGAAAATTTCATTAGTGAAATTCTTATGGCATTGACATGGGGTTAAAGAAGCTACGTGGGAGCCCGAGGATGCTATGAGAGAGCAATATCCAAACCTATTCACTAGTAAGATTTTCGGGGACGAAAATCCCTAAAGGGGGAGAGTTATAACAGCTCGGTTTTAGCTAAATCGAAATAGTGGTTTTGGAACCACAAATTTGAGGTCATAAAATTATTTTAATATTATTTTTAGTATTTACAGGATTTTATTTGATATGTGTGAAAATTTCGTAATTTAATTTTACCGTTTGTGTGCTTAATTTGATAAAAGGACTTAATCGCGTAAAATGTAAAAGTGGCTTTCTATTTGTTAAAGTACTTATTTTCTATGGTTTCTTATCTGTATAGTCCTTAAATTTCAATTAGGCCATTATAAAGATTAGTGGACGGCATTAGGCTTGTATTATATAGTTTTCATATTAATTTATAAAGGTTAAAATGGTAAATTATGTGTTAATATGTGATTAAGTAAAACAAAACACTAAAATGCATGCATTATCATCTTTTTGGCCGAATGTTGTGAAGGAAAGAAGCCATATTTGAAGCTTTTAAGTCCGACACCTAGGAAGCTTGATTTAATTATGTTCTTTACTCGATTTTTGATAATTTTTACGTTTTTGAGATCGCTGCTTCGTATTTTAGCTAGCCTATGCCCTAATTTTTGGATTGGTTGATGAATTTGTGAGTTTCCATTGATAATATCTTGATGTTTTTGTTGTTTGATGATGAAAAATAAATATTTGTTGTTAGATTTTCATAGTTTACTAAGTGATTTTTGATAAAAATGCTTAGTAATGATTAAATTGTGAAATTTGTAAAGTGATATAACACCCTGAATAATTGGATCTGTGCATTTTATGTGTTTGAATGCTTAAAATATTAATTTGAGAATTTGAGGTACAATTGGGGCTCAAATTGGGCTGAGGCATTGTTTTAAATATTTTGTTTAGACACTCTAAGGCTTAAATTGAGGTTTTAGTAGTTTCTTTGGCATATTGGGCTTGTGGCCCAGAAGAAATAGTGCCACTAGGAGGAAGAGGAGTTGGCGTCACTTGTGCATGAGGAAGGCCCAAATTTTGGAAGCTTAAAGCCCAAGTTTTAGGGCTAAATTTCGGCACTTAAAGGGAGCAATAGGGGGGACGGCACAAGGCTATTTTTTTAGGGATTTTTAATGTTTATTTTATGTTTAATTATAAGGATAATAGGCAAATAATGAAGAGAGGAATTAGGGCTATTTTTGAGGAGATAATGGATCAAGATAAGGGAAAAGATGAGAGCTCATCCAAGAGGCTAGAGTTGGCCGAAAATTTGACTCTGTAAAGGGGAAAGAATCGGCTCTGTATAGGCAATAAGATGTGCCGAATTCTTCATTATGTTCTCTGAACATTCTCTCAAAATCTCTCTTTTTATTTTCGATAAACTTGAACCATCTCTTCTCTTTTCTTTTCTGACAGAAAACAAAACTCCTTAGATCTCAATTGCCGAAATCCCACCATTCTTGTTCTCTTCTCTTTGGCCGAATCTTTCTATCCATTCTTTGCTTATCTTTTCAAATCCTTTGTTCTTCCAAAAGCCGAAATCCCTAGGAACTCACTTCCTGAAGTTGCCGAATTCTCTTCAAAGGAGTTTGCTTGTACCAAATCTTGAAGGAAACAATAGGTAAGTATTGATTTCGGGATTTCAATGTTCTTTCGGCTTTTCAAAAGTCCCTAGCCGAATGGCTATTAGAAACTAATCTCTTATTTCACTCTTCTTTTCGGCATTCCAGGATTTGAAGAAGGAGGCCAATCGCATAGATCTCTAAGTTATAGAATCGTGTTACTTTCAGGATTTCAAGGTAAGAGGATTTGTTTATTTATATATATATATAAAATCGGGTAGAATACTAACCATGGATGAATATAGGAGAGGCCTATTTTCGTAATTTTTCTGGCTTTTGAGCAAGGCTATAGATTGAGGATAATAGATCCAGATAGCAAGGACATCGACTAAGAATATTGGATTTCGCGATATCAGGTGTGTAACTCTCCACACCATCTAGATCTGTTTGATTAATATATGATTATAAGTCTTATATGTTTTGATAAATGCCAAATCCGGCATAATGAAGAAACCCAAAGAGGGTAAAAGCAAATCACCGAGTTAGTGAATGTTACGATTAAATGATATAAGAATAATGATTTTATGTGATTTGCGGGTTCGGTTTGATGAAAGGAGGAAGTTATATGTTGTAGCGGTTTTTACCGTGATGCATTGTAGCGGCTTTTGCCGTGATCGTTGTGTAGTGGCTACGCCATGATGATCGATGATGAGCAAAGCACGATCGCCATCAAGGCGCATGTAGCGGTGTGGGTTGATTGTAGAAATCCCCAATGGTGTGAATGGTCGGCATGCGGGCGTGTAGCGGATGGAAACCTAGGATTTGGGTTGGGCTTTGCATATTATTTTTGTGCTATGTATATTAATTATTATTACATTTTATGGGGCTAAAGCCCAAATCTAATGGTGCATGAGGGTTGCACACACTGAGTCTCGCGACTCACCATTTTAATTTAACACTTTCAGGTAACACCTAGTGCATCGGACCGGGCTGGAGAGGAACGGAGGTGGCCATGCAAAAGAGAGCAATTGGATTCAGCTAAAAGACTTTAGTATTTTATTTTATATTTTTATTTAATGGGTTTTAAACCTTGTTGTAATAAGGCCATGGGTCACTAGACTTGTAACACCACTTACCCGTATTTGACGCTGGAACAGGGTACGAGGCATTACCAAAGAGTACAGAACACTTACAGATAATTTGAAATAATTATCTTTACACAAATAGTACACTTGAGGTGCACAATTCTATAATTATGAATAAATACATTTATTAAACATATTCCATATTTTTATAGGATGTATCACAATCTCATATTTCCATGTATCAAGCACCACCATTTCCTCGTATTTCAAACAAATACGTGTAACAATTCATAGACACACAACTCACTAACTCTTCCTGCCAATCACAATTTAAATTGACAAATCACTTATTGAGTCCAATTTCAATGTTCACTAAAATCTATCATATAAATTTGGATGTACATATCCACCAATAGATTCCATGTACCGATATCATCATCTCAAATTTCCACATGCATTTCCTTTCTACATTATGAATTCAAATAACATATACAAGATATACCAATGTATTTCAAGTACGGTTTCATAATATTTCATTTCAAATTTCAGATTATTTCATATTAGAACTTTTCTCATTAACCCATTGGGAATATCAATTCATACGGATAATACACTCAAGGGTGTACAAATATATAATCACAAATGAACTCATTCATCAATCAAGTTCTATGTTCATGTCTCATCAACTCGTATTTCCTTATATCACATAATTCCGTGTAACACTTACCAAACTTTGTAAGATTAGTGAATGCCTTATAGAATTAGTCTGCTCACACAAGCTGTCGATCATGACAAGCTACACGGTGTTGCTCAGTGCCACATTTTACAACTCAGTATGGTTAATACCATACCTATGTTCCACACTTTGCCATGGACACCCATGGTCTTATCTGTCAATTCATCACTTTTCATTAGAATGCCATTGCCTAGCTATGGTCTTACATCTTAAACACGTATCACATCAATGCCATATCCCAGATATGGTCTTACAGGGAAACCACTTATCACTTGTAGCCGAAGCTACCACTATTCACTGATCAGGTAGCCAGAGCTACCACTTTTCACTGATCGATAGCCGGAGCTACCACTATTCATCGATCGCAGAGCGGAGCTACCACTTTTCATCGATCGGTAATGAGCTACCACTTTTCATCGATCGGTAGCCGAGCTACCACTTTTCCGGTGTAGTCGGAGCTACCACTTATCACTTTCATTTGTCCTTGATCGGATAAGTGTAGCGAAGCTATCACTTATCACTTGTTGCCATGGTTCAACCATGGTATTTTAAAATCAATTCATCTTGTCACCGAATCAAGTGCTCAAGTTGATCATTTATTCAATTTTCATGCTTTTACATTATTCACGATTTTATCATCAATACATATGAAATAACACATCATGAAGTTCATAAAATTAACAAATGATTACTAAAATTTAGCCATATAAACTCACAAGTTCAATTTTTCTAATTCAACATTTATCAATTATAATCGAACATGTAATCAATTTATAAACAAGTCGTTCATATATTATTTTTCCTCCTCCTCCTCTCCATCCACATCCTTAGTATAAACAACACACTTGTAAGTAACATTATCTATAGTTTTCACTATCTACTTATGTGAATATTCAAGCTGTCCATCTGTGTCATAGTCACTAAATTATTTTTATCTTGAGCTACAAAACTCCAAATTAAGATCCGTTAATTTTATTTGAAACTAGACTCACATATCTTATTACTACAATTTTTATAGAATTTGTGGTGTGGTCAATTAGTACAGTTGATTAGTTTAGTTCTCCCCTGTTACACTGTCCGACAGCTCTGACCTCTCTTCACTAAAAATCAATTATCTCATATTATAATTTTCATATAGTGTTTCCGATTATTTCTAATGAAAATAGACTCATTAAGGAATACAAACATATAAATTATAACTCATAATTATTCTTTTACAATTTTTAGTGAATTTCTAAAGTAAGAACAGGGGATCACGAAGTTATTCTAAAAAAGTCTTACCAAAATTTAAATATCTCAATATGTAGACTTCCTTTGCTTGCTCTGTTTCTTTTATATGAAAATAGACTCAATAAGATTTAATTCTATATCTCATTCAACTTCTAATTCAATTTCTACCATTTTTGGTGATTTTTCAAAGTTAGACAACTGCTTCTATCCAAAACTGCTTTAGTGTAACATGCTGATTTCTATTTTGTCCCTAATTCAACAATTCATACAATTCAGTCCTTGCTAAATTAACACTAGGCCTAATTTCAACTCTTTCACAATTAGGTCCTAAAACCAATTTCCATCAATTTCACTTGATAAAATCACCATATAACAAAATTAAAGCTTCAATTCAATATTTATTCATCATATTATTCCAGAACTAATCCACATCAACTTTAAAAATTAGCCATAGAATCAAAAACTAATGAATTAATAAGTTGGACCCAATTGTAAAAGTCTATAAACATAGAAATTTCAAGAAGAAAGCAAGAATTAAACTTACATGATGCTTGAGTATGAAAACCAGCTTGAACTCTCTCCCATGGCTGTTTTTCAACTGAAGAAAATGAAGAGAAATGAAGAGAATTCTAGATATTCCAATTTGGTCCCATAATTATTTAACTAATTTTGGCAATTTTCCAAATTTGCCCTTATTTCACCCATTTCCTGATTTTTCTCAGCTATTGTCACCCAAAATATCTCCTTTGGGCTTATTTTCACTTTAGGTCCTTCCTCATTTGACAATTAAGTTATTTAATCCTTCAAGCAACTTTTACACACTTTTCAATTTAGTCCTTTTTATTTAATTAACCACCCAAACGTCAAAATTTTCTCACGGAATTTTAATACTACCTTATTAACATTCCGTAAATATTCATAAAAATATTTATGACTCGATTTATAACACCGAGATCTCGATACCTTTTTTTCTCGATTTCTTGACCAAATAAATCTTTATAAAACACAATTTACTATTTTAAAAATATTTTAAAAGCTACATTTGGCTCGTAAATATTAAATAATATAGTCTACGAGTTCATTTGTCAGATTTGGTGATCTCGAACCATTATTTTTGACATCACTGAAATTTGGGCTATTACAACTCTCCCCCTCTTTAAGAATTTTCGTCCTCGAAAATTTCTTCAGTGGAGAGATTCAAATATTTTCACCACTTATACCTTTTCAGATATCAATTCCTTACACGAAAATTAGAGAAATCCAGATGCCAGAATCACCACGTTTCTATGACCAAACCAAAAGCATAATCATAACAGACATAATTATCACAAGCTAAAGAACACACTTTAAAGATAAGCCATGATTAACAATTTACGAAGTATGAATGATAGGAAGACCAAGATCAGGAAATCCAAGATACAATACCATACCAGAAATTCGAGAACATAACTCATAAAAATAATAATAAAGATGCTAATGATTCCTCGAGATAAAGCCGGAAGAAAAAAACTTGCTTGCAGACTTTGGACTTCCATCATAACGAGAGATAATATATTTCCAAATATTTATATATAAGACAAAATAATATCCAAAAAAACGGAAGAATAGTCCAACATAAATTTTTACCATCGACTTTATTCCAACATAATAAAATAGAATTAGAAGAGATAAAGAAATACCGATCATAAACCGAATTCGACCAACATGGCTTTCGTCTAACATCATAGTTAGCTAGCATTCTCATAACATAAGAACTCCATCGAAGTGAACAATCACACACATATCTCTCTAAGGATAAAAGAATATATATGTATAATACCCGGAAAGATCATCATATTCATTTCAACTATAACTATCATCACACACAGACATCTTTACTACTCAATTATTATTTCTCTAACTAATTCTCATCATCATGTACCCCGCATCATTCCATTCACTAATGAAAACCAATTCGGGAAGAATCTTAGCAAACACATACTTTAAATTTCATACTCAATTAAGGCGAATAGTCGAGACTAACTTTTTCTTTATCCGTGACATTGCATAATTTGTGCAATCATTAAAATAATATGATATTTCTTCTAAAAAGCGAGTTCATTTGTCACATTATACTCAACTCTTTTTGCATTACTAATTATTTCACCATGAACTCTTTAGTTTCCCACTTATGAACTTATTCAACATAATTTTCATGAACTTTCATCATGAAGCAACACTTTGGTAAGGGGGTGAGGTCGTAAAGCTTCTAACTTGACTCTCATAAAAACACACATATGACTCTCAAGATTCATCATCAACGTAATATCATCATAATCACATAATTCACTCTAAGCAAATTTTCATACTTATGTTACACGAACTTTTCGATTATCTTATTTAAACAAGTGTACCTAAACATACATTCCATGAATTTTGAGTAAATTTTCTCATACATGTTAGGCACATAATATCATATGAATACCAACATACATGGATGAGCTTATCACAACATAGACTTCCGTTTCATTTCACTTTTCCACATTTCCCAACTTATGGTTATCTCATTAAGCACATTAACACATGCATATCATGAACTTCTATTCATACCTTTCTACATTTCAATACATCGTAAGCACGTTTTAATCATCTCAATATCATTTTTAGCATTATCGACAATAGCTCGGTTGGAAGTCATTTCTGTCTTAACAAAATAATTTCGTTAAAGCCGTGAGATATCACACTATCACAGTTCACATATGGCATGTATAGCTAGACTCTTGCACACGCTATGTTAGTCCGAGAATTGACTAAACCATAGCTCTGATACCACTAAATGTAACACCACTTACCCGTATTTGACACCGGAACAGGGTACGAGGCATTACCAAAGAGTACAGAACACTTACAGATAATTTGAATTAATTATCTTTACACAAATAGTACACTTGAGGTGTACAGTTCTATAATTATGAATAAATACATTTCTTAAACATATTCCATATTTTTATAGGATGTATCACAATCTCATATTTCCATGTATCAAGCACCACCATTTCCTCGTATTTCAAACAAATACGTGTAACAATTCATAGACACACAACTCACTAACTCTTCCTGCCAATCACAATTTAAATTGACAAATCACTTATTGAGTCCAATTTCAATGTTCACTAAAATCTATCATATAAATTTGGATGTACATATCCACCAATAGATTCCATGTACCGATATCATCATCTCAAATTTCCACATGCATTTCCTTTCTACATTATGAATTCAAATAACATATACAAGATATACCAATGTATTTCAAGTATGGTTTCATAATATTTCATTTCAAATTTCAGATTATTTCATATTAGAACTTTTCTCATTAACCCATTTGGAATATCAATTCATAAGGATAATACACTCAAGGGTGTACAAATATATAATCACAAATGAACTCATTCATCAATCAAGTTCTATGTTCATGTCTCATCACCTCGTACTTCCTTATATCACATAATTTCGTGTAACACTTACCAAACTTTGTAAGATTAGTGAATGCCTTATAGAATTAGTCTGCTCACACAAGCTGTCGATCATGACAAGCTACACGGTGTTGCTCAGTGCCACATTTTACAACTCAGTATGGTTAATACCATACCTACGTTTCACACTTTGCCATGGACACCCATGGTCTTATCTGTCAATTCATCACTTTTCATTAGAATGCCATAGCCTAGCTATGGTCTTACATCTTAAACATGTATCACATCAATGCCATATCCCAGATATGGTCTTACAGGGAAACCACTTATCACTTGTAGCCGAAGCTACCACTATTCACTGATCAGGTAGCCAGAGCTACCACTTTTCACTGATCGATAGCCGGAGCTACCACTATTCACTGATCGGTAACCGGAGCTATCACTATTCACTATCAGGTAGCCGGAGCTACCACTTTTCACTGATCAGGTAGCCGGAGCTACCACTTTTCACTGATCAGGTAGTCGGAGCTACCACTTATCACTTTCATTTGTCCTCGATCAGATAAGTGTAGCCGAAGCTATCACTTATCACTTGTTGCCATGGTTCAACCATGGTATTTTCCGTCAATTCATCTTGTCACTGAACTGAAGTGCTCAAGTTGATCATTTATTCAATTTTCATGCTTTTACATTATTCACGATTTTATCATCAATACATATGAAATAACACATCATGAAGTTCATAAAATTAACAAATGATTACTAAAATTTAGCCATATAAACTCACAAGTTCAATTTTTCTAATTCAACATTTATCAATTATAATCGAACATGTAATCAATTTATAAACAAGTCGTTCATATATTATTTTTCCTCCTCCTCCTCTCCATCCACATCCTTAGTATAAACAACACACTTGTAAGTAACATTATCTATAGTTTTCACTATCTACTTATGTGAATATTCAAGCTGTCCATCTGTGTCATAGTCACTAAATTATTTTTATCTTGAGCTACAAAACTCCAAATTAAGATCCGTTAATTTTATTTGAAACTAGACTAACATATCTTATTACTACAATTTTTATAGAATTTGTGGTGTGGTCAATTAGTATAGTTTATTACTTTAGTTCTCCCTGTTATTTACTTTGTCCGACAAACTCGACCTCTCTTCACTAAAAATCAATTATCTCATATTATAATTTTCATATAGTGTTTCCGATTATTTCTAATGAAAATAGACTCATTAAGGAATACAAACATATAAATTATAACTCATAATTATTCTTTTACAATTTTTAGTGAATTTCTAAAGTAAGAACAGGGGATCACGAAGTTATTCTAAAAAAGTCTTACCAAAATTTAAATATCTCAATATGTAGACTTCCTTTGCTTGCTCTGTTTCTTTTATATGAAAATAGACTCAATAAGATTTAATTCTATATCGCACTCAACTTCTAATTCAATTTCTACCATTTTTGGTGATTTTTCAAAGTTAGACAACTGCTTCTGTCCAAAACTGCTTTAGTGTAACATGCTAATTTCTATTTTGTCCCTAATTCCACAATTCATACAATTCAGTCCTTGCTAAATTAACACTAGGCTTAATTTCAACTCTTTCACAATTAGGTCCTAAAACCAATTTCCATCAATTTCACTTGATAAAATCACCATATAACAAAATTAAAGCTTCAATTCAATATTTATTCATCATATTATCCCAGAACTAATCCACATCAACTTTAAAAATTAGCCATAGAATCAAAAACTAATGAATTAATAAGTTGGACCCAATTGTGAAAGTCTATAAACATAGAAATTTCAAGAAGAAAGCAAGAATTAAACTTACATGATGCTTGAGTATGAAAACCAGCTTGAACTCTCTCCCATGGCTGTTTGTCAACTGAAGAAAATGAAGAGAAATGAAGAGAATTCTAGATATTCCAATTTGGTCCCATAATTATTTAACTAATTTTGGCAATTTTCCAAATTTGCCCTTATTTCACCCATTTCCTGATTTTTCTCAGCTATTGTCGCCCAAAATATGTCCTTTGGGCTTATTTTCACTTTAGGTCCTTCCTCATTTGACAATTAAGTTATTTAATCCTTCTAGCAACTTTTACACACTTTTCAATTTAGTCCTTTTTATTTAATTAATCACCCAAACGTCAAAATTTTCTCACGGAATTTTAATACTACCTTATTAACATTCCGTAAATATTCATAAAAATATTTATGACTCGGTTTATAACACCGAGATCTCGATACCTCTTTTTCTCGATTTTTTGACCAAATAAATCTTTATAAAACACAATTTACTATTTTAAAAATATTTTAAAAGCTACATTTGGCTCGTAAATATTAAATAATATAGTCTACGAGTTCATTTGTCAGATTTGGTGATCTCGAACCATTATTTTTGACATCACTGAAATTTGGGCTATTACAACTCTCCCCCTCTTTAAGAATTTTCGTCCTCGAAAATTTCTTCAGTTGAGAGATTCAAATATTTTCACCACTTATACCTTTTCCGATATCAATTCCTTACACGAAAATTAGAGAAATCCAGATGCCAGAATCACCACGTTTCTATGATCAAACCAAAAGCATAATCATAATAGACATAATTATCACAAGCTAAAGAACACACTTTAAAGATAAGCCATGATTAACAATTTACGAAATATGAATGATAGGAAGACCAAGATCAGGAAATCCAAGATACAATACCATACCAGAAATTCGAGAACATAACTCATAAAAATAATAATAAAGATACTAATGATTCCTCAGATAAAGCCAGAAGAAAAACACTGCTTGCCGACTTTGGACTTCCATCATAACAGAGATAATATATTTCCAAATATTTATATATAAGACAAAATAATATCCAGTAAAAACGGAAGAATAGTCCAACATAAATTTTTACCATCGACTTTATTCCAACATAATAAAATAGAATTCCGAAGAGATAAAGAAATACCGATCATAAACCGACCCGACCAACATGGCTTTCGTCTAACATCATAGTTAGCTAGCATTCTCATAACATAAGAACTCCATCAGAGCTGAACAATCACACACATATCTCTAAGGATAAAAGAATATATATGTATAATACCCAGAAAGATCATCATATTCATTTCAACTATAACTATCACACACAGACATCTTTACTACTCAATTATTATTTCTCTAACTAATTCTGTCATCATGTACCCCGCATCATTCCATTCACTAATGAAAACCAATTCGGGAAGAATCTTAGCAAACACATACTTTAAATTTCATACTCAATTAAGGCGAATAGTCGAGACTAACTTTTTCTTTATCCGTGACATTGCATAATTTGTGCAATCATTAAAATATTATGATATTTCTTCTAAAACTGAGTTCATTTGTCACATTATACTCAACTCTTTTTGCATTACTAATTATTTCACCACTGAACTCTTTAGTTTCCCACTTATGAACTTATTCAACATAATTCTCGCGAACTTTCATCATGAAGCAACACTGGTAAGGGGGTGAGGTCGTAAAGCTTCTAACTTGACTCTCATAAAAACACACATATGACTCAGCATACATCATCAACGTAATATCATCATAATCACATAATTCACTCTAAGCAAATTTTCATACTTATGTTACACGAACTTTTCGATTATCTTATTTAAACAAGTGTACCTAAACATACATTCCATGAATTTTGAGTAAATTTTCTCATACATGTTAGGCACATAATATCATATGAATACCAACATACATGGATGAGCTTATCACAACATAGACTTCCGTTTCATTTCACTTTTCCACATTTCCCAACTTATGGTTATCTCATTAAGCACATTAACACATGCATATCATGAACTTCTATTCATACCTTTCTACATTTCAATACATCGTAAGCACGTTTTAATCATCTCAATATCATTTTTAGCATTATCGACAATAGCTCGGTTGGAAGTCATTTCTGTCTTAACAAAATAATTTCGTTAAAGCCGTGAGATATCACACTATCACAGTTCACATATGGCATGTATAGCTAGACTCTTGCACACGCTATGTTAGTCCGAGAATCGACTAAACCATAGCTCTGATACCACTAAATGTAACACCACTTACCCGTATTTGACGCCGGAACAGGGTACGAGGCATTACCAAAGAGTACAGAACACTTACAGATAATTTGAAATAATTATCTTTACACAAATAGTACACTTGAGGTGTATAGTTCTATAATTATGAATAAATACGTTTATTAAACATATTCCATATTTTTATAGGATGTATCACAATCTCATATTTCCATGTATCAAGCACCACCATTTCCTCGTATTTCAAACAAATACGTGTAACAATTCATAGACACACAACTCACTAACTCTTCCTGCCAATCACAATTTAAATTGACAAATCATTTATTGAGTCCAATTTCAATGTTCACTAAAATCTATCATATAAATTTGGATGTACATATCCACCAATAGATTCCATGTACCGATATCATCATCTCAAATTTCCACATGCATTTCCTTTCTACATTATGAATTCAAATAACATATACAAGATATACCAATGTATTTCAAGTACGGTTTCATAATATTTCATTTCAAATTTCAGATTATTTCATATTAGAACTTTTCTCATTAACCCATTTGGAATATCAATTCATAAGGATAATACACTCAAGAGTGTACAAATATATAATCACAAATGAACTCATTCATCAATCAAGTTCTATGTTCATGTCTCATCAACTCGTACTTCCTTATATCACATAATTCCGTGTAACACTTACCAAACTTTGTAAGATTAGTGAATGCCTTATAGAATTAGTCTGCTCACACAAGCTGTCTATCATGACAAGCTACACGGTGTTGCTCAGTGCCACATTTTACAACTCAGTATGGTTAATACCATACCTACGTTTCACACTTTGCCATGGACACCCATGGTCTTATCTCATCAATTCATCACTTTTCATTAGAATGCCATAGCCTAGCTATGGTCTTACATCTTAAACACGTATCACATCAATGCCATATCCCGGATATGGTCTTACAGAAACCACTTATCACTTGTAGCGAAGCTACCACTATTCATCGATCGGTAGGCGAGCTACCACTTTTCATCGATCGTGTGGCGAGCTACCACTATTCATTGATCGTGGCGGAGCTACCACTTTTCATCGATCGGTAGCCGAGCTACCACTTTTTCATCGATCGTAGTGGCGGAGCTACCACTTTTCACCGACCGGTAGTCGGAGCTACCACTTATCACTTTCATTTGTCTCTGATCGGATAAGTGTAGCCGAAGCTATCACTTATCACTTGTTGCCATGGTTCAACCATGGTATTTTCAAATCAATTCATCTTGTCACCGAATCAAGTGCTCAAGTTGATCATTTATTCAATTTTCATGCTTTTACATTATTCACGATTTTATCATCAATACATATGAAATAACACATCATGAAGTTCATAAAATTAACAAATGATTACTAAAATTTAGCCATATAAACTCACAAGTTCAATTTTTCTAATTCAACATTTATCAATTATAATCGAACATGTAATCAATTTATAAACAAGTCGTTCATATATTCTTTTTCCTCCTCCTCCTCTCCATCCACATCCTTAGTATAAACAACACACTTGTAAGTAACATTATCTATAGTTTTCACTATCTACTTATGTGAATATTCAAGCTGTCCATCTGTGTCATAGTCACTAAATTATTTTTATCTTGAGCTACAAAACTCCAAATTAAGATCCGTTAATTTTATTTGAAACTAGACTCACATATCCTATTACTACAATTTTTATAGAATTTGTGGTGTGGTCAATTAGTACAGTTGATTAGTTTAGTTCTCCCCTGTTACCGTCTTGTCAAGACACTCGACCTCTCTTCACTAAAAATCAATTATCTCATATTATAATTTTCATATAGTGTTTCCGATTATTTCTAATGAAAATAGACTCATTAAGGAATACAAACATATAAATTATAACTCATAATTATTCTTTTACAATTTTTAGTGAATTTCTAAAGTAAGAACAGGGGATCACGAAGTTATTCTAAAAAGTCTTACCAAAATTTAAATATCTCAATATGTAGACTTCCTTTGCTTGCTCCGTTTCTTTTATATGAAAATAGACTCAATAAGATTTAATTCTATATCTCACTCAACTTCTAATTCAATTTCTACCATTTTTGGTGATTTTTCAAAGTTAGACAACTATCTGCTGTCCAAAAGCGCTTTAGTGTAACATCTTTGATTTCTATTTTGTCCCTAATTCCACAATTCATACAATTCAGTCCTTGCTAAATTAACACTAGGCCTAATTTCAACTCTTTCACAATTAGGTCCTAAAACCAATTTCCATCAATTTCACTTGATAAAATCATCATATAACAAAATTAAAGCTTCAATTCAATATTTATTCATCATATTATTCCAGAACTAATCCACATCAACTTTAAAAATTAGCCATAGAATCAAAAACTAATGAATTAATAAGTTGGACCCAATTGTAAAAGTCTATAAACATAGAAATTTCAAGAAGAAAGCAAGAATTAAACTTACATGAAGCTTGAGTATGAAAACCAGCTTGAACTCTCTCCCATGGCTATTTTTCAGCTGAAGAAAATGAAGAGAAATGAAGAGAATTCTAGATATTCCAATTTGGTCCCATAATTATTTAACTAATTTTGGTAATTTTCCAAATTTGCCCTTATTTCACCCATTTCCTGATTTTTCTCAGCTATTGCCGCCCAAAATATCTCCTTTGGGCTGATTTTCACTTTAGGTCCTTCCTCATTTGACAATTAAGCTATTTAATCCTTCTAGCAACTTTTACACACTTTTCAATTTAGTCCTTTTTATTTAATTAACCACCCAAACGTCAAAATTTTCTCACGGAATTTTAATACTACCTTATTGACATTCCGTAAATATTCATAAAAATATTTATGACTCGGTTTATAACACCGAGATCTCGATACCTCTTTTTCTCGATTTCTTGACCAAATAAATCTTTATAAAACACAATTTACTATTTTAAAAATATTTTAAAAGCTACATTTGGCTCGTAAATATTAAATAATATAGTCTACGAGTTCATTTGTCAAATTTGGTGATCTCGAACCATTATTTTTGACATCACTGAAATTTGGGCTATTACAAGACTATTATTTTTGATTGGGTTATGTTGGGTTTTAAGTTTTATGTTTTCAATTAAGTTAAGACATGTATGAAATTTCAGTTTTTATTTAAAAATCCATCAAGATAATTTATAACTTAATATGTTATACTATAATGAATTCTTAAGCTTTCAGAATAAAGGTTTAAACCTAGCAATTGTTTTCCAAGATGCGGCATGTTTTGTGAACTCCTTTAAGTGACATACCAGATCTGGTCGTAGCATTTGGGCCGGGTTTGGGGTGTTACAAGTGAGGGGTTAAAATGTGAAATAAATGGAATTAATGGGTTGCTAGGGACCTAAGGAATATTCGGCCAAACATGGGTTAAATGAAATTTTGAATATTTTTGTGTTGTTTTGAAATTGGGACTAAATTGTGAAAATGTGAAATATTAGGGGCTAAAGTGCAAAATGCCCATTTATGTGTTTTTGGATGAAATTGAATGAATATGTCCTTAAATAATTTAAATTTGAATTGATTTAGATCAAGAAAGGAAGAAATTGGATTTGGATCGAGGGAAGTCGAAAGTTGTTGAATAGTCGTTCAGATCTGTTCGTTTTCGAACAAGGTAAGTTCATAAGTAAATAAATGTTTTTAAAATTCAAATGTATATTGTATAATGCTGAATTGAATTGTATATACAAATATATATGTTGCCGAATTGAACTGAGCATGGGATGACTTGTTTCGAGCGTGAATTGATTGAATTACGACGTCCGAAAGTCCGTGTGAACCTTAGGAATAGTATAGGATACATATATCATGACATTAGGACTTCCGAGGTGTGATTTCATGTAAGACCATTTCTGGGACATTGGCATCGTATATGATTCGTGTAAGACCCTATCTGGGACAAAGGCATCGATATGTGATAACATGTAAGACCATATCTGGGATATGTCATTGTATGTGATATATGTGTTTCTGAGTATCCTTAACGATTCTGAATGGTTCAACAGGCAATGTCAAACGAGTCCGAATGTGAATTTGAGCTAAATAATTTAGGTACGTATGAGGTTTATATGTTCATTGAAAAATGAGGTAAGTGAAGTTACTTATTGTGGTATTATGGATTATATGAGAAAAGTGATTGTATATGTGTAAGAGATTAGTTAAATATGGCCTATATGAATTGAATTATTAATGTTCTTGTGATGATTTATTTGCTTATTGCTTACTAAGCTTTCAAAGCTTACCTTGTGTGTTCTTTCATTGTTTTATAGATATATAAAGCTAGTTCGAGCTCGGGGATCGTCAAGGATCATCATCACACTATTGATCGCTATTTCGGTACTTTGAAAGCTTGTACTTTTGACAAATGGCATGTATAGGCTAGTTTTAATATGGTTTGTTTTGAATTGTGTATAAATAGCCATGTGAAAATGGCTTGATAATGATGTTAATGTTTGTGAATAATCGACCTTGTTAATTAGCTCATTTTGGAAAGTTTGTTTGATGCACATGTGATTCGGCTTGAGCAATTATGTAGTTGATAGAGGTCTTTTCGATTTGTGGTCCATGTTTTTATAAGTTATGTGATGTTCTTGTTATATCTTGTGAATTTGGCTATTTGGAGTGGCTCATTATTGACCTATAAATTGCTGTATAATTTGTCTTGTAAATCGATTTGGAAATAGTAAATGATGTGCATTCATATCCGGTTAATGATAAATAAATTAAATACATATGTATATGATATGTTTGTTTGTGGTTCGGTATTTAAAGGTCAATTTGGTTAGTTTAATGTTTGATTTTTGTTATGTGCATAAAGTGTTAATGGCAAATTGTAGTGGTAAAATGGCTACTTTGCTTCGAATATTTATTAATAAATAATGACTATGTTTTAGGTATGTTTTGTTGGTTATATGGATATTTATAAAATTGACATATTGCTGTTTGTATTCGGTTATGAAATCGTACAATTAGCTTAATGTTGAATAATGGAATTGGTACGAATTTTGAGGCCATTTAAATGACCGAATTAATGGCTTATTGGATGGTTGAATATATGATGTCTAGACATGATATTTACATGTGAATTAGCTATACTTTGGCTTGTTATTTGTGTTAAAAAAATGGTCCATGTTGATTTAGTAAAATGCGCATAATTTTGTAATGTACAAGAACTATATTTGATCAATTGGTGATGTTTAATAATGATTCATTATATAGATAACTTATGAGTTGTATAATATGATTTGTTTTGACTTGATATGTGAATGTATATAGGTTTATGAAATGGCACATTTGATTATTAGATAATGAAATAAATGTATGCAATTGGATGTTTTGACATATGCATCGGTATATGATTTGTAAGGATATATGCTTAAATATATTTTAAGTATTTGAATGACATGAATGTGAAGGTAATAAGGTTCGAAAATTGGACTTACAAAGCACATGCATTATATTATTGATGTATGATAGCTTAGTTCAAAAATCTGAATAGGCAAACAAATTGAAATGGTTGTTTTTTTTTTTTTTTTTAGTATGGTTTGTATGTGATATATGATTAGTAAAGCATGATTGATTATGGTTGGCTATATGATTTATATATGCAAAATTGGTATATGTGAATTATGGTATTCGAGTTTTGAAGTGTTTATAAAGGAGATGTTATAACTTTATGCTTGAATTTTAATAAATGACTATTCTGAGCTGTGTTTTTTATCGGTAATGCCTCTTAACCCTAATCCGACGACGGATACGGGTTAAGGGTGTTATAAGAAGAGTAACATATTATGGCAAAAAATGTATAGCTATCATTTTACGTCAATGTAACTTCTAGGTAGTCTCGTGCCAAAATTGTTAGGCCTTTGCTGATTTGATGTCCATCACATGGTCAACATACTTTCTAAAAGGGTTTTTAGCATAGGCTTCTTCTTACACTTTGTTGATCAATACAATTTATTGCATGAGCCTTTCCATTAATCACAATATTACCCCATCGTCAAAATAAGCCTTGTCTGCAAGGTTCCAATTAGAAAATTTCTAGAAAAGTTACTATTTTGTCCTTGTAAGTGGCGTCACTTGTAGGAAAATCATTCCATTGAAAAACCATTGTTCTACCATGTGTCTAGAATGTTGAACCATGATTTTATCAAGAACCACATGTGTTGTAAAATTAGAATGACAATAGAATTGACCAAATTTAATGGCTTAACTTGATGGTCTGAGGTACTGACACATTTTCGCAACAAAAAAACTTGAAAAATTTTAGTCGGCTTTAAAAACTCCAACTTATACGCAACTTCACCAATATGTTTAAGCACCTTATAAGGACCAAAATATCTCTATCCTAAATTTTGATGATGTTACAGTTGAATTGAATTTTGGCGAAAAGGGTGAAGTTTAACATAAACCCAATCATCTTCTACAAAGTAAACTTCACGTCACTATTGATCAACCAACAACTTCATTCTAGTGTCAAGGGGCTAGAACAACTATGGCTCGTGACACTAGCCTAAGCTTTCCTCAAATTATGGTTAAGAAAGGCTAATACCTTGTCATGATCAAGCATATAACTCTCAATCAACAAATAACCCACCAAGTCTCAAATATATTGAGTGATAATAGGTGGTGATCAACCATATATAAAACTTAGAACAAAGTCATTCGAGCAAAATTTAGGTAAGATGTATTATACCAATATTCATTCCTTGGTAACAAGTTTGAGACTCGGTTCTGCATAAATTGTACGTAATACCCCCATCCAACAGCACCCAGACAAGTTTGCCACAAACATACCTTATAAGCTAAATCACTATGATTGAAAACCCTTTGCTAAAACATTGAAAGAGATAACTAATTGAGAGTTAATATTTAAATAGTTAATAGATTTACACAAACCATGTCAAGATCTAATTGTGGCAATGAAGAATCTATAAGAAGTGAATCGGTATCACCTTCAAGAAATAAAAGTCGAGGTTTAGATTTACACTTATGATAACAGAGGTCATGGCTCGTCATTTTGTAGCTCTAGACAGTGTCAATCAATAGAATATAACCTTATTGCCATTAAAAACTATAGCTGTGGTAGAAGAAACCAATGAAATAATCATAAAACTAGGGAGAAGAAGTTTGGGTGTTAGCAAGGTACGTTTGGAGATACCTAAAGTGGGCTTAACAAGTCCCTTCTCAAAAACAATACATTACTCATGTAATTGGGACAAAATCGTAGCATTTTCAATATAGGAGGGGCTTATGATTGAGAACGATAATCACTCACCATGGAAACTTGTTGAAGTTTAGCTAATAACCCCTTTAATTTCTTCAAGATCACTATGTTAAAAATGCTTAATAATAGCATAGGTGAAGGCGGTCCAACCAATCATTTACTTTATTGTTGGGCATCCAATCGTACCACTCACTCGCATCATCATCATCATCATCATCATTAAGATAGAAAGAAGAAATCATCAATCAATTTTCTTCTTTGATTGTGTAAAAATCGAAGTAACATTTAACTTGCAAAACCCACCAATTGGATTGGAACTTGAGAATTGAGCCATCTAAACTAAAGAAAGTTTATGTCACCCCAAGGATCCAACCGTAAAGGAATTAAAAAATGAGGAAGAAGTCAACTTATGATCTACTACAACTATTATATGTTTTTGGGCTAAAACTATATATAAATGTAACACCCCTAACCCCTCTCCGTCGTCAGATTAAGGTTACGAGCATTACCGTACAATCAAAATATTTATATTTAATTTCATTCAGTATCACAAACATAACATAATCCATTCATTCATACATACATACATACACTGTCCTTATATTGAGCCTTCGAGGCCTAAAAAACACTTAAAAACAACTCGGGATTAAATTGAAATCATTTGGAAAGTCTAGGAAAAAGTTATAAAAATTTAGGTATAGAGGTCACACGGTTGAGACACACGCTCGTGTCTCAGTCTGTGTAACAATCGAAATAGGGACAGATGGCCGTGTCCTAGCCCGTGTCTTTGCTTGTGTAACTCACTGAGTAGGGTCACATAGGCTATGTCACATGCCCGTGTGCCAGGTCGTGTAACTCTCGAAATAGCCCCACGCGCCCGTGTACCAGGCCGTGTGCTAACTGACTTGCACCCTAAGCACTCTATAGATGACATACGGCCGTGTCGCCAAGTCGTGTGTCTCACAAGCCAAGTCACGCGCCCGTGTCTCTGGCCATGTAGACCCAAAATGTACCTTAAACAACAAGTTTACCATTTCCTACTTGCTTGGGCATTAAGCAACTCAAAAACCAATCATTTAACCTATTTAAAATACGATCAAACATACTCAAAACATGTCAAAACAATCATCTTAGGTGCCTAACCAATGTAACCTCATTGGTACTACATTTTATATCATCAAAACATATCGACGATGCATCATTCAAATCAAGATTTTTAAGCATGACATAATCACTCAATTTAGCCTAACATATAGTTACCTAAGACATCAAATTTAAAGTTCACACACATACCAAACCTTGAATCAAAACAACATTATACTTATAACTTAAATTTACATTCCATTCACAAAATAACTAACAACCAAGACATCCTAGACACATGTCATTACAAAATTAAACATCACCACACTTGAGATCGGGATCGTTTTTGGATGTTGAGTTGGTGATCAAAAGAGAAGTACCTAACCTACGCACGGAGAACAAAACCGCATGCTGAGTAAAACTCAATGATGTTTCTATAATCCAAACATTTAAAGATATAATGATACATGAATGCTCAAATTGAGTTATACAATCACACTATTATCTAAGCATAAAATTACAAGATATCATCATTTCAATTTCATGCATATTACTACATCATTTCATGTTATACTCAATTTTCACATGTTTTCATACTTGATTAGTTTAACAAATATCTCAGCTTATATCACTTGCTATATAAATAGCTTTTCATAGATCAATCAATAATTCATTTAAGCAATAGTACAAACCAATCCATATTCAATCCATGAGTGCATCACTCATATAGTTCATCTATGATCACGTCATATTTCACATTTCATTTTTCAATCCACTTTCTCATTTCCAATTCACATACTTTTCCATTTCAATATCAATTACAGAACTTTATTATTTATTTACCCCTATTAACATGACCCGGACTCGGACGGATACACGGATCCAACCAACACACCAGTTTGGCACCCAGTGTCTCATCGGATAAATCCGAAGTAATAACTGCGCCCAGCATTATATAAATTGACACCTAGTGTCTCATCGGTTAAACCGAAACAAATTGGCACCTCATCGACTTGAAGTCGAAGAAATCTCTGAATTCTTCCTATCTTATGGCATGCCATCTATATCCGACTTAGCTCGAAACAATTAATAGGGTTCCATTTCTCTTACACAAACATCCAATGTTCAATTATCATATTTGCACATTATCACATTTAAACATATATTCATTTCAAACTCATATATTTAATAACATTCATAATATATACCAAATCACTCCATTGCAATCAACTATAATTTCAATTCAATCTCAAAGTACTAAAGTACTCACCTTAACTACTTACCATATGCAATAATTCAAAATACAATAATTAACAACTAGGTTCGGATTATAAAAACACAAACCGTGGATTCTGAACTATTCGACGTCAATTTTATCCTTCCCCTTTTTAGTCGAGGATTCCGGTACGATGTTAGCTACAGAATTAAAACAATTAAAATACATTAATACTACACAATTCAATTCCACATTGAATATTCTAATTTTTACACAATATTTGCTTAAATTTTAATTTAGTCCCTAAACTGAGACTAATTTTTCTTCTTCATATTTAACTCTATATTTTCATACTCATTTCACTTTAAACTAAATTTAACTCCCTATTTTCAATTATACCCCTAAATTTTGAATTTTTCATAATTTAGTCCCTATTACTCAAAATTTATAATTTGTTCTACAATTTAATCCTTTTCCATTTCTAACTTAAAAATCTATCAATTTAATCATTAATACTAAAATTATTCAACAATAACAACATCTAAAATCTTAATCAATGCTAAAATTTCAACATGAGTCGGGTAGTTCTAAACACTGGGATTCCAAAAATATAAAAATTACAAGAAAATAGACTAAATTGACTAACCAAATGAAGTTATAAAGTTGGAAACCCATTTGTGCTATGCATTAACCCTTCTTCTTTTTTTTCTCTTTTCTCAATTTTGTTTTGATTGTATAGAAAATAAAGAAAGAATATATTTTGTTTTGTTATAATACATTAACTAATATTATTATTATATAACTTAAATATATATTAAGTTAACATATAAATATACAATATAAACCATTAATGCCGTCCACTACTAAGATTAAATGTATATTTGCTATTTTAATCCCTTTAATTAATTTTAATCTATAATTCAACTTTTACCTTATACACGATTTAGTCATTATACTTTAATAACTCTTAATTTCACAAAATTCACTTAATCAAAATCTAATTCTCTATTAACTAACCTTGTAAATATTTAAATAAAATTATTTACGAGTTCGTTTTACAAAAATGAAGTCCCGAACTTCATTTTTCGACACCCTAACTATTAAGTTGTTACAATAAATGACCAAGAACTTCTTGCACCATTTCTTCTAATCATCAACAAAAGAAGTTAGGGTATCTAGATCTTGTCAATGCGAAGAATGATATTCTTGAAACACTTTGAAATTATCGTTGCAATGACTCCATGAAAGAACCAATAAAGTGGATCCTAAAATAATCTCAACTAAATAGAATATAGGAATTTTATTGGAATTATTATTATTATAATTTTGATTTGAAAGATATTCTATAACACCCCTAGCCCGTCCCAATCGTCGGGACTGAGCTACAGAATGCTACAGTACAAAACGGAATAGCTATAGAACTTTAACAGATAATTCGAGTAAAAAATCATCAATTTCCATTATATAAGTCATTTAGAACAAATTTAAACCTTTCCCGAGTTTAATATGAGCTTATGTAAGCTTTAAAGTTAACTTGGGAACAAATAAGGACCAAATTGCAGAGTTTGAAAAGTACAGGGCTGACATTGTGACGATATTTTCTCCACGTCGTGACGTCGCCAAACAGTATGTCACGTCACGAAGTCGGGCCACTTGACATCGGGACGTCACAAACTATTGGTCGACACTGCGACAAATTGACGTCGAGATGAGAAACCTGTTTTTGGTAAATTTTGGCCATTTGGTATTTGCCTCAAACCAAACTTTCAAATAGGTCATAAGAATGCACTTGACATCATTTAAACATGTTCAACCAATTCCACGCTAAAACATAACATATAATCATCTAATCAATCCAGAAAACCAATATGCCACATTTGGCACCAATTTACAACAAGGATACATGAATCAATACAAGCCATTCAACCTATTTTTACCATTACATATCACTTATCCATTCCATACATAAGTTGATTCATGCATACCTAACTCATTATAATTGCCCATCCATATATTAGCAAAATACCAAAACTATGAACATGAGCAAGTTAACATTGCCATAAGTGTTCATAATCAACTTTGTCTCAAAACATGCTTAACATTACAAACAACTTGACACTCCTAAGTACATGCCACATATAATCGAGTTCGAACGACCAAAAGTCTATCGAATCAGGAGATGGATAGTGT
Organism: Gossypium bickii; assembly: GCA_025503065.1. Lineage (NCBI taxonomy): Eukaryota > Viridiplantae > Streptophyta > Magnoliopsida > Malvales > Malvaceae > Gossypium > Gossypium bickii. The sequence goes on along the minus strand of CP106710.1, from coordinate 15,375,903 downwards.
GAGCTCCTTGAGGATTTTATCGACACATTTCACAAGTCAAAATCTACAAGAAAAGGAAAAACAACGGGGTAAGCATTAAAAAATGCTTAGTAAATTAATATGTATATGAACAGTTAACTTACCTCATATTACAAGTACATATACCAAACTAATGCATATAACTAAATTTCTAACATATCAAAACATGAGCACAACAATGTGAGCTTGATTTATACTCGATCATATTACATTTCAAATGCAAGCATAATATTTCATATATTCTATGTTCAACTTAACCACAATTCAATCATATGTAAAGATACTCAAATATTGTCCTTAAATCCTCCATTTCACTACCTTTGATCAATAGGCACATTACAATTTGTTCAATTTCCACATTTTGTATCTTGTAAATGACCCAATGAAACACCATAAAAGAACTCGAATACACTAGTACCAATCACATTTGATGCTCGTCCAAGCTGAACATATCCACTTGTGTCAGGTTACCCGTCCGGGCTAAACCTATAAAATAACATCAGGTTATTTATTTGAGCTAAACCTGTGTCACATGCATCTTTGAGTCCGCAGAAAATGTTGGATCTTGGAATCATCATAAATCAACTTGTAACCACATTTACGAAGTTTCATCAGGGTAACTCCCATCATGCGAGTTCATGTTTATTCCATTTCAATTTAATCCATTCTCACCCTTTAGTATTAAACTGTAAACAATCCAAAGTTCACTAAAATTTATATACATTCTCAAAATATAAGATACATAAAAATCAAAGCATAATTACACCATAGGAACCTACCTGGAAGAAACAACAACCGATAAGGTGTCAGGGACTAATATACAATTTTTTCTTTTCTATGAATATCCTATGATTGGTTTAAATCCTTATCTAAATCATAATTTAATTAAATTATCATTTCCAAACATCACTTAAAAACATAGTTTAACTATATATCAATTCAATTTCATTTATTGGATATTCCTTCAAGTTTTGCATTTTATTCAATTTGGTCCCTAAAACCAAAATTGCCATAACTTTCAAATTTGAGCTTCGATTTCAAAATTGATCTCAATTTCATCCTTCTAAAGCCCTATAATATCTATAATTATAGAATATTCATAATAATTTCAAAGTATTAACATTTTAGCTTCTAAGCTCAAAATTAACAAATTTCACTTTAGAAACTAGTCCTTTTTCATATCTAAGCTCAAAATCTATCAATTTGGTATCAAAAGCTTCAAGATTCAAGAATGAAAACTTTTATAAACTTTAACAATTTTTCAAAATAGTCCCATGGCTATCTAAATCAAGCTCTCGAGATCTCAAAAACATAAAAATTACAAGAAAATGACTAAATTAAGCTTACCAATCAAGGATTGAAAGTTTTTGAAGCCAAACCTTATCTCCCCTTTTGTTTTCGGTAAAAAAAAGATGATGAATGAAGAAGAATAAAATTTTAAGCTTTTTTTCTCTTATTTTTATCCATTATACATTGTAATAATATAATTATAATTTAACATATTTTTAGTTAAAAGAATCATCACCTACTGTCCACCACCATTAATAATGGCCTAATTGCCACTTTAATCCTTGACTTAATACTATTTATCCCTTTTAACAAATAAAAATCAATAGCGATAAACTTTTATCACTTTTACAATTTAGTCATTATACATTAATTAACTATCTATTCAATAAAATTACTGAACCAAAATTCAATATAATACTAAAATAGGCTCTTAAATATTAAATAATAATATTTACTAACTCGATCATCAAAAAACGAGATTTCGAAACCACTGTTTTCAACATTATTAAAAAATGAGTTATTACATATTCGCAAAAGTGCCAAAGTGTAGAAACTGTACAAATAGAAAAGATGAGAAAAGGAAGTAGAAAGAAAGTGAGAAAAGTAATAGATTACACCAGATAATGCATACCCTATCACTCTAGAACATTCTCCCTATATGTGGCTCTTAGCTAATCTCATGCCAAAATTGTTAGGCCTCTATTGATGTGCTGATGTGGCACCCATCACATAGTCTACACACTTTCTAAAAGGATTCTTCTGACTTAAGTTTCCTCTTAAGCCTTGCTAATCAATACAATTAGTTGCTAATCCTTTCATTAATCTCAACAAACTCCGAGTATTCAACACTTTTACCCCACTAAAAAAATATCAAAAACATTTTATTTGTAAATTATGTATTTAAATATTTCGCGAGTATGATATTAAGCTTATCCTAAAGCTTGAACTTGATCTGATAATCATATGATATAAAAAATTAATATTTTGTGATTGAACATTTTAGTTTGTGGAAAAAAAAAAACTTACAAAAAGGTATTCTTAATTTATAAATTTAAATAAGATATAATAATAAATTAAGCCCTTAATATTTTTTTTGTTAATTTGGCCCTTAGTTGTTTTTTTAGCAAAATTTGACCCTCAGTCTTGTAAAAGAATCAAACTTGATCATCATCCTTTAAAAAAGAATCCAAATGTTGTTTTTAATGGAAATATTGACTAAAATATTAAAATTTTAAACATGGCAATTTGCATGACAATCCACATATACTTCATGCTTTTTTTTGAATTTTTATGAACATTTTATATTTTTAAAATTTGAATTTATTTTTTATTTTTGAATATTTTTATAATTTTTAAATTATTTATTGATGCGGCACATAAGACAAATAGTGTCATATTAGGATGAAGTACACATGAATGTCATGCAAATTACCACACCAAAATTGTTTAAAGAATTAATGTTTTAGTCAACATCTCCGTTAAAAAAATGTGATTTGACTCTTTTTTGGATGATTATCGGCCAAATTTAGCTAAAAAAATGAACAACCAAATTGAAAAAAAAGATATAAACGTTGATAGTTAAATTTAGGGTAAACTACAAAAATGTCACTAAATTATTGCCTTCATTCTATTTTGATCACTGAACTATTAATTTTTCAGATTTAGTCATTAAACTTTTCGAAATCAAATATTTTGGTCACTTTCCCGTTAGTTGTTGTTAGATGAGCGGCAGAAAGTTAATGTGGGTTTTTTATTGGTCTAATAACAAATTTAGCCCTCCAATATTTACACGTTCTATCAATTTGATCCTAAATATAAAATATTCAACAAATTTAGCCCTCAATGTTTACAAAATTTTTCATTTTAGTTCAATTTTTAAAAAATTCAACAAGATGAAGCCCGTTATATCGAGTTCATTATTGAACAAATTTATTGAACATTTAGGGCTACATTTATTGAATTTTTTAGAATTCGAACAAACAAATTTTATAAACATTGAGGGCTACATTTGTTGAACATTTTATATTTAGAATCAAATTGATAAAATGTGTAAAAATTAGAGTGCTAAATTTTTTATTAGATTAATAAAAAAAGCCCAGATCAACTTCTTGTCACTCATCTAACAAGAGACGAGGAAAGTGACCACAATATTTGATTTTGAAAATTTAATGACTAAATCGAAAAAATTAATAATTTAATGACCAAAATAAAATAAAAATAATAATTTAGTGACCACTTTTATAGTTTACCCTTAAATTTGTCGTGCCTTTAAATAATTCAAAATTAGAGTTAAGATAATGGGTTATGTAGGGCACAAAATAGTAATACAAGACAATAGAATCGATTTGATTTTGTCTTTAAATGTCATGATTCATTGCACTAACTCATATGTTGCACCGCCGTCATGCCACTTTGTTTTCTGTTTCAAGAGAAAAGCACCTACTTCTCAATTTCTATTTATTGGCCGCAATTAAATGACCTAATGTTGCCTTTTTCAAAAATTAAAATAAATAAAAAAATCTGCCTTGCTTTTCAAGTGTAAATGAATTTAAAAATTTTCGGATATTATTAATCGAGTCTTAACTTGATTGGTATGGATATTGTTATCCATATAAGAGGACGTGAGTTCGAATGGCTGAAGCGTAGTATCCTCCCATTTATGGGTTGGGGAGGGGCTATGGCTGGGTAGTTCTAGAGATTATGTCAAAAAGACAGATATGATTAAAATCTATAATAAAAAATATTTGGATATTATAATTTGCTTTGGTATTGATTGAGATGAGGTTTGAATGTATTATTCATTTTTTTATATGGATATTGAATTAAGATATTTATATATTAGGATTAAATTATAATTTAAATTTTAAAGTTTTCACTTGTTTAAAACAAAATAGAAATAACATTTTCAAATTTTATTAACATTATTTGCTGTTTTCTTTAATACGTTATATCTAAATTGTTCATGTTGTCAGTGTACATGTGTTTAGAGTTTAATGTGTGTTTAAACATTTAACAATTAAATTGACAACTAATTAATAGAAAGACTCGATTAATACAATAATAATGTTTTGAGGACTCAATTGAAATATTTTAAAGTTGAAGAATTAATTTGAAAACATTTGGTTAAACTAACCCTAACTATTATATTATATTGAGCGAATAATGAAGAAGCTCAAATATAATTAAAAAAATCCAAACTATTTTAAATATAGTATTAATTGCCAAATTAATTATTGTGGAGCGAGAAAAACATGTCGTATGAGGATGCATGTGGGCAGAAAATGCCTGGTTGGTGGGGTCACAAACACAAGCAATGAATGTAGTAAGAGTCTTAGGAATTATTAATGACACATTCTTAGAAGAAATGATTTGGCCCCTTACCTCATATCAATACCTTTTAACCATATGTTTATTATGGGTGGAGTGAAATATCCTTTTTGTAGTAAATTGGCTATTGAGTTATGTGAAACAAGCTGGATATCCCTTAAATAAAATTTCGTGAATAGAAAAGATAATATTGAGAGAATTTGTCCTTAAAAATATGAGCGAACTTTGAAGAATTTATTTTGGGAGTCTGAATTGAAATGTAAAATTCTAGAAGGTTAAGATATAATTTTTTATTAATTTCTGATTTCATCATTTTCGAAAGAATTAAACAAAAAAAATCATTTTTGAGGGGGTCAGTATAGAGTTGTAAATGAATCAAACTTGAACGAACGAATCTTTGTTCATGTTCATTTGTTTATTTTTAAACATGTTCGTGTTCGGTTCATGTTGGTTAAGAATTTCAAAGTTTTTGTTCTTGTTAATTTATTTAAAATTATGTGCGTTCATATTCGTTCTTTTAACTTAAACAAAAAATGTTTATGAATAATAAACAATAAATAAATAATCATATTTATAAATATTAATGATTATATTATAAAAAAATAAAAACATACAAACCATAATAATTTTATTAATATATACTAATGGAACAATAAACAATCTTTAAATGATTTACTAAATGAATTTTAAACAAATATAAACGGACTTGTTGATGAACATAAATTAAATAAACAAGCTTTATTTGTTTTCGGTTCATTTAATAAACAAGTATCAAAATCCTGCATGTTCATTTATTTAACTTAATAAACAACATAAACATACAAAAAACGAATTGTTCATGAACTATTCACCAAACGTTTTACTCATTTACAGCCCTAACGAGTAAAGTGCAGTTTTATTGTATATTAACTTAAATTTTCTTTATTCATAAATGAATTAAATTGCATGCCCTACTAACCCTTTAAAATCACCCCTACTTAGTAAAAGTGCAACTCGGATCAAGTCCCGATTTATTCAAACTCCTGTTGCATGTGATCCTATCCCTTAAGAGAGAGGGTTGGCATTGCTTGGTGAAAGGGTTATGGACCCCCATCTGCCATAGCCTGCCTAAACGCAAATGGTGCCAACATGACGCTGTTAAGGTATAGACAACAGCCTCAATGATTAGCCATCACCAACTTTCTTTCTCATTTTCAACTTCCTTTCCCTTTTTGTATCTTGCTTTTTTTTGCTAAATCTGTCACTTGAGAAACTGTAATAAGTAAACTGCTATCAATGATCAGATCTTAATAAATCTTAATAAGAAAAGCTTAAAAGGTAACCCAAAATTTGAGAGAAATTTAACAAAGCAGTTTTGGTTTTTTTTTTTTTTTTGGGGGGGGGGGGGTTCTAAAAGTGGCTGTATTGATTGAACAAAATGCTTTACATATGAAATTTAAGACCTCCAAGCAAATATGTGCCAAAGCACATAGAACTGATAAATTCATACCAATGGGTGCTATGCAGCACATAAACACACTAGACTATTCTTCTTCAATCACCAGTGCCATTGAGTTTTTTTTTTTTTTTTTTTTTTTGTATGAAGTAGCCATCTTTATGTTGAGCTTTTCTTCACTTTGGTAGCAGCAACAACAAACAAAATGGTGATGCAATCACAATAGCCTCCTTTACGATCTTTTTAATTGTTCGGAGTTCATAATGGAGCTACCATTGCATTCTCAGTAAGTAGATTCATGTGATGGGCTATCCGCATGCATGTCCATTGAGGAATCATTGGAACTGAGAGGGTTAGAATCCCGAGTCGGGGGCTGGAGAAAATTGGATTCATTGTTCCTGTCTCCATTTCCTGAAGGCAAACCATTCGTACAGTAGCCTTCTTGAGCAATGTGATAATGCTGAAGACTCTGAAGAATGGGGCTTGATAAAGCGTTTGAGAAAATGGAATTCTTCGGCTGCTGATCAGAGTAATCAGGCCGAGTTCCCTGCACAGCAGGTTGGCCAGATGAGCCTGAAGAGACCATGAAACTGGTATTCATGAACTGCATTGTTGGCTGGGATTGGTGCTGTTGGCTTGGTGCTCTAGGTGACATTGATGGCTCCTCACCACAGTAGTCTATCTCATTCTGCAAGGAGATGATAAAAATATTCAGATTTTCTGAATATAATAAAGATAATCAGATACAACAAACAGAAGGGATTGGAAAACAAAAAATCCTAAGGAATTCCGAAGGAATCACAAGAAGGTTCCCTCAAGTAAGAAGGGAGAATCTAGCCTAGCCATCTTTCATCTTTGTAATAAGCATGCTAGCACCTGCACACATCTTTAGGGGCCAAAACTAGAAGAATATAATAAAACTAATTCCCAATTTTCCAATTCCAAAAGCAAACAGTACTTTTCACCGTTTTGGTAATAATGTCCTTCAAATTGTGCTATAGTTGACATCCAGCTCATAGTGTAAACACGTAACTACTGAAGATCAGCAAAATAACTCCTCTTATAAGTCTTTCAGATGCAAAATTTGAGAATTAAACAGAACATATTTGAAATAAGAGATATAATTCCCAAACAAATTGTAGGCTTCTAACATATTAGTAAACCTACGTTGCTCCGACTCTTTATTTTTCTTTAAACACTCATGACCGAGACCGGCATTCAATACAAATCTAGACACAGGTATGGGGATATGACCCTCCGGTACACAAGAAAAAAGGAAGAGACATGACAGTCAAGTTTAAAACGATAGCAAAGGACAAAGGATATGTCATACAATTTCAAAAAGGCAATTAAGGAAAAGTGATATTCATCCAACCTTAATAGTGAGCCTAAAGACAATATTTCAATGAGCTACATTAAATATAAAATGGCATAAGGCCTATCTTTATGCGCCCACATGCATTAAGGTATTCATAACAGAATTCCAGAATGAACACATTCCAAGAGTGAAAGGCAGATACAGGAGAAAACAAACAATTTCAAACAGGCTATATCAGGTTCAAGTTCAAACCATTTCAGGACTGGGTTGATCTTGGGTTTGAGGAACATTGTTATTAAATATATATTTTTTATTAAGTTTGAGCTATTATGAATTTAAATCAGGTCGATCTCAAGTTTGGATAATTGGGGTTCAGGTTGCTTCATGTTTGGATTCTTTTAGGTTTAGGGTGTTTGGCTTTTAGGATAATTTAGATATGTAAGAGTCTGGATCTGGATTTTTTTTCCAGGCAAGTTTATGCATTCAGATTCATTTTCTGCCTCAACTGCGAATGATAAAACAGTAAAAAAGAACAACAAACCTGAAGGTAATTGAGGATATCCATTGTTGTTACTCTTGATCCTCCCTCTTGTTGTCTCCAAATCCACTGATAAAGTTTTTCCTAAAAGCAAGTTGAAATGTCCTATTAGCTTAACTTCTAACTCGCAACTAGAAGCACTTCACAGACGATTGGATAAGCAAGTTCCCAAATAAAGGCTGAAATTTTATAATTTCATAGATTTTACACTCAATATTGTGTGAAAATATACATAGACCTTTGCTCTTAACAAAGGAAACGTGCAGAATTTACAAGACATCCAGAGTCCTCTTTAGAAATTAAACTTCCAAGTTGAATATAATAATTGTAAACCATGTCTGAGCACATTTGAGAGAGCTGACTCTATCAACGATTTATAAACTGCCGTCAAACTGCCAATACACCCTTCCCTTTTTTAGTTACATTTTTTTAACACTAAAAGGAATTAACGTCAAAACTCTGGAAGGCTTCTAAATAAAATGGTTGCATGATTATGGTTAACAAGTTTCCATTCAAGCTTTAAACAACATTCATTTAAGCAAACAATATCAATGGTTTCGTTAGCTACACTTTCAAGAAGCCTAACGAAGTGAAGACCGAAATCTTAACCTAAAAGATGAAAGAAAAACTTCAGTACTTCAATTTCCACACTCCTCCAATTTAACAAATAAGGCAATGCAATAAGAAAGCACTGAGCCTAAGAAGGGAAAAGGAAGTTCTTTTATTGATTTGAAAACCTTTTTTATTATGCATCAATGCCCACCAAAAGATTTGCTCAACTCAACCTCACCATGAGTTTAAACACCATGACGCAACTGGTTCCACTCTTAGAAATAAGTATAACACAACAACAAATCGACATACTTACCACAACATTTTTTTTTTTTGGTTAATTACAGTTATCATTTAGGTTTCTAAACAAAATTAAGATGCACCACACTGCCTTCAAGCTAAATCACACAAACATACAAATGCAATAATCCGGCTTTTCTAAAGCATGTCTGAACACATTTGAGTGAGGCGACTCCATCAAAGATTAATAATCTTCCGTCAAACTGCCAATACACCCCTCCCATTTTTTACCCCATTTAATAACACAAAAAAGAGGTAACATCAAAACTCTGGAAAGGGTTCTAGAAAAGCTGGATTGATGACTCTGGCTAACAAGTTTTCATTCAAGCTTTAAACAGTATATACTTAAGCAAGCAATATCAATGGTTTTATTAGCTTCAGTACTTCAATTTCCAAACTCCTCAGTTTTCACAAATAAGGCAATGCAATAAGAGAGTATTGAACCTAAGAAGGAAAAGGGAAATTCTTTTGTAGATTCGAAAACCATTATTATAAATGTATCAATGCTCACCAAAAGATTATCTCAACTCGAACCTCACCAAGAGTTTAAACATACCACACCAACCGGTTCCACTCTTAGAAATAAGTACAAGATGACAAAAAAAAAAAACATATTAACTACAACTTCTTTTTTTTTTTTTTTTTTTTTTGTTAATTACAATTATCATTTAGGTTTTTCAACAAAATTAAAATGCACCAAGTTGCCTTCAAGCTAAAGCACACAAACAAACAAATGCAATATACCCAGAAACACAAGCAGAAAAAAAGCTAATCATATTAACGCAAAACCAGCAAATCCCTAACCGTATCCACATAAAAAATACGTTCTTTTTTTGCCATAATTATTAAATATAAATATATATATATATAGCAGGCTAGATTGATCAAAATCATAACTCTAAACTACCTAAGTAAAACACAAAATCATGATTCAAAAATCGGATACAAAAACCCATCAATATAATATTGCATACGAATAAAAACCCAAAATTTTAATGAAAGAAAGAGTACAAGGCTATGGCCTTTTCCGGCTTGGAAGGAGAGTTTCTGCTGGTTCATAGCCTGAGTATAAAGTTGAGACAAAGAGTTAGCGGCGCTGCAAAACGAAGCATACATAGTCCGATCCACCTCATCAAGGCTCGTCGCTATGGACTTCCTTTTCTTCCCCATATTCCTCGATTGGGTTCTGATCGAAAAAGCTTTTAGAAGCTTTTCACGATTGATGAAAAAAGAGAGAATTTTTTCCCCTTTTTTTCTTTCTTTTTTAAATATTTTTTTTTCTGGTTATTTTGTATAAGAGAGAAAGTTGGTTCGTTTTTGGTAACTTTATTTTGAAGACAAAGAGAGGTTGGAGGGACAGTTTAAACAGTGCGGTTGAACCGCGTAACATAAATGGATACAGCTTTTAATTGACGTTTGGATTTTGAATAAGAATATAAGCACGTTAAAAAGGAGATTCAATGTTTTGGTAATTAGTTCACACCGTCCATAATGCAACGTTTGTACGTGCTTCTTAGATAATCCATATACCTTTATTTTTATTTTAATATTATAACCTTGTTGATGGCTTAATTGAACAAGGCGGAGATAATGATGGGGATATGCAATGCATCTCGTTTAGTACAAGGCTGAGGATCGATAGGTAGGGTGATCGGAGATAGTAGAAGATAAGCGCTTATTGAAGTCGAAGTGAGAACAAGTGAGAGAGAGAATAGTTCACCTCCTACAAATCTTTCAATTGTTGGTCCATGGTCACACTTTTGACTATCATATCATCCATATAGCCCTACATACGTCTTCTAATTTGCTTCTTAAAAACATTATTTACCAATTTTTGATAAGTGGTTAGGCCAAAAGACATTACCTTGTAATAAAATAGCTCATCTTTTATAATAAAATAGGTTTTTTCTTGATCATTGGAATTCAATTGGATTTGATTGTACTCTAAAAATACATCCATGAAGCTCATGCACTTATGACTAGCAGTTGAATCAACTAACTTGTCGATAGAGGATAGGGGAAAGTTATCATTAGGGTATGCTTTGTTGAGGTCAGTGAAGTCCATGCAGATTCACCAATTCCTATTGGGCTTATTAACCATCACTATATTTGACACTTAATCTAAATAGACTACATTTCAGATAAAATAGCGGATAGGAGCTTGGTTACTTTTGTTTTGGCCCTTGGATTTTCTTATTCAAAAATTCCTTTTTCTTCTGCTTAATCGATTTTTCCAAGCTGTAACATTCAATGAATAGACAATTACTAAGGGATCGATGCCTAGCATGTTTGTGGCAGTCCATGCGAAGATATCCACATTGTTTCTCAATAACCTTGTTAGAGCTATTCTTTCCAATTTGGGGAAATTTGCCACTATTTTGGTTATTTTATCCGCCTCACTCTCGAATAGGGAAAAGTCCTTTGTTTTATCTGTAGATTCTACTTTATATAAGCTCAACTCCATCCTATGTATAGACTTTCCAAATTCAATGTGGTTTTATCTAGGAGATTCACCTAATTGTCAATGTTTATTCGAAGAAGTCTTGCTGTGTCTTTCTTACTCCTCACTCTATTTTTTAATGGGTTCTCTTGTTGTGTCAACTACAATGATAGGATGTAACACCCCCTAACCCTTTATCCATCGCCGGAATATGGTTATGGAGCATTACCGAACATTACAGATCAAATACGAACAATTCATAAATATTCACATATCAACATCATATTAAATCATATAGTCCCTTTATGAATCTTCAAGGCTCGAAATACGTTCAAATACATTTAGAACATGTCATATAATTAATCTAATGATCTAACCAACATACCAACATAGGCACTTTACATATTTTTATCAAAATTTAAACAACATTATTTCATTCTAGCCAATTCTAATAACATATCAATTTAACCCAAATTTTTGACCTAATTCATACTCATTTTACATTAACTTAAACATATATTTTTTTTTATATGTCAAACATATATTCATATATATATATAACTAATATCATTTTGTTATTATTTACAACCATTTTTCCAAAAGGACTTACATAAACATCCTAGGTACATGCCATTACCAAAAGAAATATACTTCACCACATTGAATTCGAGATCGGCTTTGGATGCTGATTCAATGTTCGAACTTTAATCTAACCCGCGCACAGAAAATATACCGTACGTTGAGTATAAACTCAGTGGTATTTCTATAATCCAAATACTTTAAATAAATAACATTGTATAAAATATACACTTTAAACATACATAAACATTAACTAATCAATAAATCAATTCATCTATTTTTGCTTTCATTTCTCATCAATAGCTTTCTCACTTTGATTCACATATCAATTAGCAATAACAATACTCTTTTCATGAACTCTTAGCCCATGTATCACTATTGTACAATCCAAATCAATATCCAATTTCAAATTCACATTCATTGTCATTCAATATCAATCTTATTGCCAATTTATTTATTTACCCCTATTAAGACTCGGACTTTGGCAGATACACGGATCCAACCAAAACACACCAGTATAGCACCCAGTGCCTCATCGGATAATTCGAAGTAATAAGTTGACACCCAATGTCTCATCGGCCTTGCCGAAGTAAATTGGTAACCAGTACCTCATCGAATTTATCCGAAGCAATAGTTTGACACCCAGTGTCTCATCGACTCGTGGTCGTAGTATCCTTGAACACTTCCAATCTTATGGCATGCCAACTATATCCGACTTAGCCCGATACAGTTAATAGGGTTTTCAATTCATTTTCCAAATACAACCAATATTCAATATTCAATATTCAATTGTCATAAAATTCACATAAATCTCAATTCAATATTTTCACATTTCAACAACAATCAATAATTTCATCAATCACAAATTCATATAATCTCATTTCAATATTAAGTTAATAACAAACAACACTCACCTTAATTACTCACCATATACATTAATTTAAAATACAACATATAAAAATTACTAAATTCGGATTATAGAAATACAAATCGTAATTTCCAAACTACTCCTCGTTAACCTTGTCTTTTCCTTTCTAAGCCGAGGTCTCAGGCACAATGTTAGCTATGGAAATCAAAACAAATTTAAAAATCATCAACACAACACAATTTAACATTGAATATTTCAATTTATACACAACTTTTGCTTAAAATTCCAATTTAATCCTTAACCCAAAACTAACTTTATTTTCTCAAAACTAACTCCATATTTTCATTCAATTCGTGCCTTAAACTAATTTCAACTCTCTAATTTCATCACAAATCCCTAATTTTGAAATTCTCTCAATTTAGTCCCTATTACTTAAAACTTATGATTTATTTTACAATTTAATCCATTTCTCAATTCTAACTTGAAATTCTATCAATTTAACCCCTAAAACTTCAATTTATTCAACATGAACAACTTCTAAAAATTCACTAACTTTCAAAATTTTAACATAAATCAAGTAGTATTTTGTTCTAGGATTCCAAAAACATCAAATTTACAAGAAAATCGACTAAATTGACTTACCAATTAAACTTCAAACTTTAACACCCTAAATTTCTCCCTTTTTCTTTCTCTTTTTCTTTCTTTCTTTCCCTTCTCTGTTTTCGTTTCTTGCTTTGTTCTTTTTAGTTCTTTTTCTATCTTTATTTCTTTATTTTATGTTTATAATAATATAATATAATATAATAATATTTTCTTAAATAATAAGTAAGTATATATGTATATTACAAATGTATGTATTTTATTTTACCACATATATTTCACTATTATCACACACTTGTCACTATTTGGTTTAATTATTTATTTAGCCCCTTAAATTTTCTCTATTTTATAACTCAACTTTTATTCTATATGCAATCTAGTCCATATACCTAATTAATCTTAATTCAAGCTAATTCTCCTCGTCAAAACCTAATTAACCACAGAACTAACTTCGTAATTATTTTTAATAAATATTTACGAATCCGTTTTGCTAAAATGGAGACCCGAAAATACACTTTCCGATAACCGTAAATTTTGGGTCGTTACAAAGAATGTGGCAATGTTTTTTTTTTATTTGTTGGTTGACCTCCATATGTCAATTCCTCGAGGGGTTGGGAATTTAGTTGTTATACTAAAGATGGCTAGAATTAACTTAGCTTTTCCTATTAGTGGCCTTTCAAATATGGCATTGTATGCGGAAGGTTGGTCCACAATTAAGAATTCGACGTTAATTATGATTGTGTGTTCCCCATCACTCATAGTTACAAGTAAGATAATGGACCCTTTTTACCTTAATCGGCTAGTTTGCAAAGCCATATATAGGGCCTAACTTTCTAATCCATGTATTCGAGATCATATATGTAACACCTCCACAACACTGCCACTTTCAATCAGGATTTGTTCCATATTAGAATCATCTATTCATGTCATTACTACTAGCGGATCATTAGCCATTTCATCTAGGGCTGCTGCGAAGTCTATCTCATCGAAACTTACCTTCTAATCCTCGACTAGGGGGCTTGTTTCAAAACGATGCTTACGAATTTAGGACTAAGCTTTTTTCTTGGAAATGAAAACTCCCCCCAAACTATCACGTGAATCACACCCCTAGTGGGTTGTTATTTACCTTCAACTTTGGCTTGCCTTTGCTAGGACATTGTTTGATCCCTATCTCTGTGGTTGTGTTTATCCACAAACTAAGTCAACTAACCTTTACGAACAACATCTTCAATGGCATCCTTTAGATAAACACAATTTTCTATGGCATGACTGTTGGATCTGGTGCCCTAAATGTATTATTTTCGTCTAAGTACACTTGTAATTTTTTCGAATAGATTGGTTAATAAAAGTATTCATGAATTACATTAATACTTTGTATATTGTCCTCATATGGTTTTGCACATGTTGCAAATGTTGCTCATTAGTTGTCTAATGTTTAAACTAATACTAAGCGATATTATGTGGTCGGATCGTAATACAAAAAGATACTTTATTTTAGTAGATGAACCTAAGCATGTCCTTAGTCTAATCATAAATGATCAAACCGATTAAAAGATTAATATGTCATCTATCAAGTTCAATTAGGAGATGCTTTGTCTTAGGCATAAGAGTGGATGACTCCCAAAAGATAGAGATATAAATGTGAGTGATTGGAGTGACAATACATCAGGCTAGACCCAAAAAGAATAGATCATGAATCCGTTTATGGATTTATTCACTTGTGACGTTCATAGTGTGGCGTACCTAAATCCTGAGTGGATAATGGATTATGTATGTGTAACTTGTACACTATGATTTAAGTAAAAACCTGAGTTCGAATATATAAGGAATTGAAAGCAGGTGCGTTGGGTGTACGACTTTTGCAGTATGTAGTGGCATTACCAATAATGGAATTCATAGCCCAAGACATGGGTAAATGATACCTTCTAATTGGAATTACATGGATAAAAAGTAAACGTGGCCATAGGTCATTCGTCTTTGTGATGAATGACTTAAATACTATTTGATAATAATTGACTTTTCATGAAGGAAGATGCAATTGTTACCATGAGATAAAATAGGATCATATTGGGAGAACGGATATTGTAGGAACCCAATTTAGCCCGGGCCATTCCATTCAGACAAAAAACCAAAATAAATAATAAATAAAGTCCATTTTCTTTAATAGTCCAGTTACAAAGCTAAAACCAGTAGCCCAATTACAGATTCCAAAACACTGACCCAAATACCATCAGACCCAAAACTAGCCCATTGCCTAGACAGACACAAACCAATTACCTACCCAGACCCAATCTAAACCTAAGCCCAAGTGGCCCATTTGGCTTGCGGACGCAGGAAACCCTAAGTTTCCACTGCACCGCAAACGCCCCAGCCTTAGCGCCACAAACCCTCGCGCCCCAGTAGCCCCTCAGTCACACCGCCACCAATCGTGCAGCAATCCACGCCCAGTCACCACCGAGATCTCCGCTTCTCATCTGCAAAAAGGAAAGAAAGGACAACAAAAATGGCAGACGAGATAATTTCTTGTATTTTCTTTTTTATTTTTTGGGTTATAAAACCCCAAAAAGAATCTGTAAAACGGACTCGAATACAAACAGAGAGAATAGGCAAAAAATCCACAATATACACAAATTCAGAGAATACAAAAAAAAAAACATAGAAGGTGATTTTCGAGATATTCGATTTCTTTTTTTTTTTTATTTTCATTTTTTCTTTCTAATTTATGTAGACAAATATCGTCAACAAAAGAGGGTAGTTTAAGATTCGAAAAAGCGGAACTTTTACCTTAAGACCGTCGCATACGACGGCGCGTGTGGTAGTGCGCAGTGGCTGGTCGGATCGGAGTCTAGGCCGAAGGCCAATGGACCGAGAGAATTTTAAAGAAAGCTTCGGAGTTTTTTTTTAAACGGTTTAAAATGATTTTTTTAAAAAAATTAGCTTTTATAAAGCCACCATACGACGCCGTTTTAAGATTGGCTATTAATGCACAAAACGATGCCGTTTTAAAGCTAGATCCGTGCGTTGACCCGAAAACCTGGGGAGGATCTGCACGTTTTATAAAAAAGGGAAATTTACCCTTTTAGCCCCTCTGCTATCTCATTAAGTTTAATTTCATCCAATTTAACCTTATTTTTATTTTTTTTAATTAGCCCAAAAAACTTATATTTTGTTTCAATTTGATCCTCACGCCGTTTCGGAGATACGACATAATTGCCCAGTAGGTCCCTACATTTAGGCGCGCGTTCCAATATCATCCTTTTTACATTTTTTAACCATTTTTTTATTTATTTCAAACTTAATCCTTACTCATTTGATCTTTTTTTCATTTTTATTTATATATTAAATTAATTATTATTATTTTTCAATATTATTCATATATTGTATATTATTTTTAAAAAAAATTATATTAGTTATTATATTATATTTTTGTTTTATACATTATATTTTATATTTTATATATAATTTTTAAATTATTTTGTCCTTAATATTGCATGTAATATTGTATAACATATTATTTATTCTAAAATTTATAGTTTTTTTTATTAGGTTATTATAAATATTTTTTTATTTAAGGTTATAAATCATTTATTTATTTCAAAATGTATTTTATTTATTATCTCAAAATATACATATATTATGTTTTTCTTTGTTTTATAACATTTATTTATTATTTGGTATATGTTATTGTATGAAAATTTTAATCTTGCATGAAAAGTGTTCATATTTATTTTGTAATTTTTTTACTATTTATTGTTTATTATATTTGTTCATACTTTTTCATTTATTTACAATTGCTTTAGTGTGAGTATTATTATTAGTCGTATTTTATATCATTATTTCTTTTATTGCCTATATTAATATGAAATGTTAGTATATCATGATTGCTTTTGGTATTTGATAATGTATTAATGCGATATTTTCACATGGATCATCATTTAGAATAAATGCATTTTGCAAAATTATTATATTTTATCTAAATTTTTTGTTAAAAAAAGGCAATCTTTTGTATTTAGAAATCCGGGAAATAGTTCCCTAACGTGCTGGGTTTCAATTTTTCATTTGACTAAATAACTAAATATCCTTTTAATAAAATTTTGTAAATCATGAGATGATTTTAGTTACAAGGGTTTAAAAATATCATGTCCTAACGTGCTGGATGTGATATTTGTATTCTTCCGGAACGAAGAAATCACAAATTTTAACTCAAATTGTTCAAATTTTTCAAGAAATCATTTTTTAAAATTCTTTTAAATTTTTAACATTAGGACATGATTTTATCGATTAGGTACCAATTTTTAGGCGTTATGAGGGTGTTAACCCTTCCTCATACGCAACCGACTCCCGAACCCGTTTTCTAGTATTTCGTGGACCAAAATCAAATGTTTTGAAATAAAACATTTTACAAGGTGATCTAATCACACCTAAGTAAAAAGGGATTGGTGGCGACTCCATTTCCGTCGTTTTTAAGTCGATCCCTGTTTTCTAAAAACCTATAAAAATGGTTTCGACAGCTTGACAACTCCACTAGGGAGCAATAAGAGAGTCAAGTCGTAAAATCGATAATTTCATGTCCTTTTGTTCGAATTTAAAATTCTAATTTTTTTTAAAAAAAAACATGATCCTTTATTGCATGTGGTTTTAATATATATCTTTGCATTGCACTACATGACCGTTGTGGTCGCGCCTTTAAGTGGGAGCGAGAAGCTATGCCTTCGTGAGGTTTTCACCTCCGTATGGGCTAGTGGATTGCTTTCGGGATACATCTGTACCTATGTCTTCGTGAAGTTTTCACTTCCGCATGGCCATAGGGAAATTTATTCTTCTGAACCAAACTCGGTCCATATAAGCATATAATGGGTGAGGATCGTGGAATCTGCTGGTTCAGGTACCTCAACTTTAGAACTAAACCGCATATAGTAAACCCTAAGAACCCACCTTAGGTAGAGCTATGCCAAACTTTAGTAGTTACCCAAATATGTGTGCGTTTATTTTACTTGCTTTATATTTTATTCTGTGGTACTAACTTGTTGTGTTTCGTTTTTGTGCATGTCATTTCATATTTTTAGAGGTATCGATTCACTGTCAGTTTCTAAGTTAGAAAGCTGGTTATGGAGAATGAGTTCCTTGATAAAGTGGGAGACAATGCAGCTGTTCGCACATGGTCAGAGCAAACGCAATTGGAGAAAAAGGAATAGCTTAGTTGACGGGTATGTGTCTGAACTATGGGATTTTACTCGTATTAGTATTACACAGAATGAGTTCCAAGAGTTGAAAGAGATATGGACTCAGTGGGACGATGAGGCAAAGCAGATGTTCTATCATAATTATGGCGATCTACCCTACTTGCTCGATATCAAGGTAGATAAGCATCTATTCCAGGCTATGACTCAGTTTTGGAACTCTGCTTATAGCTGTTTCACTTTTGGGGAAGTAGATTTAGTGCCCACGCTAGAGGAATATACGACCTTGCTTCACTATTCGAGGGTCCAAGTCGACAAAGCTTATTTTAGGGCTGTCAACGTCCCAACTTTTGTGAAGAAGTTAATGAGTATCACAGGGATGAGTGAACTGCGGGTTACTGCTAGAATCCAAGAGAAAGGTGAAGGTAAATGCATACCTTGGGTGAGTTTGAGAGACCTGATCCTAGCACATCCAGATGAAAAGAAGAAGATCGACGTCTTTGCCTTATGTATTTATGATTTGGTGATCTTCCCCAAAGCTCTAAGATATATAGATGAAGCAGCTACTGATTTATTCGACCGACTTAACAAAGGAGTCACGCCTGTACTTGCGATATTAGCCGAGACGTTCAGATCTTTGAATGCATGTCGGAGAGCTGGTGAAGGTAGATTCATTGGATGTGCACAGTTATTATTGGTTTGGTTTCACAGTCATTTTTGGAAGGTTGACAGGGTTCCTTACCGGGTGTTCTTTGAAAGTTATTCTCCCTTAAAGAAGGCCACAACTACGATAAGGAGAGATAATATATCAGAGGAAAGATGGATTGAGATTCTTCAAAACCTTCGAGAGGAAGATGTTGAGTGGAAAGCCCCTTGGATGATTCCCGACGAAGTCTGATGCGTCGTTGAATGCACTAAAATATGTCCTACTCCCTGTAAAATAACGAAAATAATAGTAAAGGGTAAGTAGGGTCGAATCCACAAGGATCGGATTATACAAATGCCTATTTCTCGAGATCCTGGGCAGAATCGTGCCCAAGAAAACCTGCGATCCTGGAAAAATAAAAAAAATAGAATTAATAATTTCGATTTGGAATAAAACAGAATATTAAATAAATTGAAATCGTGAAAGTAAATTACAAAAATAAAAAGGAAAATAAGAGAGTTTAAAGAAGATGAGTTTTCTTATTTGGCGAGATTCTAGCCTCCGGTTGTCTCGTTCCTCCTTGGGTTCAATCTTCGGCTTTTGGATGACCCTTCTCTGCCCAAGTAAGCCAGTTATAGTGGAAGAGGACGCCTACGACCACTAACTCCAAGAGTTTTACCTTACGAATTTAGGGAGCCTGACTCTAGCCTGCTATTGCTCTTGTGGAGTCATTTATGCTAGATCAACGTTTCTCAATGGCGAATCCCACGCCATTTTGTCTCTTGGGCTCGCTAACTTCTGACGCAGTAAGCTCACGAACCGACAGTGCAATCCTCCCAAAACACACAAAGTGGCCGCCTTTGTATAAGTTGAAAGGGTTACTTTTAAAGGGACCTGGACGGAAGCGTCAGCCCCGTAATGCAGAGAAACATGAATACCTGGGCGAGAAAGTTAAGTGCGGGTTCTAAGCCTCAAGAACCTTTTAGGGCATTCGACAACCTTCGGCTAGATGGTTTTTAGTGGCTCATAATTTTAATGGAAAAATAAATAAAATATAAAAATATGGAAAAGAGAGTTTTGATTGAAAAGAAAATAAAAGAAGCACAAAAACGTATAGGAGAGGAGTGTACAGAAAAAGATGAACAACCAAAATGAGTCACTCCATCCCCTATTTATAGTGCTCAAGGTTGATAGACTAATCCTACTCAAACTCCCAAAGATAATTACAATTTAATTAAAGATAAATAGAGATAAATAAAGAAATTAAATAATCTTAAGTAATTATCCTAATATTAATTATCCTAATATAATTAAAATAGAATTTGATAAAGCAAAGTCTCTTCTTTTTGCATTTCAATCCCTCTGCCCTCCATGTTTGCACTTTTGGCACCATCTTTTCCCTTTGTTGCACATTGGTCCATTCTTATCTTTAATTTCACGATTTTAGCCCTCAATTTTGCATTGGTCTCCAATTTAGTCCCTACGAGATAAAAGTCCATAAATAGCCCAAATTAGTAGAGTCACATTCAAAATTAATATACAATTAGCACATAAAAACATGTCATTCTAGAGTGTTATCAAAGTCCTTTATTGATGCGAAAATTTTGATTGGGTATCTCTGCCTGGAATATAGGGAGCTGTTGTATATGCACCGTTGCTTGTACTAAGGCAATACAAAGCAAGACAGTTCATACCGGTAACATATAGGTTAGCTCAAAGTGAATTCTTATATAAGAGGGGTAATTATAAGAAGAAAATTCGAGAAATTTCTGTGGCTTGGAGGCAGGCTTGCCGTATGAAGATATTGACCAGAGGATTGATGAAAACCCCAGAATACAAGGAGTGGTCGAGCAAAAAGATCAATGATAACATCCCTGGGCCAAGTTTGGAGGGTGCTCGATCGATGAAGGAGTATTTACAAGTGGTCCCATCGGAGTTAGAGATTATAAAGCAAGACTTCGAGAGGCAAAGTTTAGAACTCGGAAAGAGGATAGAGAAGCTGGAAGAAGAAAATATGTTTTTGAGGCTAGATGTAGATGTTCAGAAATCAGAAACTGAGAAAGTAAGAAAAGAAAAGAGGAAAATTGATGAAGATCGAGATAGCTTGAAGACAGAATATAAGAAGATGCATCTATCAATGAAAAATACCGGATTGGGGAAGACTTCAGAACATTGGCAACAAGAGGTTTATAAGGAAAAGGCCAAAGCTGACTATTGGGAGAGAAAGTTTCGAGAAATGTAAGCGCGAAACGAGGCCTTAGAGAAAAACTTGGCAGAAAGTCTAAGTAAAAAAGGAGAATTAAAAGCTAGAGTGGCTGAACTTGGACGGTCTCTTCATCACCATCGAAGCTGTAATTCTGTGATCGAACTAAAGTCAAGCACTGAATAAGATCGAGGAATTGAAGGGTAAGATTGAAAAGTTAGAATCAGCATTGCACAGTTGTGAACTTCGGATCGAGCTTCTTGAAACAAGAGAAGTTAGTTGGAAGGAGGAACTTCACCATTCTCACGATCAAGTTCGAAGTCGGGATTATCTCATGGGTGAAGCAATAATCGAGATTCGAGAGGTAGTTGATCACCTACAGACTTTGGCAGTACAGGCTAATACATTGAGCACGAAGTATGAGCTACAGTCAGATCGTGGCCAAGAGTTAGCTTTGTTGTTTAGGAAAGTCATAATTTTGGGCCTTAGGGCGAAAGCATATTTGTAATCAGTTTTATGTAAAGGATTTTGTTTTATAATAAAGTTTTCTAAAATGAAGTTGAATCAGAATCGATGCCTCTTTGCATTCATGCATTTGCATTACATCATATCATATGCATTCAAGTCCATAGAGAGAGTCTAATTAGTTGAAATTATAATAGAAAGAGAGAGAGAGAGAGAGAGAGAGAAAGAGAAGGAAAATCTGGAAGCTGAACATCCTTACGATACATGTGCCAAATCAAAGAAAATGGATCAAAGATTGGAACAATTCCAAATAGATATTCAAGACCAGATGCAGGAGCAAATGGCAAAGCTCCAACAAGAAATGAGGGACCAACTGTTGGAAACCCAAAGGAACATGATGGCTCAAATGGCCTAGATGCTGAGTGGGGCAATGGACAAGGGAAAGGGTCCCGTAATTAACGCTAAAGACAATGAGGACTTTCCTCGGGGTTTCACCCCACCTCATGTACAACCTAAGGAGTATCCCCAAAGGCCACCTGTTACAATTAGGCCTCAACAGGAGCAAGTTGATACTAGACCACCTATGAACTTCCAGGTCGGCTCAAGATCTAACCCAGGAGATAACCCCGCCAATCCCGTTATCCCTGATTTGGACATAGCAAAGAGAGAGGGAATAAGAGTTGAATCCTCGAGCCAGTTAGAGGATCACTGTAGATGGTTAGAGGAAAAGATCAAGGCTTTGGAAAATGCCGATCATCAACATGGTATTGACGCAAAAAACTTAAGTCTGATTCCAAATTTGGTGCTTCCTCATAAATTTAAGATGCCAGAATTTGAGAAGTACAATGGGACTAGTTACCTTGAAGCCCACATCACTATGTTCTGTAGACACATGATTGGCTACGTGAACAATGATCAACTTTTGATTCATTGTTTCCAAGACAGTTTGGTGGGGGCAGTGTCTAGGTGGTACAATCAACTTAGCCGTGCTAATATTAGCTCTTGGAGAGACTTAGCCCAAGCCTTCATGAAGCAATACAATCATGTCACAGACATGACGCCTGATAGAATCATGTTGCAAAACATGGAAAAGAACCTGAATAAAAGCTTCAGGCAATACGCACAAAGATGGAGGGAAGTTACCATACAAGTCCAACCACCTCTCCTAGAGAAGGAAACCATAATGTTTTTTTATCAATACCTTGAAGGCACCATTTATCACCCATATGATAGGAAACACAACCAAGAGCTTCGCAGATATAGTGATGGCAGGGGAAATGATAGAAAATGCCATAAGGGGTGGTAAGATTGAAGCGGGAGAGACCACTAGAAGATCTGCTCTTAGGAAAAAGGACAACGAGGTGAACAATACGAGTACATATAACAAAGGATACTCAAAGGCAATCACTGTTAGCTAGCCAAAGGTAGTTACAGCTGGGCAACAAGGGTCGACAAGACAAGAATCAGGCCCAAGGCAAAATTCTGAAAAGTTCCAATTTACGCCAATCCCAATGACGTATAAGAAGCTATATCTAAGTTTATTTGATGCATACGTAGTGTCCCCATATTATTTACAGTCGTTACAACCCCCATATCCTAAATGGTATGACTCAAACGCTCAATGTGATTACCACGTGGGAATAGTAGGGCATTCGATAAAAAACTGCACTGCCTTCAAAAAGGTAGTCGAGAGGCTCATCAAGATGGGGATTGTCAAGTTTTATGATACTCCCAGTACAAAGAACCCGTTACCTAACCATAGAGATAAGGGGATAAACACGATTGGAGAGAATGTCGTGAGAAGGACAAAGGGGGATATCTCAGAGGTGAAAACCCCGTTGAGAACGGTATGGAAAGAAATGATAAGAAGAGGAATGATATTATCCAATTCTTTGAAAGGATGTGAAGGACTAAGGAACTACTGTGAGTTCCACAAAGCTGAAGGACATGAGATCCAGGAATGTGCTGAGTTTAGGGTCTTGGTGTAAAGCATTATAGATAATAAGGAAGTGGAATTTTATGAAGAAGGCTTAGAGGGGGGAAATATACATGCAACCGAAGGAGAATTGATGAAACAAAAAGTCAAATTATTCGAGGATCATTATCCCCGACCAAGAAATATGGAAAGTGGAACACAAGTCGCACCTAAGGTTGTAATCCAGAAACCTGCTTCCTTTTTTTACAAGAATAATAAAATGGTGCCTTGGAATTACGATTATAACGTGACAATACCAGGAGGGAAAATTCAGCTAGCACTTCTAAGGAGGTTCAAAGTGAGGGATTCTACACACGAAGTGGAAGGCGTTACGACTCAGTAAACGTCAGAACAGAACCAGCAAGGTCAAAGACTGTGGCAGTTGAACCAGAGAAAGGTCTTGGCGCCCTTATCAATGAACCTGTGAAGGAGGAAGAGGCTAAAGAATTTTTAAAATTCTTGAAGCACAGTGAATACAGCGTGGTAGAGCAGCTGCGCAAGCAACCGGCTCACATATCGGTGCTAGCCTTACTTTTAAGTTTAGAAGTACATCGTGAGGCTTTGATGAAAGTGCTGAACGAGACTTACATTACTAAAGATATATCTGTCAATAAACTTGACCGATTAGTTAGTAACATAAGTGCTGATAACTTTATTTCCTTCAATGACGATGAAATTCCATCTGGGGGTATGGGATCAACCAAGGCCCTACACATAACTACTCGTTATAAGGGATATACTTTACCGAGCGTGCTAATCGACAATGGATCAGCCTTGAATGTCTTACCGTTGTCAACACTAAATAGGTTGCCGATAGACAGTTCTCACATGAAGACATGCCAGAACATAGTGAGAGCATTTGATGGCACCGAGAGAAGAGTGATGGGAAGAATTGACATATCGTTGCAAATCGGACCAAACACATATGAGGTGGACTTTCTGGTGATGGATATAAAGCCCTCCTACAACTGCTTGTTGGGAAGACCCTAGATCCATTCGGCAAGAGTAGTTTCCTTAGTATTGCACCAAAAATTGAAGCTAGTGACAGATGGCCGATTAGTTACCGTAAACGCGGAGGAAGACATCATAGCAACTATTACCAATAGCGTGCCATATGTGGAGATGAATAAAGAAGCCATTGAGTGTTCTTTCCGATCTTTAGAATTCGTAAACGCAACATTCATTTCAGAAGGGAATGAGGTTCTGGTGCCTAAGATATCCAAGACAACGAGGATGGGCTTACAAATGATGGTTGGGAAAGGAGCCCTACCAGGAAAAGGACTGGGCAGACATCTCCGAGGGGAAGTTCAAGTGCCAATGCTGAAAGAGAAGAGGGACCATTTTGGCTTGGGTTTCAGGCCAGATGCTAAACAAAGAAAGAAGGAAATCGAGAAAAAGTAGCAAAGAAGGAGAGCACGATTGAATGGGGAAGAAGTCCAGTGGGAATCGATGACATTCCCCCACATATCCTAGACCTTTGTATCTGGAGGAATACTTCACCCTGAGAGAGAGTTATTGGAAAGTCCTTACATCAATGCCATACACGGGGAAGAAGTTGAATAAATAAACTTGTTGGGCATTCGCCCTTATGAACCTGGAAGCATTTTGAACAATTGGACTACAGAGGAACTTCCTACATTTTTTAGAGATTATACAGCGTAATATTCATAACGCTCTTGTTGTTTTTTTAGCCTAGGAACAATAAGGTTTCTTTTGTGAAATAGGATCATGTTTAGAAATTGTTTTTTCAATAAAATACATTTTTGATAATTAACTTGAGCAAATATTCTTTCATTTTACTCTTTGACTTTCTAATTTCATTCCAAATTTTTTATTTCTCATTCATATCATGTTAATAGTTGTCCTTGAATTCATTTTTTCTTTGTATATTCTTTGGTAGCCATCACAGGTCCCTAGATATCAATGATGTGAGCAACGATAATATAGATCTAGAGGTCCACTTCGAGCCTGACATATGTTTAGAGGAATCTCAGGATTCTAAAGGTGATCAAGATTGTGATTTATCTCCAGATCTATTAAGAATGGTAAAGCAAGAGGAGAAACAAATTTTACCACATGAAGAGGAGGTAGAGAACATAGCCTTAGAGGAAGGGAAGGTTGTGAAAATTGGAACACGCATAACTGAAGAGACGAAGCAAGACCTTGTTGAATTATTACGGGAATTCAAAGACGTCTTTGCATGGTCATACCAAGATATGCCTGAACTAAGCACTGATATTGTGGTGCATCGCCTTCCCATAAGAGAAGAGTACAAGCTAGTTCAACAAAAGCTACGAAGAATGATGCCTGACGTGGTGTTGAAAATAAAGGAGGAAGTCAAGAAACAGTTTGATGCTGGATTTCTACAGGTGGTCAAGTACTCAGAGTGGGTTGCCAACATTGTTCCTGTCCCTAAGAAAAATGGAAAGGTCCAGATGTGTATAGACTATAGGGACTTAAATAAAGCCAGCCCAAAGGACAATTTCCCTTTGCCTCATATTGATACGTTGGTGGATAATACGGCGAGATACTTATTGTTTTCCTTCGTGGATGACTTTTCAGGATACAACCAGATCAAGATGCACCTTGAAGATATGGAGAAAACTACCTTCATAACATTGTGGGGTACCTTTTGTTATAAGGTAATGCCATTTGGACTAAAGAATGCTGGGCAACATATCAAAGGGCCATGGTAACTTTGTTCCACGACATGATGCACAAAGAGATTGAAGTATATGTTGATGACATGATCGACAAATCTCGAACAGAAAAGGAACACATTGAAATTTTGAAGAAGCTGTTTTTGATATTGAGAAAATTTCAATTAAAACTCAACCCGGCAAAGTGTACTTTCGGAGCTCGTTCAGAGAAATTACTGGGTTTTGTAGTTAGCGAGAAAGGAATCGAAGTTGACTCAAACAAGGTTAAAGCAATACAAGAATTGCCTCCACCACGCACTCAAAAGGAAGTCTGAGGTTTTCTTGAAAGATTAAATTACATTGCTCGGTTTATTTCACAATTAATTGAGAAATGTGATCTCATATTTTATCTTCTCAAGAAACACAACCAAGGTGTATGGGACAATGAATGCCAGAGAGCTTTTGACAAAGTCAAACAATATCTCTCAAATGCACCAGTACTATCTCCGCCTAATCTAGATAGACTATTGATACTGTATTTGTTAGTGTTCAATAACTCCATGGGATGTGTGCTTGGTCAACACGATGAGTCAGGAAGAAAAGAAAAGGCGATATACTATCTCAGCAAAAAGTTCACTGATTGTGAAATGAGGTATTCGTCGATCAAGAAATTGTGTTGTGCCTTGATTTAGACAACTCGGAGATTGAGGCAGTATATGCTATATCATACAACCTGGTTGATTTCGAAGCTTGATCCGTTGAAATATATGATGGAGTCAACTGCTTTGAATGGAAGGATGGCAAGGTGGCAGATTTTTCTAGCTAAATTCGATATAGTCTATGTGAACCAAAAGGATATAAAAGAAAGTGCAATAGCAGAATTTCTGGCTAGCAGAGCTCTAGAGGATTATGAACCTTTGAGTTTTGATTTCCCCAATAAAGAGCTGATGCATGTGGCAAATACTGAAGAATGTTCGTGGAAGCTAAACTTTGATAGAGCATCGAATGCTGTGGGAAATGGAATTGGGGCAATATTGGTATCCCCTAGTGGTGATCATTACTTATTCACATGCAAACTGGATTTTGGTTGCACGAAAAACTTGGCGGAATATGAAGCATGCATCATGGAAATTCGAGCAGCTGTAGAGCGTAAGATCAGAGTATTAGAAGTATATGGAGATTCTGCCTTAGTAATCTACTAGCTTAAAGGAGAGTGGGAGACAAGAGATCCTAAACTAATGGATTACCGAAAAATAGTTTTGGGATTGATTGAGGAGTTCGATAACATTACTTTTAATTATCTCCCTCGTGATGAAAACCAGATGGCGGATGCTCTGGCGACCCTGGCTTCTATGATTAAAATAAACAGACTAGAGGATATGAGACCTATTCAAATGAGTATCTTCGAAGTTCCAGCTCATTGTTATAATGTGGAAGAGGAGGAAAAAGATGATCACCCTTGGTATCAGGATGGATTACGATATTTAAAAAATCATGAATACCCAGAGTATGCCACTGAGAATGAGAAAAGGACATTAAGAAGATTGACCTCTAACTATATTTTAGATGGGGATATCTTGTACAAAAAGAGAAAAGATCAAGTACTATTGAGGTGCGCTGATGCTGATGCAGTCGAAGCTAGAAAAATCCTGGAAGAGGTTCACGAGGGCGTTTGTGGAACACACGCTAATGGATTCAAATGGCCAGACAGATAATGAGATTTGGATATTATTGGTCTACCATGGAAGGTGATTGTATCAATTATCCTAAAAGATGTCATAAATGCCATATTTACAGAGATAAAATTCATGTGCCTCCGTCACCTTTGCACGTTATGACTTCCCCATGACCATTTTCCATGTGGGGTATGGATGTTATTGGACCGATCTTACCAAAAGCTTCGAATAGGCATCGATTCATCTTTGTGGTAATTGACTACTTTATGAAATGGGTAGAAGCTATTTCATATGCTAGCGTCACTAAGTCAGCAGTTAGTCGATTCTTGAAGAAGGAGATCATTTGTCGATATGGAATGCCCGAGAAGATCATATCAGACAACGCACTGAATTTGAACAACAGCACGATAGCAGAAGTTTGTAGCCAATTTGGGATCAAACACCACAAATCGTCTCCGTATCGTCCAAAAATGAATGGGGCAGTGGAAACGGCTAACAAAAACATTAAGAAGATAGTAGGGAAGATGACTGAGACTTATAAAGATTGACATGAAAAACTACCGTTTGCACTCTATGCTTATCAGACGTCCGTCGGAACCTCTACTGGACCAACGCCTTTTTCGTTGGTTTATAGAATGGAGGCAGTTCTATCGATTGAAGTGGAAATACCTTCTCTTCGGGTTTTGTCAGAAATAAAGCTAGATGAAGCTGAATGGATCCAGGCTCGGTATGATCAGTTGAACTTAATTGAAGAAAAGAGGCTAAGGGCTATTCGTCACGGTCAGATGTACCAAAAACGAATGATGCAAGCCTACAATAAAAAAGTTCGCCCAAGAGAGTTTCATGAGGGGGACCTTGTATTGAAAAAGATTCTTTCCATACAAAAGGATTTCAGAGGAAAATGGATGCCGAATTGCGAAGGACCATATGTGGTGAAGAAGGCTTTTTCTGGAGGAGCACTGATCTTGATCGAAATGGATGGGAAAAGCTTATCTAATCCCGTAAACTCGAACTCAGTCAAAAAGTATTTTGCTTGAAAAGGAGAAGAAACCAAAGTGAAAACCCGCAAAGGGTGCCTTGAGACTAAAGGAGTTTTGAGTTGAAAACCCGAAAAGGGCGGCTCAAATTCTGAATGGATATCTTGCTCTACTTGAATCAAACAAGAAATGAAGTATGTTGCATATCGGGGCATCAAAAAAGTACTTTGGGTCTTCTAAACACATGTTAAGCTCAAAGCAGTCTTCGTGAAGTTTGTATATAAAAGCCCAATCTGCGATATCTAGGGCATCTGATCTTTGTCCTATTCATTTTAATATCTTTGGATTCTTATTCTTCTCAAAAATATGTTCCCAGTTAATTTTCTTTGTATTTTGGATAATTTATTTTTTACTATACTTGAGATCAATTTATTTGTTACCCATTATTCATAAATGTGTTGCATTGAAATAATGGTTGATGAACTAATAATTTCACAAAAGAAAGTTCTACATATTACTTTGGAAATTTCTAGATAAAACAAAGAACCGAAACAGGATAATTGTTTAGAATTTCCATGTGCATAGATTAGAAATATTTGAGAAAAAAGAGTCTGCATAGAGACTATTTCTCTGAGTTCTTTGTCCAAATGATAAATGGACCAAATAATAAGTTGATGTGACAAAAGTAAGTGATGTCATCAGATCATAACATTTGGGGAATGGTGTGATAAACTAAGTTGATGAAATTCAGAATCCCTGAATTATAGTGGAATGGGTTGAATTCAAAATATCCTTTACCCTAAAAATTGCAAATGGGATGGATTGAAAAATTTTCAATTCCTATCGTGGTAGGATGATCCAAACCTTGTGTCCTCAAAGTTTCAAGCGAAGGTGACTCTGAAATTACAGTGGGGCAAACTTTTTAAGCAGAACATGATTGATGAACAAGAATGAAGAACAAAGGAGTGATGACACCCAGAGTAGGAATTATACTCATAAATTTTTTCATGTATCATAGCAAATCTCATTAGGAGCATTTGATTCGTTCCGATCATTGCATCCCAATCCTTAAAGGAATCATTTTCATGACATGTTGCATTCATGTCACTCATAACACATACAGCTAAAAGCATTTGATTCATTCTGATCATAGCATCTTGGTCATGTGACATAAACATATGGAACCGAGTCTATAAGACATGTCCCTCAGTGGACGGTGTAGTAATATCGGTGAATTTGCAGATTTCATCTTACTGAAGTTATAGGAAGCAGATCGAAGACACTTTCAGTCTTATCTCCCTGAAGTTGCAACGGAGTAAACTGAAGATAAAAGATCTCATCTTCCTGAAGTTGTAGGAAGCAGATCAAAAACACTTTCAGCCTTGTCTCCCTGAAGTTGCAGCGGAGTAGACTGAAGACAGAAGATCTCATCTTCCTGAAGTTGCAGGAAGCAGATCAAAAACACTTTCAGCCTTGTCTCCCTGAAGTTGCAGCGGAGTAGACTGAAGACAGAAGATCTCATCTTCCTGAAGTTGCAGAAAGCAAATCAAAAGCACTTTCAAGCCTTATCTCCCTAAAGTTATAGCGGAGTAGACTGAAGACAGAAGATCTCATCTTCCTGAAGTTGTAGGAAGCAGATCAAAAGCACTTTCAACCTTATCTCCCTGAAGTTGCAGAGGAGTAGACTGAAGATAGAAGATCTCATCTTCCTGAAGTTGCAGGAAGCAGATCAAAAATACTTTCAGCCTTATCTCCTTGAAGTTCCAGCGGAGTAGACTGAAGATAGAAGATCTCATCTTCCTGAAGTTGCAGGAAGCAGATCAAAGGCACTTTCAGCCTTATCTCCCTGGAGTTGCAGCGGAGTAGACTGAAGACAGTAGATCTGGCATTCCTGAAGTTGTAGGAAGCAGATCGAAGATATTAGTCTGGTCTCCTTGAGTTGTAGTGGAGCAGACTGAAGATAGCAGATTTGGCATTCCTGAAGTTGCAGGAAGCAGACCAAAAACATCAGATCTTATCTCCCTAAGTTTGTAGTGGAGCAGATAAAAAAAATAGTAGATTTGGCATTCCTAAAGTTGTAGGAAGCAGATTGAAGCCATCAAATTAATTGAAACCAAGATGAACTTCCAATACCGTTGAAGTTGCAGTGGAAAAGGCGAGGACCAAGAAGTCGAGGCTAGGCAAAGATGGGGCAAAATTGGTCCTTTTATAGTCTTTGCTCTATTCTTGTTACACGACAATAAGTAAAGAGGGGCAGCTGTAAGAACCCAATTTAGCCCGGGACGTTCCATTCAGAAAAAAAAAACCAAAATAAATAATAAATAATAAATAAAGTCCATTTTTCTTTAACAGCCCAGTTACAAAGCTAAAACCAGTAGCCCAATTACAGATTCCAAAACACTGACCCAAATACCACCAGACCCAAAACTAGCCCATTACCCGAACAGACCCAAACCAATTACCTACCCAGACCCAAACCTAAGCCCAAGTAGCCCATTTGGCTTGCAGACGCAGGAAACCCTAGGTTACCACTGCGCCGCAAGCGCCCCAGCCTTAGTGCCGCAAACCCTCGCGCCCCAGCAGCGCCTCGGTCACGCCGCCACCAATCGCGCCGCAATCCGCGCCCAGTCACCACCGAGATCTCGCTTCTCACCTGCAAAAAGGAAAGAAAGGACAACAAAAATGGCAGACAAGATAATTTCTTGTATTTCCTTTTTTATTTTTCGGGTTATAAAATCCCAAAAAGAATCTGTAAAACGGATTCGAATACAAATAGAGAGAATAGGCAAAAATATCCACAATATACACAGATTCAGAGAATACAAAAAAAAAAAACACAGAAGGTGATTTTCGATATATTCGATTTCTTTTTTTATTTTCATTTTTTCTTTCTAATTTATGCAGACAAATATCATCAACAAAAGAGGGTAGTTTAAGATCCGAAAAAAGTGAAACTTTTACCTTAAGACCGTCGCATACGACGGCGCGTGTGGTGGTGCGCAGTGGCTGGTCAGATCGAAGTCCAGGCCGAAGGCCAATGGACCGAGAGAATTTTAAAGAAAGCTTCGGAGTTTTTTTTTTTTAAATGGTTTAAAATGATTTTAAAAAAACAAAATTTAGCTTTTATAAAGCCACCATACAGCGCCATTTTAAGATTGGCAATTAACTCACAAAACGATGCCGTTTTAAAGCTAGATCCGCGCGTTGACCCGAAAACCCGGGGAGGATCCGCGCGTTTTATAAAAAAGGGAAATTTACCCTTTTAGTCCATCTGCTATCTCATTAAGTTTAATTTCATCCAATTTAACCTTATTTTTATTTTTTTAATTAGCCCAAAAAACTTATATTTTGTTTCAATTTGATCCTCGAATTATTTAAAATGATGTGAATGTAAGCGCGTTTAGGAGATAGGACATAATTTCCCAGTAGGTCCCTACATTTAGGCGCGCGTTCCAATATCATCCTTTTTACATTTTTAACCATTTTTTATTTATTTCAAACTTAATCCTTACTCATTTGATTTTTTTCATTTTATTCATTTTTATTTATATATTAAATTAATTATTATTATTTTTCAATATTATTCATATATTGTATATTATTTTTTTAAAAAAATTATATTAGTTATTATATTATATTTTTATTTTATACATTATATAGTATATTTTATATAGAAATTTTAAATTATTTTATTCTTAATATTGCATGTAATATTGTATAACATATTATTTATTCTAAAATTTATAGTTTTTTATTAGGTTATTATAAATATGTTTTTTATTTAAGGTTATAAATCATTTATTTATTTCAAAATGTATTTTATTTATTATCTCAAAATATACATATATTATGTTTTTCTTTGTTTTATAACATTTATTTATTATTTGGTATATGTTATTGTATGAAAATTTTAATTTTGCATGAAAAGTGTTCATATTTATTTTGTAATTTTTTTATTATTTATTGTTTATTATATTTGTTCATACTTTTTCATTTATTTACAATTGCTTTAGTGAGTATTATTATTAGTCGTATTTTATATTATTATTTCTTTTATTGCCTATATTAATACGAAATGTTAGTATATCATGATTGCTTTTGGTATTTGATAATGTATTAGTGCGATATTTTCACATGGATCATCGTTTAGAATAAAATGCATTTTGCAAAATTATTATATTTTATCTAACCTTTTTTTAAAAAATAAGGCAATGTTTTGTATTTAGAAATTCGGGAAATAGTGCCCTAACGTGCTGGTTTTCGGTTTTCCGTTTGACTAAATAACTAAATATCCTTTTAATAAAATTTTGTCAATCATGAGATGATTTTAGTTACGCGGGTTTAAAAATATCATGTCCTAACGTGCTGGATGTGATGTTTGTATTCTTTCAGAACAAAGAAATCTCAAATTTTAACTCAAATTGTTCAATTTTTTCAAGAAATCATATTTTAAAATTCTTTTAAATTTTTAACATTAGGACATGATTTTATTGATTAGGTACCAATTTTTGGGCGTTATGAGGGTGTTAACCCTTCCTCATACGTAACCGACTCCCGAACCCTTTTTCTAGTATTTCGTGGACCAAAATCAAATGTTTTGAAATAAAACGTTTTACAAGGTGATCAATCACACCTAAGTAAAAAGGGATTGGTGGCTACTCCATTTTCGTCGTTTTTAAGTCGATCCCCATTTTCTAAAAACCTATAAAAATAGTTTCGACAGATATTATCCCAAAGAGACTGAGGATGTTCTATGAAGGTAACACACTTATGACAAGGTCATT
Organism: Gossypium bickii; assembly: GCA_025503065.1. NCBI lineage: Eukaryota > Viridiplantae > Streptophyta > Magnoliopsida > Malvales > Malvaceae > Gossypium > Gossypium bickii. Next base: position 15,342,093 of record CP106710.1, on the reverse strand, counting down.
GGACGAGCACTAATCGAGTTGCTTTCATAATGGCATACCGTTGGGGAGAGCTCAGTCAGATGCTATAGTGGAATGACTTCGTGACTAAATAAATTTATAATTAATAGCTAAGAAGCTGGAACTTAATTATAAATCACTTGAGTCTTAATTGCATATGTCCAATCGATCCCTCCGCTAGCTCATTGAAACTAGAAATGAATAGTGTGTTGAATCAAAATGAACAGAATGAATAGAAATGGAGAAATGGGAAACATTCAGGAAATGGTTATGGTTTTCTCCAAAACGAAAATGAAAATGGAATCATTTGGACATAAATGTGGGTGTCTCAAAATGGAAATGAAAATGAAAATGAGACATGAATTCATTTACAAATGAACAATGATTTCTCAAAAATGATCGGAAGATTGAGTGTAACAACTCGATTTTAATGGTGTCAGAAACAATGGTTTCAGGAGCACAATTTTGACTAGTGTGTCAGTGATTTATTAATTATAGAGTTATTACAAGGTCATATTAAAATTTAGTTAAGAAATTTCAACGTTTAGATAGTTAATTGTTAAAAAGGACTAAATCGTAAAAGTTGCAAAAAAAACTAGTTTATATTAGTTAAATGTGGTAAATGGAAATAGAAATAAAAATTAATGGACTTAAATGGTAAATAAACCATATAGTTGGATAGCGGACAATTATGGACAATGTTTTGTTAATTATTAAGTTAAAATCATAAGGGTAAAATGGTAAATTGATAATTAAATAAAAAATTAAACAAAACAAATGATGGAAAGCCATCATCTTCTTCATTTTACCATAGCTAAGAACTGAAACCACCATTTTAGTTAAAGGGATATTCGAACAAGCTTGTCTTTGATGAATGGTATGTAATTTTTGCCCCTTTTTAGTGATTTTTATATTTTTGAGTTTGTTTCAGCTTAATCTAGTTAACCCGGGGACTATTTTGTGAAATTGCTAAACATTTTGGATTATGCCATTTATGATTTTGAGGTGTTTGTGAAGTTTTGTGGTAGATTATTAAGCATGGTTGATAAATAGGACTACTTTGTAAAGTGGTTTTTTGTTATTTGGATGTCAAAGGATTAAAATGTTAAAAGAATAAAAATTCTTGGAATTTTTGTGAAATTTTGAAAAATGGAAGTTCAATAGGACTATATAGAAATCGCCTAACTTTTATCTTGCTTGATTGTGGATAATTTGTAAGTTTCGGATTTAGGGACTAAATTGCATAAAGAGTAAAATATTAGGGCTAATTTTATAATTTTATATTAAAAAGGGTTATAAGCTTAAGTTTAATTATTTGAGATGTTTAAATTGAATAGTTGAATGAAAAACTATTATTTAGATCAATAAACAAATTAATCGGACAAAGATCATGGAAAAGCCAAAGTAGCAGATAGTCATTGGTCCTATTTCTGCTATCATTTTTGTCCAAGTAAGTTCGTAATTTTATTAAATTAAATAGTCATTGTTTTGCGATTTAATGTGTAACCAGCCCATTTTGCCCGAGCCCATGAAATCAATAAAACCCAAACCAATACAATAATAAACATAAAAGGATCCAAGATAAATAAAATTAAACAGTCCATTACAAGGCCCAATGGTCCAAAAACTTTAAAAAAAATTAGTAAAATAGAAAAAAAACCCTAACCCTAGGCGCCACTCGCCTTCCTCGGGCCCGTTGCCTACGCCTTGTCCCGAGGCCCCCCTGGCGTGCCCTCCGCTGTCGTCGTTTCACTGAAATGGCAAAAAACAGGCTTTGCCCCGTCATTGACTCACCAAGACCTGCAAACAAGAGCAAAAGAAGCAGAACAGAAAAGCAAACAGTAGTGATTTTTTTTTTGTATTAGGCTATAAAGCCACAATGAAACACAGATTGTATGTTACAAAAAAATACGAAAAAGATACAAAAAATAAAATACAAATAAACAGATTCGACTCAAGAGAAAAAGGTTGCCTTTTAATTTTTATTTTATTTTTTTCCTTTTAGTTTTTTGCTATTATTTAAAAAATATATAAACAAAGAAATAAAAAGAGAGAAAACTCACCTAACCTTTCGCATTCCGCAGCTGTGTAGGGGCAGAGGTTCGTCGCTTCTGATGAAAAGTGACCTCACGGGGGCTCAGAAACTTAAAAAAAGAGGAATTTTTTTTATTTTTCTGGGCACCGCGTACGGCGGCACCGACACCAGCGTCCGGCAATAGGAACCCTAGTCCGACCTGAGAGGGAGAGAGGGAGTTGAGAGCATTTTTTTTTTTCAGAAATGGGGAAGAATGGAAAATTTAAAAAAAATTGACTTATATAGCACCTGTGAAACGACATCATTTCACCTTGGGTGCTTTTGCGCCAAAACGACTCCGTTTTAGCTGACCCGATCCGACCCGACCCACCCAGCCTAGGATCCACGTGTTTTTTAGCGCAAGGGCTATTTGCGCTTTAGGCCCTTCCGGTTTTAATTGCCCAGTTAGTCCCTTCTTCATGACACGCGTTTTAATTGAGTCCTCTTTTCTTTTTTATTCTCGATTTTTCCCCAAATTTTTGTTTTAAATTTCAATTTAGTCCTTCCTTTGTTATTTTTGCTACTTTACTATTAAATTAATTAGTTTATTATTATTATTATTATTATTATTATTATTATTATTATTATTATTATTATTAATTTTAAACCATTGTAATTTCTTTTCTCTTTTTAAATTTGGCTCTTTAATTTTATTTCTCTTTTAATTTAGTCCCTTTAATGTTTTTATTTATAATTTGGGCTCTCAATTTTATTTTAATTCCAATTTAATAGTGTATTCATTTAATATCAATTTTTATATATCTATGTGTATTATTTTCATCTATTTATTTATTTGTTTTCATATACATTTATCATTATTATTATTATTATTATTATTATTATTATTATTATTATTATTATTATTATTATTATTATAGGTTTTGATTATTAATATTAGAATTAATACATTATTTCATTTATTTATCTACCTATTATCCCTTATCCTATTTTACGTGTATAAAATATATGTATATATGATGTTTATGTTTTCTTTATTTTACATTATCATTATTTATTTTTCCTCATTATTATTTAATTAGTGTAGAATTAAAAGTTTTAATATGATCATTGCTTGCTCATTTGGTATTTTTATCATCAACATTTTCGATATTTTAAATCGTTGGTGTTATCAATTTCATTTTATCGTAACTATGTCATGAATCATGTTTAAACATATTTATGCATTTTTTAACCTAAATACGTACCGTTTCAAATATCATTAATTTTTACGCAAATACGTCAACAAAGTTTTCAAAAATAGGCAATGTTCCATATGTGAAAGATTCGATAAAATCGTGCCCTAACTTACGGGGTTTCGATTCTTCTCGTTGAATTCGAATAATCGAATATCTTTTTAAAAATTAAAACACGTGAGATTTCAAACAAAAAAGGCCAAATTATTCTCAAAGATTCGAAGTGTCATGTCCTAACTTACGGGATATGCCGTTTAGTTGCCTCGAGATAAGAAGGCCTTCAATAATTTTTGACTCGTTCCAACAAATTTTTAAATAAAAATAACATAATCGTAGATCAAATTCTTTCCAAGCTTTCAACTTTCGACATAAAGACATCAAATAATCAATTAGGTACCAATTTTGGGCATAACGAGGGTAGTAACCCTTCCTCGTGCGTAACCGACTCCTGAACCCATTTTCTGGATTTTTGTAGACCGTAAAAAACTTTGTTTTAATAAATCAAACCTTTTATTAAAACGATCAAATCACGAGGTGATCCGATTACACCTCATAAAAAAAGGATTGGTGGCGACTCTCATATTTGTTTTCTTTTTAAAACCAAAAGTCGACTCTTTGAAAAAATGGTTTCGACAGCTTGGCGACTCCACTGGGGATAAAATAAGAGAGTCAAGCCACGATTTGATTATTTCTTGTCTTTTTGTCGAAAATTGATAATTTGGTTTAAATCTACGATCCTTTCGTTGCATTTTATCTTTGTGGTCCGCATCATTTTGATATGTCTACTTTATTGGTTCTAGTCTTTTAATGTATCTCCTCATATTGCATCGCATAATCGGTCAATTTTACCCTTTTAAGTGGTATTGAGAAACTATTCCTTCGTGAGGTCTTTACCTCCATATAGGATAGTGGATCGCTTTCAGGATACATCCGTACCTATGTCTTCGTGAGATTTTCATCTCCGTATAGCCATAGGGAAATGTATTCCCCTGAACTGAACTTGGTCCGTATGAGCCTATAATGGGTGAGGATCAAGGAATCTGCCGGTTCAGGTACCCTTTCTTTATAACCAAACCACATATAATGAGCCCTAAGAACTTACCCTAGGTAGAACCACACCAAACCCTAGTGGTTACCTGAATAGGCGCTTTATTTATTATTATTTCTTGCTTGCTTTAAATTCTTGCTTGTATACTGACTTGTTTGTTTTGCTTTGATTGTGATTGCATGACATTTTTATCATAAAAAAGGGTGTTGATTCACGTTTGATTACTAAATAGAGAGCTTGCCATGGAGAACAGGTTTCTTAATAAAGTGAAAGATAATGCTGCTGTCCAGATATGGTCAAAGAGAACGAAACTAGAGAAAGGTGATAGTCTGATGGAAGGGTACGTATCAGAATTGTGGGATTTCACTCGTATCAGCGTGACCCAAAACAATCTCTAGGAATTGAAAGAGATATGGGTCCAATGGGATGAAGAAATCAATAAGTTATTTTACGATAATTATGGTGATTTGCCCTATCTACTCGACGTCAAAGTGGACAAGCACTTGTTTCGAGCTCTGGTTCAATTTTGGAATCCTGCCTATAGCTGCTTTACTTTTGGAAAATTGGACTTAGTACCTATTGTGGAACAGTACACGACCTTGCTCCGTTGCCCAAAGATTCAAACTGACAAGGCATATTCTAGAGTCGCTAATGTCCCGACTTTTCTAAAGAAACTAATGAACATCATAGGAATGAGTGAGCAATGGGTTGTAGCCCGGATCATGCAAAAGGGAGATGGAAAGTGTATTCCCTGGGAATAGTTTGCGAGATTTGATCTTAGCATACCCAAATATGAAGAAAAGGGTCGATATCTTCGCTTTGAGCATTTATGGGCTGGTTGTTTTCCCTAAAGCACTAGGGCACGTGGACGAGGCAGTTTCAAATTTGTTCGACAGACTTGATAAGAGGGTCACACCCATCCCTACAATTTTGGTCGAAACATTTCGAACTTTGAATGCATGCTGAGGAGCGGGTGAATGAAGATTCATTGGATGCACACAACTCTTGTTGGCATGGTTTTATAGCCATTTTTGGAGGGTAGAAATATTTTTTTAATGCGTATTCTCCGATAACTACTCCCCATTAAAAGAATTAGTGGCTACGCAGAGGCGAGATGACATTTCAGAAGAAAAATGGATGACGATACTCTAGAATCTCCAAGATGAGGATGTCGAATGGAGAGTCCCTTGGATGATCCCCACTGTGGAGATCTCGACTGGGTTCCCCTACTTGGGATTTGGGGAGCTGTTGGATATGCCCTTCTACTCGTGTTGAGGCAGTATAGATCAAGGCAATTCATACCAGCAGTACAAGGGCTGGCTTATTACAAGTTTTTGTATAAAGGAGATAACTACAAGAAAAAGATTTAAGAAATGTCTAACGCCTAGAACCAAACCCGCCGAATGAAAAGATTTGATGCAGGCCCAACGATGACCCCCGAATATAATTGATGGTGGGGTAAAAGAGTCAATGATAACATCCTTGGGCCAAGTCAAGAAGGCACTCGACCAATGGAGGAATACATACGAGTGATCCCATTTAAGCTAGAGATCATAAAGCAAGATTTTGAAAGAAGGAATTTTGAGCTAGGAAAGAAGATAGAGCAATTGGAAGAAGAAAATATGCAATTAGGACTAGACGTTGACGTTCAGAAGTTAGAAGCCAATAAGCTAAGAAAAGGAAAGAATAAGGCCGAAAAAGATCTGGACAGTTTGAAAACGGATTACAAGAAGCTGCGCTTATCAGTGAGGATTGCCGGGCTAGGAAAGACACCAAAATAATGGCAGCAGGAGATCAACGAAGAAAAGAAAAGAGCCGATCAATATGAAAAGAAATGCCAAGATGCCCAGGTTTGAGGAAATGCCTTTGAAAAGGACATATTGGAATGCCAAAATGAAAAGGTCAGATTAAAAGCCAGGGTAGCAGAACTAGAAAAGTCACTTCATCAATATTGTAATCGCAACTTCACAATTGAGCTGAAAGTGAGCTTAAACAAGATTAAAGAGTTGAAAAGGAAAATAGAAGAGCTCGAGATCACATTACAAAATTGTGAACTTCGAGTTGAACTTCTTGAAGCAAGCAACGAGCAGTGGAAAGAGCAACTTCACCGTTCTTAAGGTCAAGTTAGGGATAGAGATTATATCATGGGTGAAGCTGTGGCTCAAATCCAAGAGGTGGCCAATCATTTGCAAACCCAGCGGTTCAGGCTGACGTGCTAAGCTTGAAATATGAATCAGAATTGGATCGGGGTCAAGAGTTAGCTTGGCTTCTTAGGAAGGTTAAGGCTTTGAGCATTAGGGAAAAGCTATATATGTAATCTGTTTTATGTAAAGAAATTTATTTTCTAGTAAAGTTGTTCTAATGGAATTGAATCAGAGTCAATGCCTCTTTTTGCATTCATGTATTTGTATTACATTACATCATATGCATTAAATTTCATTAAAAAAACCCTAATTAAATGAAATTATTTTAGTTAATCTAGAAAACAACAAGAATCGACCAACTGAACATCGTTATAGTACTCGCGCCAAAACTAAAGAAATGGACCAAAGATTGGAAAGGCTAGAGCAAGTTCAAAAAGAGATACAAGACCAGTTGCAAGCGCAACTACAAGAATAGTTAGCGAAAGTGCAACAGGAGATGAGGGATCGGATATTGGAATCCCAAAGAAGTATGATAAATCAATTGGCATAGTTACTGGCTGGAGAACGCAAAAAAAGGAAAGGCACTGCGGTCAACTTAGGGGATGATAATAAGGATCCTATTTACCCTCAGGTTTTACCCCGATAAACACCCACGCACAACTAGAGGCGTACCCACGAAGGGTACCTATCCCAATTTGACCCCAACAGTATCAAACCGATACCTTGGCACCAATAAACTTCCAAACAAGCTCAGGTTCCAATCCGGGGGGTAACCTAACCAATCCCGTTATTCCGGATCTAGATGATATGGCAGAAATAGAAAAAACAAGAGTGGAGCTGCTAAAACAACTAGAGAATTGATGCAGATGGCTAGAAGAAAAATTCAGAGTAATGGAAAACGCTGACTACCATTGCGGAATCAATGCCAAGGACCTGAGTTTGGTCCCAGATTTAGTACTCCCTCCCAAGTTCAAAACTCCGGAGTTTGAAAAGTACAGCGGACTAGTTGTCCTGAAGCTCACATCACCATGTTTTTTCGAAGGATGACAGGATATGTCAATAATGATTAACTATTGATCCACTGCTTCCAAGATAGTCTGATCAGGTCAACAGCTAAATGGTACAACCAACTGAGTCGTGCCAAAGTCAATTCATGGAAAGACTTAGCACAAGATTTTATGAAGCAATATAGTCATGTGACAGACATGACGTCTGACAGAATCACACTATAAAATATGGAGATGAAGCAAAATGAGAGCTTCAGGCAATATGCCCAAAGATGGAGAGAGGTGGCAACGTAGGTCCAGCTACCTCTTTTGGAAAAAGAAACCACGATGCTTTTCATCAACACGTTAAAAGCCACATTCATCAACCATATGTTAGGGAGCGCTAATAAGAGTTTCTCGAATATAGTGATGTCCGATGAAATGATTGAAAACGCGGTTAGAAGTGGTAAGAGTGACGCGGGGAAAAACTCTAAAGATCGGCCCCGATGAAGAAGGAAAACGAGGTGAATAACGTGGGCACATACAACAAGAGTTACTCAAAGCCAATTACCATTGGCCCACCAAGGACAGTAACTACTAGCCATCAGGGCCCCCAAGGCAAGAATCCCACCCAAGGTCAAATACAGAAAGGCTCCAGTTTATGCCTATCCCGGTGACATATAGGGAGCTACATTAGAATCTATTTGATGCATATGTAGTATCCCTTTTCTACCTGAAACCTATAAAACCTCTATTCCCTAAATGGTACAACACAAATTCTCAATGTGAGTACCATGCGGGAATCATATGACACTCAATCAAGAACTGCACCACGTTCAAAAAGTTAATTGAAAGGTTCATCAAAATGGGCATTGTGAAGTTCGATGATCCATCAGAACCTAATGTGGCAGGAAATCCTTTACCTAGTCATTCTGATAGAGGGGTAAATGCGATAATCAAGAGTGGAGGAAAGAGAACCAAGATAAACGTAGCAAAACTGAAAACCCAACTGAAATGGGTTTGGAAGAAAATAGTAGAGGGGGGATTAATCAAACAGGATTCAGAGGAGACTTGAAGGGATGAGGGACTACTGTGAGTTTCCTATTAATGAGGGTCATGAAATCTAAGAGTGCATTGAGTTCAGGACTCTAGTGCAAAATTTTATGGACAATAAAGAGCTAGAATTCTTTGAATATGCTAAAGGCTCCGAGAAATGTGCGCTTTGGAAGAAGGGTCAATAGAGAAGGTCTATAAATCAACCACCTAGTGGTTATCATTTCAAGACCCAGAAGAAATGAAGCTGGAGTGCAAATGGCACAAAGGGTCATGATCCAGAAGCCTGTAACTTTTCCTTACAAGGATAGCAAGAAGGTTCCCTAGAACTATGACTGCAACCTGACAATTCCGGGAGAAGAGAGCCCGATTAGTGCTTCAGAAGAAGGTCAAGAGGTTGGTTTCTACATACGCTGTGGGAGGCGTTATGATCCATCAAATGCAAGAGCTAAGCCTGTTAAAAGAAAGACCCCAATGGCTAAACAAAAGAAGGAAAATATGGTCAGGCTCAAATCGCCAGTTAACGAGCCAGTAACTGAGAACGAGGCTAGGGAATTTTTGTAATTCTTAAAGCATAGCTAGTATAGTGTTGTAGAACAGCTACATAAGAAACCTGCTCGCATCTCAGTGATGACTTTACTCTTAAGTTCGGAGATACATCGTGATGCGTTAATGAAAGTGCTAAATGAAACTTATGTCGCTAACGATATCTCTGTGAACAAGCTGGACCGCCTAGTCAACAATATAAGTGTCGACAACTTCATCTTCTTTCATGATGATGAGATACCGCCAAGGAGCATGGGATCTACAAAGGCTTTGCACATCACCACCCGCTGCAAACGATATACATTGCCAAGGGTATTAATTGATAACGGATCTGCGCTAAATGTCTTACCCCTATCCACGCTAAATAGGTTGCCTGTGGATAGCTCTCATATGAAGACATGTCGAAACATAGTGAGAGCATTCAACGGAACCGAAAGAAGGGTGATGGGAAGGATTGAGATACCCCTCTTGATTGGTCCAAACACGTATGAAATAGATTTCTTGGTGATGGGCATTAAGCCTTTCTATAATTGTTCGTTAGGGAGGCCTTGGATTCACACGGCTAGGGCAGTGCTGTCATCACTACATCAGAAGCTAAAGTTGGTAACTGAAGGTCAGCTGGTAATGATAAAAGCTGAAGAAGACATTATTACATCTGTAACCAATGAGGCACCATAGTAGGGATGGACGATGAAACAATAGAATGGTCATTCCAATCATTGGAATTTGTAAATGTAACCTTCATCGTCGAAGGGAACAAGATCCCGATGCCCAAAATATCCAAAACTACAAGGATGGGCCTGCAACTGACAGTCGGTAAACGAGACCGCTTTGGTTTAGGATTTAAGCCAGATGCGAGGCAAAGGAAGAAGGAAATGGAGAAGAAACAAGAAAGGAAAAGAGCGCGATTGAGCGAGGAAGAGGTCAAATGGGAACCGATGACCTTTCCCCATATATCCAAGACGTTCGTATCTGGAGGAAGTATTCATCCAGAAAGAAAGATTCCAAGGGAAGAGACTGCGGAAGAAATGTTAGGAAAACTGAACATTAATGCCATATCTAAAGAAAGAATCAGGGGAGAAAATTTATCAGACATCTGCCTCTATGTACCTGGAAGTGTTTTGAACAATTGGACCGCGGAAGAGATTCCTGTAGTTTTTAGATCCAATATAGAGTAATGTTCAAAACACGCTTATTGCTCTAAGCTTAGGGGCAATAAGAATCCTTTGTGAAATAGGCTTATGTCCAAAATCCTTATTTCAATAAAGTGCATTTTTGCATATCATCTTGAGCAAATATCCTTTTATTCTTTTCATTTCATTCATAACCATACCATACCAATAATTATTCATAGATTCTTTTGTTCTTTAGATTTTTTTCTTCATCCCTATAATAGATGATCGTTGTTTTATACGATGTCAAAGTCTTAAAATTTATATAAAGAATTATCGAACTTGGAAACTAACTATAACAACGATTTGAGGCAAGCGCACCTATCGAACAATAATATAGTTAAGGCAAGACCGGATTGTCGAACCCAAAGGAACCAAAAGTACTAATACTAACTTTCTTTTTATTATTTATCCTAAGAAATAAAAGAATTTTTATCTAATCTAAAATTAACTAACAACTAAACTAAAGATTCTAAGACAAAGAAGAATGAAATTTGGAAAAACAACTTTGAGGAAAAACCAATTGATTAAGACAATACCCGAGGAAGAATTCACCTAGACTTCACTTGTTATCTAACTCTGAACCAGACGATTTATTCACTTGACTTGATCCGTAGGATTCCCTAACGTATATTAATCCCTCTCTCGAGGCGACTAACGTCTAACCCTAGGTTGATTAATTGAAATCTCTTTCTAATTAAAACCCCTAGAATTGCATTAACTCGATCTATGGACTCCTATATTAGGTTTCACCCTAATCCGGCAAAATCTCGTCACCCTATCTCTAGGCGTGCGATCAACTCCGCTCAATTATGCTAGATCTACTCTTAGGCAGGGACTTTTGCTCCTCCACCTAAGCACATCACACTTGAATTAATATCCCGGAAATATCAATACAAGAATTAAGAACAAGTTAAATATTTATTATATAGTTCAGCAAACGATAACAAGATTCATCTTAGGTTTCATCTCCCTCAGGTATCTAAGGGTTTAGTTCATAATAATAAAAGAAAACTTCTCAGAAGAAAATATAAAACAAAACATAAGAAATCCCTAAAACCCCCTGAAGAAACTGAAGGAGAGATCCTCCGTCTTGAGTATGATTCTGGCTTCTTGAGATGAATCAACTGGCTACCTTCGCGTAAATCCCCAAAAATCTGCCCTCTTTGGCATAGCTGGACGCCCCAACAGAGGGCTTCTGTCGAACTCTCCGTTTAAGTTGCCCCCTAAGGTGTTTATATAGGCTTTGAGATGCCTTACTTGGCCCCTAAGTATCCTAATCCGAGTAGAATTCCTATTAGGGTGTTTAAATAGGCTTTGGAATGTGTTTCTTTGCCTCCAAGTATCCTATTCCGAGTGTAATTCCTTTTATTCACGTCAGGGACAAGCCCATGGCACACGCCAGTGTGAATCGTGGCCAGGCCGTGTTCGAGTCTGTTGAATGAGGCACGACCGTATGGTCTTGGGCCCAGGCCATGCTGATTTCATGATATGGCCCATTTACTCCATTTTGGGCCTGTTTCTCATTCTTTTCATCCTCCGATGCTTTTCTGAGTATAGAACATGAAATTAAAGGATTAAGAGCACCAAATTACATAATTCAAGGGATAAATCATCCAAAAGCATGCTAAATGTGGGCCTAAAATATGTTACTATTGCGGTTTATCAAATATTCCTACACTTAAGCTTTTGCTTGTCCTCAAGTAAAATTCTCAGCTCATAATTAAAACAAACTTCCCTGATTCATAACATTCATCAATAGTGTTTCATCATGATTCAAAGATAATTCAATAATGGATAATTCAACTCAAAGAGTCCTAAAGATTCAAACAATCAAAGTCATAGTTTATATAGTATGAAAACATAGGTGTTTCCCCTTACCTGAATAATTACCTCTAATTCAAAATTGACAAGAATTGACATCCTCACTAAAGATTCACTCACATCACTCAAAGTGTTTAAGGTTCAAAATTAGGCACTCAAAAGTCGAACATGAAAAGTTAATCCCATAGGCTTGCATGAAAATCAAATCTCCACCACTGTAAAAATGAGATGATACACAAATCAAAAGGTCTTTAAAAAGGGTTGTTACGGGGCATAGGTTAAAGGTGTGGATAAAGGTTGAATTATAAGGTTAGAATCGAGATTGAATTGAGAATTTACCTAACTAAAAATAATGAACTAATCCTAAATAATTATATCAATTAAAAACTAATAATACGAGCTTTTTCTTCAAGATTTGAAATTTAAATGTATAAGCTCAGCTAACATAGAACTAATACTGAATATGCTTCGAATATTATTTTCTTTTTAAGAACAAATCGTTACAATAATAAGAAAGAACTTTAACAACTGAAATATAGAACATAGTTAGGAAACTGTTCAAAATCAAATCTCGACAAAAAGGGAGTCAAGGAATGGTGATAACAAATACAAAGGGTTTTGGGTTAATATTAGTGGGTGAGTCAATAAAAGGGTTGTTAGGATCAAAAGGTGTTCACTAGGGGTTAATTATGAAGGTAGGCTTTTTAATGGAGTGAGTGGGTTAAATCCTAAGTGCCTTTATCATCTCTGCATATCAAATCAACAATGTGGTCTCGACATGTATAATCGAAGCAAGTTCAAGAATAACAAATCAGTGTTGACACACTCATAATCAAAAAGTGAGCAAGAAAAAGAATATATGCTCTACAAGGCTCAAAATCTCACAAAAATTATGGGTTTTTTATATCAACCTTGTAAATTTTAAACTTCAAAGTAACATTCAGATTTAGGTAGACAACTTAGAAACTTTTTTTTCTAAAAAATAGACTTATCATGCTTGAATCTCTAGTATCTTAAAATTTAATCATCAATGCACAATTAACTATGACTTAATCCAAAAAATATCAAAAAATCATAAATCAGGGGAAATTTTCATTCTAATCATAATATGAAAAACTTTCTTTAGAACAAGGCATAATTTAGGGATTTTCAAATAATACTATAGTTAACCCCCCCGGCACTTAAGATGTACATTGCCCTCAATGTACAAAGGTAGATAATGATCATATAGTAAGAAAATCCAAAGAGAGGGAGAGAAGTGAAACTTCCTGAATTTTGGATAGAGTTAATGAAGAGAAACGTAGGGGGTGCCTCGAGCCGTTTGAACTTGAATCCTCAAAGTAGCCGGTCTGATTTTATTGTATCCTAAGCTAAATCTAAATGTCATGGAGAAAAAGAAGAAAGTAATAACAATAAAAGTAAGAATAAAAGTAAATAATCAAAAATGAAAGAAGAAAGATAACGGGAAAAGGAAAAGAAGAAGGAGGTTTAAATAGAGATGCATCCCACGCCCGTATTCCTTTCTATGGTGCCCACACGGCCATGGCCACGACCGTGTGCAAGATCGTGTGGGTATGGAAACCTACGCCTAAATACGAAAAGAAATAAAATGAAACTAATTAGTAGAGTTAATGCTCGGGTTGCCTCCCGAGAAGCGCTCATTTAAAGTCTTGAGCTAGACTTAACTGTTATTCGCACAATCATGGTGGTTTGAGGAGGTGGAAATCCTTTCTCATGCGACCAATTCGGTTATTGATATAAAGTTTAAGTTGAGTAGTGTTTACCTTAAAGGTGCTGATTTTAGGACTAGTTACCTCATCATTGCATGCGGGAAGATTTTGAGTACCTGATCTCCTATTTTAAGCTGGGTTTTCCCATCATTAAGTTCGTCGTAGAGTTGCCTCATTTTTTCTTCGTGTGTTTTTAGTTTCTCATTGAAGTGTGTCTTCCACTCGTCTAGTTCATCGATCCAAAGCCTTCGTTCCTCATGAATTTCTTCTTTATCGACATGAGGTCTAGGAGCTGGCTTCTGAAAAAGAACTTCAAGAAACAACAAGTTAATAAGAAACTTCTTTGAAGGTTTAAGAAATTTACCGAATTGTTCCTCTGTGTGGTCTTTCTTTATCGTATTGGGGTATGGCATGCGAGGTTGGTATTCGTTGATTACCGATTTTGACTTTTTATTACATACCTCAACCTTACCTTCTTCTACCGAATTCTCTTACCTGAAATTGGGCTCGTCTAACCCTTCGCTATCTTGAGCTGTTATGGCTTGAATTTGCTCCTTTGGGTTAGTCTCGATGTTGCTTGGTAGGCTTCCTTGTGGTCTTTCTGAGATGATTTTGGCAAGTTGCCCTAATTGGTTCTCGATCCCTCAAATCGATACCTTTTGATTTTTAAGTGCTGTTTCGATGTTTTGGAAACGTGTTTCCATGACTGCTATGAATTTTGTCAGCATCTCCTCGAGGTTCGGCTTCTTCTCCTGTGGGTAGGGCTGTTGTTGGAAGTTTTGGGATGGTTGTTGCCTTTGATTTCCTTGACCACCCCATGAGAAATTGGGGTGGTTCATCCAACCTGGATTATAAGTATTATTATAAGGGTTATTGTTAGATCAGAAATTGATACCCATATAGTTGACTTTTCGCTCTCCATGCCATATCCGTAGAGTGGGTACTTAGGATTCGCCACACCTTCACTTGTTTCGCACTGCATAACTGGATGTACCTGCAAAGAACCACATAAATCGTAAATTTTCTTACTTAAAAGCTCTACCTGGTTTGATAGGATGGTTACTGGGTCGAGGTTGTAGATATCGACTGCTTTTGTTGGCTTTGTCCTCGTAACTTGCCACTGATAGTTATTTAGTGCCATCCCCTCTATCTGCCAAAATAAAATAAAAGAAAAATTAGCAAAGTGAAAAAAATAAAAATAATAAAACTAATAATAATAATGGCTAAAGTAATAAAATTGACCTTTCTTAATACTTCAGTTCCCCGGCAACGGCGCCAAAAACTTGATCGTTGTTTTATGCGATGTCAAAGTCTTAAAATTTATATAAAGAATTATCGAACCTGGAAACTAACTATGACAACGATTTGAGGCAATCGCACCTATCGAACAATAGTATAGTTAAGGTAAGACCGGATTGTCGAACCCAAAGGAACCAAAAGTACTAATACTAACTTTCTTCTTATTATTTAGCCTAAGAATTAAATGAATTTTTATCTAATCTAAAATTAACTAACAACTACACTAAAGATTCTAAGACAAAGAAGAATGAAATTTGGGAAAATAACTTTGAGGAAGAACCAATTGATTAAGACAATACCCGAGGAAGAATCCACCTAGACTTCACTTGTTATCTAACTCTGAACCAGATGATTTATTTACTTGACTTGATCCGTAGGATTCCCTAACCTATATTAATCCCTCTCTCGAGGCGACTAACGTCTAACCCTAGGTTGATTAATTGAAATCTCTTTCTAATTAAAACCCCTAGAATTGCATTAACTCGATCTATGGACTCCCATATTAGGTTTCACCCTAATCTGGTAAAATCTCGTCACCCTATCTCTAGGCGTGTGATCAACTCCGCTTAATTATGCTAGATCTACTCTTAGGTAGGGACTTTTGCTCCTCCACCTAAGCACATCACACTTGAATTAATATCCCGGAAAGATCAATACAAGAATTAAGAACAAGTCAAATATTTATTATATAGTTTAGCAAACGATAACAAGATTCATCTTAGGTTTCATCTCCCTTAGGTATTTGAGGGTTTAGTTCATAATAATAAAAGAAAACATCTCAGAAGAAAGATAAAACAAAACATAAGAAATCCCTAAAACACCCTGAAGGAACTGAAGGAGAGATCCTCCGTCTTGAGTATGATTCCGACTTCTTGAGATGAATCAACTAGCTACCTTCGCGTAAATCCCTACAAATCTGCCCTCTTTGGCGTAGCTGGAGGCCCCGACAGAGGGCTTCTGTCGAACTCTCCGTTTAAATTGCCCCCTAAGGTATTTATATAGGCTTTGAGATGCCTTAGTTGGCCCCTAAGTATCCTAATCCGAGTAAAATTCCTATTAGGGTGTTTAAATAGGCTTTGGAATGTGTTTCTTTGCCTCCAAGTATCCTATTCCGAGTGTAATTCCTTTTATTCACGTCAGGGACACGCCCATGGCACACGCCCTTGTGAATCGTGGCCAGGTCGTGTTCGAGTCTGTTGAATGAGGCACGACCGTGTGATCTTGGGCCCAGGCCGTGTTGATTTTGTGATATGGCTCATTTACTCCGTTTTGGGCCCTTTTCTCGTTCTTTTCATCCTCTAGTGCTTTTCTGAGTATAAAACATGAAATTAAAGGATTAAGAGCACCAAATTACATAATTCAAGGGATAAATCATCCAAAAGCATGCTAAATGTGGGCCTAAAATATGTTACTATTACGGTTTATCAACAGATCTCCAAATATCAATGATGTGAGCGACATTGCTACTGACTCAGAATCTCCTTTTGATAAACCATAATTTGCACATATTTTAACCCCATGCTTGGCTTAATTTTGGATGATTTTCCATTAAATTTGATGAATTCAATACTCATAATCTCTTAATTTCATGTTTTATACTCAAGAGAGTTTAGAAAGTCGAAAAGGATGAGAAACGGGCCAAAAAGGGGTAAAATGGGCCTACCTAGGAAAGCAATCCGGCCTGGACCATTGGACACGATCGTGCATTACAAGCAGGATCAACCACGGCCTGGACTATCGTCCACAGGAAAACCACACGGCCGTGTGTGGCAAGCAGAATCGACCACGGCAGAAGGAGTCCACCATTGGCGTGTCACACGGGCGTGTCCCTGCCAAAAACAAGATGAATTCTATTCGGAATAGGATACTTGTGGGTCAAGTATAGCATCTCAACGCCTATATAAACACCCTAGGGGGCAACCTAAAAGGGAGGTCGACAGGAGGTTGAACAGACGTAGAGTAGAAGGCGAAAAATACTCCAAGACAGCCATTGGGAATAGCTTAGGAGAAGGATCTCCATCAAGACTGAAGATCTCCCATCAAGTTCTTTAGAAGTTTTTGGGTTTTCTTATGTTTTGTTGTTTTCCCTATTCTAATATGTTTCCCTTTATCAGTTTGAACTAAATCCTTTAAATACTTAAGGGGATGGAGCCTAAGACGAATCTTATTATTATTTGATTTATAAGATAAATACTTTTTCTTATTCTTAATTGTGAGTTCTTATCTTTGTTTTGATAATTCAGGTTATTGATTCAAAATTGAATGTACTTATTCAGTGGAGTAAAAGTCCCTGTTTAAGAGTAGATCAACACAATTAAGCGGAGTTGATTGCAACTCTAGAAATAGGGCGACGAAAATCTGCCGGATTAGAGTCAAATCTAATAAGGGAATCTATAGATTGAGTTAATGCAACAATAGGGGTTTTAATTAGAAAGAGATTTCAATTAATCAACCTAGAGTCAGTTGTTTTTAGTGTTGAAAGAGATATTAACATAAATCAGGGATTTCTACGAATTAAGACAAATGAATCAATCATATGAATCAAAAGTAATAAGTGAAGTCTAGGTGGATTCTTCCTTAGGTATTGCCTATCTCATATAAGTTGTCCAAAAGTATTTTCCCAATTCACTCTCTATCACGTTCATAGTCATTAGTTAAATTAGTTAGTTAATTTTAGATTAAAAGCAAATCCCTTTAGTTATTAGGCTAGATAATAAAAAGATAGTTATTACTAGTAATTTTAGTCCTTGAGGATACGATATTCCAGACTCATCATAACTATACTACTATTCGATAGGCGCGCTTGCCTTTATCGAAATAATAGTTAGTTTCGAGCCCATCACCTTTTGAGCAAAATATGTGTACAGAAGATTCTCAAGATTTTGAAGATGATCGAGACTGTAACCTATCTCCTGATTTTTTGAGGATGGTAGAATAAGATAAGAAATAAATCTTATCTTATAAAGAGTCAGTGAAAATTGTAGGCCTAGGAGAGGAAAAAGAAGTGAAGATAGGATCTTGCATTACTGCAAAGACAAAGCGAGACCTCATTAAACTACTCCAATAATTTAAGGATGTCTTCGCATGGTCAAATCGATACATACCTGGGTTAAGTACTGATATCGTGGTACACCAGCTCTCTATAAAAGAATAGTGCAAGCCGGTTCAACAAAAGCTCCAAAGGATGAGGCTCGATGTTTTAATAACAATAAAAGAGGAAGTTAAGAAACAATTCAATGCTGGTTTCTTATGGGTGGTTAAATACTCAGAATGAGGAGCCAATATCGTGCCTGTCCCTAAAGAAGATGGGAAACTACGAATGTGTATGGACTACAGGGACTTGAACAAAGCCAGCCCGAAAGATAACTTTTCATTGCCACATATTGACACATTAGTGGACAGCACGGCAGGTTATTCACTGTTCTCCTTCATGGATGGTTTCTCAGGATACAACCAAATAAAGATGCAACCTGAAAACATGGAGAAGACTACATTCGTGACCATGTGGGGAACTTTTTACTATAAGGTGATGCCATTTGGATTGAAAAATGCGGGAGCAATGTATCAAAGAGCTATGGTAACTTTGTTTCATGATATAATGCACAAAGAAATCGAGGTTTATGTAGACGATATGAACTCAAAGTCCTGAATAGAGAAGGAATACATACAAGTCTTGAGAAAATTGTTTTTAAGATTAAGGAAATTCCAACTAAAGCTCAATCCAGCAAAATGTACTCTCGGGGCTAGGTCGGGAAAACTGTTAGGATTTGTATTCAGTGAAAAGGGGATTGAGATCGACCCAGACAAAGTAAAGGCTATAAAGCAATTGCTTCTACCATGCACTCAAAAAGAAGTTCGAGGTTTCCTAAGAAGACTAAATTACATTTCCCGGTTCATTTCACAATTAACTGAGAGATGCAACCTCATATTCTGTCTCCTTAAGAAACACAAACCAGGCGTTTAGGATGAAGAGTGCCAGAAGACTTTCGATAAGGTCAAACATTACTTGTCCAATGCCCTAGTACTGATGCCACCTAATCTAGATAGGCTACTGATACTGTACTTGGCAGTATTCGAGAATTCCATGAGATGCGTGCTCGGTCAACATGATGAGCCGGGAAGAAACGAAAGAGCGGTATACTATCTCAGAAAGAAATTCACTGAATGTGAGACAAGATATTAACCAATAGAGAAGTTATGTTGTGCCCTGATTTGGACAACTCGAAGATTGAGACAGTACATTCTGTACCACATAACTTGGCTCATCTCAAAGCTGGACCCTCTAAAGTATATGATGGAGTCAACTGCTTTAAATAGAAGAATGGCCCGATGGCAAATTCTGCTTTTCGAATTTGACATAGTCTATGTGAATCAAAAGGCAGTCAAAGGAAGCGCAATAGCATATTTTCTGGCCAGTAGAGCTTTAGAGGATTATGAACCTTTGAACTTTGATTTCCCGAATGAAGATCTAATATATGTTGCAACCACTGAAGAAGACTCTCAAGAAGGTCATCCTTGGAAGCTAAACTTCGACGGAGCCTCAAACGCTGTGGGTAATGGAATTAGAGCAGTCCTGATATCCCCAAACGGAGATCATTATCCCTTCACTAGTAAATTAGATTTTGATTGCACGAACAATATGGCAAAATACGAAGCATGCGTCATGGGTATCCGTGCAGCCATAGAACGTGAGATCAAAGTGCTAGAGGTATATAGGAATTCTGCACTAGTGATCTATCAACTCAAGGGAGAATAGGAGATAAGAGATCCCAAGTTAATCAAGTATCGAAAGTTGGTTCTTGAGTTAATTGAGGAGTTTGATGACATTACCTTCTATTACCTCCCACGAGATGAAAATCAAATGGCTGATGCCCTGGCTACCTTGGCTTCGATGGTCAAAGTGAACAAACAAGAGGATGTAAAGCCTATCTAGATGAGTATTTATAAGACTCCAACTCATTGTTACAACATCGAAGAAGAGGAAGAAGAGGACGACCACCCTTGGTACCACGACATACTACGATATGTGAAGAATTGTGAATATCCTGACCAAGCAACTGAGAATGATAAAAGGATGCTGAGAAGATTGGCCAACGACTATGTCTTAGATGAGGAGATCCTATATAAAAGGAGAAAGGATTAGGTGCTACTAGGATATGTAAACATTGTCGAGGCTAAGAAAATCTTGGAAGAAGTCCACGAGGGTGTCTGCAAAACACATGCCAATGGTTTTACAATGGCCAGGCAAATCATGAGATTTAGGTATTATTGGTCCACCATGGAAGGAGATTGCATCAATTACGCCAAAAAATGCCACAAATGTCATATTTACGAAGATAAAATTCATGTATCTCCTTTACCTCTTCATGTTATGACTTCCTTGTGGCCTTTTGGGCCGATTTCACCCAAAGCTTGTAACGGGCATCGATTCATCTTCGTGGTCATTGATTACTTACAAAGTGGGTAGAACCCGCTTCATATGCCAATGTCACGAAGTCGGCAGTCAGCAAGTTCTTAAAGAAAGAGATCATATGTCGATTTGGAATGCTAGAAAGAATAATAACTGACAATGCACTAAATTTTAACAACAGCACGATATCAGAAGTCTACAGTCAGTTCAAGATCAAACACCACAACTTATCACCATATTACCTAAAAATTAATGGTGTAGTGGAGGCAGCCAATAAGAATATTAAGAAGATCGTGGGGAAAATGACTGAGACTTATAAAGACTGGCATTGGAAGTTACCACTCGCCCTCTATGCCTATCGAACATCTGCTAGGACCTCAATTGGGACAACACATTTCTCTTTGGTTTATGGAATAGAGGCGGTCTTACCCATTGAAGTCGAGATTCATTCTCTCCGAGTTTTGGCAGAATTGAAGTTGGATGAAGCAGAATGGATCCAATCCCGATATAATCAGCTTAACTTGATTAAAGAGGAAAGATTGAAAGCCATTCGTCATGGTCAGATTTACCAGAAGCGAATGATGCAAGCTTACAACAAAAAGGTTCGTCCCAGAGAATTCTATGAGGAGGACCTAGTATTGAAAAAGATCTTTCCCATACAAAAAGATTTCAAAGGGAAATGGATGCCAAACTGGAAAGGACCTTATGTGGTAAAGAAGGCCTTTTCTAGAGGAGTGTTGATTCTGACTGAGATGGATGGAAAAAGCTTGCCCAATCCTGTGAATTCAAACTCTGTCAAGAAGTACTTCACCTAAAAAAAAGGGGGGAGAGGCCAAGGTGAAAACTCGCAAAGGGCACCTTGAGACCAAAGGGGTTTTAAATTGAAAACCTAGGAAAAGGGCAATTCAAATCTTGATCAAAGATAGGGCATGTGGTAGTCTATTTATCCCCAAATGAACAAGGAGGAGAGATGCTACGTCTTGGGGCATCAACAAAGTATTTTGGATCTCCGAAACACATATCAAGTTCGAAAGGGTCCTCGAGAAGTTAGTGCAAAGAAACTCATGCTATGATATCCGGGGCACCTATTTTTATCTTATTCACTTTGTATTTAAGTAAATTTGCTATGTTGATTAATCTATTCATTTCGAGCCTTGCTCCTAATAAACTTCGATCTTGTCCAATACTACAATCTTTTTCAAGCATTTTAACATTGAAATAACGATTAGTGGATTAATAATATTCAAGTAAAGGGAGTTCTGCATATTGCTCTGAAAGGTTTTCTAAAATAATACAAGGATCTGAAAACAGGACCACTATTTAAGAACTAACCAAACTTAGGGGTTGGAAACATTTGAGAACAAATAGTCTAAATGATGACTATTTCTTTGGATTTTCTGTTAAAGATATCAGCTGAACAAGAAGGCATGGTAACACATCAGTAATAGAACCTTGATAAACATCGAGCAATGACAACCTAAGCATTAAAAAGGGACCATTCTCGAAAAATGACATTCTGCATTCATGCAAATATCATTCATACACATCTAGTTAGGGGAATTTGATTCATTCCGAACATGATATCCTAATCACTAGGCATAAATAGGCCCATGAAATGGATTCTACAGGCCATGTTCCCCAGAGAACGGTGTAACAGATTAGTGAAACCACAAATTCTATACCCCTAAAGTTGCAATGGGATGGATTATAATCATCGTGGCGAGTCTTATCTCCCTGAAGTTGCACTGGAGCAGGCTAAAGATAGCAAATCCTATTTCCTCGAAGTTGCAGTGGAATAGATTAAAGCTACAAGTCACAAAGTTGTAGTAGGTCAAATCAAATCTACCATGGAGAATTTTATCTCCCTGAAGTTGCAGTGGAGCAGTCGTCGTAGAGAATCTTATTTCCCTGAAGTTGCAGTGGAACAGATTAAAGCTACAAATTACAAATCTTATTTCCCTGAAGTTGCAGTGGAATAGATCGAAGAGAGCAAATCTTATCTCTCTGAAATTGCAGTAGAGTAGATTAAAGCTATAAACCATATCCCTGAAGTCATAGTAGAACGTATTAAAGCTACAATCTACAAATCTTATCTCCTTGAAGTTGCAGTAGAACAGATCGAAGCGACAAGTCCTATACCTCTGAAGTTGCAGTGGGTCAGGTTAGATCTACCATAGCAAGTCTTATCTCCCTGAAGTTGCAGTGGAATAGACTAAAGCTACAGATTACAAACCCTGTCTCCCTAAAGTTGCAATAGAGTGAGGCTACAAATCTTATCTCCCTGAAGTTGCTGTGGAGAAGATTGAAGATAGCAAATCTTATACCCCTGAAGTTGCAGTGGGATAGATTGGGGCTACTTGAAGAAGAGAAGCACCAAAGAAGTCGAGAGTTAGAAATCGGGCAAATTTGGTCCTTCTTAAAGGTCTTTGCTCCATCCTCGTTACACGATAACGAGCAAAGAGGGGCAGCTGTAATCAGCCCATTTTGCTCGGGCCCACAAAATCAATAAAACCGAAACCAATACAATAATAAACAAAAAGCGTCCAAAATAAATAAAATTAAACAGTCCATTACAAGGCCCAAGGGCCCAAAAAGTTAAAAAAAAAAAAAAAAAAACCTAACCAGAGGCCCCCTAGCGCGCCCTCCACCGTCGTCGTTTCACAAAAATGGCAAAAAACAGACTTTGCCCCCCCAGTTGACTCGCCAAGACCTGCAAACAAGAGCAAAAGAAGCAGAACAGAAAAGGAAATAGTAGTGATTTTTTTTTGTATTCGGCTATAAAGCCACAATGAAACACAGATTGTAGGTTACGAAAAAATACGAAAAAGATACAAAAAAAATACAAAGAAACAGATTTGACTCAAGAGAAAAAGGATGCCTTTTAATTTTTTTTATTTTTCATTTTTTCCTATTATTTTTTAAAAAATATAAACAAAGAAATAAAAAGAGAGAAAACTCACCTAACCATTCGCATTCCGCCGCCGTGTGAGGGCAGAGGTTCGTCGCTTCCGATGAAAAGCGACCTCAAGGAGGCTCAGAAACTCAAAAAAAAATTGGGAATTTTTTTATTTTCCCACCATCACAGACTGTGCGCGCGTCGCCGATGGACCATGATGGAACCTTAGTCCGACCGGAGAGGGAGAGAGAGAGAGTTGAGAGCATTTTTTTATTTTTTTCAGAAATGGAGAATGATGGAAAATTTTAAAAAATTTGACTTATATAGCACCTGTGAAACGACGTCATTTCACCTTGGGTGCTTTTGTGCCAAAATGGCGCCGTTTTAGCTGACCCGATCTAACCCGACCCACCCGGCCTAAGATCAGCGTGTTTTTTAGCGGAAGGGTTATTTGCGCTTTAGGCCCTTTCACTTTTTTATTATTTTACAATTAAGTTCTTTTTATTTTTAATTTTGACCATATAATTTGTTTCGATTTCAATTTGGTCCACATTTGGACGATGTCGTTTTGTAGGTAGGGCGTAATTGCCCAGTTAGTCCCTCCTTCATGGCGCGCGTTTTAATTGAGTACTCCCTTTCTTTTTTATTCTCGATTTTCCCCAAATTTTTGTTTTAAATTTCAATTTAGTCATTCCTTTGTTATTTTTGCTACTTTACTATTAAATTAATTAGTTTAATATTATTATTATTATTAATTTTAAACCATTGTAATTTCTTTTTTTTAATTTAGCTCTTTAATTTTATTTCTCTTTTAATTTAGTCCATTTAATATTTTTATTTATAATTTGGGCTCTCAATTTTATTTTAATTCCGATTTAATATCGTATTCATTTAATATCAATTTTTATATATCTATGTGTATTATTTTCATCTATTTATTTATTTTTTGCATATACATATATTCTTTATTTTTATTTTTTATCATTATATTATATTTTTTTACTTCCTTTTTGTTCATATTGTTCATTATTCCTTTATTTGTGTATTTTATTTTATTTCATTATTCTATTTATCATTATTATTATTATTATTATTATTATTATTATTATTATTATTATTATTATTATTATTATTATTATTATTTTAGGTTTTGATTATCAATATTAGAATTAATACATTATTTCATTTATTTATCTACCTATTATATATGTATATATGATGTTTTCTTTATTTTTACATTATCATTATTTATTTTTCCTCATTATTATTTAATTAGTGTAGAATTAAAAATTTTAATATGATCATTGCTTGCTCATTTGGTATTTTTATCATCAACATTTTCGATATTTTAAATCGTTGGTGTTATCAATTTCATTTTATCGTAACTACGTCATGAATCATGTTTAAACATATTTACGCATTTTTTAACCTAAATACGTATCGTTTCAATTATCATTAAATTTTACCCAAATATGTCAACAAAATTTTCAAAAATAGGCAATGTTCCGTATTTGGAAGATTCGATAAAATCGTGCCCTAACTTACGGGGTATTGATTCTTCTCGTTGAATTTGAATAATCGAATATCCTTTTAAAAATTAAAACACGTGAGATTTCAAACAAAAAAGGCCAAATTATTCTCAAAGATTCAAAGTGTCATGTCCTAACTTACGGGATATGACGTTTAGTTGCCTCGAGATAAGAAGGTCTTCAATATTTTTCGACTCATTCAAGCAAATAAAAATAACATAATCATAGTTCAAATTCTTTCCAAGCTTTCAACTTTCGACATAAAGACGCCAAATAATTAATTAGGTGTCAATTTTGGGCGTAATGAGGTGCTAACCCTTTCTCGTGCGTAACCGACTCCCGAACCCATTTTATGGATTTTTGTAGACCGAAAAAAATCTTGTTTTAATAAATCAAACCTTTTATTAAAACGATCAAATTACGAGGTGATCCGATCACACGTTATAAAAAAGGATTTGTGGCGACTCTCATATCTGTTTTCGTTTTAAAACAAAAAGTCGACTTTTTGAAAAAATGGTTTCAACATAATGCTTATTTATATATATGATGATTGAATTCATTAGTTGAAAAACGAGTAAGACCATAGTTGAAAGACACTATGGCATCACGATAAAAAGAAGTAAAACCATAGCTGAAAGATGTTATGGCATCACGGTTCAAACTAGTAAGATCATAGCTAAAAGACACTATGGCATAACGATTCAAATGTGTAAGACCATGGTTGAAAGACACTTTGGCAACATGACAGAAAATGAATAAGACCATAGTTGAAAGACACTATAACATCAGGTCGGGAAGAAATAAGACTGTGGCTAAAAGACGTCATTGCACCCTTCGACCAATTGTTACTCAGGTAATATGTATCGGGTGAAGTATGCATAATATATTATGAACATGAGATGAATGTTTTGATTTACATAGGTTGTTGTGAACGTTAAATGACATGGTGTGATTATATGTTTCATATGTATACAAATTTACTAACTCTTGGAAATTGTAGTGTGTTTAGGAATTGTATGGTTACATGAGCTTATTATAATTTGTGCATAAATTGATTCTTTTTCGGTAAGATATGTTTAAACTTGTACGAGCTTACTAAGCATCAGTTGCTTACGTTAGTTGTTTTATTTCCTTGTAGATCATCGGAAAGCTCAATCGGTTGGAATCAAGTCAAAGCACATACACACTATCCATCATTGATCATGGTAGAAGATTTGGTCATTTTGATGTTGGTTATAAATGACAAGTACTAGGAGCTTTTTGGTTAATTTGTTCGTATTGATGATGTTTGGTGTTTGGTTTGGGAAAACTTTGTAGTTATGTAAATATGTTTGATATCTTTGGCTTTAGGGTGTGATTATAAATGCTTTTGGTCTTTTAGTTTATGCCTTATGAAGATAATTTGAAATGTGGTTAAATCGATGTAATGAAATGAATGATTTGGGTATGTTAAGTACATGTTAAATTATTAACTTGAGACTGTAGAGTGCATGATTGTTGGATGTTTAAATTGTGGTACCAATGTGGGTACATTAGTTAGGTACTTAGGTTGAATGTTTTGGTATGTTTTAGGTTGATAGAATGTGTTTTGAAAGTATGTGAATGGTTGAAATTGATTTGGCTTGGCACCTAAGGAATGGGCATTGTTTTGGCTTGTTTTGGAAGTCATTTTAAGTGCACATAGCCTGGGACACAGGCTGTCACACAACCGTATGCCACACACAGCCTCCTCACACGACCGTGTCTTACTGATTTTTAAGTGCAAGTTTCTCCACAAGGTATGAGGTTGTTACACGGTTTGGAGACATGACCATGTGACCCTATTTTGAATCATACACGATCTACGACACGGTCGTGTGACCCTATTTCGATTTGTACACGGGCAGGCACATGGTTTGCAACACAGTCGTGTGACCTGAACTTCAAATTGTATACGATTTGGCCATATGACCATGTCTCTGGGCCACACGGCCTGAGCTATGTCACATGGCCTAGCCATTCAGCCATATGACCCATATTTTCAAGTTTTTTTATATTTTCCTATTTTGTTTCAATTAAGTCCCTGATTATTCTCGAATTGATTTTTAGACTTTGTAAGCTTGATATAAGGTCAGTAATTGTATATATACTATGAATTATGATAGGATTTCAATTTTTTTTATTTAAATTATTAAATGAATGGTTTTATGATGTAAATTGTTTTGATATGGGCCTTGAGGATTCCCAAGTGTGCCACCTGGCACAAGAATTATGAGGTAGATGTTTTGGTAAGGGTGTAAACCTCAAACTGATTCCAAGGGCTTGTAGCCCTTTGTTTTTTTTATGATTATTATTGTTATTTATGTAATTGAGCTACCTCTGAAGCTCCTCCAGGGCACATCCCTCTACATGCCACCTCTAAGGTTTGAGGGATTTGCGGGATGATTGTTCCCCTCGTTGTACTTGCAACTTCTAGTTCATTTTTTTCTATTTTTTTCCTGATTTCTTCTTTCATCTTTGGTCATACTCTTGGGATAATGGGTTAGAGTTATACCCTGAACTTGCAACACTATCCATTTCTTCCGTTTCAGTGTATTTGTTGGCCATATCATACAACTTAAATAGTCTTTCTGGTTTCTTTACTAGTAAAGCATACTTCAAGAATTGATTATCGAAACTAGCAATGAGTGTCGAGATGGCCTTGTAAATTCCCCGAGGGGTTCCCCAGGCTATTGCCTTACCACTAGTAAACTTTTTTTTTACTTCAATGTCGTTTTATTGGCTAGGAAATGGGCCACAAAGATCTTAGAAAGCTATTCAAAACTATTGACTAACTATGTTTGCAAGGAGTTGTACCAGTTCTTAGTATTGTCTTGGAATCTTAGCAGGAATACCTTGCATTTCAGCTCGTCTAAAGCTTCCAAAAATTTCATATAGCTTTTAAACTGTGAAAAGTGGTTTGTAGGATATTTTCTCCCATCAAATCTTGTCTTTTGGAGATTGAAGTTGGTCGGATACATTTTGCTAATGATGTGGGGAGCCTAGGATCATGGTCTCAGGTGTCTATTCATCGTAACTAAGTGGTGTAGTTTGCAACTCCTACAGCTCCTTTCGGAGAATTTCCACTTCACTTTTCATTGTCTCTTCCCTAACTGACACATGTTTGGTACATATTCTAGGTTCTTTTGAGGCGGTGCTTCCCAACTAGTTTCAGGTTGACTACCACTCCCCTATGTCGTAAGGCCTCACGATTGGGTTTATGGTCACGCTCTTGGCGGATAGAGGCTTTTCTTCCTTATCATTGTGTCTTTTCATTTCTTACCTGTAAACATTTAATAGTTCTTATATATCGTGTTGCAACATCTCCTATTATTGTTGATAGGCTTGTTGTTGCCCTTGTTGGGATTCTTGGGTTTGCATGAACTGCTCTTGCAAGTTTCAAAATTACTCCTGGAGTTTAAAAAATTGTTGAAAACTGGCATTTTGGTTTTGGGTTATATAATTCTAGTTTGGGTATTGGTGGTTGGTGTTAGCTTTATAGTATCTTTGCTAATATAGGTTCGATAGGGAATACTGGTTATAAGGATCATAATAGTAAGTTCTGAAATTCTGGTTCATCTGGGTTTGGTTAGCATTGAGTTTGGTTTTGGTTAGTTTGGTTGGTAGGGATGTTAGCTTTCGGGTTCACCATAAAAAAGATATCATGACGAGAGTGACTTTATGCTTACCAAACCAAATGTTAATGGCTTAATTGAACAAGGTGGAGATGACGACGAGGATGTGCAATTCACCATGTTTGGTACAAGGCGGAGGGTTGTTAGGTAGGGTGGTTGGAGATGGTAGAAGATAAAGGTATATCAGATTCGGAGTGGAAACAGGTGAGAGGAGAGAGAAAAGGATTCACCTTGTTTTATAAGAGCTTTAAGACTTATTTATTCTAAATCTTGGTCTTGGTATTGAAGTGCCACGTGTCAAGCTTCTACAGGAAAATTAGAGACAAGTGGCCAAGTGGTTTGGAACTATAAGATTAAATAGAGTAGCGGTATGACATTTTTTTAATCACCTCAGTTGGGACGTGATGGTTGGAGTTTAGCATGGCGATTAATAAGTTCGACCCTGAGTGTTGGGTAAAAGGTTACCTTTGAGGGCTGCTTCCAAGGAGTATGTCTGAAGGGTATCTCTAAGGGGTTCGTTAGGTTCACTGTTCGGCCTTAACAGTTAAGGTATAACAAACCTATATTTATATGGTAATAGTTAAGTCTTTGAATGAATTATTGTCATGACTTAACCATACACTAACTCAATTGAGAAATTACTAAAATATTTTTCTATATACAAGGTTATATTTCCTTTTTATACCTTCATATAAAAAATAAAAAAACTCAATTATGATGGGGTTTGAACCAATCCCACAATTAATTTTAAACATTTTACTTTATTATTTTACCCACATTATGAGTATGCCATAATCTAGTTTTATTTATTTTTTTTTTATAATTGTTAAATTAGTGTTACCTCATCCATGATATCAAGCTTAGTTAAATATATATATTGTATTATTATTGCGATACTCTCATGAAATCCCCGCATCACAAAAAGAGAGCATCGTTAGACACCATCAAGGACGTGTCACATTCTATATAATCTCATTAATGTTTACAACTTCAGAAGTTAGTAGAATACACCCTAATCATGCCCTAACCTTGGTCTAAATTAGACTCTACTAAAGAAACAATGATGATAGAAGGGATCCACTCGAAACCTTCTTTCTCCTATAAATACTATATTTTTCCAATATTAAAGGGAACACAGACAAATTTATAGCATCACTCTTGCTAAAACACCACCCTAAAACTCTATCATTAGTGTTTCTTCACACCACACATCATGTTAACGACCACCACCACAGTCTACCCTAGCATCTTAATAATTTAATTATTATAACAAGCAGCGTCGTCTATAAATACTAAATGAAAAGTTGTGGCTCGATCGGTCCAGAACATCCCAAAAATGCAAGAAAATGAAGTCAAATACAAGCAAGATAATCATCAATACCAAAACAAATATTGTAATCAGTAAGGCTATGAAGATAACCAATACGATCAAACCCATATGGACAAAAAAAAAATACAACTACAATCTTAAGTGAAATAGCCACCCAGATATTATTAACACTATTTAAATCAACCTAATCTTGTTGGTGGCAACTAGTAAACGAAACTTTAAGGAGTCAATAACTCGACTTTTTTACTCAAATAATATAAAAATAATAATTAATTATGAAAAAAGTATGGAAAATAAATTAATTACGAAAATAGGCATTTGTTATAGTATTCTACTGGTGCCGCTTGACATATTAGCGGCACCATACTAAAATATAATGACCTAAAATATTCAGCGACATGATCTGTAAATTTCCCATTTTTATTGGCAGTTAAAAAAGAAATGCTTTAAGGGTGCCAACACCAAACTATAAATTGTTTGATAAACCTCCTTATTTATTTTTTTCTTTTATTTCCTTGTAACACCAAAAATAAATAGGCCTCTTACCAATTAGTCCAAAAAATATTTTTTATCAAAAAATATTTTTTATCGAAAAATATTTTATAAAATTATTATAATTATAATAATTATAATTTATCAAAAAATATTTTATAATTATAATTTTATTATCAATTTGGTTTACGGACATGTATAAAATTATAATCATAAAAGCATTAGAAAAATCTTATTATGTATAAATTATAATTATTAGTTAAGTTATAGTTTCCAAATATTATGTTAGCGAAAGAAAACTTCTTTAAGTATCGTTAACTGTTATATCAAACATAATTTGAATAAAAAAATTATCAAACATAATTTGAATAAAAAAATTATTTTTCAAAAAATAAATAAGATTCATTTCCAGTTGAAATCGACTTCTGTACAAAAAAAAAATTTAATAGAAAAACCTTTTTAAGAGACCTTTCTATTTTTTATGTTAAAAGGGAATAAAAGAAAAATAATAAATAATATGACTTATGAAGCAATTTACCCTTTGAAGTTTGGTGCCGCCACATTCAGGCGTCACCCTTAAAGTTCTTTTTTCAACTGCCTATCAAAATGAGAAAGTTACAGATTAAGTCCATAAATATTTTCAATCTGATGCCTCCTTTAAGTCTATCACATTTCAATCTGGTGCCGCCAATATATCAGACAGCAACATCAAAACACCGTAACAAATGTCTATTTTCAATTAATATTAAATAAAGATAATATATTTTCATATAAAAGCAATCATTTATAAATATGAGCACCCAACATGAACAACCATGTGATGTTAATACCCATATGTGAATAACCCAATCTGGTCATGGACGCCAACAATTCTTCAGGACTTGGACTTGGTGCAGAAAACATGTGTAATCTTTATCTATCAAAGCAGGTATCCTTAATGCCAATTGATAAAAAGACCAAACAATCGATTAAAAGAGAGATACTACTTGTCTGCAAGGTTTAAAAAACCAACTAAAACAACAAAACCAGATCCAAAATTTTGTCTTTGATGCAATCATCGCTTAAAAGCAAAGAAATAAATATCTGCCTCATCATTCTATAGATTATGTTATGAAGAATTCAACGCTTCTTAGACACACCAACAGTCTTTCCTCGGCGACCAGTAGTCTTGGTGTGCTGACCACGTACACGAAGGCCCCAGTAGTGCCTCAGACCACGGTGGTTCCTGCATCACAGTTTTACATTGATAGTTAGTTTAGTTGCCGTCCCATGCCCCAGTACCCCATAAAGTAACATCGCAAATTGTTATCGTGTATACTAACCAAACCAATATATGAACACACGATGCATTCAAATTTCTAAGCTCTGGTTATTGCAGCTATTTTCTCATTTTAATCAACGACAAACATCACCAATACAGCATAAGAACTTCGTAACACGAATTGGCAAAAGCAATTGTTCTTTTTAGGCATCGAATATACAAGGGCAAAAGCTAACTCTAGCACAGATCAACAGGAAAAAAGGAATTAACCTGATCTTCTTCAAGCGCTCCAAGTCATCTCTCAACTTCATGTCGAGAGCATTGGACACAACTTGGGAATACTTTCCATCCTTGTAATCCTTCTGCCTGTTCAAAAACCAATCTGGGATTTTAAACTGCCTCGGGTTCGCCACAATCGTCATGAGATTGTCCAATTCCTGTGCAGTCAGTTCACCAGCCCTAATAACGACAAAAGTAGCACCAAGAACCGAAAGCCATTCAGCAATTTAATTATACCAAATCCTACACTCTTACTCTACATATATACATAATTCGAACCTGGAAGAATACTCGATCTAAGTTACATTCGAATCAATGCGAAAACTATTGGGATCGAATCATATATCATTGCCTAAACTTTGTACCATAAACCATCTTATTCAAAATTAAGGACTAGAACGGATATATAAACAGTATTTCATTGTACATGCAAATTTGAAAGATAAAAGCAAACCTCTTGTTCATGTCTACATCGGCTTTCTTGCAAACAATGTTGGCGAAACGCCTTCCGATACCCTTGATGGAGGTCAAAGCAAACATAATCTTCTGCTTTCCATCAACGTTGGTGTTCAGGACACGCAAAATGTGCTGAAAATCTTCGTTGGCCACCAGAGACTACACACATAAAACATTAAAATGAGGTTAAAAGCAACAATCTTTGGAAAGAAAATATAAACCCCAATTCAAATAAGGTAAATCCCAGTTTACAAACGCTCATAACAACCCCTTTCCAGTTAGTCGGATCAAGAAACAAAGCATGTTAAAACTACAGGAAGAGATGAAGTAATGAAGTGATGAGAAGAGAGTTGTGAAAATTGGAGATTCGGATGCAAAAGATGGATTTGTAATTACCATTTTTACGGGAGAAAAAGGAGATTCGGCGGAGAGAAGGGGCTCTGGGGTGACAGATGAGCTTTTGAAGTATACAGATGAAGGCCAATCTAGAGACTAGGGTTTCTTCTAACAAATTATATATTGATTGCGGTAGGGCTTTTAGGGTTGGGTTTTGGGGCTAAAACCCAAAATCATTCTTTTACTTTTGGACAACCAATATAAATATCAATATCCATATCCATATCCATATCCATATACTTCAAAATAACAAATATATTATTATAATTTAAAATAAGAATTAATTAATTAATTAATTAATTTTTTAAGTGAATAAGTTTTTAAATGGTAGTTATTTATTTCTTTTATACACAAAAATTATAGTTATTTAGTATTAAATATAAAAGAAAAAGTTGTACCAAAAAAATATATAAAAGAATGAGTATCTAGGTGGTAATTACTCCTTTTTAAGAGTAATCCCTGAATGACTTATTTGATAAATGTGTTAGAATCAAATTTTAATTTTTTGATAATTATTTTAAAAAAGAATTGATAATTTTAGTACGGAATATAGTTTAGTTAATACCGTTAAAATTTTAATAGTTTAGTCAATTTTTCTATTCAAAAGAAATTTATGATAATGTAAAAAAAAAAAAAAAAAAAAAAAAAAAGGTAGAATGTAAAAAAAAAATTTAAATTCATTGCCTCCCTTACCATATGGCTAAATTTCACCTGGCAGGGTCTTCAACAAAGAGACTTAATGCTTGATCAACTGAGTTACCAGCGACTAATTTCAAAGCCTTGATGCAATCCATTTCCACTTCTACATTACGGTAGCCTCTATTCCGTGCAATGATCAAAGTATCAGAATTGCTCCACAATCCTGCCTGCAACACCGAGCAGACCCCAATATGCATCCGTAGCCTGACAACTAGTAGTCCCCTCTCATTACGTAACACCCATCAGCCTTAACCTCCTCATCGTTATTGACTTTAATCCAACCAGATGGTTGGGGAATCCATTTAACATCTCGAGGTAAGGTAACCCAGTTGCCTGGATCAAACTTATGTGTTTCTCCAAATGAATAAATTTTTCATTGCCAAATGCATCCTTCAACGATACGGTTACCATTTCTGAGAAGCAGCTTATTCCCTGACTTCCAAATTGTACAGCATAAAAGACCAAAGCATGTCTCCATTTGGTTTCTTGCACATCCGTGTCCCCATTATCAACAATATTATGCAGTAGCCAAGAATCAGATCCAAGATGAAAAAGAGACTTTGGAGTTGACTAGGAACTGCCATTTGACTATATATACTTTGTGCAAAAAGGCAGTCTCTTAGCACATGTAATGAGGTCTCCTGAGATCATCCACAAAAGGGACATGTCATATCATTTGCCATCCTCCTTTGACAACGCTCACTGTTTGTTAGCAGGCTTCCTTTGATGGTTATACAAACAAACTGCCTCACGCGTCGAGGCAATTTTGTATTCCAAAGTCTCGACCACATATGGTCATTTGCCTCCCATTTATCTCTGGACAAAGTGTTGTCGGCCTCTTTCAACGTATTCCGTCCAGATTTAGAATCGCCCCATAAAAGCATATCATAGCCAAGGCTAGCAGCAGATGGTGAACCGCCACGATTCTCAAGATTATATCTGGTTGCAACATAGGTGCGAAACGGGACCAGTCCCAGTTACCAAATTGATCGATCATATCTCCTACTTTAATATTTGCCATATCCCCATTGAAATAGAGACCATGATTCTTCAGAATTCCACTACCTGGCGGTTACGGCTTGGACCATCTCCAAGAGACCAATAAATGTTCTCACGAAGACGGCTCCGTACCTTAGAAAATGAGCGCCAAATAGAAGAGCAGGCAATTGGACTAATACTCTCAAGGCACCCCTCGCATATTTTATTCTTAGTGTGTAAAACCCTAACCCAAAGCGCCTCATTATTCACCACTAACTGGAAACCCAGCTTTAATAAAAATGACTTGTTCTGATCGACTAGCCTTCTCATATCCAAACCTTCATTTTCAATAGGTTGCAACAGCTCACTCACTTCACAAGAGCTGGTTTTTTAACTGTATCCATTGAACCCCAGATAAATCTACGAGCTATTCGTTCCATCTCCTACCAAACACCAATTAGAAAAGCTAGTGACTGCATGAAATAACTGGGTATAGATAGCAAAACTGATTTCACCAATGTGATTCTCCCTGATAACGACAGCAGTTTGCCATTCAAACAACTTAGTTTGCTTTGCACCCTTTCAATTATAAATTGGAAAGTTCCTCTATCACTCTTTTGTGTAGGATCGGGACTCCGAGATACTTCCCTAACTCCTCACCTTGTTGAAACATTCCAACGAGTCATCCACATTAAAAGAAAAATAGATATTTGTTTTGGTCACATTAACCTTATGCCCGCTCAGCACAAAAAAGTTTAACGTTATGCCCGAAGTACCTTCCGAACTGACTCAAAATTCGTAAGACAACATCAGCTTGCTCCAAGCCTACATTGCAAAAAAGAAACAATTCATCAGCAAAAAAGAGGTGCGAGAACAACTAACCATGTCTCACCAACTTCACCAGTTGTCATTTCCCATCAGCCACTTCAATATTATGAGCAAGTTTCTCCATAACAATTACAAAAAATAAGGTGATAATGGATCACCTTGTAAAATGCCCCTAGGGGGTTTGAATTCCTCCATCAGTTGAAGTTGAAATGCAATGCACAATAATGATCACCAAATTAATGGGAAGGCCTGCATTAACTAGTGAATCTTTAATGAAGCCCCACCTAAGTATTCTCTAAATCAACCTTAATTGTCATCCTTCCTTTCATTTCGGGTTTTTATAAAGTGGATCACTTCTTGACCAATGATAATATTATCATAAAGGCTTTGTCCAACCCCTAAGTTGAATTTCACTTGTTTTGATGAGATTATCTTTGACAAAATGGGCTTCAATTTATAAGCAATTAGCTTAGTAACAACTTTGTAAAGTACTGTGCACAAGCTAATTGACAGAAATTGAGCAAGACATTGAAGATTTGGCACTTTTGAAATCAACACAATTAGTGTCTTGTCAAAAGCCAACTCCAAGTTGTCACCATTAGAAACACCTCTAACCATCTCACAGATTGAATTCCCAACTGTATCACATTGACTCTAGGAGAACATGGCATGGTATACGTCAACCCTCAGAGCCCGGGGCCATATCAAACAAAGCTTGCTTGACTTCCACATTTGTGGCCTCCTTATGTATCTAGTCCAAGTCAATCATATTAATTGTTGGAATCTTACCTTTTATTGGAAATTGATTCGAATAATCACCATCTACTGTATAGAGAGCTTGGAAAAAGGAAATTGCTTCACCTTTTAGAACCAACTCATCAAAGCACCACTCCCCACTGCTCAATTTTAGTGCCAAAATTCTATCATGGTCCCTCTAAGCCATGCATTAAATTAAAAGTTCATCAAATATGTTAATTTTGTACTCTAGAAAATAAGTTTACTTGCAATACATTTTTGGATGGGGTTAAAGCATTTCTAGGTCACGAGATCTTTGACTGATGAAGGAGCTATCTCTTATCTTCGAAATGCACTTTGAATCACTTGATTTTGAGTTTTGAAGCTCAAGTTATGAACATTTTAGTGAAGACTGTGCAAGCAACAATTTTTGGACACAATTATTATAAGAAATTACAAATTTCGGGCTTTAATTCGAGTTTAAATCATATTAGGTTCAATTTTTCCTATGAAAAATCGGTTCGGAATTGTCTTTCATTCTAAAGCGTAACTTGTATCCATACGCTTCATGTTCGCCCGGAGTTCTCTCCCAGAAATATTGTCATCCTTATCCCCTCATGTCAATCCCACAAGCCTTTTATCCATTCTTATTCAATCATAGCCAAAGGAAGGGGGCAAGGCAAAATAGAACAACTCACATTGGGTTTAGAAATAATCAAGCTCGAATTGATGACTTCCACCATGTCAAGGTGATACTTTACCGCTAAGTTATATCCCTTCGCTACCCCCATCAAGAAATATAACTAATTAATCCTATATAATTTAAAGGATTGAGAAACTCAACAACAACGCTATTCTTGAAATACTTAAAAATATCCTAAAAATTGGAATAAATATATAACAAAAATATATAACCTAATAAATACAATATTAGGCTCATATATAATTAAAATTAATCCTTAAAATTGAACCTAATATGATTTAAACTCGAATTAAAACCCAAAATTCAAAATTTTTGGAATAACCTCGTCCAGAATTTCTACTTGCGCAGTCTTCACTAAAACTGTTATAACTTGAGCTCCCGAACTTAAAATTAGGTGATTCAAAATGTGTTTCGAAACTAAGAGATAGCTCCTTCTTCGGCAAAGAGATATCTTGACTCAAAAATGTCTAAATCTCATCCAAAAGCATCCCAAGTCAACTAATTTTCTAGAATCGAACATTGACAAACTTAATTTAATAAATTTCACCCATCCGTGCATGTATCACTCCACCCTCTAGTGTCATGGGTCGCAGTTCAAAGCCCTGACCATCGTACCAAATGCATCCGATGGAGGTCTATTGTGTGGATGGGGATCATTTGGCCTGCAAGAACTAGCCCGATTCGGTAAGTTGTTGGAGAAGCTTATCAGATTGAAACCTAATTATCCCGATAATGAAATATGGCAACTTAAGCTATTTTGGTAACTAATCTTAGAAGATTAATATAATCATATCTTCTAAAGATTAGATTAGATTTGATATGACATATCTTGTAAATCCCTAAAATCAAGGTATATAGTTAATCTCGTCCGTCGTTGTAAATGTAACTTGACCGTCAGTTTTGGGGGAGCTCAACTATAAATAGAAAGCCTCCCCCTCATTTGTACCCACAGCATTCATTGTTTCATTATTCTTTATGAATAAGAGAATATTGAGAGCATTTACTCAAACACATTGTGTGTGTTCTTTTTGTTATTTTTTTGTTGCTTCTTTTGGCATAAATCGCTTCTGCTATACAAATTGGTGCCTTGGAGGAGTTCTTAAAGAATCCTTACTTGAGTAAAGGCTGACTTAGGCGAGTTTGGACGAACGAATTGCCTAAGGCCACATGGATCGTGAGATGAAAGATCTAGCATTGTGACAAGTGGTATCCGAGCTATTGGTTCGAAGGCACCGTTGGGATGTTGAAAGAAGAGTTCGAACAAAGGTGGGCTAGAAAGTCTTTGAAGGAAATGTTGTCGGCTATTGAGGAACGCGTGGGTAAACTTGAGGAGTCCATGGAGGACGCGAAAGAGTTAGACAATGCACTTGGGGAAAGCATAGATGACTTGAGGGAGCAGTCCAGGGACTTTGTGACCATGTGTCTCAATTCCAACAGGGATAGCGTGCAAGAGCTGCTAGATTCCCAAAGGAAGAAGCTAACGGAGAGGAACAATGCTCTCGAAGCCATGGTGATAGCTTTGAAGGAGGAAACAGTGGCCACAATGATGGCTTTGAGCACAAGAATAGAGGAGCTCGAGGGAGAGTTGGCCTTGTGCCGAACAGCCGTAGGGAAAAGAGTGTCAAGTGCAGCACTCAGCAACGAGGATGTCCCAAAGCTGAAAGAGTTTGTGGGGATAAGGTCTGCATGCGATGTGGATAATTTCTTATGGAGGATAGAAAACTACTTCCGTGTCAAAGGCATCATGGATGATGCGGTTAAGGTAAACACTACTTCAATGTTTCTTACTGATATTGCGCTTTTATGATGGTGAGGCAGGTCTAGAGATAAAAGGCAAAGTGAGACTGGGACATGGCAATAATTTCAATGTGAGTTGAAGGGACAGTTTTACCCAGAATTTACCGAGGAAGAAGCTTAGACAAAGTTGTGATGGCTAACGCAATGGGGCACAATGGGGGAGTATGTTGGCGAGTTCAAGGAACTCATGTTCCAAGTTTCAGATGTGACCGAGAAAGAAACATTGCTTGCTTTTCAGAATAGACTGAAGTCGTGGGTCAGATAGGAGGTGGAACAAAGAAGTGTCCAAAAGCTGTCGGAAGCCATGACGATAGTGGAGTCCGTAATCAAGCTTGGTCTAGGGAAAAAAAGCTTGGGTCTTTCAAGTCCGAGGAAAGGGGCGTATGTGAAAAGAATCACAAGGAAGATAATAATGGCAATGGCATCTGCGACAATGGGGGTAATGAGAAACCACGAGTTGGGAAGAAGAAACTCAACAAGAAAAGGGACAAGTTGAAATGCTTTCTCTGCGACAGTCCACACATGTTGAAGAAATTGTCCAAAGAAATCCACGCTTAAGGAGAAGCCGGTACGTAAGGCCTTGGTACTTGGTTCGAGCATAAGAGATTTCAAAGCTAATGAGGTTGAAAGTGAGAAGAAGCTAGAGAAGTGCTTCTTATGTCATGGCTGCATAGGTTGCGGAAGTGTCCGAAGAAGTCTGTTATCGAATGGGGCGATGGAGCAAACAAGGTGCCCAAGAAGCTTTGTTCAAGCAAGGGAAAAGTCGAAGCCAATAGGGCAAAGAGAACCAAAAAGAAGCGAGTAAAGTGCTTCTTGAGTCGTGGTCCGCATGAGTTGTGGAACTATCCAAAGCAAGTCGTAGTCAGAGGAAAGGCAGCGTCTGAGCTTGGTGAGTTATCGAAGGTGTAACACTCCTTACTCGTATCTTACGCTGGAACCGGGCACGAGGCATTACCGGACTTAACTCACTTGGTCATACAACTTAAAATATCTCTTTCACCATTATAACATTCTCATTAAGGACCTACGAGGCCTTAAACATGCATACGGAGGGTTTCGGAACCCAACTGGAAACTTTAATGCACCTAAAAATTTTCAGCTAAACAGGGGCCACACGCCCGTGTGAAATGAGACACGCCCGTGTGGGCAGGCCGTGTGATCACACACGCCCATGTCCCTACTCCGTGTAAGATTTATTTTCATTTCGAACCTACAGAGGTTTTCACACGGCCGGACACACGCCCGTGTTCTTGACCCGTATGCTCCACACTACCTAGACACGCCTGTGTCTTCGCCCGTGTGTATAAACCTTAGCATTCTGTTTGTGACGTCAGCAACCTCATATGGAACACACGGCCTAGGCACACGTCCGTGTGGTTAGCCCGTGGTCGACACTGATTGCAACACTTACAGGTAGGGGACACACGGCCTTGTCACACACCAATGGGACTGCCCGTGTGTCTCACACGGCCTAGACACACGCCCGTGTGCCTACCCGTGTGGACAAGAACAAGGCTATTTGCCAAGCTCTAATCATCACTCTAGCTCACACAACATAGTACCATTTAACAAATCATTAAGCAACTCAAATGTGCAACATAAATTTCATGAATAACTTCATCTTTTCATAAATTATAAACAATAAGCCATCAACTATGGCTATATACAAAAGAGTTCGTCTCTAAAGGAGCCAACACATTCTTGGCCAAAATAACAAAACAATTTACCTAGTCTAGCTCCTATACATGCCATACTCAAAACACTAAGTTTAGATATACCGAGATGAGCTGGTAGTGTGGGTGATCTTCTAATTATCTTCGTATCCCGACCCGGCTCTTTAACACTATAAAACAAGGGAAAAGAAAGGGAGTAAGCTTTAAGCTTAGTAAGTTTACATGTAAACAGATAACATCATAGTATGTGCTAAACAGTAAATAGCATTACATACTAAGCAAGAACAATCCACGTTCCATGATCATGCTTACTCATTTCTTCTCTTACCACATTCTAACCATATCACAAGCCAAATGCCCACATTACTTAATATACATCCCTGCACTTATCACCGCATGATCACATGAAATAACACATCATAATTTCCTATTAAACCATTCATAATAATACCAATCACTCGGTGGTTTCGCACTTAGCCCACCATCAATCTTTAACAGGGTGGTATCGCACATAGCCCATCAATAAGGATAGTTACGGTGGTATCGTACATAGCCCACCAAATGATATTATAGACGATATATCGCACACAACCCGTCGTAATTAAATAATAAGGTGGTATCACACATAGTTCACCAACATGAATAATTAAGGTGTTATCGCACACAGCCTACCATTAATTACTACGGACATTATTCCACATTTACATGTCTATTTCAACGTTCATACGAGAATTATTCATTATCTACCAAATTCAATCCACTTGAATCATAAATGTTCTCAATCATACAATGCATCAATAAGTAACAACATGTGTATTTAAGATGCATCATTTACACGTAAACTTACCTCGGTGCAAAATGTTTTAATTTGCGGTTTAATCTGAAACCTTGTATTTTC
The DNA here is from genome assembly GCA_025503065.1 of Gossypium bickii. Lineage (NCBI taxonomy): Eukaryota > Viridiplantae > Streptophyta > Magnoliopsida > Malvales > Malvaceae > Gossypium > Gossypium bickii. The sequence goes on along the minus strand of CP106710.1, from coordinate 15,301,014 downwards.
CCTGGTCAAGGTTAATTTCGTGCTCTTCTTGATCTATAATAACAAATTTCACTCATTCACTCATCTTATATATCATAATACATCATAATCTCTACTTAGGCAAAAATGACCAATTTGCCCTTATACTTTAGCAAAATTATGATTTTGCCCCTAGGCTCGTAAATCATTTTCCAACACATTTTCTCATTAAACAAGCCTAGTTGAACATTTATTTCTCTTACAACTACTCACAAACCCAACTATTTCATGCATTTATTACACAATTTCAATCTTTACATTCAAGTCCTATTTAGGTGTTTTCATGCTAACACATTTCACAAAAGTTGTTTCTCATCTCCCTAACATTCATTTTCTTCCATAAAAACTCAGCTAACAACATAAACACTCTCATGGAAAGTCTCTATACTTTCAATCATATCACAAATTAGTCCCCTCATTAGCTAGCTTAAGCTTTGAGGACTCCAAAAGTACAAAAATCATCAAAAATAATCATCAATTTGACTTACTTGCAAGGATGAGAGGTAGCTGAAAATTTGAACTCCAAGAACCCTTATTTTCTCTCAATTTTCGGTGGAAGAAGAAGTATGAATAGTAAAAGATGACAACATCTTTTATTCATCTTATTTTATTAATTTTTATCACCTAATTTCCACTAAATTTGACCAACATTTAATATCTTGTCTCCCTAGCCTCTATATGGTCAGCCATCACACATCCAATGGCCTAATTTCATTTTAAGGACCTCCAATTTGATATTCTTTGGCTATTAGACACCTCTACCACTTATAATGGAACTTTCGCACTTTATGCGATTTAGTCCTTTTTCACAATTACACATACAATTGCTAAAATTAAAGCACCAAAATTTTCATATAGCCATATATTAATGCCATAATACAATAATTAATACTAAAATAATTTTCCTCAAACTCGGATTAGTGGTCCCGAAACCACTATTTCGACTAGCCCCAAAATCGAGCTGTTACAGGAGGGGCTTCCACCCAAGGAAAAGGTGAGTTTGTAATCAAACTTAGGGGAGAAATTTGCGATGAAAATAGTGAAGCTGGGACCAATGAGGCTCAATTCAAGTGAAGTGTCGGAGTTGGCCGAATCATCGACTAGGCTTCCACCTATGGGAGAGGTAGGTGGTGTATCGGACTTCAAGGAAAAAGAAGTGATGCAAGTTGGATAGTTGACAGAGTAAATGCAACGAGTAGAACGGTTCGAGTTAAGAAGTGATGTATGCTGAGGCAAAAGTCCTGAAGAAAGGGAAAAGCTAATGCATCGAGACGAGACTGAAGTGAATCAAGTCAGTGCCATTCGAAAGTTGCAATGAAGGCGTTGCGAGAATGGGTGGGGGAGAATGTCATGTGTCGCAGTTTAAAACCCGTGACCATCGCACCAAATGCATCCATTGGAGGTCTATTGTGTAGATGGGGATCATTTGGCCTGTAATAACTGGCCCGATTTGGTAAGCTGTTGGAGAAGCCTGTCAGATTGAAGCCTAGTTGGCCTGATAATGAAGATATTACAACTTAGGCTATTTTGGTAACTAATCTTAGAAGATTGATAAAATCATATCTTGTAAATATTAGATTAGATTTGATATGGCATATCTTGTAAATCCCTAAAATTAAAGGATTTAGTTAATTTTGTTCGTTGATGTAAATGTATCTTAACCATTAGTTTTGGGGGAGCTCAACTATAAATAGAGAGCCTCCCTCTCATTTGTACTCACAACATTCATTGTTTCATTATTCTTTGTGAATAAGAGAATATTGAGAGCATTTACTCAAACACTTTGTGTGCGTTCTTTCTGTTGTTCTTTTGTTGCTTCTTTTGGCATAAATCGCTTCCGCTATACAAATTGGTGCCTTGGAGGAGTTCTTAAGGAATCCTCACTTGAGTAAAGGCTGACTTAGGCGAGTTTGGATGAACGGATCACCTAAGGCCACACGGATCGCGAGACTAAAGATCTAGCCCCGTGACACTAGCACCAACTCTTTGATTTGAATCAGCCCACTAGTATTTTTGGGCCTTTACCTAGTTGATGGTCACCTAGTTGATTGGTCTCTCCAAGAATAGATTCCAAATTCGATTCAAACTCCTTTTAAGTTAGCCAAAGAATAAAATTTAGACTTTCCATTAATATCTCATGTAATCTTGCCTACCATATTTATCTTTTGATTAAGACATTAGTTTTTTTGTCACTAACACCCAAGGCCTGTGTCTTTCCTTTTTAGCCTTCTTCACTATTGTGTTTATCTTTTTCAGCACCGAGGCATCAACCATCATATCTGACAAACCAATGTCTGATGTTGCTTTTGTTGGATACATACATGGAGTGTCCATATCTACCAATTAAAACATATATTAGGTAATGACTCATATTCCACTCGTTAAACACGATCCTCGATGTATATCTTTAGCATTAGCGATAGCTTTAATCAACCACATTATCATTCTCGCAAACCTCCTTAGAAACCCACTATTAATATTAAAATAAATTTTAATAACTTTACCCACCCTATTTTCAATGGCTCAAATCAAACTCTTTTTATAAAGAGCCTAAGGTAATCCATGTAATCACATTACGGGAATATAATTGATCAGTACTAAAAGATGACGACCATGGTTAGACATTGACATATTATCTAAAGATAATCTATGGTCCCTCAGACAGAACTTTCAAATAATCATCATTAGGTCTAAATTTAATCATGTAGTAATAATTTTCCAAATCCATCAACTGGAAAGGCTGAGATGGTGTCAAAAGAGTATATAATTTACTCAACAATGTGCTAAATCCATTTTCCTCCCCAACAATTTTAGAATCGTCATCTGCAACCTACTCTTCTCAAACAAACATGAATCCTTTCAGAGAATTTAACTAAAGGAATAACACTCATTTCAACAATTCAATATCCTCCACTTCTCCCAGCATTGTGTTTTTGTCGGATTCGTCCTTTTTGTTCTCTTTAAAAGACATTGAGTTCTCCTTATTCTGATTCACTTCCATCTCAATACCACCAGGGGTTTCATTCTCCCACATACAAACTTTCTTTGTCACTTGCCCGCTCTCCAAAAGTGGTAGTGGTTCCCTAACCTAGTTTCTTCATTAGAGTGCAAGAGCATATTAGCATCCATTTATAGGAGTAAATTAATCTTTTGAGAATTTTTTTGCTCAGCAGATGTAAAAGATTATGTAATAAATGTATTGATAAAAATTAATGTAGCAAATAAATGAGACTTTGATTATAATGATAAAATTAACATGTTAAACATTATAGTGTTTTAAGTTTAAATTTCATTAGTCGATTAAGTCTTAACTCGATTGGCATCGATATTATTGTTAATACATGAAGGCGTGGGTACAAATGCACTAAAACACATTATCCTCTTATTTAAAGGTTGGGAATGGACTATAAATAATTTTAATCATTGTATTAAAAATAATTTCTAAATTTTACATAAAATATATAATACCCTCGTATTTTTTTTGTGAATTTGAAGACAGTTTTGCAAATATTTATCTATAAAACATAATAAAGTAGGATACATATGTAAGTACTGTAGATGTGCTTACCTCATCTCCTGTTTATGATTTTAACACCAACGACCTTAATCCAAAGGCTCATCGTCATTCAAGGCACGTTTTAGTGCAATTCAACGTCTAATTTTAGCCATGAGCACTAACTAAACATTTTGGTTTATTTCCAAAAACATCACCTCATCTTTTATTGGTACAATTGCGATTATAAGCCCCACATTTCCCAACTTTAGTGATTATGCTTAACCACATATTTAAATTTTCTATTTTTAAACCTTTTACGAGTTAGTCTATACCCCATTCATAAATCCTATTTCACTCTCAATTCATCGTTATTCTTTAGTATTATACAATTAAATAAAAAGAAGCCAGGGAGGGAGAGGAATGAAAGAGAAAACAGTAAAGAGAGGACGAAATTTAAGGAAAGAAAAATATGGTAAAATTTCTCTTCGGTCCCTCTCAATTTTGATATTGAGCAAATTGAACCCTCTAAAAAAGGGAGCAATTTCGTCCCTATTAATTTTGAAAGTGAGCAACAAAGAACAATTAATCACAACTTGCACTTTTTTCTATCAATTTATCCTCCTTTTGATTGGTATAATGATAAATTTAACCTTTAATGTTTTATAAATTATGTCATTTTAATCCTAATTCTAAAAAATTCAGCAAATTTTGCCCTCATTGAATATTAACAATTTAGAATCACGACCAAATTGATTGAATGTGCCAAAATTAAGATAAAATTGATAGAATATTAAACATTAAGAGTTATTATACAATCAACATTATATGAATTTTTTATATGTACATATTTCGAGATGTATGTGTATAATGTTTATATTATTTATTTTTAATTTTATGTTGTGTTTTAGTTATTATTTTTAAATTACTTTTGTGTTAATCATCTCATCTCATTTCATATTTTACATAATTTGTTATAATTATTTGAATTTAATAAAAATCATTTATATAATACATTAAAATATAAAAAATATAGAATTAAAGTATCATCCATATCCATTATAATTCACGGAGACAAATTCTTTCAATGTTTATAGTTGCGCTTACCAACCACGTCAATTAACTGTTAAATTTGAATATTCATTCATAGATCGATTTATGTTTCATACTTGATTAGTGTGCAAAATTTTGTTTTATTTATTTTTATGGAATAATATATGATGTCCCAAGTCTCATGCACTATCATTGAATAATAACATGACCCGTCATCGTTAAATGAAATAATAAAAAAAATTGTGGAGAACTTATAATAAACTCTAATAATTTTATTTAAACATAATTAAATACTAATTAATTATAACTATTATAAATAATATCAATAATTCTCATATTTAGGATTTAGGATCTCAAAGTTACGATTTTAGTATTTATTTATAATTAGTTATGATTTTATTATGTTTAAATAAAGTTATTAATATTTATTTGTAAGTCCTATACTATTTTTATTTTATTTTATTTTATTTATTAATGATATGTCATATTATTGTTCATTGATAATGCATCAAATATTCTCGTTATTTTTAAATGATATATTGAAGATTTTGTTCTATTCACTAAAAAACAGATCATCATATACACTTACTTTATTTTATAAATCCATTTAAAATTTTACCTAATACTGAATTATTATATATTTAACTTTATAGTTAAAAAATAATTTAATAAAATTTAATTTAAACTTAATAAGTGTTAAATAAATTATATAATTTTTAAAATCCCCGGCGTCTGCGGGGTGGAGATGCTAGTTTCAATCTTAAATTGGAAAAAAAAAAATTACTTGTGTCTTACATTCATATATTAATATTATAACAAAATTAACACCAAATTTCAACCACTAAAAAGTACTGATAATGCTGAGATGAACTAGACTATCCAAATACAACTGATTGAAACCATAGAAGTTAACTGAAATTACATACTGTAATCCCTCAAACAAATGGGAATCTTGGCCTATAATACAACAAAGCTAACTTATAGTCAAAGTAAGATTAGTGACATATTAGTGACATAAAACCTTGGTGTGGCAGAGTCCTTGTATTGCATGCTTTTTCACAACATTCAAAGGCTTCATCCCCATATCCTTCAGTGCAACCCACTTGGGAGAAAGTTCTATTATATTCCTCTATGTAGTTGGACCTGAAAAGGATTCGAAGGTTAATTCATGTTACATCGAAATTTTACAGCCTAGTTCTTTGGCAGCGGAGTCGAGAAAATGTATAGGCATTCCTCTTGTAAGTTGACTATGAGCTTCCCACGTTAAGCACTTCTCGATATCAGTATGCCAGTCGATGACACTGATACTGAAATAAGAGGGACCATGGATACCATTTATTTCCAGCTTAGGATTTGATTGCAGAATATTGCGAAGTACCGATATGCTGAGAGCACGAACGTGTGCACTTGGATGAGAAAGACATCGAGTTGTAGCTGGCAGACGACACTGCATGAATTGACACATTAAAGCACATCACCATAGATCTTGCAGGCATGTTTTAACTTGAACCTTTAAGAGTATATCGAAAATTGACTATGCCAAAAAGGGCATTTGCTCACCTTTAACAGGTTTGAAAGTCCATCCACGACAGCCAGTCCCGATTCCCCCCACTCTAGTACTGGCTGAACTGCTCTAGCTGTTGCTTCCAACAGCTGCCATTTTTAGATAAAAACTCAAGACATTAATGAAGCTTTAAGATAAAACTGAATGCATTCGACTTCAGAGTATCACAAGTGCTCAATTAAAAAGACACGGTCATTGGTGAATGACTATCTATAAGAGACAACAGTAAGAAAGACAGTACCTCGAGTTGTGGTAAAGTGCAAGCTTCCCCATCTACGAGCATTCCATCAGTGGCACGTAGAAGCAAATCAGAGGCACTTGCTACAATTACCAATGATTCTGGGATATCATGATTTCTCATTAGTTCCACTATCAACTTTACAATCCGCTGGTTGATTCTCCACATCTTCTGACCTTGATCATCATTTTTGGCAATCCATGGCTGCAATTCCCTATCCGCCTGACAAGAAAACAAGGCCATAAAAGTGACCAAACAAATAGAGAAACTAAAGTAAAACAGCTAGACAATAAGGCAATTTATGGCTGCTGGTTTGGACACCATCCAGATTATGAATCGTTGTAGACTTTTACAAAAAAACATAGGGAGTTCAAGTCAGCAGCGATAAAAAAAGCTGATGTTTTCAAGAAGAACAAAATTTGGACCTGAAGAACAACTGCAGTTGCTGCTTTTGCCGGAGATGCTGATACGACATTGCACAATGCATCAACCACCTAATACCATCCGAATAGAGTAGTCAGAAAATATATCTCCATGAAATCATAAAGATGAATTTACAATGAAAAGATGACTTTGTCAACTGTTATGCACTCTCTCATTAGTCTCAACTAAAATAATACCACAGGAAGCATGAAAAGTATTGGATTACCTGTCTCCATCCCTGTTGGGCAGAAGTGCTTTCGGCACTGGGTTGTGTTTCAGGGGCTGCTATCAGTTTGTGCCACAATAGTGAAACAACAGAGAAACATAACTCTTGCTTCTCCACAAGCACGGATCTTAGAAGAATTTGTGCACTGCAATTGAATCCTAAGTGCCTATCTTTTGTAAGAAAATTGGCCAAATCCGAGGCATCTAATGGGAAACTTTCCACACTTTTCCCCGTGGAATTTCCTAAGCCTTCATCTGATGTTAACACCATCTGACATCTGAGATTATTGGCTGAATGAATTGAATCTTCATATTCTGAAGAAGATACTCGCCGAGGATCACAGCAAGCGGTATTTGTACGTTTGCTTCGTGTTCTGCTATCTAAACAAACAGGTGCATATATCAATTGTGCTTCTAATGGTTCAGCCTTGTCAACGATGGATGCAACTGCCTTGCTGTGAATGTCGATGAGATTGTATAACGATGATGCCCTAGTGTAAATTTCATTGTCCCACTTGCATCGCATTAGGACAGAGAGCGCATGCATACAAGCCTTTGACTGTCTAAATAGTTCAGAAACATGAGCGGCAACCATAGCTGCAGCAACTATTTCATTCGAACTATAAGTCCATGAGGTGCCAACAGAAGACGGCTTCAGTGAAAAGAGTGCCTCTAAAATCGCTAAGATTCTGTGAGTATGATGAATAGCTGAGTCAATACCATGTCCATACTCGATAGAAGATCCATTTACTTTTGTATGATTGGGTTTAGCTTGAACATTTTTAGCGATCAAATGAGTATTTCCGCTTGTAACCAAGGGGAACAACTGAAGCTCGCAGGCAAGAGCACAAACAGCAGCAAGCACATAAGAATCGAATGCAGATACAGGCCCTTGATTTTTTGTTTTTCTAGGTCTTATGTCTCTCAGCTTTTCGAACTGTACCTGCGACTCCTCAATGCTCTCATCAGGAGGATAACTTTCCTCACTTCGCGGTCTCTTAATCCCACGGAACTGAGCTTCATGGCTAACGCACACGGTTAAGACGACAAAAAGCAGGCGAGAAGCAAGCTCCACTGAAGCACACGATTCTAAAAAGAGGGAATGAACCATTGTACGAAGCTCTGCCACAGCAAGATTCTTTAAGGCAGAACCCATGCTGTATCTTGTTTTTCTGGTTTGCTCCCTGGAGTATTCAGGAGGAAAAGTTCTCTGTAGAATAGCTTCAACAGTGGCCACAAATATCTTCATGAGACACGCTTCAGAAGGACTTCCGCGTGGAAGGTATTCAAGGACCTTAAGAAGAGGTATGTATAGGTTCCATGATAGTATGGGAGGCTGCAATGGGGTTGCAACAATTATATCCGGAAGATCAACAGCTGAAGAGCTCAAGGGAATCAGGCCATAAGCAGCTTCCCATATTGTACATATTCTCCACTCCACTTCTGGTCCGTGAGCACAAAGCATTGATGCAATACCTTGGGCGGTAGCTTCAATAGTTGCTTCAGCTGCAGGCACCTCTATCTGATTAACAATATTTTGAGATAAATTTTCAGTACTTGTGATCATGCATTATTGTATGTATATGCATACGACAGGCTTCGCATCAAGTGGAAGGTAACATGCAAAATTTTGAAGTTGACCACTAATACCTGCTTCCTATAACACGAAATATAACCACCAGAAGGTTCATGTTGAACTGCCACTCCCTCAACTTGTCTTAATGGAGGAAAGAGCAGTGCAGGCTGTGACAGTATACGAAAGAGTAATGCTGCGGCAGCATCAGCGGCAATACCCACTCTCATAGACATTGCAGTCCCGATTGCACGCAGAAAATGCAAATGCATCCAATTTCGAGGAAGCTACATCAACATCCAGTAAAAGCAATTTGCTAAGAACTATATGAAATCATGTTTGATGCCAGAAGGCATCATTTTATACTCAAATATATGCAGTGAAAAGCGTTTCACTCACCCTTATACCAGTTGCATAGTCTTCAGCTGCCCGAAGGAGTTCCACAAGCTGTACAGCAGCATCAAGTGCATCCGGGGCCCATGATGGTGGTGCTTCTAGAAGTCCAAGAAGAAGTCTTTGGGTGGCACTTGGAGTTGCAATGGCATAGTACCTAATTAGGAGGGAGAAAAAAATGCATCATGACGGGCACATATACTAGCAACTAAAAATGTCAGGCATTCATCAGTGAGATAAACTCCTTCAAAACTTTCAAACAAGATCTACTTTCCTGATATAAATTCGGGAGTGCTTCACTCAATGCCCTGTATGCATGGCAAAGCACAGTACTTACAAGATATGACCATGTACACCTACTATAGAACAAATATAATTAAGCAATGTTGTTCGAGTGCTCTTAAAGGTTCAGGGCTCTACCGATGAAATAATCGAGCATATGGTTCAAGAGCTGGCAGCCCAGCAACTAGATGCTCATCCAAAGCTGTTGTCGGTGGAGGAAGTAGAAGTGCAGGAACTGCTGCAGCTGTTAAAGTAGCAGTCTCATAGCGTGCAACCTCCTCATCGCATACACTTAAAATGACACCAGCACCATTAGCAACTGCCCATCTTGGAGTTGATGGCATGAGCTGAGGGTGCTTTCCAGATCCACGAATAGAAGCTATTAGACAACAATAGTCAAGTAATGAGTCCTCAGTCCTAAAATATATTGTTATACATTCCAGGAAGCAAAATCATGTAATACATTCCAGCCAAAATATGTAACTGACCAGTCATAGGTGGCCTGAGGTCTCCAGCTGCGTATTTACCCATAACACCACTGCACCTGTTAATACATATAAAGGACTACCGGCTTCAGTAATAAGCACATAAAAGTGGGATCCATTCATAGGATGTATCACACAAGAGCTTTTAAATTCAATGATAGTTATATGATAAATTAAACTACTATCTAGGTACTTCTTAGAGAGGCCTTATAACTCAGAAGAACTTCCACTATTCAAGCCTCAGCAAAAAGTTTAGTGCAAAAACAGAGTTACGCTAATGCTCACATTGTAACTGATCATGGTGTTTACGCAACGTATTAAATGCTATAAAATTGTCAACCAGTAATATCTGATAAACTAAAAAGGCTACTCAAGGCAGCCGGTTGGAAATGGCATCCTAAGCATGTATGCATCCATATGCATGTATCTACCGACAAAATGACAGTTAATCAACAAATGTGGTCTTCCAACATGTTTATTTCTTGAAGTTAGAAGCATTCTATAAGGTTTACTAGAGCACAAGTACTGGAATATTCAACCGTTAAAACCGCTTCTATCTTTCTAGAGGCCAATTGATGTTTCAAAATAATCACGAAAGGAAAAATACTTTGCAATAATAGAAACCGCTCACCAACGAAAGTAATCACTTCTGATGCCCAAAGGCGCTGCAAGCAATATATCAGTAATCCAGGGAGATAAAGGCCTCAAAGGCTTCCTCTCCTGTCGCACTGAAGGCATGTGAAAGGATGATTCCCCATCAGCAGATTCACTTGTTGTAGCTTGGCTGCTGCTATTGCTTCTATCTGCTTCACTATTTGGCAGTTCCGTTTTACATATTGGACGGTTGTAATGAGTCAGAATCCGCAAGATCTCTCCACATGCCAGTGCCCACTGTTCAGAATACTCATTCTGTAAAAAAAATATAAATGCCACAGATATGTTCTCAGTCAGCCACAATGATACTTTTAAAAAAGTTAACAAAGTAAATAAAAGTGAGCATTGAGAATATTAATATAAAATAGTGTGAAGCAAAGATGATCTTCTCTATTGAACTAAAAAGGAAAAAAAAAATACCTCACTACATGGGCAGACTAAGGAGATGAATGAAGAAAATGGAGGGGCATTCTTATCATACACAAGTGTACCATCAATGATGCATGAAATAATTGGAAGAACAACCGCATGCCCATGTTCAGGATGGTGAAGGACAAACGTTGCTGCAAACAGATTAAGTTTAAGGAACCGGTCATTTCCCAGTTATAACTTTAAGTAAAAATTCATTGGATTTAAAGGTGTTATCGTAATGAACAGTGTTACAATAGAAAAGATGAAAGAGCCAATACCCAGAACATCATCAAAAAGGCGCTGTTCATCAGATGGATAGCGGTTGCGGACAAGCTGTTACAAAACAAGCAAATTTTGTTACATAAAAAATCCCAAAACAGTAAAAGAATTTCCTCCCTTGACATATAAGCAAAGTAGTTAGTGTCTTTTCCTTCCATTACCAATGGGATGTGAAATAATCATACGAAAACAAGCATACCTCAGCAATGTCCTCAGGGAATTGTTCTGATGTGAATTGACCGAAATACTCGACATATGCAGTAATTTGAACCTAAAAAAAGAGGTAACACAATGGATTATAAGAAATGATGATTTTTACTAAAGCTAATATGAAGTCATATATTCATTTATGTCACCTATTTCACCAACTTAAGTTTTCAAGTAAACCAAGCATGAAAATATAGTGTTTAAAAAGCTTCAAAGATTCATTCAAAGAAAACCAATAACAAGACAATAGAAAATCCAAGAGAAAGAAACTAGGGTACCTTTCGATGTTGAGGGTCCTGCGGCGGAGGCCTGAACAGCGATGAGAACTGAAGGCCATCAATCCATCGCTCGGACAGATTAGCCATGTATCCTAAACAAGATGTAACCTCTGAAATATACCCTTTCGAAGCAACCAGCGGACCAATCAACAGCAAGACATACACACACCCCCCAAAACCTGAGCTTCCACTCTGCAACCTCTACCAACCAAGAATCAATATTTCATAATTCAACATCCCAAGCCGGTTCAGCCCACGGATTCCCACAAATATGTAAGTGATATCAATTGAAGAACACAAAAAGTATTGAATCAACAAGAGAAACTATATTTCATCTCTCTCTCTTTCTCTCTTAAAAGGATTGGAAATTTACAACAGTATGATTAGTCGTCTCTGCCTCTAACTGTCGATTACTGTTTAACAAATAATCAGAATCTGTTCTTCTCTGCAAAAACAAATTGAAAGTAAAAATCAGAAACTATTGCAAAAAACAAAAAATACAGAGAAAAATTATCTAAAAAAAAGATTCAAAAACAGCAAATCACTTGAAAATGAATTAGAAAGCAAGCTAAGAACACTGCATACACGATACAGCTACCGAAATCTTTAGATAAAAACACCATAAATCATCAAACTAACAAAAAAAAAACCAAGACTAAATCTCAAAACCCATTTTTTAGAAGAACATGTATATTTAAAAAAATACATAAACAGAAATGAAAAGCTCAAAATTTAGAGAAAAATAAAGGAGGATTTGGAAGCTAACAAACAAACCTGGGCTTTGTTTATCAGATGCTAAAATTTTGCTGATTTAATCTAAGATTTAACTCACTAAAAAACAATATTAGTGCATATAAAATAATGAAAAAAAGAAAAAGAATATTGGTTTGAGATTTGAGTGGTTTCGCTGGGGAAAATTTTTAAGAGGTGGTAGAGAAAATTTTTGATATGGTTGAGAAGGAAGAGATCTTTAGATGGCTGTTGGCTTCAGATTGGTGATGATGTGGCATTGATATTTTCCTCTAGCCTCATAACCTTTCTATGTCATATCACATTAATCCACCATGCATTACATCACATTAACATGCATACATGCATAACATCCATTTATAGCATGAGCAACTTCAGCTAGTGTAAAATAAATGCTTAATGACGAAAAAGTCCTCAAACTTTTTCAAAAGAAGCAATTAAGCTCCTTTTTTTTTCACTTAATATGGTATTTGAACTTTTAATATGTATAAAAAAGACTCTCAAACTTTTTTAAAAAAAGCAATTAAGTCCCTGTTTCTTTTTACACTCAATTGGGTACTTTAACTTTCAAAATGCATCAAAAAGGCCCTCAAAATTTTTCAAAAAAATAATTAAACTCTTACTTTTTTTTGCACTCAATTGAGTACTTGAATTGTCAAAATACATCAAAAAGACCATTTAATGTTAACTTTTAACGGTTGACTGTTAAAGTTAACCACCCTTAATTTTTTTCAGTTAAAGCCACCACATGTCACAATCACGGCGTGGCATGTGGTAAAAAAATATAAAAAAATAAAAATTAATAAAAGTTATAAAATTATTAAATTTTAATAAAAATAATTAAAATTTAGAAAGAATTTTAAAATTTTAAAAAATTATAAAAAAATGTAAAATTTTATAAAATTCATAAAATATTATAAAATATATATATAATTTTATAAAGTCGTAAGAAAATTATAAAAAATATAAAGAAATATAAAATTCATAAAAAAATATAAAATTATCGTACAAAAGAAGTCATATTGTGTTACGACACTTGATAGATTTAACTGAAAAAAGACATGGGGTCATTAACTTTAACGGTTAACAGTTAAAGTTAATGGTTAGAGGGTCATTTTTATACATCTTATAATTTTTTTCCCTAATTTTAAATATTTTTTATATTTTCATTAAAATTTAATAATTTTTATAACTTTTATTAATTTTTATTTTTTATAATTTTTTTGCCACATGACACACTGTGGTTATGGCACAGGGTGGCTTTAGGGGTAGTTAACTATAGCGGTTAATTGCTAAAATTAACGGTTAAAGGGCTTTTTTAATGTATTTTGATAGTTCAAATACACAATCAAGCGTAAAAAAAAAAAAAAGAAAGAAAGAAAAAAAAAGGCTTACTTGTTCTTGTTTTTTGAAAAAAATTAAGATGCATTTTGAAAGTTTAAGTACCCAATTGAATAAAAAAAACTTAATTACTTTTTAAAAAAATTGAAGATTTTGTATACCCTTAAACATAAAAAAAAAAAGAAAAATTAATTATGCTGCACATCTTTATATCTTTTTAAAATTTAAGATTTCATTATTATATTTTAATTTGAGATAATGAGTTTATGTACTTTTTCATTTAAAAATTTTAGTCTCTTCATCTAATTTTCCGTTAAAAGTTGGTGCAAATACAAAAAAAAAAGGTAAAATAATTTTTTAGTCATTAACATTTATAGTTTTTTGTTATTTTATTCTTATTTTTTTAAAATACATGGAAAATTATAAAATATTTAAAAGTTATAATTTTTTTATTTTTAATAAAATATTTAAAAAAATTATAATTATTTATAAAAAGAGAAGAGAAAAAATTATAAAAAAAAACTTCAAAATCTAAATCTAAAATCAATGGCTAAGAGACTTTTCTTGCTTTGAAAGAAAAAAAAAACATAAAAAATTCAAATGTAAATCTAAACTATATATATTATAATCCCAAACTTAATTTTCAATAAGAAATTCAATTTCAGATTATGCTTAGAAAAATACAAAATTATTAAAAAAATTAAATATTTGGACCAAATGGAAGTTTTCAGAATTAAAAGGTCTCCTTCAACACTAATAAAAAAAATATAGAGTTAATTATAAAAATAATCACTTTTATTTGTCTCATATTATATTTTTAAAAAAAACATGGACTGAATGAAATATTTTTGGAATCGGACTAATGGTCGAACCAATCAAACCATCAGTTCTCGATCTGATTAATTCGACTAGTTCAAACAGTTCAAAGGAAATAAATTATTAAAAAATTTTAAAAATTTATAAAAATCAGTTCAACCGATTTTTTAGCCTAATCAGTTCTAGTTTGCAGGCAAGGACGGATCCGAAATTTTACTCCAATGGGACGAAACTTCTAAATCCAAACGACCTTTTTTAACAGTAAAAAAGTGTCAATTCTTTTCTGATACTTTTTTTGACTTTTTTTTTTCTTATCAAACAAATCAATTTAATATTTTTTTAAAAAAATATATGAACGATTTAACTGTAAAGAAATTAAAAGAAAAAACCAAACTATATAAAATTAAATATTTTTTTCCAACATGCAAAAAAAAAAAAAGAAAGAAAGAAACTAATACAATACTAAAAATTTCATAAATACCATTATAATCCCAAAAATTAAATTAACAAAACTTGGCCTTAGTCCTATTTCTCAATATTAGGTGTCCTAAATTGCACCATCCGTTTTTTCATAAGATCGAACTCATCAATGATAAAATCTGTTGAAATTTTTCGAGCTATCTCTTTTTCGATGTATGCCACCAAGTAAGTTGAAAGAAAATCATCTTCCACTCTGTTGTGAAGCCTTGTCTTCACAATTTTCTTGGCCAAAAAATTCGTCCGGTTGTTGCAGTAGACATGGGAAAAGTTAGCACAAGACTAATAATTCTATTAAGAAAAATATAAATACTTGACTTATTTGTCTTAGCTAGCACTTGACACAACTTGGCAACTATAGAAGCTTTCTACGATTCCATGCTTTGATGAGCATCAAGTTTAAAAAGCTCCAATTGAATCTTCATGTGTAGTTTTTCTTGATCCCTAAATCGTTAGGATAAAAATCATTCATAAGCTTGCAGATATCTTCCACCCGAAAAGCTTTATAATTATCAAGTGGATCCAAAGGGGAACTAAGAACAAGTAACTCCACTACCTCATCATTAAAACGAGAATTCATTTCTATTTGCAACAAATCGATACTAGCAATGAATATATCAAACCGATAGTGATACTCAATTGTGAGGTTATATCTCTGGATGCGAGACTGTCCTCAGCCAGTTTTGTATGAAACACTTAAATTGGGGACTTCTATCTCATGATTTTTACAAAATAACTTCACTTTCTCAAACAATGGATCTCACCCATGTTATCTGAATTTCTCGATAAGAGTTTTAGTTTATGACACCAATTGCATCGCATTTGGTATATCCTGTGAGTTATATTGCAATACTTGAGAGAGATCATCAGTGATTCCAACCATCTCAAACATGAAATGCAAGATGAAAACAAATTCAATGGATGTCATTAAATCATATATTCCATTAGCTTCACTCATTTGAGTAAGGTTGCCAGACTTGATGATATCTTGTAATACAACATAGACGGAATCAAACATCCTCATTAAGCTTTTGAGAGAAGCTAAATGAGATCCCTATCAGGTATTGCCTAGACATTGGAGAGTACCAACTTGATTTTTCCTTTTTCTAGTTTCAAGCTCACCGCTGTTAATTAATTTCGCGTTATGAGATGCCTCAGTTTCTCTTAATAGATCATGTTGTTTGCTTGAAGAAGCAACTAAATTGAATATACCAGTCAATTATGAAAAAAAATGACAAATAGGAATAACCTCATTGGATGCAGCTATTAGAGTTAATTGGAAACGATGAGCGAGGCAATGAACATAGTATGCAAATCAACACTTTTTAGCAAATAACGCTTGCAAGCCGTTCCATTCGCCATGCATATTACTTGCACCATCATATCTTTGATCACGAATATCATCCACATTAAAGCAATGACATAAAAGAACTTCACAAATTGCTTTCTCCAAAGCTAACGATGTAGTGTCCTTCACATGAACCAAATCACAGACATACAAATCAAAATACAAGAAAGTCACTAACCTAATATGTATAGATATGGACCAAATCAATTAATTATGGAATTTAACTTTAAAGTTCATATTGGGCCTCTAAGTTTTCTTTTATTACTCATCATACATTAATATTTGATTATTATTATTAAAGTTATACAATTAAAAACGGAAAAATATTTTGTTAATATAAAGTATAACCTTATGGCTTAAGGGGACGAATTATATGAAATACAATTTAGTCAAAGGGGAGAATGTTATATAACGTGGACACCAAATCTAAAATACATGATAATTTATATATAAAATTCAAAAATCTGAAAATATATGTTTATGTAGTTGTTAGTAAATATGTGAGTTTAAATTATTAATTTTGGTTAATTTATTGCACATATATTATTAAACTGTAAAATTTTATTAACTTATTGTATATGAATGCTGAACTATTAGTTTTAGATCTTTGATTTGATGGAAAGATGTAATAGTTTTAGAGCACTGATTTACAATTTAACCGGTTTAACTGTTGGTCTAATAATAATTAAATTAATAGTTAAAAACTAATAAAATTAAAAAAAAAAATTTAAATTTTTTTCCAGTTTCCATTTTATTGGTTTTGAGGGGGTTTGCTCAGAGACCAATTCACCCCCTATATCTGGATCAATATACCGACGGCCCGTCTAATTCAAATAACACTGCAGTTTTTATAAAGCATAAGGACCAAATTCTAACTGTTTAAAATAAAGAAACTAAAATCATAATTTTCATAAAGTAGAGCGCTGGAATTTATAATAAAACCAATAATAAATGCATTTTTAAGACAACCTCCCAAAGATCCAAATAGCTCCCAGAACAGACAGCCAATCAGGGAGTAGCTATAGATAACAACATGATTTAGGACACGTGGCACAATGTCGTGGTAGGAATATATCTTGTTTGGATGTGAAATGCATCCCATCATAGATCATATGCATGCATCATGCTTGTGACTTTCTATGCTTTACGTCGTCGTTTCCCTCTCGTAATTCGTTTGAAAAGCTAAAAGTTATGTCGTTTAACTCTGATACTTGTTTATTACTTAAATTTTTTCTTTGAAAACATCTTTTTACATAAATTTTTTTCTTCAATCCACAAAGTTGATGTATATAAAACTTTTGCTTATTGTTTGACTGAAATAGTAAATAATATTATTAAAATAAATATAATAACTAAATAAGTAAAAGAAAATGAAATATTTTTTAAAGATAAAAATGGAAATTAATTAAAAAAGAAAAGGGATAGATATTAGATAAAATAATAAACATAAAAAATATTTAAGTGAAATATCTTTGGTAATAAGATCTTTAATTGATCCCAACACTTTTTGTATGACATGTTTGTATATATTTTAAAAAGGTTCAATTCTCCTCTCTATTTTTTTACTCTTTAAATTTTTAAAATTTAGTCCTTTATTTTCTAATTTTCGGTAATATTATTAATTGAGTTTTAAAACAGGAGTCTTGAATTTTAAAAAATAAAATTACATTTTAAATCTTTTAAAATTTTAAATTTATTTTGCTCTTTTTAAAATATTGTTAAATTTGAATATGTGTTATCAATTGTATTTTAATTTTTTTAAAATTAAATATTTTTATCAAATTAAAAGTCTAATGGCATAATTAAACCTTTTAAAAAATAAAATGTAGAATATAAATGAAACAAATTAAAGGTCAAAATGAAATAATAGGAAGCTTTTAGAATTAAAGAAATAGAACAATCTAGAATTACGAAAGGTGAACAAAAAAAATAAAATAAGAAAATGTCGGTTAGCACTTAGAATAAAAAAAGGTTTTGGTCGGTAAGATTGAGCCAAGTCAGGTAGGCTAGGCCAATGGAAGGCTGCATTTTGGTCTTGTTTTTTTAAATTAAGTGAAGCTTAGAGAGACTGAAAAGTTTCTTTGTTGTATTTCATCGTACACGTGTCTCAAACCCGTGGTGGTGGGACCTAATAATTACGAGCAAGTCTTTGACAGTATTATGAGTGGACGGCTCTTTGATTGCGACCTCCATCAATTCTCATTTAGAAAACTGAGATGGAATAGTACGAAAAATTGATGTTTTTAGAAAAATAAAATTAAAAATTTGGTTCTAATTTTATATGCCCAAAAGACATTTTCTTTTTCAAAATTAACTCAAAAATAATAATTATTTACGAAAATTATCCAAGTACAAAATCTTATACGAAAATGTCATGTTTTCTATAATACACTTGGGTGCCATTCATCTCACCGTCGGCACTAACCCCATCATCCCTCAATCATTGCCCCATGATTGCCCGATCCCTTAAAATTTATTTTTTTTGGTGCCGACACTATGATCACCGACACTAGTATGTATTTTTCTCAATACCTGTAAAAAATACAAGTATTCCAAGATTTAAAAAAAAAAGAAAAAATATTTTTTAATAGGTGTAGACATTCACTTTGCCGGCACTGATTCAAATTTTAAAAAAAAAAAATTTGGTGTTGGCATTCTTGTTGTCGACACCAATGTCAAAAAATTGTAAAAAAAAAAGTTTTTTTTGTGTCTGCTTTATTGTTGTCGGCACCACCAGGCTATATATATCATCCCTAGTGGAACATCAGTATTGAGAAAATAGAAAGGAAAAAAATGGGCTTTTTTTTCCCAAAATTTTGTCGAGATGAAGGAAATGGAGATAACAAGGAAAAAGATTTAATTGTTGAGAAAATAAAGGAGAAGAATATTTATCTTAATTTTGTGTTTGTGTTATGTTAAAATTAAGTGACCCGAATCCTTATTTAAATAAAATACAATAGTAAAATAAAATAAAAGAAGAATCCCTATAGAACTACACTTCTTTTATTTTATTTTAAATAAGGTTTTTTAAACCTTATTAAACTCCATCTATTTGATATTGATTAGAATAAGGAGTTTCAATCTTACTACACTCCTATTAGAATATGGCTTTACAAGCCTATAAATAGACATAGTCTATTCCTCTCGTAATTTGATTCGAATTTGACATAGTGAATTTTCTTCTCCTCTGCCCGTGGTTTTTTCCCGAAAGGGTTTCCACGTAAAATCTGTGTGTTCTTTAAATTTTTATTTATCTTTTCTTTGCGATATATTGTCATTACCGACATTATATTTTTCACAAATTGGTATCAGAGCTTCCGGGTTTTTCATCTCGATCACGGTAATGGTGTCTTTGAAGTATGAAATTCTGCTGTTAGATTGCAACACCAGATTCGCGTTGTGGTAGATAAAGATGCAGGCAGTTCTTGCACAGATGGATTTAGAGGAAGCCCTACTAGGGGTAGATAAGATGCCTTCGACATTGACGGAGGAAGAGAAGAAGCGCAAGGATCGAAAGGCGTTAACACAGTTACATCTGCATTTGTCTAACGAAATTTTGCAAGATGTGATGAAGGAGAAGACCATCGCTGCATTATGGAAGAGGCTATAACAAATATGTATGTCGAAAACTCTAACTAGTAAGTTGCATATGAAGCAACGTCTTTATGTTCATCGTTTGGAGGAAGGTGCGTCTGTGCACGAACACTTAACAGTGTTTAAAGAAATTCTCTAAAACTTGGAGGCCATGGAGGTTCAGTATGATAAGGAAGATCTAGGGTTGATTCTACTTTGTTCGTTGCCCTTGTCTTATTCAACCTTTAGAGACACGATTTTATATATCCGCGAGTCTCTCACAGTTGATGAGGTTTATGATTCTTTGACCTCGTATGATAAGATGAAGCATCTTGTGGTTAAAACTGACTCTCAGGGAGAGGGTCTCATTGTTCGTGGGAGACAAGATCGGAATGCTGGTGATGATCGTGAAAGGACATAGGAACGGAATCCTCGCTATAAATCTAAGGGTAGATCGAAGTCTTCAAACAGAGGTAAAACTTGTAACTTCTACAAGAAGAAAGGGCACATTAAATCTGAGTGCTATAAGCTACAGAACAAGATTAAAAGGGAGGCTGCGAATCAAAAGGGAAAACAACCAGAAAATTTCAGTGAAGCTGATGTTGTAGAAGACTACAGCGATGGTGAACTTCTAGTCGCTTCTGTCAACAATTCTAAAGTGAGTGAGGAGTGGATACTTAATTCGGGTTGCACCTTCCACATGTGTCCTAATCGAGATTGGTTTACAAATTACAAAACAGTGTTTGAAGGTGTTGTTTTGATGGGAAATAATGCTTCGTGTAAAATTGGAGGTGTTGGAACAATTAAAGTTAAGATGTTTGATGGAGTTGTCAGAATACCTAGTGATGTACGACATGTTCCAGAATTGAAGAGAAATTTAATTTCGTTAAGTACTCTTGATTTAAAAGGGTACAAATACACAGCTGAAAGTGGGATTTTGAAGATTTCCAAAGGTTTCCTCGTTGTGATGAAAGGGCAGAGAAAGACTACCAAGTTATATGTTTTGCAGGGTTCTACTGTCATTGGTGATGCAGTTGTCGCTTCCTCTTCCTTGTCAGATGATGATATTACTAAACTTTGGCAAATGTGCCTAGGGCATATGAGTGAGAATAACATGGTATAATTGAGCAAAAGAGGACTTCTTGATGGGCAAAGAATTTGCGAACTGAAGTTCTGTGAGCACTGCGTTTTTGGGAAGCAAAAGAGAGTTTGATTCACCAGATGAATCCATAACACAAAGGGAATGTTGGAGTATATTCATTCTGATCTGTGAAGGCCATCAAGAGTGCCTTCGAGAGGTGGAGCTAATTATATGCTAACTTTTATTGATGATTTTTCCAGAAAAGTTTAGGCATTCTTCCTAAAGCAGAACAGCGATGTGTTTTCCGTATTTAAGTCTTGGAAAATTATGATTGAAAAACAGACAGGAAAACAAATAAAATACCTCCGTATAGACAATGGCTTAGAGTTTTGTTCTGATGAGTTCAATAAACTGTGCAAGTTAGAAGGGATCGTGAGACACTTGACAGTTTGCCATACTCCACAGCAAAATGGCATTGTAGAACGAATGAACAGAACGATCATGAAGAAGGTTCGATGTATGTTGTCAAATGCCAACTTACCAAAGTCGTTTTGGGCCGAAGCAGCCTCTACTGCATGTTTTTTGATCAACCAATCTCCATCCATTGCCATTAAGAAAAAGACTCCACAAGAGGTATGGTCTGGTAATCTTGCTAATTATTCTAATTTAAGGATCTTTGGATGTCCTGCGTATGCTCATGTTGATAATGGAAAATTGGAACTGAGATCCATTAAATATGTTTTTCTTGGTTATAAAGCTGGTGTAAAATGGTATAAGTTATGGTGTCATGAAAATAGAAAAGTTGTGATTAGCAAAGATGTTGTTTTTGATGAAACTGCTATGATACCTAACTTATCTCTTAAAGGCTCTTCCAATAAAGAAAATCAAAAGCAGGTGGAGCATCAGATTAATACAGACTCGACTCCTCAAGCCAGTACAAAAATTGAGAATAAAGTTGCTTCTTCACCACAATACTCTATCGCTAAAAACAGAACTAGAAGAGAAATCAAACCTCCAAAGAAGTATGCCGAGGCTGATCTAGTTGCTTATGCTTTAAATATGGCTGAAGATATAGATGCAAACCAAGAGCCGTCTAATTATTCTGAGGCGGTTACCTGTGAAGACTCAGAAAAGTGGATGTTTGCTATGCAAGAGGAGATGGAATCACTCCATAGAAACAGAACATGGGATCTTGTGAAACTTCCTAAAGGTAAAAAGGTTGTTCATTGTAAATGGGTGTTTAAAAAGAAAGAAGGGACTCCAGGAGTTGAAGAACCCAGATATAAAGCAAGGCTTGTTGCAAAAAGTTACAGTCAAATTCTAGGAGTGGACTTCACAGATGTGTTCTCCCCATTTGTAAAGCATAGTTCGATTCGAGCTTTGCTTGGTATTGTGGCCATGCATGATTTGGAGCTTGAGCAGTTAGATGTAAAAACTGCATTTTTGCATGGAGAACTTGAGGAAGATATTTACATGCAACAACCAGAAGGTCTTACAGTCTTAGAAAAAGAGGACTATGTTTGCTTGCTGAAAAAGTCCCTTTACGGTTTGAAATAGTCACCAAGATAGTGGTACAAGAGGTTTGATTCTTTTATGACTTCTCATGATTTTAAAAGAAGTAGTTTTGACAGTTGTGTTTACTTTAAGAAAAATAGTGATGGTTCTTTTGTGTATCTACTTCTTTATGTTGATGACATGTTGATAGCAGTAAAAGATAAAGGAGAGATAAGAAATGTCAAAGCCCAACTAAGTGAAGAATTTGAGATGAAAGATTTGGGACCATCAAAGAAGATACTTGGTGTGGAGATTCTCAGAGTTAGAAAAGTAAATAAATTATACCTAAGTCGAAAGGGGTACATTAAGAACGTTCTTTGTAGGTTCAATATACAGAGTGCTAAGCCTGTTAGTACTCCTTTAGCAGCCCATTTTAAACTTTCATCGGATTTGTCTCCACAATCAGATGATGAGATTGAGTACATGTCACATGTTCCATACTCTAGTGTAGTGGGATCTCTCATGTATGCTATGGTTTGTTCACGTCTAGATTTATCATATGCAGTCAGTGCAGTTAGCAGATTAATGGCAAATCCCTGTAAAGAACATTGGAAAGCAGTTCAGTGGATTTTAAGATACTTACGAGGTACTGCTGATGTTTGCTTACAGTTTGGAAGAACTAGAGATGGAGTCATTGGGTATGTTGATGCTGATTTTCTTTGGAGACCTTGATAGAAGAAGATCTCTCACTTGGTTATGTCTTTACAATCGGAGGTTGTGCAATCGATAGAAAGCTACTTTGCAAACTACTGATCGCTTTGTCTACCATCGAAAGCCGAGTACATGGCGACATCGAGGCTTGTAAAGAAGCTATTTGGTTGAAGGGACTCTTTAGTGAGCTCAATGAAGACCTTCAAATCAAAGATGAAGTATTTTTGTAAATGAGTGCCATCTTCCTTATAAAAGATCAAATGTTTCATGAGAGAACAAAACACATTGATGTTCAGTATCATTTTGTTCGTGATATTATTGCTCATGGTGACATTGTTGTGAGCAAAATTAGTACTCATGAAAATCCTGCAGATATGATGACTAAGTCACTTTCTATAACCAAGTTTGAGCATTGCTTAGACTTGGTTGGTGTTCATTATTGAAGTTAAACACTTAACGGGTTTTATGGAAGAGGTGGAGAACTTGTTCGTTGAGAGTTCGCGATGAAGAACTTGTTTATTGAGAATTCGTGTCAAGGTGGAGATTGTTAGAATTAAGTGACTCGAATCCTTATTTAAATAAAATATAATGGTAAAATAAAATAAAAAAAGAATCCATATAAAACTACACTTCTTTTATTTTATTTTTAAATAAGGTTTTTTAAACCTTATTAAACTCCATCTAATTGATATTGATTAGAATAAGGAGTTTCAATCTTACTACACTCCTATTAGAATATGGCTTTACAAGCCAATAAATAGACATAGTCTATTCCTCTTGTAATTTGATTCGAATTCGACATAGTGAATTTTCTTCTCCTTTGCCTGTGGTTTTTTCCCGAAAGGGTTTTTACGTAAAATCTGTGTGTTCTTTAAATTTTTATTTCTCTTTTCTTTGCGATATATTGTCATTACCGACGTTATATTTTTCACATGTTATAGTTAGAAATTTTGATAGGTTCAAAGTATGTTTTATTTAACAATGATCTGGCAGAGTTCAGACATTGACCGATTTCATTTATTGTTTTGAGAGTGTACCATCACCTGGAGATTTCATTTCCCTGTTAATAGTTTTACGGTCATAGGTTCAAGTATAAATAGGGTACTCTCAGTTGGCAGCTCTAAGTTGGTATTGGTTATACAGTTATGAGTACTATAGAGGAGGAGGTGCAAATTATGGTGGACACAAGTTGATGGTAGTCTTTGTGTGGCAGCGGTTGTCAAGGAAACCCTTTAAAGTGGTGCATTCCATGAAGGCCAATCGAACCTTGTCTCACTAAAAACACCCTTGGGGCACGAGATTCCTGATGGACCCTAATCAAGCAAAGTTGAATATCACGAGATTCTCAACAAAACTGATTCAAGTAGAAGATGATTGAACCGAAGAAAACACTTATTAAAATATATTAGCACCAAGGTGAACACTGGTATATTTGACGAAGGCCAACCAAACCTTGTCTCATTAACTGCACCCTTAGGGCACGGGATTTGTGATGGACCCAAATTTTGTAAAGTTGAATATCACAAAATTCTTGATGGGCATAATTCAAACTGAAGATGATTGAACAGTCCAGATGATCGAATTATTTCATACTTGGATGCTGTCAGATTTAGCATAGCGGCATTGATCCGAATGTTTGGCTTGAGGGTGGAATTAATATATGCCTTGGTTAAGCGGTGGCACTCGGAGGCCCACACTTTTCATCTGTTGTGTGGGGAGTGCACCATCACATTAGAAGACGTTGTGATTTAACTCGGGCTCCTAGTTAACAGAGCTACAATCACAGGTCTAAGTAAAGTGGCTGGCTCTTCGCCTCTTTGCTACTAGTTGCTTAGACACTTACCCAGTGATGGGGAAGCAAGATTTACCACTTTGAAATTTTCGTGGTTAAAAGAAAAATTCCAAACGTTATCGAATAACGCCACTGGGTCTGAGCTGATGTGCATTGATCGAGCGTATATACTCAATCTAATAGAGGGTACTAATGTTGGGCACAAATCAAAATAAAATCCACATTATGTCCTTCCCTTTATTGGGCGATTTGTACAATACTCAGTCTTATAGTTGGCTTTTAGTGGTATTGGCGACGCTGTATTGTAAGCTTTGTCGAGAGATGAAACATGAGGCATGAGATATCAACGGCTGTCTGATACTACTGCAATTTTGGGTTCTGTATAGGATGCCATTTCTGGCATCAATGAGTCACCAACCACATGTATGGCCACTTGTAAATATGTAAAATAAAATATGAAAACTTATTCAATATAAAGTTTTTTATTTGTGGTCACTTGCTAAAATTTGGGCTTTATTTTGCAAATGGTTTATGTCTCCTGGTATCGAGAAATCCGAGACCCTCGTGGTATACTGCCAAATGATTGAGGCGTACTCTGGGAACAATGTAATAAATCTTTTAAATTAGAATAATTTTATTAGATTTAATTAGTTTGACCATGTTATTTGACTTACAAAATTCAAAATATTGTGTAGTTCATCTAGATGCCTTATTCCGGGGCAAACGTTGTTGCTGTCATTCCACCACGGATTCATTAGCATGCACTTGTATGGACTATCAAAGCACCAGTGATGAAATTTCCAACGGTGGAGTGGCACAATGGTGACTAGATTCTAAGACAATCTGTGTGCATACAACATGTGTCGAACGTTCCACATAGATTCGACAATGCCCACACGATTAACAAAATGGGAAAAGAATGAAAGAATTAGGTAGTTGAACATCAACAATATATTGCTGTGTGGAACGTCTAGTACGAAAAGTGGCCTTGGTTAGTCCTGTATGTTTAATTTCATGCCTTCAGTATAGTACCAACGTTGGTACATGGAGCATGGATTGCCAAATTTATATAGTGGGCAATTGATAATAGTTTCGGAACACTTGTGTTGACGAGGGTCTCAACAAGTATGATCGAGTGAACTACATCATTGCCGAGGTCACTAGTCTCATGTAGCCTAAATTGTCGCGAAACCTGAGCCACAACCTTTGATGTCCCAAAGCTACATATATCATGAGGAGATGGGCGATTGCAATTCAACTTATCAACAACCACAATAATCAATGATAGAGTATATGTTTGGCTCGGCACCCCCGTATTCGTAATACTTCACCCCTTATTGATCCGACATACAGTTTTAATAGTTTCTTGAATTCTCCTTAAGGAACATCAAATGATGAATGTGTCGGTTCAGGTGAGGAGGATATGGACCGCGAAGTTGCACCCCGACACCGGCAGGGGCCACCGCAATGTTTCACCCCACGGGCAAGTCTTAGTTCCCGAGAATTTTGATATTTGTAAATTTTATACGATAAAATAATTTGTAATACACCGCAATTATAATTTTTTGTACTTGTATTTTTCTAAATTTTGTGATGACTTTTTTGTTGATATTTTCAAAGCATCGAGTATTTACAATATTTTCATATAAAAAATCATATAAAAATTATAATTTCATATAAAAATTTCCACTTTATCAAATATTACAATATTTTCATATAATAAGTAACAAAAATTTATAATGAAAAAAATTATAATTTCATAGAAAAATTTTCACTTTATCAATTGTTACAATATTTTCAGATAAGAAATAATAAAAAAATTCATATAAAAAATAATAATGAAAAAATTTATAATTTCATATAAAAATTTTTACTTTATCAAATATTACAATATTTACGAGTATTTACAAAATTCATTTTTAAATAACAAATTAACGGCAAAGAATGATAAAATTAAAAAAAAAATTGTAGTACAATGGACATTGGGTACATAATTTTAGCTTTTTTCGATTGTGAAGATTGACCAGCATGGTAGTTATGATGTGGGCAATTGTTTCGACCGTGTACCTAATGTCCATGTCACCACAAATCCTAGTGATTTGCGGTCGTCCTTTAGGTACCCTACGTAGTCTCTGGTCTGGTAGCAACTCAAATATAGGCAGAGGCACTTCCCAAGTCGAGACATTCTGAAGTACGAGAAACTCGTTCCTCCAAATGCGTAATGTGTGTTCCGGTGTGTACATCTCATTGATATATTGTTCAACATTCAGATTGGCGGACGTATACACTGCTTGGACATGCGCACAAGAATTTCAAAGGGTCTAGAACCTCCCGCACTCAAACTGCCTATTTCGGAGATCAACTCTGTTAGACCTAGTCGGGACCTCCACGTGACGACCAATTTACTCTTGCACGTGGAAAGTTTCCATGTTCCGGGAATATAGTTCCGCATTCATCAACTTTGCCCTCCGTGGCTTTCTTAACCTACTCCACATACATGTGTCCTATCTCTATTTGATTCACTTATCTTAGCCCCATTCTTAGCATCAATGTTGCCAGCCTGTAGAACTAGCTGGAAAAACAACTAAAATTGACAAATAACGTGTACGCTTCAAGACAGAGTTAACTACCTCTACGAGGTTGGTCGTTATATAATCATATCGATACCCGTCATCGTAACTTTGAGCCTATTGCCATGGCTCTATACTACCTAACCACTACCGTAAAGGATTTATTACCCTCTCCATATCAGCCTCCAGCCTCGTCAACCTATGCCTGAATTGGTGTGGTTCCAAATCGTACCCTATGTATGTATTCCAATATGACATGTTACCATTCCTTTTAGTAAAGTGATTCAAAAAATTTTAAAAAATTAAAAACATAATTTTTTACTCATCTTCACAAGTTTTTTGCGCTATTTTTTATTCTTGTACTTCCGGTGGAAATTGATGGCGATGTGGTGAATGCAGTATACGAACCTCCATAGAATCCCATAACGCCTAATCACAACAACTAGTCCCTTTAATCTGTTAGAGATAATACAAATGTTGTCTGGTTTGGCAACATGCTTCTGCAAGTTTGTAAGGAAAAATTCGCATGATTCGAAGTTCTCCGACTCCACGATGGAAAAGTCTATTGGTTGTATATTTTAGTTACCGTCTTGTGCAACTACAATAAGGAGTA